>JARQOC010000002.1:347610896-348278019 GCA_033576535.1 Allobates femoralis
ATGCTGGTGGTTTGAGGGGTTGAATAATAAATGACCCTCTGAATTAACTTTTAACGCTTTAAAAAAAAAAATAAAAATTTAAAAAATCTTTTTGGCTGCAGTGCATTTCCCACTTCCAGGCTGATCTACAGTCCAAATGTCACAATGCCAAGTTAATTCCGCATGTGTCAACCAGCTAAATCTGCAGGGGGTTGAATACTACTTGTAGGCACTGTACATACATCTATGCACGGACACATAATTACTACATGCATCCTAATATGCAGACACATACTGTTGTGTGTAACTTGCCATCTTGAAAACATCTTGAAAACCATCTTGAAAACAACACATACACATAGCCATACATTGTATTGGCAACAGTGCACACATGAGCGTTCATGTGTGACAATTTGTGGACGAATCAATGGCTTGCACAGGTGTCACCAAATGAACACAGCCTTGAGTGATGAGATGGTTGAAAGGCCAAGAGCGCTAGTTAAGTGGCCATCTTGCCAGACAAGGCTGACCAATGGTAACACAGTTGTGGCCACCAATTGGAGTTGTAGGGGTGCGGGAAAACACAATCTGGCACGCCTAGCTCCTAGCCTGTGTCACAACCCACGCCCACATTAAGGTTGGAGTCGTTCACGTAGTTGCCATGTGACAGCGTGATAACAACCGCCAAGATCGTTGGCTGTGTCGTTCCAGCGATCTCTAGATCGCTGGATCATTGGTACGTCGTTCACAATATCTAGACGTGTGACATCTCAGCAATGATCACAAAAAGATGTCCTAAAGACCGTGCGCCCCCGTGAGATTATTGGTGAGATCGTTACGACATTGTAGCGTGTAACGGTACCTTTAGACCAGGCAACCCTTTTAAAGTCCTAGACAACACTATAAGTGATTTTCCCAAGTAGTTTAGTTCCTTTTTTGGCAATAATATGACAAAATGATTTTAAGCTGTACTCTATTCATTACAGTATGAACTGAATTAGTGCTATCAATACTTGAACCAACAGCCGATATCTATTATTAAGAGAAACCAAAGCAAAGATAAATACCGTAATAGGAATTAAAATAGTAACCTTTGGACCAAACCACAAATGTTTTTATGGCTCCATTACTTAACAATTGTCAATTAAACATAAATACAACATAAATATCTCAATAGGAATAAAATATTAATAATACAAAACTAATAATACATAGAAAAATAACTGCTATTGCTCCTTCATCATTGTAAATGGAGTTCTACTGTGTGCCTTCTCCTTTTCTCTTGCAGCTGTAACTATGCTTCCTTTATGTCCAGTTTTGTGAGTCCTTATCCTCTGCCTCCCGTCTTCACAGTTTACCGTTATGAAGCGAGAAAAGCAGTGCAACTGAGGACACTCTGTCCATTCAGAGCAATAAAGTAAATAATTGTTATCACTAACATGGATCCTAGCACTTTAATGTTCTCTAGAATAGCCAAAATGACAACTTTTTTTTAGAAATGTGCTCGACTCTGTAATACTTTTATATGAGAAAAATCTTTGCTTGTTTAACATGAAAGCTTTAAAAAAAATTGATAACAACACTTAAATTATATTCTACATTACCATGTAAATGTATGTATTCATTGCGATTATCACTTTCCTTCTATTTTATCATCTCTATACATCCCTGCGTTTTTTCCTTCATCCAGTCCATATCCTTTGAATAGTCTAGAAATATAGCTTATTTTTCGAAGGCAATACAATGGGAATATTCACAGTACTCTAATCTCACATTTGTGCAATCTTTGTATGATATACTGCCCTCTACTGGCAGTTAAATGGCACTATTGCCACATAATCCAGCGGAGCTAAAGCCTATTTACGGAACCATAAATATAAAAGGCCTCTATTTATGCCTAGAATATTCCATTTTAGCAAGTCTTCCTGGAACCATTGTAAGCCTCGGCTCATGGTTGTATACTGCCATTTTAGTCAATGCAGCAGAGTTCAGTTAGTGCACACAATGCCTTATGAAATGACAGAGCCATGTTGTTTTCTGCTTTCCATAGACCTGTTAGAAAAGCCATTCATTTATTCAATTTCAGACTTTTAGCAATGTGATCATCCTCCGGTTTAATATAAAAATGAGTTGAAGCAATTGATAATCTTAGCCCTGCTACATGGGTATTGTAATGCTAAAAATCACATCTACTAGTCCTCTTTAACTTCATGCCAATGACAATTAGCTTGATAAGGCATCGAAAATATAGATATTATCCTTTATACAGCTTTCCATCTTTTAAATAGCTGTAGTTAAAAAAAAATGAAATATATACACTTAAATATAGCTACGCATATACAGTTGGATATATCTGTCGAATATATACATGTATATATGCACATATAGAGAGAGTATGTGTCTGTAAATAAATAAATACATATGTATACTGTGTCATATATATACCATATATGAACATATACATATAGATATGTATATTTTGTGTGTAATTCTCTCTAGTCACTGCGTCTACCTATTCGCGTTATAGAAAATTATTCCGGTAGGTCCATCTGCTTACATGGTTGGACATATTCTGCTGACACTGTACCAATTGAAAAGTGATTATTATAGGATTTGATGGACACCTAGGAAAATTAAGTACGTGCAAGTTGGATGGAAGGGTCAAAAGGCCAGAATGAGGTTAAGGGAAGCACAGAGACCTTAAGATGATCGCTGCAGCAATAACAGTGGCTGCTTATTGGAGATAAGTAAAGCTATTAGTGTATTGTCCACCCTTCGTGAACCTACTAGACGATATTGTGGGCTTATCAATACATTCATATTGCTTCTTTATTACCGAGCACACATCATCAATAATGAACAGTTCACCTTTGATTTAGCTAAAATGAGCCCCTTCTTAATGGCCAGAAACTCATCCTGCCACCCACCTTGTCGGCTTTTTCTAACTTCAGAAATATGAAATACCATTTGTGATGAAGGAAAACAAATCTATATGTGAAGCTCTTGCACAAGCTATTATTACATCTAAAGGTTAACATCTTCTGGTGATTACATCCACAGTAAAGAGAAATGGAAAAATAGGAGCAGCATCTTATACAGTGATAGAGACAGATGTATTGTATTTAAGAATTCTATAGATGCAGGCTATTGATCCATGCAGTAATGTACAATCACATAGTAATCACTACAACAGTTTCTTGGCACTTTCTGGAACGAGAAAGAACATATTTTTTCTTGCGGCACATTTTGTTAAGGTGTAATACTTGGATTTACATTATAAAAGTATATGCGTTTCCTAGTTTTATAGAGATAGAGAACTTCAGGTAGAGCTGTTCTACATTGACTTTGGAGTGGAATCTTTCTGAAAATTCAAATACTCTTTTGTATAAGCTTCCTATTATTCTAACAGTAAAAAGCCGCATATAGTGCAAAGGGTGCTATCTGAAAAAATAATTCTTGGGACATTCCTGCCGAAAAAAATTAAACACTTCAATTTTCAACACTGAGTTACCCAACCGAAGCAGTAACAAAATATTCCACATGTAAAAAGGGGTAAAAAAATCTGTAAAAATTAGTGGATTTTACAGTGCCAAAAACAATGTAAGAAAACGTCCACGAGAACTTGGTACACAGATGATTTGAATGGTCTTGGCTCCAAACTCCACATGAAAAACTATTTCAAATGCCATATGAATTCATTTCCAATTTCATATTCTTTTCAATAGGAAAAAAAAACCTTGCATGCATAGATTGCTGTTTTCACGTGGACGTCTTCATGTGGAATAAGACACAAACTATAAATTCTTGTTGTGTAAAAAATATTACACATTTGACTATAAAATAACAAGAAACAAGAAAAAAAGGCCAACATTTTTTTTTTTATATTTTTCAAATTTTGGGGGTGGAATTTTCAACCGCAAAAAATAACATCCCAAACAGCATGTACACATACCCTACACATCTAATGTGAGAATTTGCTACAGCTGTACTAAGTGTAGATACTCCCTCATGGGCTAAATACGTCAGCAGTGCCAATCTCTCGCCTGCCCTGATAGTCTGCTACAATGGATCTCTGCAGATACAACATATCAGTCTGGGGCTCAGGTTGCTTAACGCATGGACTATGTGCTGCACATTGCTGTGAGACGTATTATATATGTATGTGGAGATTTTACGGGGTCTCCTCTCCATTAACATTATCATGTATTCTGCAATTAGCTGGTCATAAAATGTAGACTGTCAGCAGGTCGGCCACTATTCTAATATGTATGTAAGTATTTTCCCAGTGACCATAGAAGAAGGTATGACATGTTGGATTTTATCTTGCCTTATCCTTTTAAGGGTTGTGAAAGATTTTTTTTGCATCTCCATGTAGCACTGTCCCTATGCAGATAATTGTAGAGGTCAAGGATCTACATTTTTGGAAGTATGCTTTATACAGCTGCTTGGAGGTAGGGCCTCTGTGTAATGTGCCTTTGTAAACAGTGCAGTTAGTCTACTGCACGACAACATTGAAGTACTATTCATATAACTTTTGCATTATCTTTTGGTTAGCTATGACCTACTAAATGTGGCCTTCATACAGAAGAAGGCTAAACACATATAATCACAGTATCTTGAGGCCCTCTGCCAAGCTTCGTCTGCCCATTAGCCTCCTGCACCACCAGCAGGCATTTCTGCATAAATATGCATGTTTCGAGGGGACTGTGCTCAATGGGAGAATCTTCAGCTTGCCATCTGTTTCCTTAGTATAAGGGTTTTACAAGGTCCATATCTTCCATTGGTGTTATAATACAAAATCCAACCTATGTGCTATCGTTTTGTTATTCACCCTTGATGAGACTTTATCTTTATTGACAGATTTTGCACATTCTGTCACTAAACTACATTTTTCAGTTGAGTATTAAATTATCTTTCGCAAAAGTAGGTCAACATGAAGGCATGTATCTATATACCGTTTTATATATATATAATATATATAAAATTGTAATTAAAAATCACTCACAGTGTCATGGAGCAATCTATTTTTCATCTTCATCTTTTCTTACTGATTATACTATGAGATAATATAATTATTAGTAAGCGTAGATTTGTTTTTCATGGTCTTTTGAATTTAGGTTAAACATGTAGCAGGCTGAATATTTTTTATTTATTATACTATAACATATCATTCAATTTGGGATGCAGTTTAACCATTTTATATACTACAATATTGCTTCCAATATTTGTAGATGAAATTCCCTTTGCCATTAGTATAGTCCTGCTTGAGGGGAAAAAAAGCCTATTTCTGGTCTTCCACACGCTAATTTTAACCTTCGACTGCCCTCTAAGCTGACAGTCTTACTGATTCTGCCACTGCGGGTAGCTTGCAGTCACTGTGTCTCTAGGAGATTCCTGTATACATGTGCTAGTGTAGAGGCAGACAGATCCTGAATGAAAATCAATATGTTTGGGGTTTTTCCAGCTAAAAGCAAATGGTTTTAGACAAGTGGTTTAGTGAACGTCGGGGATACATCACATTTGGGAAATGGATTTTGTACAGACTACTGAGTCACACTGTTGAAGTTAATGCAGTGAATACATGGTTGGTACTTAGCTGTACTGACCAGTACATATTAATATAGGATGACGACAGTGCTGAGAAACCATTGAAATTAATATGTGAAGCCCTACAGTGTATTGAGTGGATACATTGCGATTGTTCCCCTCTTTGTGTTCAGCCTTCATAGAGCATGGGTCACACAATGCTAGCACTAGATCTCTTTAGTTTTTGCCAGTTACATTTATTTATGAACTTGGTCAGAATAATTAATCTTTTGAGGAAAGTGACCTTTTTAGTTTTTTCCTATTGTGTTTTGAGGAAAGTATGACCTTGGATAAGGTGACTTGAAGTTTGTGAGATATTTGATTTCCAGCATCCTTTTCCACCTGTGATTTTTCCCCATACTGGTTAATCTCTTGTCTTCCTTTTCTATTTCCATAATCTTTTTTCCTTGTATTCGTGTATCCGTCATGTCACTTGCCTTTGTTAGACTACTTATTTGTTTTGCAGTGGTATGCATTTGTTGGGGACGTGCCAAATGGACCCTTGCCAAGCTTCAAAGCTTTAACATTCTAACTTGGCTCTAAGATCAAGTATGTCAGAAGCGTGAATTTAAATGTTCACTCTATAACCACATGCTACATTAATTTCCTACCACAGGAATACTGCATGATGGAATGAAACATAATGTTGGCAACTAGACCTGAATACATTGAAGATGCAATATCAACAGAGCTTCTCTTGGCAAATAAAGGAATCTAGTATGAACTGAGCCACATATTATATGAATTGGCTCAATTATTAGCATCCAGTTTACAGTAAATACCTCTAATGAAAAGAAAGACTTCTTACAGACATTGATAGGGCGCTCCACATTCTTAGGACAATAGTATTAGCAAAGCCCCATCTAACCATAGATAACCATCTACTTGTAAGAAAAAAATAGTCCAAGCACAAAAGGGATCCAGAACTCACACCAAGACCAATATTGCATATTTTTGTATGCAAGATAAGTTGATCATGAAGTAAATTTGACGTCTTCTATCACCTACACAATATTGCGCATGAGTTTTTTTTCCTAGACAAACTTGGATTGTACAGTATTACATATTCAGAGTTCAGGAATAGTTTTTTATTGCTTTGTAGCCACTAGATGGTGACACCATGATAAAAAAAAGTCCATATTTTTTCTAACTATCCTTCTTTACAGTGTATTGATTTCAGTACAAAACAAAAAAACTCTTTTGCATTAATTTCCATAAAGGGGATGTAACACTTGACACAACAGGCAAAATTGTGGTAGCAGATGGTATATGGGTCAGACAGGAGAAACCATGCAAGTAGGTCTGTCAATGTCTTCACTTATAATCAAATTACACCTTATTCCTGGAGTTATAAAAAAAAGCCATTATTCGTAAAATGTAGAACATAAGGAAATGCTTTTCTTTCTGCTGAATTATGGAGTAGCAATGCACCGTGTCTTCTGATTCTGCCCGGTGTTTAGTTTACTTCTCTATTTGTAGTCTTTGACACAACACTGATCATTTTGCAACTTTTAATTGGATGCCACAGCTAATGATCACACTGGGTGAGAAAGGTGAACATGAAAAGCTCAGCTGCTGTGTATCCTGACACTGGCCTTTAATATGTTGGGTGATCTGATAGCGGTGGGTATGTAGGCCACCTGGTGTTACCCATTTTATTATGAGAAAACACTCATATTATTTCTAATCCTACAGCTCCCATGTAGAGTTTGTGGTCAGAATGTATAAGATGTACTATTGTTTATGTGTACCTATTAACTAATGGGAACACAAGATATATTCCTAGAAGAGAACTAAATGCAAATATTCTACAAAATAATAGTAGAGTATTGAGTTTAAAAATATTATTTTAATAATACTAAGAGTTCACAAATATTATATTCCAAGTGCAACTGACCATAAAGAAAATAGCATTTTTAAATTTTTTTTAATTTAATTGCTCAGATTGACAGATACAGAAAAAGAAATACATATTTGAGATGATAGATAAATAGACAGACAGACACAGATGGATAGATAGATAGATAGATAGATAGATAGATAGATAGATAGAGAGATAGATAGATAGATAGATAGATAGATAGATAGATAGATAGATAGATAGATAGATAGTAACATCTATTTGGTCCCTTCCTCTTTTCTAATGCCATTTCCCTTTTCAATTTTTGGTATTTTATTAAACATTAACACTCTATCAGTCAATAATTCCAATATTATCACCAGGATAGTACTTAAGCTCATCTATGAGCATAATAAAGAATGAGAAAATTGCCAGAGGAGCTAAAGCCTTGGTTGTAAAGATAATGTTTATGGTGGGCATTAAAGAAAAAGCAATATAGCAGATAATATTGTCTGGATGTAGAGAGCCAGATTGGAGAAATGAGCCCTGAAATCTCAAAAGCAAGAATTAATGGTCATTAAATGTAAAGAATGATAAGGAGCAAATAATATCCAACAGTAAGGAAAGCTGACTTCTTTCCCCATAAAATGGGTTTATTATAGATCCCATTTAAGACACAAAAATAAGAAGGACGAATAGTGTTTATAGAAGACATCGCTTGAAAATCCCAGTACAGATTATGTGTAGACAGTATGAAACACGAAATGTGTTCTTGGTGTGACTTCTAAGCTCTACAGGTTGAGATGTCACAATGTACCACATCCATCAGGGATCTTCACTACAGCTTTGCTTTGATGTATCACAGCTTGCAGAAGTCCAAAGAAGAGACAGCCATGAACATAATCCCATTCAGTAGTTTTTCATATCTTACTGTACAGTATATTAGTAGTTGTTAAATAACATAGTTGTATTATAGTTATTGAAGTATGTGGATATGGTACTGACTGCACAGATAGGGTGTTTTTCCTTTATGGCTATATGTTGGTTACTGCTTTAGGAGCTACTGTGCAATGCCAATACCCATGATGATTCACAATGAGTTCATAATTGCAATCCAAGCAATTATAAGCACTGTACATTTGGATACCAGCAAAGTAGAAGAAAAGAGACAGCAGTAACATTTAAGTTGGTATTCTGGATGAATAAGTAATCTATTAGTATTCTTTCCTAATCAATAATAAGGTATAATGATATGCCTGTCCTACAGTGACTTTTATTATTATTTTAAGCACACTTTTTCACTTACACACTTTATAATATTATATAGTTAATATTGTAAAATATCCATACTATTGAATTTACAGTGATCAGCTTCCCAGCACTGTTTATAGAGTAGGAAGCAAAGTTAACCCTATTTGATCTCTGACCTACTTGCTGAATTCAAGTTTACAATAAGCCTTGAGCCATTCATCTGAAGCCATTCCTTTCTGGCCTCAGTTGACGATCTGCCAGTACCCACTCAAGGTTTTTTCTGACCTTGGTGTGAGATCTTTAACTGTACATGGATGACTTCCTAATTACCATTGGATACAGGGAGAAAAACAGGAATTTATTACTGATTTGATCAACAGATTGTTCACCTATATGACCTTCTTTGCTAATCTCCAATCCACATATATATGTATGTATGATATGGATAGATTGACTGAGGGAAATCTTACGAAGTAGACCCTATACTGTTATTGTCCTGTCCTGCGGCAGCGAGAGCCTTGCACATAAAACCAATACATCCCATTTTGCAGTGGGCTTTTTACTTAACTGTGTGAAGGAATTGGAGTCAAAGAGATTCAGTGGGTTTTTGTAAACAGCCATGGAGAGTGGCATTGAGACATGTATACTGGCCAGTGATCCCGTCATGAGTGTCCCCATTAACAAAATCTCATCAGTTTTAAAAAAAAGTATGGTTTATGATGATTTGTTACATTCTTTGTGTTTTTTCATTATTTCTAGATTACTGTATAGGTCACCCTGGCACTCAACATTTGGATTGCAGCATATTCATTGTAGTTAACTCTTAACAAAGTCTTTCACTTTAGAATTTCTGCTAATAAATTCCTTTCAAAGCATCCTCTTTTCAACACCTGCTCTTTGGACTCACTGAAACCGCTTTCCTTCCAACATTGTAAAAGACATAAAAATGCATTGTTTGGAAAGAAGTCTATTTCATAAACAGAAGACCAACTGCAGAATGGCAAAACTATACAAAGACTGTGCTTCATAAGTACCTTACCATCAGTAAGTGTTCTGGCAAGGTTAAAAAAATCTATTTTTGTTCTACAGATACAAGATATAGTGAATAAAAAATCAACAGGAATCCCAGAAAATCTATAACAAGACACAGTACAGCACAGCGGACTTTCTAATATTACATATTATGTATAGATGTTGTTAAGGCTCTATAGACTCAAGACTCATAGTGTAATAGATATTCACACACGTATATATATATATATATATATATATATATATACACCCTATTAGTCATGTATGGAAAGTATTTCGGTATACATAGATATAGATATAATATGTATATATATTTCAATCTATCAATCTATCTATCTATCTATCTATCTATCTGTCTGTCTGTCTTCTTCTATCTATCTATCTATCTATCTATCTATCTATCTATCTATGGAGAGAGAGCTAGCTGTACTTAATTATTCTCTGTACAGGGGCAGGGTAAAGGTCAGCACCTAAACAACAAGTAGATCACCTGTGGTACTTTGCATTCATTTTACATATTCCTTGGGCCAAGTGGGCACTCAACTGCGTTGGTGATGGGTATCACATTATGGTACACACCAAACCTTGACTATAAGTTGTAATGAGATAGGTAGGACTGTCCTGTCTCAGTACCTAATAAAACGCAGATGTTAACCTAATTTGGCTGAGCGCCTGTCCTTGGGGAAGAAGTAGATTAATAGATACCCAAGGTCAATATATGAACACAGCCCAGTCCATAACCTTAACAGGATTTTGAACTGGGAAGCTTCCTGCATCTACTTTGCTTCTTTCCAAGCAGATTAACTTTATGTTCCACATTCAGATAGAGCAAAACTGATGTGACTTTTCCCAGTGTCTGTACACACAAAGCAGGCAGCACTATGGAGAGCAGCATTCACTGCTGAGCTGAAGCATTGCTTAGGATAATGGGTAAACCTATTACTTCATTTTCATAGACTAGACATCCACACCTAAAAAGCTGTGACAAAATATCAAACACAATGACTGTACTTGAGGATCTGCATGCTTCCAGTGTAGATACTGTATTTTAACCCTATCCTTTGTGTGTCAGGTGGTCTTATGTAGAGGAATGTTGCAATCTATAACTTTTAGGAGAGCATTTTTTTAACTGCAATAAAATGATTTTATATTGCCCGGTAGGTATTGCTCTGCATGCAGATATATAGTCGCAGTTATATCCCATATCCACAATGTGTCCTCAGGGACCTCTCCTGTAAAGTCTGCAGTAGAAAAAGGTACAGCAAAAGACATACAGTCAAGTGTCAAGAAAATTGACCGAAAATCTTAGAATGTGCTTTTCCTTGACCAAGTGACTGTTTCAATTGTGTGCAATCAGAAGGGACTTGCAGTTAACCCCTTCATTATCACTGTACAGAGTGACAGAAGAGCATGCAGGACTTACCTATTCGGATAACATGTGGCATTCCTTGACAGTCCTGAAGCCAGAAGATGTAGCAGAGCAAAACTAGCCAGCATTCTAAAACCATACTCCTAAAAGAGAGCCAGTAATGTGTCATTGTTAGAAGCAAAATCCCCTGAAGTTAAGTTAATATGGGATTCCCTGGGACTTCCTTCTTGGTTTTAAGATTCCAGTGATAGCCCCAGACAGTCACAGTTGAATGCCTCTGCACTGCACATTTTAGCAGACTATCCCCCAAGCCAGAGTAGCTGAATCAAAGGTTAGATGAGGTTTGTCCCAACCACAAAAAAATCTTCCTCTTTTGTGTGTTCTCCGCTGGTTTGTGCTTCTCCCAGTCCCATTCACCTGCTGGAGACTAGATGCTTAGATGCAGTCCTCATTGATGCTATCAACTGGTCCTTAGCAAAGCTGTGGAGTGGAATCCCAGACATAGAGATCAGGAGCTCCCTAGGGCTTGGGAAGAAGGAAAGACAGATGCAGCAAAAGCCATCCTGCAGCTGAAGGAAAAAAATATATATTCCCTCTCTGGCTTCAGAGATTTAGCACAAGTGAGAGAATTGGACTGACAAAGGCAGACACACTCAGGCAGCCTGCCTGCTCCACATGCAAAGCAGCTACCATCTCATGACTGTGATTTGTTCAGTGGGAGAACACAATTCATTGCACTTGTGTGTAGTCTTTAGGGGTGGATGGGTGGACTAAAATAGAGACAAACAAGAGGGTGAACCTGGATTACCAGCGATATCTTGGACATTTAAAAATAGGGGTGTTAGAGCTGAATGCACACAGGGTGACTCCATAGAACCCCTCCTTTTGGCAGTGAAGCTACTTATTTAGAGCGGGTAACCTGACACAATTCGCTTGGCATTAACATTGTGGGTTTTTTTTTCTTTTGTGGCTTGGTGACAAATGCTCGGAGAAATGAATCTTTAGTTTTGCAGGTGGAGGAAGGTGTGGCTTATTGTTTCTACTGATTCTTATTCATCCGAATAGGGATTTGGTCTGCATCTGTAAAGTGCTTTATCTGATTGTAATAGCAGCATTAATATAACCATGACATTTCTCACTGATTATTTTAATAGGACAGCAGGTTTTGTGCTCGACATTACAATGAGATAAACTCACAATGGAATATGGCAAGAAACAAACTTGAAATATACCCTGTGTAGAAAAATGTACAGAGAAAAGAAAACACATGCCTAATGGAGCCCAATCCCCAAGATATTAAGTATCTTACATGGGAATAATAATAATACAGGTGTACCTGAATATGATTCTAACTGTTCTAAAGTAGGAAGCCAAGTAGTAATCAAATATATTATTCATCGACCTCTACATACGCAATAAATGTACACATGATTACTCATAGGCATAGGGATCAATGATCAATGCTAAGCCATACGTAAGAGAAACAGCTTGTAGATCCCAGGGGGTACGTTTTTGCAATATTACTATATAGATAAGCATTTTTTATAAAATACCTTAGGTAACTCATCATAAAAAGGTGAATAAGTCAGTTCTCTGTACTGTTAAACCTTGTGATGACCTCTTTCTCCTATGCTTTATATAGATTAAATGAGTTTTATTCATACTCTGCAGTTAGGCATTCTTTTAATGACTATTGATGATCCATTGATGAATATTATATAGCGAAAAAATATATGTGAGAAATCAATGCGATTCCATACACTCAGATCTACCTTGGCAATTAAGCATGGTCAGTTTCCCATAAGTTCATCCATAAATTTGGAAGATAATGCAGGATCCATAAAGGGGAGAGCAAATAGTAACGCACAGAAAATATTTAAGGTTTGCCATGCCATCTGAATACATTTACATTCCAGGGCATAAATAAACATGAGAGGTCAAACAAAGAGTTGGGACAGTTGGCGAGGATGATGGTGGTAGGGGTAAATGAATAGTTTTCATCTTTTATAAGATCTTTAGAGATTAATAGTATAAGTGATGATGACAAGGATAATTTAAATGAATGATGTCAGACAGATGTCATGAAGAATTTTAAGGAACAATGGTGGGTACTGAGGCACATTTTCAAACCCATATTTTGGACAGCAAGCAAGCATGTCCTAACGTTATCACTTTCTATTCATATTCCCCCAGAAATATCTTTTTAACACATCCAGTATTTTCTAAACAGTTCTCCCCATATAATGGAAAACTTTCCATAGTCACATCACCTAAAAAATGTGAAAGTTGGGTATTTGTGTCTTGGTTATGGACCTTACCCCATATGGAACATCAAATCAGAAAGATGGAAGTATTTGCCACTCCTGTTTTGGATACTTTGCCAACAACAGAAGAAGAAAAAATTGTCCGAAACATTGCCTCTGATAACTTTAAATATTCAGTTGACATTATGAAAACATTTGATGCTCAGTTCTCTTTGATTTGACACTATATAGTGAGGGAGACTATTTCAATCAACATTTTTGATAATTTAGCGATGAAAACAACCAATAGCTTCTTTCATAGTGATTGCAGCTGGTGTCCTTTTCTTTGAACTTGATCAATTGATCTCAACTGTAAGCACAAAATTAGAGATAAAAATGGTATGTTGCATAATGGAAGAAAAAAAGCTTTTTATTTAGAGAATTGTCTTAAAGGGGTTATCGGGATTAAAAAAAAGATTGTGCCACAGCATTAACAGGCAAGCAGTTAGCACCTACCTGCCTGTTGTGCCTGGCACCGGTCACCGCCAACGCAGAGCGGACCGCTACTGTTTGAGTTTTTCAGCTTCCGCTGATGTCACGACTACCTAGAGGGTTGGTTTCCCCCTTGGTAGATGGGCGCATAGCTGATGTCACTCTGATTGACAGCCGGCTCTCACAGTCAGGTAGTGAGGGGCAAGCTGTCAATCAGCGTGATGTCGGCTAAACGCCCACTTTCACACAGTAGAGCAGAAAGAAGCCTCTGCTATTTCTCTCTGCTCTGTTTACCCCACAAGCTGTCCCAGCAAGAGTGAAGAGCGATGGCACCGACCTGCTTGTTCCTGCTTGGGCACTTACTTTTATCCCAAATAATCCCTTTAAAGAGGAACCTGCCCCCTTAAAAATGACCCCCCAGCCTATTAAGTCCCTGCACCCTGAGTATGCTAATCTACGATCCTTTTCTGTAAAAATAGTGTAATTGTGAAGTGTGAAAAGAGCTTTTATTTCTTCCGGATCTGTGCCTTCTGAGATTTTGAGAAGTCACACAGGGCGTACCTGTGGCTTCTCTCCAACAGCTATACTGTAATTATTCACCTCCCATGGGCGTGATAATCCTTATTGATCATTATCTCCCCCTAATGGGTCGCGGAATAGCCGGTATGATGCGATTCGTGTCATATCCGGCTCTAATGACTTTGTACACCCACGTACACATCGTAATGCGCATTGCACATGCGCAAGGTTACTTTACGGCAGCTTATCCGTGATGATAAAAAAAAAATAATCAAATATTCAACATGAGCATGTGGACATATGTTGTCTTTATTGCCAAATATAGTACAAATACTTGTATAACAAACTAAAAACTGAGCATAAGAAATTTTTAAATACAAGAGAGCGTGAATGAAAAAAAATGCCTTATGTTTTTGGTGACCTAACAGAAAAACTTTAATGCTTAGGTCTATCCCTGGAGTTTTCTATCTAAGCCTGAATATGTTGCACAGCTTGCAATCAACATTGGAAGGTATTATTATATAAGCCTGCTGGGTAAGAGAGGGTTAAGTAAAAAGAAATGAGCAATTAAAGCAATTTCCTCTACCTAGAGCAGACCTGACAGAATCTAGAGATGACGTTTTGGCCACTGCAGCATGAAACTTTTCAATTAAACTGTCAGTTTGGAGACGAGAGAGAGTTATCCCACCTCAGACCACATTCCACATCAGCGCTGCAAGTGGAGAGGGCAGAGGTACTGATGGGCTGAGACAGCACACAGGGGATGTGAGGGCAGCTATTTCTATCTATATCACTATTATACAAGATCACACTCTGATAGCGATCACATACGCAGATAATGGAGCATAGCAGCACTGTATTAAACTGGTTCCATTTATGTAGCTGGAACAATGTTACCACTATTATCCAACTAACCATGAGGATAATTAATTAAGCAGACATTAAAGAATACCATGGTAAAATGGCTCAAGTGCTATTTAACCCTTTAACTTTAAACATTATTTTTGCTTGGACTTCAATAGGCAATGTGTTGTATTTTCTTTTTTTTTTACCATAAGCTCCTTTTTGGTCTTGCACTAAGCAAAAACAAAATGATAATACTTCTGCCCAGATTAAAATTCCTTGCACACAATGTTGTGTTTTTCATTGTGGCTTTGCAGCAATATAAGGTCACATGCACACAATCAGTATGTAATGAGTTTTTTACCTCAATATTTGTAAGCTAAAGCCATGCGTGGGTAGAAAATGCGGATGTGGTACCCATGTTCCTAATATAATTTTCCTGTAATACTTCTTCTGATTTTGGCTTATAAACACTGAAAGTAAAGTGGGGCGTGGTTAGCGGGAGAGCAGAGCAGTCGTGTTTTGCTGCAGTTCCTGCTCTGATTCCCAAATTAAGCAACTTGGGCTACTTGGAGCGAACCCATATTCCACATAATTCTACTAAAGACCTTCCTGATGATACCTGGAGTCCCAAGAAGAAGGAATTTTGAAGAAAATGACCTCTTAAAGGCTTATATCTAGAGCACTTTACAACAACAAGCGCTCATACTGACAGATGCTGAAGAGGAAATGCGGTCCCTGTTGTACAAATAACTTTCCCATGCCTTCCCTACATGCTTGAAAAAAGAAGCTATACTACTACATTTTGAAAAGGGACCCCCTCTTGACCCTCACTAAACTTGCACTGATGGGGCACCAGTTATGGAGAGACCAGGAGAAGCCATGGAAGACAACAGCCACAGCTGAGGGAGATGAAGTTATGACGCTACTTCAGCAAAAGACAAGAGCGTGGTATGTGCAGTACTTGCTTCATAAAGATCCCTGATGTTCCCTCCCTAAAACACATAAAGAAATAAAATGACCGTATGTCAAAAGTGAACCCCAGTCCTTCCTTCCTAAGAATGCATAAATGTGGTACCAATCTCAGAGGGACTATGGAAAGCTGTGGAGGATCATAGTCACAGCTAATACTGAATCAGCTGTCCTGACACCTCAGCTTCTGCAGGAGTGTGGCCCTCACTCCAAAATCCCTGTAGTGCCCACCCTGGATAATAAAAGACGATTCATGGTAAAATTCTGGAAGGAGATTCCCCTCTGATTCTCCGTTAACCCTCCTCTATGAGGCACATGACACAGGATGGCATTAAAAGGCTGAGAAGACCACGGCCATATCCATAGAAGCAGGTGCTTCATATCTCACATCAGACATCACTACTGCTAACTATAGAGAGGAACAACAAAAAGGAATGGGGGAATCCCAGATATGAAATAAAGAAGAGAAAACAATGTTTCCAAGTTCTTGAATAATGCACCCCTGGTAAAAAGTGCAGAAATGTAAAACTAGATAAAGCAGTGGTCATAAATTACAGTCATATTAAAGGGGAACTCCAGTGAGACAAAACGTTTTAGTACAGTTCCTGCCATCCTACATGATGAAGCAGAGCCGTACTCTGCAGTTCTAGGATCTATAGATCTCTTATAAATGGATAAAATAATACCTCCTACTCTGCTCTTGCCCCCACCTCATGGAACCCAGAACCTTCAGCATGAGAGCTTCATGCAGCAGCAGAAAACAGGAGGTGTGTCAGGGGCGTGGATGCTGGGAGCTGCAGGATCAGCCTACATTCCAGTGAGGAGTGATGATGATGATCCATTGAAAGTTGGAGAGATAAGATACCATGCTCCTATGGGAAGTGGAGACCATGCAGAGCTGAATCGATCAATGTAACGATTTGCCTCTGCTCGTATCCTCACAGTAACAGTACCAATTATGCATCATCATACAGCGGAGAATCATAGCATGTATCTGTATCTGCTTGGTGGCATGATTGCCATTTGAAGCCTCAACCCACCCTGTCACATATAATAGTGTATCAGGGGCTGGATTGTATGTGTGAGCATGGGGCCAGTGGCCATGCCCCCTGCCATGCCCCATGTGAGGGGCGTGAATGTGGGCTGATCCTGCAGCTCCAAGCAACAAGGCCCACGACACACCTCCTCTTCTCACCAGCAGCATGAAGCTTACATGCAGAGATTTAGGTTCCACTAGGTAGGGGCAGAGCAAAAAAGCAGGTATAATTTTATCGATTTATAAGAGATCTATAGATCCTAGAACTGCAGTGTGCAGCTCTGCTTCATCATGTAGGAGGGCAGGAATGTATTAAAAAGTTTTCTTTCCCTGGAGTTTCCCTTTAAAATTATCTACAAAGAAAACACCTAAATAAGCTAGAAAATTGTTTATCTGGAAGATCAATCTAAAAAGAATTATATGAAAATAAAAGGAATTCCTGAGAAAGTAATACCAGCTAACCTTGACCAATACATGACTGACATGGTAAGTCTAATCATCCTAGAATTTTGCAACATGAAAACCATACGGGAAGTATTGTAATTTTCGGATTTTGGGGAAAGTCAGGGGTGCGTCTTATAGTCGAACTTAATTTCTGTACTGTAAGGAGGGGGTGGCTCTGAAGCAGTGTCCGGGGCTGGAAGAGACTGGATGCAGGCTGCTGAGGCAGTAGGGAGGTCATGTGTTCCTGCTCATTAGCCTCATGTAATATGCACAGCACCCGATGGCCATTACCTCAGTGCTAAACCACGCCGAGATATGGACAATTGCCTGCAGTCACCTCCATCCTGGATATGGCCCCATCACTTTGTATGGCCTCCCATGCTGCTGCCTACACTAAAATAACAAACCGCTTTGAACTTACCTCTCAGGTGCTGTCCTCTATGGCTCCCTGTTTGCTGCACTTTTTGAGTCCCGGGAAAGCCGGTCATGTGATCAGCACATTAGAGTGATATCATCACTGCACACCCCGATCACATTACCGGCTTCCCCAGGGACACAGAAGGACTCAGGAAGTGTGGCAAGCAGGGAACCATGAAGAACAGCACCAGAGAGGTAATTTCAAAGTGGCTTGTTATTTTAGTGTCGGCAGAAGCATGAGGGACCAAACAAATTGATGGAGGGCCACATCCAGGATGGCGGGGTGGCATATCCAGCACAGGGGGCATGTGTGTCAGCACAGAGGCATGTGTGTCAGCACAGGGGAATGGGTGCCAGCACAGGGGGGCTGTGCGTCTGTGCCGGCCCAGGAGCATGTGTGCGAGCACAGAAGCTTGTGTACGAGCACAGTGGCATGTGTGGCAGCATAGGGGCATGCGTGGCAGCACAGGGATGGGTGCCAGCACAAAGGGGCTGTGTGCCAGCCCAGGAGCATGTGTGCCAGTCCAGGAGTTTGTGTGCCAGTACAGGGGCATGTGTACCAGCACAGGGGTTGTGTGCCAGCACAGGGGGTTGTGTGCCATCACAGGGGGGCTATATGTGTTGGCACAGGAGCATGTGTGCCATTACAGGGGCATATGTGCCAGCACAGGGGAATATGTGCCATCTTAGGGGCTTTGTGCCACCACAGGGGGGAGGTGTGCCATCATAGGTGGGCTATATGTGCCAGCACAGGGGGCTATAAGTGACAACAAAGGGGGGCTTTATGCCAGCACAGGGGGGCTACATACTATATAAGGGGGCCATACTAAGGATGGCGGGGCTATATTAAAGATTGAGGGGGATATGTACCTGGAAGAGGGTTATATACTGTATATTCCAGCATGAGGGACATTTATATGATTTGTAAGATGAACACGAGCATTATAAGACAAATCCCTTTGAAAATGAAATTTATTTTTCTCTTTTCTTTCACCAAATTTGAGGGGGTGCATTTTATATTCTGGTGCATCTTATAAAGCAAAACATATGGTATTTAGAATTCCTAAACCTCAATATTTGTCGAAAAAAATCCTATTGATATGATTGTTGAATTTTTCTCTACCAGATCAGAAATTGGAATTTTGAACTAACTAAAGATTCGCAAAATTTGCAATAACCATCTCATTATTTAAAGAACTGTCCAAGGCCACTTTTCAGGATAGAAGATCCTTTAAAAACAACCAAGCAACTTTAACAAGCTAACGTTAGATAATAATCGATCACTTGATCCAGTGATTTTTAAATACACCAAGGGATACAAGCTATCAAAATCTCACCATTAGGGATGAGAGAGTACTGAAGTAATCGGACTCGCTATACTCGCAATGAGTAGGTCCCGGTACTCGGTACTTGTTGCGAGTATAGCGAGTCCGATTGAAATGCAAGTACTTTCACAGTGTATCTATATATACACTGCGAAAGTACACTAAAAGTGAAGAAAAGTTGTTAAAAAATTAGAAAAAACATCATGCTCACCTTCCAATGCCAGCACCAGGACCCGAAAACCTCACCTCCAAATTCATAAACTGAATATTTGTTAGTTATTTACCTTAGTATTCATATGTCAAAATCAGGAATGGAACAATCACAGAAACACAAGAACCACTTCTGTACTTTTTACTCACACCTGGTTTTGATTTAGGCTGCTTTCATATTACGATTTTCTTGGATTCGTGGCTGTCCATTGTAAAATAGACAGTCACGGATCCAATTTGGCCCCCATGTATCCCCATGGGCCACAGATCGGATCGGATTTGGCCTTATTGCCGTCTGATTTTTGTCAGATCTGATTCTGTCCGATTTTTAGCTGTACCCAAAATTGGAGAATGCTCCGATTTTGGGCACAATGGATCAAATCGGACAGAATCTGATCCAACATAATCCGCGCCCATTAACATGGGGGCCTATGGAGCAACCTCACTTCCAATGTGCGGCAAGGACCTGCCAATCTGATAGCCAATCAGATGGCTGGGAGCGATCTGTCCAATCAGATGGCTGGACGTCACAAACCACATGATCACTACCAGCCACCTGATTAGCCAGATTGCCAGGTCATTGATGCACATTCAAGACCTGGCAATCTGGCAGGTGAGGTTTTTGGGTCCCGATGCAGGCTTCGGAAGGTGAGTATGATGTTTTTTTTTTTTATTTTTTAACAACTTTTCTTCACTTTTAGTATACTTTCGCAGTGTATATACAGATACACTGCAAAAGTAAAAGGACTACTCACTACTCCCGAGTAATCACAAGAGACTCGGGGAGTAGCGAGTAGCCGAATATTGTTAATATTTGGCGAGTACCGAATAGTAACGATTATATGCGCTCATCCCTACTCATCATCAGACAAAGGACTGACTGAACCTGCTCCAACAATTGAGAATCCCCAATAGAATGAAAGATCAAGAACTCTCTACTGGATTCTTGACTTAAATGCACCCTGTTTTCAATTACTTGGATTGCAACTTTAAAACTATAGACAAATGATTGGATAACTTCTACTACAACTATTTTTCTTCCTCTTGGACTTATGAATGATCATCCTACTGGTTTCACCTCAGGTTTCGTCAGCTAAAAATGAACCGGACTTTACCCCCGGGGTCGTGGGCAAGTCATGACCTTGCCAAGAGTGTTTTAAGAAACAAATGCTATTGTGTTTATTAACTTTTTCACCTTATAGGTTATAAGGACTAAGCAACTACTATTTTTGACTCTTTTTTTTTCCAAAGGTACTAGTACTCAATGAATTAGAATATCATAAAAAATCTATGTCATATTGCCATGTTTTAGAGAGTTTCTGTGAGCCCTGAAAAAACGTTGACTAATAAATAAGTATTACTGTGTATTCAGACTTAAATTTACTTTTTGATGATATTCTAATGCATTGAGATGCACTGGTACATTGACTCATCACATGACCGCTCAGCTGATCGGGTTGACAGGCAACCCCAGGTCCTTCAGTCGTAGGAGCAAGCGAGACAGTGTGGGACACCGTCGGTCAGGTGAGCATGTTTTTTTTTCTATTTTTAACCCTTTCTTTAGCTAAATTTCACCTTAGATGCTAAGGAGCAATTTTAGAGTACTGAGCATGTACTGAACATCCTGTGTTTCCTTGGACCTATACTCCATAGGCCCCCATGTTAATGGGCGCGGATTATGTTGGATCAGATTCTGTCCGATTTGATCCATTGTGCCCAAAATCGGAGCATTCTCCAATTTTGGTACAGCTAAAAATCGGGCAGAATCAGATCTGACAAAAATCAGACGGCAATAAGGCCAAATCCGATCCGATCTGTGGCCCATGGGGATACATGGGGGCCAAATTGGATCCGTGGCTGTCTATTTTACAATGGACAGCCACGAATCCAAGAAAATCGTAATATGAAAGCAACCTAAGTCAAAACCAGGTGTGAGTAAAAAATACAGAAGTGGTTCTTGTGTTTCTGTGATTGTTCCATTACTGATTTTGACTTATGAATACTAAGGTAAATAACTAACAAATATTCAGTTTGTGAATTTGGAGTTCCAACTGGTATATCTAAATGTATTACATTTTTTGGACACATCCAGAGGTTATTCAATTCAATTCATCATGGAAAGTGTCCATGTGTAAGCAATTTTGGAATAGAGGAAAGAAAATCATGACATGTAGTTTTCACATGTTTTCTAGGCATTCTGCAGGATCTTATGCATACACACGGATGCAATGTATTACACATAGAGTGCATTCATTCTAAGAAAGAGTGAGATAACCACGGGGTGTTCTATGATTTATTGTCAGGCATTAGCATGAATTAAATGTAGAACCTGCTTCACATTCTGATATGTTACCATTGTATCAACTGGTTTCATTGATCCAGGTCACGTTACAATATTCAGTGTCTGCTGAGCACCATCAGTTAAGTGTCTTACCTGTAAATGAAATGCTCAGAGTAATCTTCTATCTATCCCACCTTCATTGTGTGCATAATGCATTTCTTTAGTGAAAGCATTGTATGTCTCCTTCTTCATCACGGCTACATGCCTCTATTTTCCTTGCAGCACTTCATAGGAACATTTTACTCGTTTCTTGCAGCATCCATATTTTTTCCCATCCTGCTGCTGTCAGCCTCTGGCCTTCTGCTGAAGAAGCTACTAATCTGCAGAACATCTTCATAAAATTAGAACTGGTTTTTTCCATTAACCTGAATTTATAGTTCAAACTACGGAAAGAAAGATAAAAAAAAAAGCTTTATCAGCTTGGGTTTTACTTATTTTAATGATTTTAATCCCCCCACGCCTCCTTTTTGCAATAAACGGATGGCTAATGAGTGTGAGTCATGAGCAGTGCCAATAGCAGCTATATTTTAGCAGATTTTTCATTGCAGATGACAAAGCTCCTCTTGCTCAACCTTGTTCTGTTGGTCACCCTCTAAGCCAAAGAACATGCACAGTCTATGTCTATATTAATGTATCAATATCTGCAATATAGGACTGAACAACTATTCAGTTGTCTTAAAGTGGGGATCTGTCCAGACAAAATCACTGGAAGTAACAAGGCAGATCAGAATTCTTTGCTGCTGATTGTGTCATTATAAGCCTGATGAAGGGGCCATTGTGTCTCAAAAGCTCGCTATGTTAACCATCTTTACAGTTAGCCATTAACACTAGAAGTCCCAGAAATTTCGAGCTACCCCTGAAGTCCCGAAAAAGGGTCAAATGACCCTTAGTCAAAACTGAATAGAACTAACTAGAAACTAAATAGCTAAACTCAAAGGTAAACAACAACCTCCTGCGGTGCGACAGTAATGGCCTTAAAGGGAACCAACCACCCCAAATGACCCCCCCGGACTGTTAATATGTGTCCCTACACCCAGCACACACATTTGGGGCAATCGTTTTTGCTAAAAAAACGGTTTAGTAGAAGCTAAGATATATGTTTATAAAGTTTGATAAATCGCGACGGATGGGTGTTACCTAGCTTTGTCCTCGTGCATTTCTTCGTGCCTGTCAGCCTCCTCTCCCCTCCTCCCTTCAGTGAAGCCCTTCTGTGCAAGCCGAAAATGCCTGGCCTGTCTGCTGCTGCCTGATAAATTATGCACGCCCATCTCTGCACCTAAGAGCCTGGCCGCGTCATGAAAGGGGCGGGCTAAATCGCGGCATGCCGGAGCCCCGCCCCCTTTCATGACGCGATCTAGCCCCGCCCCCTTCATGACGCGGCCAGGCTCTTAGGTACAGAGATGGGCGTGCATAATTTATCAGGCAGCAGTAGACAGGAGGGGCATTTTCGGCTTGCACAGAAGGGCTTCACTGAAGGGAGGAGGGAAGAGGAGGCTGACAGGCACAGAGGACAAAGCTAGGTAACACCCATTCAGCTGAAGTTATTAAACTTTATAAAGCTATATCTTAGCTTCTACTAAACCGTTTTTTTAGCAAAAACGATTGCCCCAAATGTGTGTGCTGGGTGTAGGGACACATATTAACAGTCCGGGGGGGTCATTTGGGGTGGTTGGTTCCCTTTAATTACAGAACAAAAGACAGTGATTAAAGAATGTTAGCTAAAATCCTTCAGGTCAATCGACCCGTCTCTGGGCTCCAGAGGTAGAAATGTTAAATGACCCCTCTCTGGGACTTCTAGTGTTAAAAGGTATCAACCACTGATGACTCTCAGATTTTAATATTTTTCTTGCTTTAGATATTCTGCCCTAGAACTGACTTGTGTCCACTGCATCCAGTCACTGCACCATCATAGTGCCCTGAATAGGTCTTTATGACTACTGTGTGTTAACACATGGTGGATTCGACACAAATTTATTGTGGATTCTGCACTAATTCTCATAACAAACCCAACAATTATTTATATACTATGCATGTGAATGGGGCTCTTGAAACCTCGTTCATGTGCCACAAAAATGTTCTAGTTCAATTTTACTGCTGCCATGAAAGCACATCTACTTTAGAAATAAGTATGCTGCATGTAGTGAGAAGAAATACTGGTGGGTATTTGAATGATTTTAGGGTTAATCCTTTCATAACTCTGCTACTATCCACTGTACTTCTACAGCAGATCTGTTACAAATCTGTGGATTATCCTCAAAACAGTTTTGTTTTTAAATGAGCAAAGAATGGTACATACCATTATGGACCAACATCTGCAGATAAATTCCATTTTTAAAGGGAACCTGTCACCAGGTTTTTTGCCTAATCTGAGAGTAGCATAATGTAGGAAGCGAGATCCTGATTCCAGTTAGCAGCATTTCCCTGTCCGCTCGGCTTAAGCGGACACTAGGCATCCTTATGTGTAGTTGGTTACCCACTCTCAACATCGGGTAACCAGGGCCAGCATCACCCGGAAGCGGCGGGGATGACGGCTCTCCACTGCAGAGAAAAAAAACTAAGTATTTAGCGGAGGTCCACTAAAAGCTGGGAATGAAATGGCACCCATCCTTTTAGGATGGGAGCCATCTTGGGGCAATGAGCTGCAAAAGAGAAACCTTGTCATTGGCCCAGCAGAATAGTTGCTGGGTCAAATGACGTCACATAACGAAAATCGGCGGGAATTAGCCCGCCAAATTCAATTTATTTGATTGGGCAACTAACCCGGAGCCCAGGTATAAAAGGGGGCAACTTGGCAGCAGGGGTTCAATGATAACCAGCAGTCGCTGGAACCATGGACTCCTTATTAGAGCGCCTGCTATTGAAAGCGGGAAGCCGGGGAGGCGAAGATTGGCTCCGCAAATGCCTTAATGATGACAGCTCTCCACCACCGAGACCAGAGGGTGAAGAGGCGGATCGCGAGCGGCAGGACCTGTCATTACGCCGCCGCAGCCAGCGGCAGAAAAGACCCCGGAGGGAAACATACTCACCCCCGTCACAGAAGAGGATCGGGAAGAAACAAGGGAGAAGCGGCGGTGTCGGCACTCGTCAGTCCCGGAGAGATGGTGAGCCGAGGTCTGGATCCCGGGCGGCCGAGGCGGGAGGAGAGTTAAGAGTCGCACAGGAAGTGACGTCACCCGGCCAGGCGGAAATGACGTCCCGCGACTCAGGAGAACACATCGCCGGGGACGCAAGCGGTCCCCCGGCGCACACCGCAGTCACGGGGGCACGCGCAAGCCGCGCAAGTAGGGGCGCACAGCCCTCCTTAGACGGCGAGCTAAATCTGACATCCGGGACCAATGGCCTAGGTACGGCCCCGATCCCAGCGCAAGATAGCGCGAGCTGGGTCAGGAGGGGCGCACAGCCCTCCTCGTATACGGAGCTGAACCTGGGCGCAGACAGGAGGGGCGCACAGCCCTCCTTATACACCGAGCTAAATCCGAGTGGAGATGA
The DNA here is from genome assembly GCA_033576535.1 of Allobates femoralis. NCBI lineage: Eukaryota > Metazoa > Chordata > Amphibia > Anura > Aromobatidae > Allobates > Allobates femoralis. The sequence continues at coordinate 347,636,285 of JARQOC010000002.1, forward strand.
GAGGGCGCACAGCCCTCCTTACGCAATGAGCTACACCTGACCAGAGACAGGAGGGGCGCACAGCCCTCCTTGCATACAGAGCTTACCTTGCATACCGGGATCAGCAGCCCATGTACGGTTCCATACACTGTCATGGGAAGGGACAGGCAAACTTCCCAATGGGGAGCTGAATCGGTATGGAGACAAAGAGCTATAGAACCAGGCCTAGAGGCTAGGGCACAGTTAGGCCCAAGCCAGGAGACGGCGGTAGAAATACCCAGGGGCCCTCCGTCACATCTTCTACAAATCATGCCCCTAGAGACGGAGGGGCTGATGTGCAAAGGCTAAACCTGCCCAGTGGCACCCCACTGACGAATGGACCCAGCGTCCCCACCACTCCTGACACCATCTGTGGAGGGGCGAGCCCGGCACTTCAAGTCTGGGGCTTACAGCATCGATACAGGAACGGCGGAGCGGAACCAGGACCGCAACAGACCGGCAGCCGCGATGATGAAATCAGCTACCCGGGTCTCTCGAGGATGGACGTTTCTAGGGGACAAGGAGCAACAACTACACCAGGAGTCGGTGAGAATCATTATATAAGTGACAATATTACCCCTTCTTTAGCATCTTCTATTTCTGTACTAGTTAGAGAAACGGTAGCAGCAGCTCTACTAGCTGCTTCTCCTACCGGGGCACTCTCACAAGCAAAGGCTAGCTCGGGAATCCCCGAAGCACACTTGAAAGAAGCCATTCCTTGTGAGATATCCCCGTTGGGATTTCATTTGACATTGAATGTAAAGAAAAAATTTGGGGGGCGAATTTTTAGATATATTTTCCCTTCTTCCCACCCGCGACTCGTCTAAGTACGAGGGGCGCGATGACAAGGAAGGCGATAATAAGAAAAGAGCTTACCGCTCATTTAACACGTGGCTTCAAGCCTTTTTAATATACGCCGCGGTTTTGGGTGAAAAGTGCCCCAATCTGTGCTCAGGATTATTCCAGCACGTGGATATAATCCTGGAAGCATACAGACACTTTGGGGGAACGGGTTGGCTGAATTACGACGAAGCTTTTCGTCAAAAAATGGCCGTCCATCCCTCATTGAAATGGGGATCCAAAGACGTGGGTCTTTGGCTCCAGTTGATGGTCCCCCCGCGCCAGCCATTAGCAAAACAGACTACAGTACCTACAGCTAAGAAGGGATTCTGTTTTGCATTCAATGAATCTTCCTGCAGGTGGTTGCAAAATTGCCGCTACCGGCACGAATGTTCATCATGCGGAGGAGGGCATCCTGCGATTAAATGTTTTAAAAAACAAAACCCAAACGTAGTTAAGGAGCCCTTTCTTAAAAGCCCCGAGCCCAGTGAGGCTCACAAAACTAATACCCTGGCTAAACCAGTACCCGGATCAGGATAGTGCGGAAATGTTGCACTCCGGATTTGAAAACGGATTTTACGTTCCGCCTTTCCTTGGTTCAGGTTGCATACCCCATAATAACTTACCGTCGGCTACTAAGTTCCCAAATGAAATTCGGAATAAAATTAATAAGGAGTTGTTGGACGGTAGATGTGCAGGCCCATTTTCGCACCCCCCTTTTAGAAATTTCCGCATCTCCCCTCTTGGGATAGTCCCCAAAAAAGATAAAGGGTCGTTTAGAATGATTCATCATCTATCCTATCCTGTGGGCGCATCGTTGAACGATCAAGTAGACCCAAGGGTTGCATCAGTTTCATATGCATCCTTTGACTCTGCGATCGAATTGTTGCAAAAATTCGGTAGAGGAGCGTTATTAGCAAAATCTGATATACAATCAGCATTTCGCTTACTCCCGGTTCACCCCTCCGGTTTCAATTCTCTGGGTTTTACCTTTGAAGGCAAATACTATTTTGATAGATGCCTCCCGATGGGCTTCTCCATGTCTTGTAATTACTTCGAAACATTTTCATCTTTCCTTCAGTGGTGCACCCAGAGAGTTTCCCCGGAAGGGGGAATATCACACTACTTAGATGACTTCTTATTCATCGGCCCCCCAGGTTCTAAAGGCTGTGAATCATTACTGAATGCATTTTTATCGCTTATGGACCATTTCGGCGTACCGGTAGCCCTTGAAAAAACCACGCTCCCGCACACGTCTATAGAGTTTTTAGGAATTCAAATTGACTCCCAAAGAATGGAATTTAGGCTTCCTAATGATAAAATCGTTAAATTAAGGGAAATGATTAATACTTTTAGTAAGAAAACAGCTGCCACTTTGAAAGAATTTCAGATATTGGCGGGATCCCTTAACTTTGCCCTGCGGGTCATACCATTTGGTCGGCCGTTCCTACGGCGATTATACGAAGGCATGACTGCCGCTAATTCTGGTTCACAGATAGTAATTACACAACCCCTTAGATTGGACTTAGAGGTATGGTCAGAATTTTTATCGCGTTTTAATGGGGTCACATGTTGTCAGTCTCAGTTCATTCATGCTACAGATCTACCACTCCATGTCCATGCTGACGACATGGGGTTAGGCATTCTTTTCAGAAAAGAATGGGTATCGGCTAAATGGCCGAATGAACTGGTCAAACAATTTGCTAATTCCCCCTCACTCCGCGATACATTTTCGTTGACACTTATCCTTACTCTCTGGGGTAAGAGCCTAACAAATATGAGGATTATTTTTCACACTAATGACAAGGGGTCAGCGTTCACCATTAACTCTTTATCATCCAAATCACGTTTAATCTTGACGCTACTTAAAAGGCTATCAGTCATCTGTTTAGAATGTAATATTTGGATAAAATATAAATTTCTCACTACAATTAGTCACCCTCTGTGTGTTCTTCTCTCCCGCAATGACACGGCGCAGTTCCTGGCCAGATGTCCTTGGGCGGAACCGAGCAGCAGTCAGGTACCAATAAATTTATGGAATCTTCTGTTGGGTTAATTCCGCACTTTGTGCGCCAATCGCTCGCACCCAGGACATGGGCGTCATATTGCACGTCATGGCAGTCGTGGGTGCAATTTTGTGTACAAGCCGGAGCTTGCCCAACAGCTGAAGCAGGTCGAGTGTCTCTCCCCTTTCTCCAGTCCCTTGCAGCTAGGCGTTTAGCCTACTCATCAGTAACAAAAATAATTGCTGGGATTTCGTTTTTTCTTAAATTATCCGGTTTCCCAGCAATTACTGAATCTTTTCTGGTTAAGAAATTCTTGTTGGGTTATAAAAAATCCTTTTGTGTACCCGACAAGAGATCGCCCATGCCCCTGTCCGTCCTGGCAAGTATATGTAGCATACTGGATGAGGTTTGCTCCAGCAGCTACGAAACTAATCTGTTTAGAACATCTTTCCTAACTCTATTTTTTACGGCAATGAGGATTAGTGAATTAGTATCTATAAGTAAAAATAATCCGTCTGGTCTCCGACTACAGGATATCTCATTGTCTCAATCGGCATTGTATATTTACTTACGCAAATCCAAGACAGACCAACTCGGCAGAGGTCAGATGATTGTCCTTCATCCCTCGGATAACGAAAGGATTTGCCCGGTTGTAGCAATGAGAACGTGGTTGAGCACTCGTCCCTCGTCACCTGGAATTTTATTCGTACATATCGATGGTACCCCCGTTGACCATTTTTCAATTTAGAACAATCTTACATAAATGTTTAGATCGTCTAGATTCAAAAAACCTCAATCTGACCTCACACTCGTTTCGCATTGGTGCAGCAAGTTTAGCTGCCCAACAGGGGGTCCACGAAGCATGCATTAAGAGAGTGGGTAGGTGGAAATCTAATGCACTTAAAAAATACATACGCCCAATAAATATAAATATTTGACTGATGGAGTACACCCCCCCCCCCCCCCCCCACACACACACACACTCATGTGTAGTACATTTTCTTTGTAAGAGGATCTAATAGTTAATTTGTTTACCAGGCCCAAAAATAGTGTGGATCATCGGCCATTCTTTCATCTACTGGGCTCACAGGAGGGCCATGAACAGAAGCTACACGGAGAATCTCTCATTCAAGGAATCTGAAGTAATCATCCATTGGCATGGGGTAAGGGGTTTGAGGTGGCATGATATGAATGAAGTAATACTTCAATTGCTGGACCGTTTCCCCCGGCCGGACTTAGTCATTTGTCACGCCGGTGGAAACGACTTAGGAAAAAGTTCTTCACTAGAACTTTTGTGGCGAATTAAGTCCGACTTTTGTTGGCTCGCCCAGAGGATACAAGGTGCAAAATTCGTATTCTCGGAAGTAATTCCGCGTTTAATTTGGAAGGTAAGGAATAACATGTTCCTAGAAAAAATGCGTAAAAAATTGAACAGGGAGATGGAAAAATTCCTACCCACAATAGGCATGTTTTCTTACAGGCACAGGGAATTGGAGGGTTTTGTCCATGGCATGTATCGCCAGGACATGGTTCATTTGTCGGAGGTTGGCCTCGACATTTTTAATGTCGGGGCACAGAGCATTGTGGAGGCTTGGTTGGGGGGGGCCGGCACCTCAAAGGCGCCGTCCTAATGGGTCACCCAGCTCTGCTGGGGGGATCAGTGGATTAAATAAAGTTAAAATTTCAGTGTTTACAAATAAAGAGTCATTTGTTTACATGACGATGGATACAACGTGTGTTTATAAAAGTTTTGATGATTAAAAATAACAAATGGATTTATGATTAAATCTTAATAAAGTACCAGCCTGTTACAACCACAATGCTCTGCTCTCTCAATTTATTTAAGGTAAAGAAAGTTAGGATAGGTCAGGAGGAATGTAAGCTCTGTTGCACCCATGAAATGGCACCCATCCTTTTAGGATGGGAGCCATCTTGGGGCAATGAGCTGCAAAAGAGAAACCTTGTCATTGGCCCAGCAGAATAGTTGCTGGGTCAAATGACGTCACATAACGAAAATCGGCGGGAATTAGCCCGCCAAATTCAATTTATTTGATTGGGCAACTAACCCGGAGCCCAGGTATAAAAGGGGGCAACTTGGCAGCAGGGGTTCAATGATAACCAGCAGTCGCTGGAACCCCCGCCCACCCTCCCCTACGAATGTTTTTAATGTTATTTGCTGGCACTTTGTTAGAGATAGGGTCACCCAGCTCTGCTGGGGGGATCAGTGGATTAAATAAAGTTAAAATTTCAGTGTTTACAAATAAAGAGTCATTTGTTTACATGACGATGGATACAACGTGTGTTTATAAAAGTTTTGATGATTAAAAATAACAAATGGATTTATGATTAAATCTTAATAAAGTACCAGCCTGTTACAACCACAATGCTCTGCTCTCTCAATTTATTTAAGGTAAAGAAAGTTAGGATAGGTCAGGAGGAATGTAAGCTCTGTTGCACCCAAACACTGGTGTGACCCTTGCCATTATCATTAGTTTGGTAGCCTGGCATATTCACAAACTGCTAAATCTGCAGCAGAGAAAACACTAATTTTATCAAAATGACAGCAAACAGCTCAGTAAGTGACACATTACTGGAATCAGGGTCTCTATCGCTACATTATGCTGCTCTCAGATGGGATGGCAAAAACCTTGTGACAGAGTACCTTTAAACATGTGTAGCAGTCAACTAGATGGTGCTGGGGGCTGTGAGCAGTCAGCAATCAGGTACACTGAGCCCATTGTAATCATATCTCTGTACCTAGACTCACATCCAGGACCACTCACATCCTGCAGAGGAAGATGTCAGTAAATATGCAGATAGAGTGATCATAGCGCTCACTGTGTAGCATGAAACTTTGTGTGTAAAGGTACCTGAAGGGTAAAAACAGAGATATATTGCTTGCAATTCACTGGTTGCAGTGAAATCATGGACACATTGTTCCATTTTGTTGCCGTGTACAAATGGAACAAGGTGTCCATGATTTCACTGCAACCAGTGAATTGCAAGCAATATGTCTCTGTGTGTAAAGGTGCCTTTCTGCTGCACGTAGTCTGCTGCACTTGATGAAATTGGTATTTACCATTTGTTTGCTGAAGAGTTCCCTTTACTGGTGCTCCCTCAGCACAAAGTGACTGTTAAATCCATGTTCAGGGGATCAGTGCACCACATCATATTTGAAATAATTCAGTGTATCTTTGCGCCACTGTTTGTTCTCATCTATCTTTTTCCTTCTCCGGCTCTATGAAGCCAGAGCTGCCAATCAAAGAAGTAGGTGGGAAGCTGCACTTAAGTGTTTGGCCAGGCTATGATACATGAGAGCCTGTACTTCATTTGAACAGTCATTCTGATCTGGCATATTTCCTTTATATTGTGAGGCGGGTCCCATTGTTGTGGCACATCAAGGGAGTTTCAGTCACAATACGCTACACAATTCTCCGTTTTTTGTTTTGATTTTATTGTTCTAGAGGCATCATTTAAGATCAATTGAGGCAGTTAAAAAAATGTTTTGGCAGTGACCCAATGAAGAGGCGAAGACATCACTATGTTTTGGCTGTTGAGGTCCCAGCAGATTGAGAAGATCCATCCATCCATCGTCTATCCATCCATATATCCATCCATCATCCATTCATTTATCCCTATCATTTACAGCTTCTCCAGCACACTGCATTCACATTGAAGTAATCTGAACGTGTAACCCTGAAGCCTGTGGCCGGAGCTGAAGTTATAATCTTTTCTTGATGCTCAGGGTACATGAACCTATGCAAGCCATTCTGTGTAGAAGCCTGACATATAAAAGACATCACTGATATTATTACGCTTTTTCACACAATCGCAGTTACCGTCTGGTTATAAGATATTCTTAAGTCGTGACTGCCCTCTACTGAGATATATGCATGTGACTACTAATGAAGTTTACATTATCAAGTGTCAATCCCACGAGCAATGGATGCACGGGCACAAAAATGCCAACGTTTTTTCTACTAGACACAAAGCAATTTTATATTTTAATGCTCAAAAACATATACACCATTGTGCATTAGAAAATGAAAAACAATGTTTTATAATCACTTACGCAGTAGCTGTGACATGCTATGGCAATAATACATGTTGCATGCAGCACAGGGGAGCACTTTGCTATTAAAGTTGCATGTCATTCATCAAGTCGGCGGTTGCTTTAACTGCACCAAACACCCTCATCTGTAAAAGTGTCATATATGTTGATAAATGTAATCTTTTAGAATGCAATGGTTCCACTTTATTTGCTGGACTGTTACTATACAAGAAGTATTTTTGGCAGTTCTGCAATTAATTTTAGCCAAAGCAAAGAATGAATCTAAAATAAAAGTATAGTTTAAATAAAAGACTGCTATAAAGCGAAAAATAATGTATTTGTGTTTTTTTAGACTAAGACGCACCTGATTATAAGACGCACCCCCAAATTTGATGAAGGAAAAGAGAAAAAAAATGTTTTCATGTTAAATGTTGTCCGTCTTATAATGTTAGTGTCCGTCTAACACATCATATAGGGTATATGTCCCTCATAGCCCCCTCATTCTGGTACATTGTCCCTCATCCTGGGATATAGCCCCCCATCCTAAAATTAGCCCCCTCAATCTGGATATGGCCCCCTTATATTGGATATAGCCCCCTTGTGCTGGCACACATCCCCCGGTGATGCCACATGTCCCCTATTGCTAGAACACGTCCCCCTGTGCTGGCACACATCCCCTATTGATGGCACACGTCCCTCAATGGCTTGCACACATCCCCCATGGCTGGCACACGTCCCCTTTGGCTGGCACAAATCCCCTATGACTGGCACACGTACCCTTTGGCGGGCACATGTCCCCCCTGTCCTGGCTATGGCCCCCATGCTGCTGCCCATACTAAAATAAGAAAAACTTTACTTACCCTTCTCCAGCGCTGTCTTTCATGTCTCCATGCTTGCTGCTGCGCTCCTCCACTTCCTGGTTCCCGGTGCCGTCATGTGATGAGCACAGCAGAGAGTGAAATCATCTCTGCGTGCCTGATCACAGCGGCACCAGGGAGAGCGGGGAGACACCGGGAGATCAGCGCTGAAGGAGGTAAGTAAAGTTTTTTTTTATTTTAGTACGGGCAGCAGCATGGGGGCCATATCAAACAGAGGGGGCATATGCCATCACAGGGGGGCGCAGGATATCTCTCGCTGCCTCCTGCAGCCTGCCCCAGCTCGCCCCAGCCTCCCCCAGCTCCCAGACAGGCTCCAGAGCTCCCTCACCTCCCCTGCAGTATAATTCGTACATTCAGATTATAAGACGCACCCCACACTTTCCCCCAAAATTTGGGGGAACAAAAGTGCGTGTTATAATCCGAAAAATACAGTAAATAAAATAAACTATTACCTATTAATGAAAAAATGAAAAGCGGCACTCACCGGTGGTGGTTTTCAGCTCCGATTATTTATTCATCCTCATGGAATGGACAGGACCTGTGTAAGCGGTAACACCGCGAAACAGCATGCTGTCGTCCACCGCCTCCTACTCCCTCTCCCTGCGCACATGTCATTCCTTGAGGATGAATAAATAATTGAAGCTGAAAACCACCACTGGTGAGTGCCGCTTTTCATTTCTTCATTAATAAGTAATGCATTTATGGCTCACTTGCTATACAAGTGATTACTGGGCTGAATCTAAAAATAGGTCGAACGGGCTGAAAAAGTGGTGCAGTGTTTTCATGCCCAGCAATGCTCTCTTTTCATTAATTATAGAATGGTAGGGTCCCAAGGTACTGTGCAGGCATGGAATCCCACAGTGCAGTGTTGTGGACCTATGGTGAGTCACATAACTGTGATGTCACCAAAGGTATTTTTGCAACTTTGGAAGCTGCAGTGATAATACAGAATTGGTACTATCACAACTGCAAAAAGTACAAGGTCTGTCCTATCGCTGCAGATTGTGATTGACATGATGGGGGCTCATCAGAGGGTGGGGGCCCTTTCAGCTTCCCAGCCTGCCCGCCCCTAATGCTGACCCTGGCTATAAGGGAACCTAAACAGATGACCATGATGTTACTGGAAATAACTTAAAATAATTAACACTGACACTACCTTCTTATAGTGACCATATAGTGGTAGATAACAGTCCTGCAGAACTAAGGGCTTAGTACAGTTATATAAAATGACATAGGTTTCTTTCACACTTGCATTTTTCTGCGCTCTTTCAGAATTTGGCAAAACCGGATGCTATGGATGCATGCCAGATCCGGTTTGTCTCAATTGACTTTCAATGGGGACTACGGTACATGTGGTGGTATGCATTTGCATCTGGTTTCTGCCGGATGCAGCAGAAACCATTTCTTTGCCGGCCTCCAAAAATGCAATAAGTAATTTTTTGGGATTGGCAAAGAACCACCAGATCTGGAAGGAAATTTAAAATTAAAGTGAATAGAAACTGGATTCAGCTTTATCAAGTCGCGCGTCACTGCTGACAATGTTGACATCGGCTCCGCCATCTTAACATAGGACAAGCACATAGAGATTGCCCACTCTGCTCTTATATTACTTTTAGAAGCATTTTAACTTCAGGAAGTTCTATAATTATCAATATATAGATAAAAAAGGAGAGAAGGGCCTGAACACTTATAAGCAAAAATTCTTTGGACGAAGTGCCTTAATGTCCGCGCTGCTGCTACAGGATCAAAGGAACTGAGACACAGGAATGTCTGGATCAGCAAAAGCCTTTATTTCCGACGCGTTTCGTAGCTTCCTACCGAGCTCCTTTCTGAAGAAGCCTTGTGAAACGCGCAAGGGGGCCACAGCCACACATAGGTAACAATTTGACCCATGAATTAATTTATTTTGGATGTATTTTGCGACTTCTTTGCTTGTTATGTACCCAGTTTTGGGGCATTGTACTGGTACTGAATAGGCAGCAAGGTATTGTTAGTTTCTGGCTGTACCTTGCATTTTTCATGTGGTCACCTATATTTGTGTGCTGTGTTGCATCACTGTTAATTGCGGCATTGTGCTGCTATTTTAATAAAGTGCACTGTAGTTTTCAACATGGGCCTGACTCCTGGGTTTGTTTATATGAAGTATATGGGTGTTGCTGTGGTTGGGTAGCAAAGACTTGTCTGATCTGATTGATCTTGTTGGTGAAGTATGTTGCAAAGTCTTCGGCGGAGATACGAGAAGTAGGAGGGGGCAGTGGGAAGCGGAGGAGGGAGTTAAATGTGTTAAATAACTGCTTGGGGTTGGGGACAAGGAGGAATCTGTTAGTACCTTGAAATCAATTCATCTCCCTGTTCCTCATCCCCATTTGTCTCTGGGGTGCTCGCGGCTTTTTGTTTTTCTTCTCTCTCTCTTTTTTGGCATCGATGTTGTCGCCTGCCCCTCTCTTGTCTTGTTGTCTCTGATTTTGTTGGATTGGCACCTACTGGAAACAATACAAGATTCCAAACTTGAGATAGGAAACCGGGCACTGACCTTTATGAGGCTTCACGGACGGGCACACACAATGGCATCTAGGAATCCGGGTTGCTCGGCACAGTCAAAGGCTTCAATTTAAAACAGAAGATGAGGCACTCATCAAGGTCAGGGTTGCTCTGCGGTATTATTTATACAACCATGCGGATACAAGCAAGGGAGGGAGTGCAAGGGACTACGGTCACTGTTTTGCACACTACGTGTGCTTCTACATGTCCGAGTTGTTACTTGTAGAAGCACAAGTGTGTGCAAAACGGTGACCGTAGTGCCTTGCACCACCTCCCTTGCTTGTATCCGCATGGTTGTATAAATAAAACCGCAGAGCAACCCGGACCTGGATGAGTGCCGCATCTTCTGTTTTAAATTGGAAACAATACAAGCATGATTAGTTTTGTATATAAAATTATCAATTCCAATAGATCCAACAGCCATACACTTATGACCTTTCTTTTTCAAATTATTGCCACTGTCCCTTGCCATTGTAAACATTGCCTTGTTAGTAATCTTCCGAATCACGTGTCCATTTATTCCTTTTAGTTTCTTCCAATTTAACACGCCATTTGGAACACATGGGAAGTAAAGTTCTCAAATACATTTTTCAAATCAGTGTCAGAAAGTATATTTTTCCACTTTGTCTCTGACTCCGCCACACAATCCTTCATTCTCGCAAGTTCATATTGCAAATACTCCATATTTAAAAAGCTAGTATCAAAAGCATACTTATTAGAAATCCTGCAGAATTTGGCACAAGAATCAGGTGAACTCATCGTCAGATTAGGCCGTACATTTGACCATAATCCCCTCCGGATTATTTTTGCTTTATAGTATTCAACTAACGTTAAAGGTGCAGTTCGAGGGTAGTAATTCTCTTAAGATCATTCTCATGTTTCCTCTTATTTGAGAATCAGAGGGATTACCAAGCAAAGTGGCTTCACCACCTACAGCACCCACTATTCTTTCCTCATCCTCCATACAATATGAGAAAACCACAGGCTCTTCCTGGTCAATACCCATAGTCCACAGTAAATACCAAGTTGAATCACAAAATAGTCCAAAAAATAGTGTAAAGTATCCAATAAACATCAAATATGAAAAAGAAAAAAGGGAACAGCACAAACTACCTATAAAAATTGGGGGGCGTGGCTGAGATTTGAATGGCACAGGCTGCTTAGGACAGGAGCTCCAACAGAGATCGGCTTCAACTCAGCACAAGAAGGTGAAAAACCACTCTGGGAAGCCTAAATAAGTTAAATGGTGACCTAAGCAACACCCCGAAACTAGCTGTCTGTGGATGGATACCTGGCCTTGGTATTCCCTTGTCATATCTCTAAACTTGTAAAAGAGTTGGATATTGACTAAAAGGGCCACTTAATATGGTGGTTATGGTGTTCTCTGCAATGAGCCACCCCTTGGCTGGGTCCTTCCCTGGAGGGATATATGGCTAGTCCTGTGTTTGAGACTCCTAACCGAGGTCCACAGGCTCTATTTGCATATTCATAATTCCCAGGGGGCAATGTGCCTAGGAGTTCACTGTGTTTGAGTGCTTTAGCCAGCTCCCATAGTGTTTTCTTGGACTGGTTTCCCTAGATCAGTGAATGATTTGCAATACAGGCTGCTTAGGACGGGAAGCTCCAACAGACATCGGCTTCAACTCAGCACAACAAAATGAAAAACCACTCTGGCAAGCCCTAAATAAGTTAAATGGTGACCTAAGGACACAGTGGTTCCAATGGTGCATGACAACCAGCAAGAAGGAGATCTCCAAAGAAAGTGACTGCATATTTCTCCAGAGACCAGGTACTGAATTCAGCCTCCAATATGGCTGCAAAGCACCCCCCAGCCCCCACTCCCTGCTTTTCACAATCTGGCTCGCACACAGCAGCCTTAGAGGGGGAGGAGAAGCTCAGACAGACATTCCAGTACACAGAAAACAATGGAGGCTTTGCTTAGGGTCCTCAGGCAAGAACTCCAATCTGATCTTAAACGAATGATAGGTGAATTTAAGGCAGAAATCAGGGGAAAACTGGTGGATTTAGGAACTAGAATAGACCACCTGGAGCAGAAGCTGGCAGAACTTACTAAATCTCATAATGAACTAATAGATGCTAATGAGGCCTTAGAACAGAAAGTTTCCCAAATCCACAATAAAACCCTGGATTTTGAGGAAATATCCAGAAGGAATAATATTCGCATTAGAGGGATTGATGAATCTATTCCTGACAAAGATTTGCCAAGTCTCCTGCAAAGCTTCATACACACAGTGATTCCTTCTGCAGACAGCAAGGACTTAATTGTGGATAGAATACACAGGATACCAAAACCAAAAGGTCTCAACCCAGACTTACCACGAGATGTTATTACCCGCATTCATTTCTACACAATGAAGGAGACTTTTATGGCTGCTCTCAGGAAACTTCCAGATACCTTGGCCCACCTGAAGGTATTCCCTGATTGTCAGCAGATACTCTAGCTTTAGAGGAGGGAATATGCCGTATACTACAGCCCTCAGGAACAAAGAATAAATTATCACTGGGGGTTCCCCACAAAACTGAAAGTCTTGAGGGAAAATTCCATATTTGTCTGCACATCCCCGGAAAAGGCGAGAGATTTATTGCTAAAATGGAAGATTCAGCCTATACATTCGAAACGACAAAAGAGCTCCTCAGGCACAGAAAAAGAAAAAACTGGACCCAGACTCGTTCACGGCATGATTGATTACTAGATAGCCGTTCTCTGCTTCCTGCTTTCTACTCTTTGTCTGGTGCCTCTATAGCGGTGTTGAAACCATGCAAAGTTGCCCACAAAGTGTCTTTTTTTCACTCTCTTTAAACTATTTTTTCACTTTTTTCCTTTTTCTCTACTGTTTGCTTGATTTTGGAATGGTAAGGGGACTTCCTCTTATGATGAAGCAAAAATTTAGGCTTGATAACCCAGCATTTGTTTATACAAGCAAATTTGTTTCCCTGTCCATCTGTCCCCTGTCTGTCCTCCAGGGGTGTTGCTAGGGTCAAAAAACATCCGGGGCTCGGGCCCACTGAGCTGCATTTTTCTGAATAAATTTAAATAAAACCCAAGTAAAATGTACTTAAATAACCAGTGACAATCTACATATATAATATTAACAGTTTTAATGCTTTCCACCTTCCAAAGGTGGGCTCCATTTACCCACATCACAGCAGTGTGGGTGGCTTCCCTTCCAGCGTCAGAGGTTTGCAGTAGCCTGCTAATTGCAGGCAGCTTCTCAGACGCTGTGTGCCTGAGCCTGCCTATTGGCTGCAGCAAGGTCGGCCTTAGGTCAGATGGCGCCATGTGCAAGATTTTATCTTCTATTGATTCGCGTATAAGTCGAGGGGGTAAATTTTCAGCCCAAAAACTTGAGCTGAAAAACTCTGCTTATACACGAGTATATATGGTACATAGTGCCCGAATATTACTGTCCATTACTGAATAAAAACCACTACACAGAGACCACTATTACATTACCACTGACCACACTGACCATATAACATTAATACCACCTCTACACAGAGACCACTATTACATCACCACTGACCATACTGGCCATATAATATTAATACCACCTCTACACAGAGACCACTATTACATCACCACTGACCATACTGGCCATATAATATTAATACCACCTCTACACAGAGACCACTATTACATCACCACTGACCATACTGACCATATAACATTAATACCACCTCTACACAGAGACCACTATTACATCACCACTGACCACACTGACCATATAACATTAATACCACCTCTACACAGAGACCACTATTACATCACCACCGACCATACTGGCCATATAACATTAATACCACCTCTACACAGAGACCACTATTACATCACCACTGAACATACTGACCATATAATATTAATACCACCTCTACACAGAGACCACTATTACATCACCACTGACTATACTGACCATATAACATTAATACCACCTCTACACAGAGACCACTATTACATCACCACTGACCATACTGACCATATAACATTAATACCACCTCTACACAGAGACCACTATTACATCACCACTGAACATACTGGCCATATAATATTAATACCACCTCTACACAGAGACCACTATTACATCACCACTGACCATACTGACCATATAACATTAATACCACCTCTACACAGAGACCACTATTACATCACCACTGACCATACTGGCCATATAATATTAATACCACCTCTACACAGAGACCACTATTACATCACCACTGACCATACTGACCATATAACATTAATACCACCTCTACACAGAGACCACTATTACATCACCACTGACCACACTGACCATATAACATTAATACCACCTCTACACAGAGACCACTATTACATCACCACCGACCATACTGGCCATATAACATTAATACCACCTCTACACAGAGACCACTATTACATCACCACTGACCATACTGGCCATATAATATTAATACCACCTCTACACAGAGACCACTATTACATCACCACTGACCATACTGACCATATAACATTAATACCACCTCTACACAGCGACCACTATTACATCACCACTGACCATACTGGCCATATAACATTAATACCACCTCTACACAGACATTTATAAGTGATTACAATGCAGGTACCTCCAGTGATTACAGAGGACGTTTGCGGGTCCAGGAAGCGTGTCTGTGGTAGGTCCGGTGATCGGCAGTGGGACCAAGGAGCGGCAGCGGCAGGTCCAGTGAGCGGCAGCTGCAAGGGTGGGATTCAAATTTTTAACAGGTTCCCTAGGTTCAGTAAAATATTTACGACCGTCTGTCAACTCGTATCCTCCCCTTATCTTCTCATGCAGTGTAAGGGCCCGTTACACGTAGCGATGCTACAGTGATCCCGACAGCGACCTCCGTCGCCCGGGATCGCTGTAGTGTCGCGCTCGGCATTGCTGCGGAGATGTCAAACACATCTCCGCAGCGCCGAGCTGCGCCCAGCTGGTCACTCCCGATCGTGCGGCCTCCCACTGGGTGGCAGGCCACGAATGGCACTCGTCGCTATCGGCAGCGCCACACGCGGCGACGCCCGCCGCTCGGCGGGAGTCGCCCGACTGAAGAATGGTCCTGAGCAGAGGTGTAACTAGGTTTTCTGGCACCCGGACCAGGGATTAATTTTGGCGCCCCCCCCCCCATCACACCCGCCACCGCCAATTTTTATTTGATGAGGCATAGTGTGCCTGCCTGATGTATACATATATATACCTCAAGTATATATATGTATACATCAGGCAGGCACACACACTATGAGGTATATACCGTATATATTCGTGTATAAGCTGACCCGTGTATAAGCCGACCCCCCTACTTTTGCCCCCAAAACCTGGGAAAACCTATTGACTCTTGTTACGTGTATAAGCCGAGGGTGGACCCCAGCACATGTATACAGCCCCCAGCAGTGTGGTATACAGGCCTCCCCAGTGGTATTATACAGCAGCCTCCCCAGTGGTATATACAGGAGGCCCCAGCAGTATATACAGCAGTCCCAGTGGTATACAGCAGCCCCAGTGGTGTGGTATACAGCAGCCCCAGTGGTCTACAGCAGCACCAGTGGTATACAGCAGCCCCAGTGGAATACAGCAGCCCCAGTGGTGTGGTACACAGCAGCCCCAGTGGTATATAGCAGCCCCTGTGGTATACAGCAGCTCCAGTGGTATATAGCAGCCCAGTAGTGTACAGCAGCACCAGTGGTTACAGCAGCCCCAGTGGAATACAGCAGCCCCAGTGGTTTACAACAGCGCAGCTCCAGTGGTGTACAGCAGCCTCAGTGGTATATAGGCCCCCAAATGCTGGCACTCGCTCCCCCCCCTCTGTTGTAAGGCCCCCCCGCTGCTTAACTTACCCTCCCCGGTCTTCTGCACCACGCCGGTCTTCTGTGCTCCGTCCTCCATGCTCCCATATGGCTGCATCCGGCGTCCCCGGCCGTCGCATGATGACGTCATCATTACTCCGACTGCCGGGGACCGGGGCCGGATGCAGCCGGATGGGAGCATGGAGGAGCACAGAAGACCGGCGCGGGGGGTTCGGGGCTCTATGCATAAGAATCGGGGCTGCAGCCCGATTCTTAATGCATAGCGACGTCCCTGCTGTCCTCCCCATGTTTTTCACACATTTAGGAGCAATCGTTTCACATAAAGCAGTGTATAGTATTATCAATGCATATTAAGGTTATATCTATAAATGCCAACGGTTTGAACTCGCCAGGTAAAAGATCCATCTTCTGGAAGAATATTTGTAAAGAAACTGCAGATGTCATTTGTGTTCAAGAAACACACTTTTTGGCACAGGACAATGCTTGGCTAAAGAATCCGCAATATCCTCATCAGTTTTTTGCAAACAAGACTAAAAGCTGGAGAGACTGGCTATCCTTTAAATTGTATGACACAACTAGTGATCCAGAGGGGCGTTTTATTTTCCTTGATTGTTCTTTAAACAACACTAGGTTACACGATTGTATCGCTATATGGTCCAAATACACACCAGTTCTTATTTATCAGACACACACAAAAAGAGAGTTCAGGTGTTCTCCAAAGGGTTTAAAATTGTCTGTTGAGATTTCAACCTCCCCATGTCTGTTGTGTTAGATTGTTCAAACAGACGTACCTCTAGGGGAGAGATGAAATAACTAGTTTCAGAATATAACTTACATGACATCTGGAGATATCGCCACAGCTCTGAGAGAAATGACTCCCCTTTCTCCCCTAGATTTAATTCCTATAGCAGGATAGACTATATTTTGGTGGACGATAGAATTCTAGGTTGTGCGCTTGAGGCAACAATAGGTGTGATCTCGTGGTCTGACCATGCTCATGTCTCACTCACAATATCTGATAGGGACTCTTTGGTCAAAGCTAATAGGTGGTGTTTAAATGATTTTTTACTGACCAACAAACAAAACATTGAATTAATAGAGACCAAATTAAAAGACTTCTTTGACATAAATGATAATTCCAGCTCAGACGAAGTGGTATGGTCAGCCGACCAGGCATACATGAGAGGTATTTTTATTACGATGGCAGCAGTAGAAAAGAAAAGAATTTGAGTTAATAGGTCTTACACTGCCACCTCTCTTAACAATCTGGAACAAAGCAACAAGAAAAACTCCACCCCACAGTTGTCCCAAAAAATAACATAACAGAATGAGGCTGCGTGCTCTATTTTTATTCCAGTATGAAAAAGCACTTAAAAAGTCCAAAACAAAATACTGTGCCATGAGAGATAGAGCAGGGAAGATTTTAGCTAGGAGAATCAAAAAAGGGAGATAAGAAATAGGATTGCATACTTGAATAAACCTTTATGGGACTAAAGTACTAAATCCGATAGACATAGCTAACGAATTTAGGCAATTTTATTATTCACTGTACAACCTAAAAAAGGATCCCCATACAGTTCAGCCTAATCCACAAGAAATTGGTAATTTCCTAGAAAAAAATTCACTCCCCAAAGTATCAGCGGCTCAGCTAAGTGATCTAAATACTCCCATATCTATCATTAAAATAGAACAAATAATCTGTTCAACTAAAAAGTCCTCTGCTCTGGGCCCAGATAGATTTAGGAGGTAAGGAGCTAATGTTTTGATTAAATAATGATAATAGGTGTTAGAAAAACCTTCAGTTTTGGGAAATGTAGCTCTTCAGTAAGCCATGAAAACCTTGAGGCAGTAATCACAACCATTCCGAAACCCGAGAAACCCCCGAACACTCCTGGTAATTTTAGGCCTATGTGTTTAATAAACTGTGACCTAAAAATATTCTCTAAAATCCTTGCGGCCAGAATAATGTCTGTCCTTCCCTCTCTGATAGTACCTGACCAGGTTGGTTTGTGACTGGGAGACAAGCTAAGAACGGCACTAGAAGAGTAATTGATTTGTTGGAGATAATGGAGACTAATAAACTCCTCGGTGTACTGCTGTCTCTTGACGCCGAGAAGGCATTTGACAGAGTGCACTGGGGTTATATGGGTGAGGTCCTGGATAAGTTTGGTTTTGTGGGAGTTATTAAAAATGCTATATTGGCCCTATACTCTAATCCGAACGTGGTGGTGAGTGCATCTGGCTTCACCTCAGACTGGTTTATGATAACTAATGGCACCCGGCAGGGCTGCCCTCTCTCGCCGGTTATCTTTGTCTTGTTAATGGAGCCGCTGGCAGTGGTTCTTAGAACTAACCCAAGCATACATTGAGTCCGTGTGAGAGATACGGGCCATGTGGTGGGATTGTATGCAGATAATGTGATATTATCTTCCACCGGCGTGGAGGGGTCTCTGGTGGGTGTCAATGACACCCTGGCTGAATTCTCCAGAATCTCATATTACAAATTAAATGCCACAAAGTCTATCATATTCCCCATAAATATTACACCTCTAGTAAAGGAGAGAATACTAGAGCATTTTCCTTTTAAGTGGGGGAAGCGGGATTTACATATTTGGGAATTAAAATTACAAAATTTGTAAACCTAATTAAGTTGAACTGTGTTGTGAATTCATTGGAGCTCCCTCCGGTGGTTGTTGCTGGTGATGCAGCTGACTGTGTGGGCTTCACAGGTGATGGTGATTGGCAATCTGATTCTTGGAGCATATAATGGTTGAAAGTGGATCAATCCTCGCCAGTTGTCTTTTGCTAAACCTTATACTCTGCCTGTGTTTGTTTTTTCTTCTCTTGTTTCCCAGTTAATATCTGTGGGGGGTTTGCTGTTCTTTTGGGGTTCTGCTCTGAGGCAAGATAGCTTTTCCTACATCCATCTTTAGGAGCACTTAGTTCTCCGGCTGTGCAGAGGTGTCTAGGTCTGGTTAGTTACATCCCACGGCTACTTCTAGTTGCGGTGTGTAGTCAGGGATTGCGGTCAGTACAGTTACCAACAACTTCTATGGAATCTGAATATTACTTCTGAGTCACCGATTCATAACAGAACTGTGAATCACTGATTTCGGAAGTTCGTGGGGACTTGGAAAGGCAGAACCTTCTCCCACTGTCCTGGGTTGCCAGAATACAAATGGTAAAAATTATGTTGCTGCCTAAGACTACCTACTTGTTCAGATGTCTCCCCCTCAAATTCCCATCTAGATGGATAGGCTCCTACAATCCCAACTTGGTAAGTTTATTTGGAAAAACGAAAAACCAAGAGTGGTGGTCAAGGCTCTACATTTCCAATATTTTCATGGTGGAATAGGTGTACCAAATCTATTTTTGTACCACAAGGCGAACTTACTCGAGGCCGAAAAGGATTGGTGAGCTGGAGATCTTAATTATAGATGGCTCCAAATAGAAAGACAGTTTGCTCCCCACAGGTTTACTAGACTTTTGCTATAGATTGAGATACTGAAGCCCCTAAAATTGAATTTTCCCTTACATAGGATGTCCTCGTTGATCTCTTATTGGAATAAACTTGATAGAACACTGGCAAAATCCCTATTTAAATACATTTCTGTAAAAGCAATTGAGGCACACGTCTCTGGGTTGTCTCTAGACATGTGGGTGAAATCAGGTGTTGATGGCCCTGTAATCCCTTCCTTTTGCAGATTCGTCCCAACTTTACAAGAATCCAAAACATACTTTTATCAGTAACTCCAAATTCATCATTTTATCTAGTCATGCACATTTCCACCTTGGTGGAGCCTGACCCATCAGACATGATGCAGAAATACTTTAGAGTAGAATACCCCAATGAACATGGATTGTCTCTGTTCTACAGGACTCTTTACTCGCCAGCAGAGTCGGTCAAACTCCATTATATGAATGTCTGGGAGGAGGCACTCTCTTTCTCATCTACTCCCAAACACTGGTGGACTGTGGCCACATTTACTCAAAGTCACTCCTCCTGCATTAATCATCTAGAACAACTAAAGAAAATGCATATGAACTGGTATCAGACCGCTTACAAAATTTCCAAATTTAACAAATCATATTCCCCATTATGCTTGAAGGGATGTGGTAAAAAAGAGGATCTGGGTCATGTGTGGTGGTGGTGTCCCAAAATAGGAAAATTCTGCAATCGAGTGGCAGCCTTAATCAGAACCTTGAAAGGATTCCCTTTAACTCTAGAGGGGTGCTTGGCAGTCTTAAATATTGGGTTGGACCTTTTCCCCCAAACTTAATTCCAGTGATATCCCATGTTTTGAAAGCGGCCCATCGAAGCTTGGCAAGGCACTGGAGGGAAGCTTCTACCCCCCACACAGGAGGAACTCATTGGTAGGATAAATTCTCATTATCTACATGAACGTTGTTTTTTCACTCGATAAAGCAAAAAGAACGAGTCAGTTGCCAGTGGGAGATTTGCGAGACTTCTGGATTGGCGATAGCTAGCACTTAAGATGGTTTTAATATTTTTCCTGGTTGATTCTGGTCTTCTCATAATTAGATCAGCATACAAAAATATTTAAAACAAAGCTCCTAAAGCTTATTCCCCCCATCCCCTCCCCACTATCCATTAATTTACCACTTGTGTTCAATCCTAGTTGCCCCATTCCTTCTGTGTGGTCCTTTCTTTCCGTTCCCTCTACTATAATATCCGGTTTTGGAATTGGTTTACACTGGTGGTGATTATTTGGACATGACTCTTATAATGATATAATTGTGTAAACAAGTTATATATGTTGTTAAAAGATTTATTTGAATAAAAAATGTATGGTTTAAATAAAACAAACTTCCTGATAAATGCAGTGTTCACCAGCACAGCAAATACTTCCCAAAAATAGGCAGCACTCCAGAAATGGGTGAAAAAGAACAGGTTTAATACAGCCCTTGGTGGCATGACGTTTGAACCCAACAGGGTCTTTATCAAGCACTGTGTTAATTCCAAAAAGTGCAGTTTATATGCTAAGTTATTTCAATTAAAAATTGCGACAATTATATCAAATATTCACATTATACAATCATCAAAATTTTACCATAGAATGACATTATGCTACAATATCACAAATGTTCCACAAAGTGTTCAATATTATAAAGTGCCCAGCTCATACAGTAATTAGTGATAATGGATTATTAAAAACTGCCCCATTCGGCCCATCCATCCGACCCGCCGCCTTGCATCTCATCCCCGGACATCACCTCATTCCGTGACCGCTCCTCACTGATGACCATTCGCCCACTATCACAACTTTCCCCACTCTGCTTCTGACCCCTGCTGCCACATTCACTCCCTGCTCTCCGTATGCAATGTTCCCGCTACTGCTCACTCTCACTCCCATCCTTCTCCACTTCCTACTACCCCCACTTATACTCCCTCCCAGCAATGAAATACTGCTCTCACCCTCCATCCTGCCGAACCACCTCACCCACTTCACCAACCTTTTCATTCACTTTCAATCCTCAATCACCAAACAAGCACGCCCGCCTCGCAAGCTCTCATGCTTCCACCTGCTATCCCTCTGCCTACTCCTCCTCCTTGCCGGTGACATCTCCCCCAATCCTGGCCCCCTTCGCCACATCCCCACAACAACCTTCATCCTACGACCCACTGCCAACCCTCGCAACCTCACCACCACTAGCCCTCGCAACCCCACCAACATCAGACCCATTCCCCCAACCCATGCCCCACCCACCGCTCTACCCGGTGCACTCTTGAATGCCCGCTCAATGTGCAACAAAATCCCTGACATCCACGATCTCTTTATCTCGAGGAAATTGTCATTCCTTTACCTCACTGAGACCTGGCTCACCCCCTCCGACACGGCCTCCCCTGCTGCACTATCCTACGGCGGCCTCAGCCTGTCCCACACCCCCCTGTCCCTCTGGCAAACACAGCAGTGGAGTTGGCATACTGCTGTCCAACTCCTGCGCCTTCAGCCCTATCCCCCCGCCCCCATCCGTCACTGTCCCCTCCTTCGAAGCTCACTCAGTCCGAATCTTCTCCCCCTGCAACCTCCAACTAGCCATCATCTAGCGACCCCCGGACCCAGCGCCTCCTTCCTTGACCACTTCACCACCTGGCTACTTCACTTTCTCTCCACTGACATCCCCTCCATCATCATGGGCGACTTCAATATCCCCATTGACACTCCCTGCCCAGCCGCCTCCAACCTTCTTTCCTTGACCACTTCCCTAGGACTCTCCCAATGGTCCTCCTCTCCCACCCACGAACAAGGCCACAGCTTGACCTAATCTTTTCCTGCCTTTGCTCCCTCTCTAACCTCACAACCTCAGAACTCACACTGTCTGACCACCATCTCTTGACCTTCTCCGCCCTCTCCTCCCCTGCCACACTACCCCTCTCCGCAAACTTGATCACCCTCGCCAAAACCTAAAAGATCTTGATCTTCCTCTATTCTCTGAATCACTCCTCCCTCTCACCGACATACCCTCCGCCGACGACATTGACATTGCCACCACCCTATACAACACCACCATAATGAACTCTCTCGACCTAGCCGCCCCCTTCACTCTCCATGCTCCACGCATTAACAGGCAACCCTGGCACACCACCCTCACTAAAAACCTGAGACGGGCGTCCAGGGTCGCCGAGAGGAGATGGAAAAAGTCCCACACCCCCGAGCACTTTGCTCTGTTCAAGCAATCCAACACTGACTTCAAGACGGCACTTGCTACCCGCCAAGCAAGTGTTCTTCTCATCCATTATAACCTCTCTGTCCTGCAACCCCAAACAGCTCTTCAAAACTTTCAACTCCTTACTTTGCCTGCCTGCTCCTCTACCTTCTCCCCTCATCTCTGCTGAAGACTTTGCGACCTTCTTCAAGGAGAAGATCGACAAGATCAGAAACAGCTTCGGTCCACTATCCCCACAACTCCCCTACCCACCTACACTGCCCTCCTCCTCCATCCGCCACTTCCCCCCCATAACTGAAGACCAACTCTCCTCCCTCCAGTCAAAATCACACCTTACCACCAGCGCCCACGACCCGCTCCCATCCCACCTCATTCAGAACCACACCTCCATTTTCATCCCAGCCCTCACCCACCTCTTTAACCTTTCACTTAGCACTGGTGCCTTCCCCTCGGCCTTCAAACACGCCCTAATCACGCCCATCCTAAAAAAAACCTCACTTGACCCTACCCCTGTCTCTAACTTTCGCCCCATATCTCTTCTCCCATTCGCCTCTAAGCTACTTGAACAGCACGTCCACTCCAAACTGTCCTCCCACCTCTCCTCGTGCTCCCACTTCGACTGCCTACAGTCCGGCTTCCGACCTCTCCATTCCACCGAAACAGCCCTGACCAAAGTCACCAACGACCTACTGACCACCAAGAACAAACACCACTACTCCATCCTCCTTCTCCTCGACCTGTCTGCCGCCTTCGACACGGTTGACCACTCCCTTCTTCTTCGAATCCTGGAATCCTTTGGCATCACCCACCTTGCCCTCTCCTGGATCTCCTCATACCTAGCGGACCGGACCTTCAGCTTCTCCCACTCCCACACCTCCTCCTCACTTTACCCCCTTTCTGTCGGAGTCCCCCAAGGTTCGTCCTGGGACCCCTACTTTTCTCCATATACACTCTCGGGCCTAGGGCAACTCATTGAGTCCGACGGCCTCCAGTACCACCTCTACGCTGACGACACCCAAATCTACCTGTCCTGGCTCTGACATCACCTACCTACTCTCCAAAATCCCACAATGCCTTTCCACCATCTCATTCTTCTTCTCTGCTCGCTTCCTTAAACTCAACATGGACAAAACTGAATTCATAGTCTTCCCCCCAAGAAATTTCCACCCTACCTCCCAACCTATCCATCTGCGTCAACGACTGCACCCTCTCCCCAGTCCCCCAAGCCAAGTGCCTCGGGGTAATCTTTGACTCCTCCCTATCCTTCAAGCCCCACATCGAGGCCCTCACCACATCCCTCTGGTTTCAGCTCAAGAACATCTCGCTGATCCGCTCCTTCCTTACCCACGACACCGCTAAAACACTCATTCATGCTCTTATCATCTCCCGTCTTGACTACTGCAAACTCCTTCTCAATGGCCTCCCGGCTAACTCCCTCACACCTCTCAGTCTATCCTCAACTCCGCTGCCCGACTAATCTACCTGTCTTCCCACTACTCCCCTGTCTTCCCCCTCTGCCAAGCCCTTCACTGGCTCCCCGTTTCCAAGAGATCCCAATTCAAAACACTAACCATGGCGTACAAAGCCATACACAACCTGGCCCCACCCTACATCTCTGACCTGGTCTCCCGATACCTACCCTCACGCAACCTCCACTCCTCCCAAGAACTCCTCCTCTGCTCCCCCCTCATCACCTCTTCGCACAACCGAGTCCAGGACTTCTCCCGAGCATCTGCCTTACTCTGGAACTCCCTGCCCGAACACGTCAGAAACTCTCCTACCCTGAGTAGCTTCAAGTGTCACCAGAAGACTCACCTATTCCATCAAGCCTACAACCTGCCATGAGACCCAGGCGACCGCCCCATACCTGACATTCCCCCATCCTACTGTATCCTAACCCACCCCTCATAGACTGTGAGCCCTCGTGGACAGGGTCCCTGCCCCTCCTGTACCTGTACGTTCTGATCGCCTAGATTTAGTGTACTTGTTCTTGTCTCCCTTATCCTCATGTAAAGCGCCAAGGAACCTAACGGCGCTACATAAATAAATAAATAATAATAATAATAATCTGTGTACCATTCCAGATTACTGTATGGCTGCATGACTGCTGCTCCCAGCGGTGTCTTCCAGTTTCCAATGCGTATGCTCGGGACTTCCGGGTACTACTGCGCATGTGCGAGTCACGTGTCACTGCTGACGTCATTACGCTCACATCTGCAGACATGCTGACGTCGGCTCCACCATCTTAACATAGGGCAAACACATAGAGATTGCCCACTCTGCTCTTATATTACTTTTGCAAGACAAAAAGGGGGGAGGGGGTGGGAGCGCATGTGAAGAAAGTTTTTGAAGTGGATTTAGGCCCAGGGCTGTGTAGCCACTCACCAGAGGTGGTTGTGCAACCCTGCACAACTGCGGTCTTACGCCTGTGAATCCACCTCCGCCTGGAGGTATAGTGGAGGCACCGAAAGTTGCTCCGGGAGCTCCAGCTCCTGTCACGATCAATGACCGGAATGATGTCACCACAGGTCCTACAACGGTGACCGTGTTGTATTGCTAGGTCATGGAACTCAGGATCTAGGATTAATAGTATCTCTTGTCCAGAGCTGCTCTTGCCAGGTGTGCACAAGTGCAAGAAGCTGAGAGTAAAAAAAAAATCCCTGGTCTGTGGAGCGCTAGGGCTAGAGATAAATGGCACTAGGGTTATTTTAGAAAAGGTTTCTTTATTAACCTCTTACAGGCCACTACGCGTTTCTGCAGCAGAGCACTGCCTTCATCAGGTGATGCAAGCTTGCATCACCTGATGAAGGCAGTGCTCTGCTGCAGAAACGCGTAGTGGCCTGTAAGAGGTTAATAAAGAAACCTTTTCTAAAATAACCCTAGTGCCATTTATCTCTAGCCCTAGCGCTCCACAGACCAGGGATTTTTTTTACTCTTATATTACTTTTAGAACCATTTTAACTTCAGGAAGTTCAATAATTGATAATATACAGATAAAAAAGGAGAGAAGGGCCTAAACACAAATAAGAGGTGTAAAGGATCCCAGAGACCTGCTCAGAAACACCCAATTGGATGTAGTGGAGTTGTCAGTGGGTCTGAGAAGGAAACCAAAGAGGTTAATCAATGGCACCAATTCACACACACATCCACTGGAGACTCAGTGACCTCTTCAAACATGTCCCACATACACACCAGGTCCAAATTGACATTTTTTATCTGCTCTAGGAATATGGAGTTAAAGACAATAAGCGCATGAAAATGGAGCCATTTTTATTAACAATAAACGTCAAAAAAATGATAAGACTTCATCTTTCTTGTCAATACAGTGAAGAAACTCATGGAGAGGGTTTCAACCGTGCGTTCCCCCTACAATAAAATTGCGATTAATTAATGACAACAGCATTATCATTAGGATGGCAAATAAGGGTGGTGCTGTTGTCATCATGGACAGGGACCTCTATATTAAGGAATAGACAAAACAGGTATCTAACATGGAAGTCTTTAAGAGATTGACAGGTTATCCAAAGTTTACAATTAAACGGGAGCTAAGGGTGATTCTTGATGAGTCATTACGGTGTAAATTAATAGATCAGGATATTTTTGATTTTTTACTTATTGATTTTTCAACACCACCTATTTACATATTGCCCAAAATGCATAAGTCTTTAGTTAATCCTTCAGGGCGACCTATTATGGCTGGGACTGGTTCAGTACTCAGCCACATAGACGTTTTCCTGGACAAAATTTTAAACCCCATAGCGACTAAGTTTAAATCTTATATAAAGGACACTATGGATTTCTTGAATAAAATTTCTAACGTACAACTGGAAGGTGAATTTTTGCTGGCATCTTTCGACGTAGTAAGTTTATACACGTCGATTGAACATGAGCATGGGATCAGCTGCGTAAGAGAGAAGTTAACTGTATGGCTTCCAATTAATCTATCTGGAATGGGCGGACACCAGGCATCCCTTCATGGAAATTTTTTTAAAGTGCACAGATATTTTTAATAATTCATTTTCACTAATTAACATTTATCATACTGTATGAGCTGGGCACTTTATAATATGAATCATGTAGCAATTTCAGATATTCAGTGGCATTGAGGTTCCCATTGATGAAGAATGGCCCCATTATCTTTGTACCCAATATACCACACCATACCATCAATTTGTGTTTCAACAGTCTTGGAGGGATCTATCCACTGTGGGTTTTAGTGTCAGACCAATAGAGGTGGTTTTGTTTGTTAACTTCACCATTAACAAAAAAGTTTGCCTCATCACTCATCTGAAGGTAATTGTCTATGCTGTGAAGATACGAGATGTGCAGCATCTGAAACAATGGATACTGGAAGCCTGAGCTAGCATTTCTTCTGCAGTGTTTCCTATCAGTGTGTCAAGAGTGGAGAAAATGGTTGCACAATGGACAGCACTTTGAATACATTTTATAAGTGATCATAAACTTGTAAATAACTCATGAAAGAACAAAGTTACGTTAAAACCAAGCACACCATTGTTTTTCTTATGACAATTTCAATAAGTTTAATGTGTCACATGACCCTCTTTCCATTGAAAAAAATATAATTGGATCCAAAATAGCTGACTTCACAATGGCCGCCATGGTCACCACATATCTGGAAAAGTTTTCCCCCTCCTATATACTAATGTGCCACAAACAGGAAGTTGATATCACAAACCATTCCTATTTTATTTAGGTGTATCTATAAAAATAGCCCATCCGGCAGATGCTCAAATGTTTCAATAAAAAAAATTCTATTTTATGATGATTTAAATAATTCCTGTTGTTTATCACATAACATGAAAAATGAAGACATAGCAGTGGTTTTCCTTTTAATGTGACAACCCACATCACTGCTATGAGCACTGCACTGAAATACTTCATTTCACAATCAATGTTTTCCAGCAGTTGCCACTCGGGTGAGCTTACAACATAGAGAAGCTCACAGTACATATACATTTGTGCAGCTACTATGGCATATAATGTGAGCTTGCCCTGGTGGCGTATGGAGGTGGTCAATACTTTACAATTTACTATGTGCAGGGAAGCAAGTATTTTAGAGCTATTGGGGTTAAATTATCAATGTACTTAGGCTATTTTTCTTACAAACAATAAAGGCAAAAAACAAGGAGCACAAAGTAAATAATGGATTATGCAGTGGGGCCCAATGGTTTTGATGACTGTCCCGGGACACCATGTATAAAAACTATTAATATTAGCACCAAAAGAGTGCCCGGAAAGGAAGATAGAATGTCCGTATACATGACACCAAGAAGATGGACCATAAATTGTAAAGGTATAAATATTAGTAGTTGTCTATTCTGAATTAAACTAGACATGCATAGAATAGATATCCAACTATAGATCTACATTATTTTCAGCAACAGCAAACATTGTATTATTTTTGTCAGAGAACTGATAGAGAAAATCTTTTGATATTTCTATTCTTTAGTATAATCCTTTTTTTTATTCAATTTGAACCACAAATACTTGATACTCCTTTTGCTGTAGAAAAAAGGATGGGACACTTTGAGTGGGGTTGATGTAGTTATCGGAGAACTCAATCAAAAAAAAAAAATAAAAACAGCCTTATTAATGTAAAAGTGACTTTACCTGTAGCTCTATATGTTAAACAGATGGTAATAACTGGTGGTAGCCAGCAGCCTGTTTAATTCCAAGTAGTATTGGGTTTCCTGTTTTGAAAGTGAAGAAGCAATTACTTCGTAACTTCTCTCTTCTGGGGGAGCAGCTTCAGGTCATTTATGTTAAACAGTGTATGGTTCTTAGCAGTATAGTACATCTATAAAACACAATGGACAGGCAGGAGATTTATGGCTGTTTAGTAGCACTGGTATTATCCAGGCCTTTATAGTATGGGATAAGGAAGAAGATATAAAGATAAATTTTACCAGCACTGGCAACATAAGCAGCAGATCAGTATAGATATAAAACAAAATGGATAGTC
Source organism: Allobates femoralis (assembly GCA_033576535.1). NCBI lineage: Eukaryota > Metazoa > Chordata > Amphibia > Anura > Aromobatidae > Allobates > Allobates femoralis. The sequence goes on from JARQOC010000002.1 coordinate 347,665,128, forward strand.
AGAAGATGGGTGGCTGACCAGTTGTGTATTGGAAATGGCAGTGGCAGCAGCAACAACAGCAGTATATAACATGATGGACAAGGAGAAATGCACCTGTGTATGTCCAGTACTGTCAGGACTGGCAGTATCAGCACATATATACGTAAATATAACATGATTGACAGGCATAAGATACCCAGTTGTGTTGGAGCATCAGTACTGTCAGCAACAGAACAGTATAGAAAGCAACGGACAGGAACACATATGGTATTTAATCCCTGGCATTAGCCAAAGTCAATAAAAATCGAAATTTACTCATATCTGATTCGTGTTAACAAATGAAAAGTCTTTTGTTCTTGTAGAGGATAATCTGGGATGCTAATATAAGGATTGGGAATGGTGGCAAATGCACTCAACTAGATCTAGCAGTGTCTGGGAAAGACCATCACCATCTGCTGGTCCAAGGAATTACTCAGAACTGTAACAAAAAAGCTGTTCCCTTGAGGGAAGAGATTTGGAGAAGCACAGCATCAAGTGAAGTTGTGGAGCAGCAATTAAGTATAAAAGACCAGAACATCAGAGAAGAAGGGGAGTTGGCGCCAAGTCTGAAAAGGAAGCAAACTGGTAAGCAACTGAGCAAAACTGTAGCTGCCATTGCTGGACAAGCACCTGCGGGCAAATTGATCCATGATAGGGCCAAAGTTATATTATCTCTAAAACTAAGAATAAGGAAACCCGAACTGTAAAATTTGGGGTTTGTACTGATCACCTAGTGTACGGTGCTAAATCCCCAATATGGACTTTTAAATGTACTTCTGTTTCACTTTCAGTTTTGTCATCTGAATAAAGTAATGTGAAGGGTGTAGCACAGCCAAACACTATACTTTTAGGATTTGGTCACTTGTAGAGCTATTATAGCCATGTATTGTCATTGCTGTGATAACCTGGCACACCATGTGACTCAGCATTTTACGCAGCCATTTTGCTGTGAATAGTTTACAGATAGTACAGTACTGGAGTTAGGGACAGTAATAGGTTATAGCAGTGGGTACTCTTGAAAAAGGCTCTGTTTGGTGACTGCGCCAGGCTCTATGGCTGAAATCTATAAAAACGGTCTGTGTAACCACCAAACACCAGGCTCTCTGGTGTTAATCTTTAATCCCACAGATCCTTTAGCGGTGGCAAAATAGATATTTTTTAATGTTAAAAACAATAATAATCTGTAGCGACTGTAAAAGCATGGTTCATTGCCTTAATCTTGAAAAAAAATTGCCACTGTGCAGCCATGTCTGGCTTTTTTGCTATAAAAATTGAAGCTGCAGGCAATGTGCACCAACTTTTGTGTGCTCTCTCTCTCCCATACTTCTTACTACTCTGCAGCAGGCCGTGTGTGGCTAAGGCGGCCGTCACACGGTGAGATATCCTTAGCGATATTGTAAGCGATCACGTGCACGCGCAATCGCTTACAATATCGCTCACATCGCTGGTGAGATGTCACACAGACAGACTCACCAGCGATGTGGAGCAGCGATCTCGCTCGTTACTATGGTACACATCGGGTAACTAGGGCCGCGCGTCGCTTAGTTACCCGACGTGTACCATAGTTACCATCTCCCAGCATAGGCGCGGTCGCTGGGAGATGGATCATCGTGGTGTCATACACCACGATGATGCAGATCGTTGCATCGTTCATCGCTAGATCTGAGAACCGAACCTCAGATCAGCGATGTCACGATCAAGCGATTTACCATCGTAAATCGCTTGATTACATGCAGCGATATCTTGCCCGATATCGCTTAAGCGATCAAAAAGGAGATCGCTTAAACGATATCGGGCAAGATATCGTTCCGTGTGACGGCCCCCTAAGATACAACAAGCTTGATTTAAAAATGGTGCACCTCTGTCTGTCGGCTTAAATTTCCCTCAAATTCTTACCTCTAACCACAATTAGCATCATGATCTGTGGCCTTACTTTTTAAATACAATTCTTCCTTTTGCCACTGTGCAGCTGGATATGTCTACTGAATTTTCCCCCCAAATAGCAGCAGGGTCTGTGGCCTTTTCTTTTAAAAAAATTCTCTCTCTCCCCACTGTCCAGTCGGATGTGTGGCATTTATTATTAAAAAAAATTGAAGCTGTAGCCACTGTGCACCAGAATCTGTTGACTTAATTTTTAAAAAAAATGCAAACTTCAACCACGTAGCAGCAGGATCTGTGGTCTGTTACCTTACTTTCTTTTACAATTTAATCTGTAGCCACTGTGTACCAGGTGTGGTGCTGCTTAAAAGGAACCTGTCAGCTAGTTTATGCCCCCCCAGCTATCACTGTCTGTACCTGGAGCTTCATAGTCCTATTATAATCAGCCCTATCTAGGCTAAAAGTGCAATGATTATGGTGAAAAAAAGTATTCATACACTTACATTTTCTTACGTAAATGATGCCGTGAGTACACCTTGGAAGATGTAGTCACTCTGGCAGATTAATAGTGAAGTCGCTGAAAACGTCTCTGTATAAAGGACCTGTGTGGTGTAACAATCATATAACCATAGTGGGCAGAGGTATGCAAGTAAAATCTTTATTCACTATGGAGACTTAACACTGTATATTATAGTCACATGATCGTAACATCACACAGATCCCACAGCATCTTTTGATTTTCGGCAGAAATGTTAAAGGGAACCTGTCACCAGGTTTTTGCAACCTAATCTGAGAATAGCATAATATAGGACCCGAGATCCTGATTCCAGCGATGTGTCACTTACTGGGCTGCTCAGTGTAGTTTTCCTAAAATCACTGTTTAAACAGCTGGAGATTATCATTAGCAGTCCTCTTGGCCTGCTGCCAAGTGGACTGGTATATTCACAGACTGCTAAATCTGCAACAGAGAAAACACAAATGTTATCAAAATGACAGCAAGCAGCTCAGTAAGTGACACATCACTGGAATCAGGGTCTCTGTCTCTACATTATGCTGCTCTCAGATGGTATGGCAAAAACCAGGTGACAGGTTCCCTTTAACAATTAACCTGCTAGAGAGACTATGTCCTCCAAAGTGTCTACACACAGCCTCATTTACATAAGAAAACGTAAGTGTATAAATGCTTTTTTTCACCTTTCGCATTGTTCTACTAGCTCAGACAGGGATGCTTAGAATAGTACTATGAAGCTGAAGGTGCGGACAGTAATAACTTGGGGGGAGAGGGGGCATAAATGACCTGAGAGATTCCTTTTAACCTCCCCAAAACATGTTACTGCACTGCAGAAGGTCATGTTTGGATAGGCTATAACAATAAACTCTGTTTCATCATTGAGCACGAATTAATGTCAGCTTAAACTCCAGAAAACCTCTATTAGTCCACTGCACCAGGAACTGTGTGGAAAGGGTCTGTGTAGGTATCATAACAAGAAAAAAGCATGGGAATACCCCCCCCCCCCCAAAAAAAAAAAATCTGTACATTTATTAGAACACTAGCTGTGAGCCCGATGCAAATGCATCGGGATTCTAGAATGTGCATTAATTTGATTATAGTAGTTATAGCTGGTGTGAGGACTTTTCGGGGGGGTGTGAATAGTTTTTGGGGAGTCCCATACTTTTTTTGGGGGTCCACCCATACTTTTTTGGGGGGTCATACTTTTGGGGGTCACATACTTTTTTGGGGGGGGTCAATACTTTTTTGGGGGGGTCACATACTTTTTTTGGGGGGGTCAAATACTTTTGTTGGGGGTCACATACTTTTTTTGGGGGGTCACATACTTTTTTTGGGGGTCAGATACTTTTTTGGGGGGGTCACATACTTTTTTTGGGGGGTCACATACTTTTTTGGGGGGTCACATACTTTTTTTGGGGGTCACATACTTTTTTGGGGGGGTCACATACTCTTTTGGGGGTCACATACTTTTTTTGGGGGGTCACATACTTTTTTGGGGGGTCACATACTTTTTGGGGTGTCACATACTTTTTTGGGGGGTCACATACTTTTTTGTTTTGTCACATACTTTTTTGGGGGTCACATACTTTTTTGGGGGTCACATACTTTTTTTGGGGGGTCCAATACTTTTTTTGGGGGGTCCAATACTTTTTTTTGGAGGTCACATAGTTTTTTGGGGGGTCACATACTTTTTTGGGGGGTCACATACTTTTTTTGGGGGGTCACATACTTTTTTTGGGGGGTCACATACTTTTTTGGGGGGGTCACATACTTTTTTTGGGGGGTGACATACTTTTTTGGGGGGGTCACATACTTTTTTTGGGTGGTCACATACTTTTTTTGGGGGGGTCACATACTTTTTTGGGGGGGTCACATACTTTTTTTGGGGGGTCACATACTTTTTTTGGGGGGTCACATACTTTTTTTGGGGGTGCAATACTTTTTTTGGGGGGTCTAATACTTTTGGGTGGGGGGTCCAATACTTTTGGGGGGGGGTCCAATACTTTTTGGGGCGCGTTCAATACTTATTGGGGCTGAGTGCTCGCAATGGCCGCTTATTATTAGCATTAATCTTATTATTATTAGCATTAATAGCATAATTATTAGCATTAATAGCATAATTATTAGCATTATTAGCATTATTATTAGCATTAATAGCATAATTATTAGCATTAATATCATTATTATTAGCAGTAAATATAATTATTTTTCGATTTTTTTTTTAATTATTATTTTTTGTAATATTTTATAATTTTTAATTTTTTTTTTTATTATTTTTTTTATAATTTTTTAATTATTTTTAAATAATTTTATTATAAAATTTATTATTTATTTTAAGTGAGACACAGTTCTCCTTCTGGTCCGCTAAAAGGGCTGGGCTGATTAGCATATATTTATTTTTTTTATTATTATTTTTATTTAATTTTTTATTATTTTTTTATTATTATTTTTTATTATTTTTTAATTCTTTTTAAATTCTTTTATTTATTATTTAATTTATTATTTATTTTAAGTGAGACACAGTTCTCATTGTGGTCCGCCAAAAGGGCTGAGCTGATTAGCATATATTAATTTTTTTATTATTATTTTTATTTAATTTTTTATTATTTTTTTATTATTATTTTTTATTATTTTTTAATTCTTTTTAAATTATTTTATTTATTATTTAATTTATTATTTATTTTAAGTGAGACACAGTTCTCATTGTGGTCCGCCAAAAGGGCTGAGCTGATTAGCATATATTTATTTTTTTTATTATTATTTTAATTTAATTTTTTATTATTTTTTTATTATTATTTTTTATTATTTTTTAATTCTTTTTAAATTATTTTATTTATTATTTAATTTATTATTTATTTTAAGTGAGACACAGTTCTCATTGTGGTCCGGCAAAAGGGCTGAGCTGATTAGAATATATTTATTTTTTTTATTATTATTTTAATTTAATTTTTTATTATTTTTTTATTATTATTTTTTATTATTTTTTAATTCTTTTTAAATTATTTTATTTATTATTTAATTTATTATTTATTTTAAGTGAGACAGAGTTCTCATTGTGGTCCGCCAAAATGGCTGAGCTGATTAGCATATATTTTATTTTTTTATTATTATTTTTATTTAATTTTTTATTATTTTTTTATTATTATTTTTTATTATTTTTTAATTCTTTTTAAATTATTTTATTTATTATTTAATTTATTATTTATTTTAAGTGAGACAGTTCTCATTCAGGTCCGCTATTTTTCCCATTGACATACATTAGCGGTGTGTCGGCGATTTTATGGCCGGCCACCTGGTTCTATTTGTCGGCCGTAAAATCGCGGACACACCGCTAATACATGTCTATGGGCAGTGAGCCCGATTTCGGATTGGCCGCCGACCAATCAGAATTCGAGCTCAATGAGGGGCTCTTCTGATTGGCTGAGGGCAGTACACAGCGACCAATCAGAAGAGCCGCTCATATCTCATTGAGATACAATGGCGGATTTGTCGTCCATTGTACCTGAATGAGAAGAGAAGAGGACGTCGGAGCTGGAAGAAGACAGAAGATCCCCGGGGCCGGACGAAGAGGACGCCTGGCCGGACGAAGAGGACGCCTGGCCGGACGGACGATCAGATGACTAAGAAGACATGTAAGTATGTGCGGACATGGGGGGGGCTGTGTGGACATTAGTGGGGGTCGGCTGTGCGGACATGGGGGGTTTTTCGGACATTGATGGGGGCGGGCTGTGCGGGCATGGGGGTGGGCTGTGCGGGCATGGGGGTCGGCTGTGCGGGCATGGGGGTCGGCTGTGCGGGCATGGGGGTCGGCTGTGCGGACATGGGGGTGGGCTGTGCGGACATGGGGGTGGGCTGTGCGGGCATGGGGGTCGGCTGTGCGGGCATGGGGGTCGGCTGTGCGGGCATGGGGGTCGGCTGTGCGGGCATGGGGGTCGGCTGTGCGGACAGGGGGTGGGCTGTGCGGACATTGATGTGGGCGGGCATGGGGGTCGGCTGTGCGGACATGGGGGTGGGCTGTGCGGACATGGGGGTGGGCTGTGCGGACATGGGGGTGGGCTGTGCGGACATGGGGGTGGGCTGTGCGGGCATGGGGGTCGGCTGTGCGGACATGGGGGTGGGCTGTGTGGACATTGATGGGGGCGGGCTGTGCAGACATGGGGGTGGGCTGTGCGGGCATGGGGGTCGGCTGTGCGGGCATGGGGGTCGGCTGTGCGGGCATGGGGGTCGGCTGTGCGGGCATGGGGGTCGGCTGTGCGGGCATGGGGGTCGGCTGTGCGGGCATGGGGGTCGGCTGTGCGGACAGGGGGGTGGGCTGTGCGGACATTGATGTGGGCGGGCTGTGCGGACATGGGGGTGAGCTGTGCGGACATTGCTGGGGGTGGGCTGTGCGGACATGGGGGTCGGCTGTGCGGACATGGGGGTCGGCTGTGGGGACATTGATGGGGGCGGGCTGTGCGGACATGGGGGGGGGTGGCGAATTGTGTGTAGCGGGGAGCGGAGGCGGCAATGCCGCCTCGGCTCCATGGTCCCCGGGGAGCGAATTGCGGCTCAGGCAGCGACTCGCAATGGCCTCGCGGCCATTGCTCGCGCTACCTGAGCGGTAAATCGCTAAGGTTGTAGCCGGGGCTGTGGATGGATTTTGGGCCAGCGGCTCGCAATGGCCGCTTCGCGGCCATTGCTCGCCCTGGGCCAGCGACTCGCAATGGCCTCGCGGCCATTGCTCGCGCAGCATTGGGCGCTTCGCGCCCAATGTTAAATTCGTATCCACATGACCACGCCGGAAGTAGCGCGCGGAGGGGCGCTTTTCCGATTCGCGATTATATAATAGATCATTAAAAATCCATTATTGTAGACACACCAAACTCTCTTATGTGTTTCTCTCAAATCAGTATGCTTTCATGAAAGACTGTATTCTTTCATCCACTAGCCTGTTAATATGGAATAAAAGATATTATTTATAAAGTACAGCATTAATTTTACTTTAATATCCATTATATAAAAATGTCAAGATAAACTCACAAAGGTGTTTGGTGAGACAGCTAATGATTTGATGGCGAGAATATTTGCAGTAGTTGATTTGACAACTTATCCAGCTTGTGCATTAAGAACACCAAATGTGATGTGACAAAAACACCTTAAAATGTAACCATTTACATTTTTATTTAATAATAATTTAGAGCAAAAGATTTTAATAAACTTTCAAATATACTTTATACCTGAAATCTGGTGGAAAACTATTCATAAACCTTAGACAAGGTGTCCGCCCTAGACTGTCTGAAGTAGACGTGTTCATTCTCAGTGATAACTGCCTTCACACTGAATACGGCCACATAACCATATAAGGGTAAGGGGGCAGGGCCTACAAAGTCTGCAAGCTCCTGACTGCAGCTGATGAGGTGACAGATTATCTGATTACCTCAGGCTACAGGACTGTGCTGAGCAATGTCAGAATGTCAGGATCACTGCAAACTCCTCAGCCCTTTCCTTGGCACAAGCTTCTCTGATCTGTCATCTGGTTCCTTCACTGCTGGCCCCCACACAGATCAGTATTAGTGATGAGCGAGTGTATACGTTATTGTTATTTATTGGCATGGATAGTATGGTATTCGTGTTACTCGTTATTCTGAGAGTATTTGTGTACTCGCCTCGCTATATTCGGGTGTCCCGCCCGGCAGTTTTGGTGCCTCATTTGCAGCCACTAAACATGCTGGGCTTCTTAGCCAATCACAGTAATGCCGCATACATCTTGGTTGTGGCATTACTGTGATTGGCTGGCTGCCAGTATCACTGGGTCTATTTAAGCCCTGCCACCATTTTTCCTGCATTGCATCTGGAGCCAACATTGGAGAAGCATAGGGAGAGATCACTCAAATGCTACGAAGAGTGTTTAGGCCTCTTTATAATGTAAAAGCCCTTTTGTGGGCTACCTCTAGTGTATACTACGTCAGTGTAGAGTAGGTAGGGAGAGATACTCAAGCAGGGACAGGGTCAGCAGGTCAATAATACCACCAAAACAGTAGCTCTTTTGACAGCTAAAGACACAGAACAGAGTCAGATGACTCACCCTGGCGGGGACCATGGGGTACGTGAACCAGACACTCTCAATGTCATCGGGGCTGTGGGATGCCATGGTGGCATAACCCAGTCCATTGTCCCCTCGTCGGGCGATCAGTAAAAAGGGGAGTTTGAAAAGGGGATGAAAATAAAAATAAAAATAAAATAAAACAGTTTGTGTCATGACGCCAGTCGTGGAAGGTGGCCGGTAGAGCCGCTGCTGCAGTCGGGATCTCTGGGGATGACAGGGGTAGCAGCTAGGATTGCTTGGCTCTCCACAGGAAAAGCGGATACCCAGAGGCAACCATTAAGTTTATGGAGGTGATAGGTTTCTTGGGGGTGCAGGACTTAGTGTACGAAATAACCGACAGAAACAGGGGTTGCAGTCTCCTTTACCTTTACTGATGAAAGTAGCAGGTTCATCCAGGGCACTGTCCACAAGCGTTGTTAGGAAGCCCGGAGCCTGGAAGCAAGTTGAGGTTCTCCACACCTAGCGAGTTCTAAGACCTTCCTACTTCGCTGCTCTCGGTGGGCCCTGGCTGATGAAGCTATGCTGTGACCCTCCCCTCTCTCGTTTCGTCCCTGACCCATATGACAGGCGGCTTGAGGCCTTTTTACGTTACTCTTTTCTGTCTGCGTCTCCCTGAGCTCTTTGGTGCTGCTGTGTCTCCTGGCCTTGTGGTGGGCGAGCGACTTGGAATCACCCATCCTCCGGTGTTGCTTGCTGGGCATAAAATCCCTCATGACCTCGGACTCCAGTGTCCATTCCTGCGCTCAGAGCTGGGGCGAGCTGGCACTGGCTCCACTCCGCAGACCTACTGTTCCACCTCCTCAAACCCTCACCTACGGGTTCCTCACACTGGCTAGTCAGTATCCTCTTGCGAGCTTGACACTGTTCTGGTCAGCAGGATGTTTTCTAAAGTCCTCCTAGGAACTGAACTGCCTAACTCAGCCCCAAGACCAGAATTTATAGGGGACCTTCCCTGAACTTGGGTTTTAGAGTTCTCCCTTCTGGCCTGGAGTTGGGAAGGTGGTGTGTGCATGTGTTCTTCACCTGGGGTGGAGAACACATGGTTAAATTCAGTAATCCTGGACTGAGAAAACACTTTTTGTACATACAAAAATATAGCATTGAAAACACAGTAAATAGTGAACAGAGTCTCAAAAGGGAAAAAGTACAAAAAACAAGAAAAATTTAAGGAAAACAGTCACTACAGCGCTTAGTCCTTCCACTGATGGCTTAAGAAAAGTTATTTAATAAAATGTCTTTGCCAAAACCAGTCCTGTGACTAATGGTCCATAGTTAATTAAAGTTCATGAATATGTAAAAAGAAAGTTCATACAGAAAGTCCTGTAGGCATGGTACGCTTGGTGGTTGCATTGTTGCTTAGGTACTTAAAAAACACACATATTTATGACACGCCCCTCCAGGGCCTTAGGATACTCAGAACCAGGCTGATTCGAGGCTTCATCACGGGGATCACAGGGATCACATGGACCAAGACCCAGCTCTGTGACCCTGGCGGTGTCATTAAAAGTTCTGTGTTGGTGGCTCACTCTCCTAGGGATAGGGATCTGATGTGGAAGGCTCATTCTGTTTAGGGATAACTGGATCTGGGGATATTTATTAATTTACACGTGACACCACCCGCAGGCTGCAGCTATAGGTGGCCGCCTCTGCACGACAGTTCTCCCAGGACCGATGGTCAGTAGGCAGCAATGTTTTAACCCCTCTATGGGTAGGGCTGAGCCCTGTGGCAGCTTGAGGTACTTGAGGGAGTTGGTAGTTGTGTTTCTGATGCTGTTTATACATAAGAAAGTTTACAGACACAGCGGGTTGCAGTCTTCAGTTCTTTTACTTACAGTCTCGGTGCAACAGCCCACTGAGCACTGGGTTCTCGGAGGCAGGGATCCAGCTACTTTTGGGTAGGAGGATGACACATAATCAGCACCCCTTCCCTGTCATTTCTATGCCGCCTTACACTGCACTTGGTTTGCTCTCCTGCCTTGCGCCTTCACCACACAGAGCTCTGAGCTAGTAGCTGCGGACTTTTCTTAGGGTCACCTTCAGTATCTCCCCTTAGCCCTATGATGCCACTTTTTCAGTAGTTGTGCACAGTAGTCAACAGTGGCACCTTCAAAGTACCACAGTCTACGGGTTGCTAGCTGAACCTGGTTTGGATTCTCCACTAGTCTTGTGGTCCCGGTGCCCCCTCTGCGGCTTGGTCTCTGCACTTGCCTTGTGCTTGACAATGGATACAAGATCATGAGTGGATTACTCACTTCCCGTGTCTCTGGGACCCCCTCTTCCTTCTGGAGCCACCAGGTTCTCCTTCTGTGCTCCTCAGTCTGGCCTTTGGACACTTCTCTCAAGTTCTTTTCCTTCTGTGACAGGCTTTTTTGCTCCAGCTCGACTCTAGCTGCTTTACTCTCCTTTTCTCTCTCTCTGCAGAAACTCTCCCCTCTGCTGTTCAACTTTCTCTCCCGTGTTCTAGATGGTTCCCACCCCTTTTATACCCTTTGTCACATGTCCCATGACATGTACATATGTGCTTCCTGACTTCACTCCTCCCCAAGTGCTCCCTCTAACTCCCTTCACCACCCAACTCCACTACAATCGTTCCTAGTGTGATCTCAGTTTCCCAGCACCGGTCTGTGCCCCCTCTTACTCGTGAGTGGGTTTCTACACCCTAACAGGGGTGCAGTGGCAACTGGATCCGCAGGCGCGCCACATTTGCACAGTCCATAATAGAAAACAAAATATATTTACATTGTAAACCTTGGTATATTTGTCCATTTCTTTGGCTAACTATCCCTGTAACGGGCTGGAGCCTGGCCTATGTGGCTACATGTAAACCTACATAGCACAGGTGTCTCTGTTTTGTTAATCTGGTCTGTAGTGTCTGCTACTGGTGGAGTGTGTGCACTACTTGCAGATGTTAGTGGTTCTGATATGGCAGCAGTTTGACTCTGACTCATCGTGGGACTGACAGACTCAGCAATAGCGAGGGGCTGACTCTTTGGTTCTGCTCTAGTTGTTGACTCTTCAACTCTTCTTAGAGTCCGTACAGGCAGTTGAGCTGCCACTAGGGGAAATGTCAGTTCGGGGACAACAATAGCTCCATTTATCTGGGTCCAAGTCTTGGAGAAGTCTCCTAGCACAGTGCTTATCATATCTTCCTTTGCTGGTTGAGGTTTAAATATTATCAGGGACTTTTCTTGGCTTTTCAGGGACTTGTCAGGGACTTTTCTTGGCTTTTAAGCTGCTCGGGGCATCATTTCAGGTGATCTCTGGAGATGGTGGCTTCTCCCCCGTCTTTGCTGATCAGGCAGACCTTCTGGGGGTCAAAGTGGGAAGGCATCACGGTGTAGTGATCTGCCTCCCACTTGTCATCCAATTTGTGAATCTGCCGCTTTCTCTTTAGGACATGTTCTCCTGGTACCAGGGGGTCTGCGGGTGCTTTCTGGTTGTATGTCCTCTCCTGTTTCTCTCTAGCCTGAGTAAAGTTTCTTTCAACGCATTCTTGCACCTGGCAATACCTTTGTTGGTGCTTTTCGACATAGTCTATCTATGGGAGGTTGTATTTGGGTGTCAGAACCTCCACTTCTAGGTCAATAGGCAGTTTGCCAGGTCATCAAGTAGGCAGGGCTGAAGTTGGTGGAATTCACTGCGATGAGGTTGTACAAGTCCACTAGATCTGGCAGTTTCTCCGGCCACATGTTCCTCTCTTCTAGTGGGAGTGTTTCCAGCAGATCCATCACTGCTTGGTTCATTTTCGCGCACAGGCCATTTGTCTGGGGATGATACGGCGTGGTTTGGATCTTTTTGCATCCGTACAGGCTGCAGAAATCTTGGAACACTTCAGCCTCAAAGGCTGAACCTTGGTGTGCCAATAGGTTGCAGTGGAGCCCAATGGCTGTCACGGTCCTTCCTGCGGAGGCTACAGGGGCAGTAGCTTCTGCACCATGCTTTGATGGTTGCCCTCACACTGACCCAGTAGAACCTCCCACGTAGTAATATTTCCAGCTTCTTCCACCCGAAAGTGTCCGACCCGTCATCGTAGGCTTCCGGGACCATATAGGCATCTCACTTCGGGACCACTATCTACCACACTAGTTCGTGGGTCCTATGATTAATTTGCCGCCTGCAGAGTTTACCGGCATAGATGAACAGTCTGCCCCTCTCCTTTCACAGTTGCAGTGCCTCCGCTGGGGCATCTGGGCCTGGGTGTGTGTCCGCTTTTCGTAGCAGCTCCTTGACAAGGTTAACAGTGGAATCACTGTCCTGCATCTCTACCCAGCTGTGGTGAGGCAATGGGTCAATAGTGACTTCCTGCCCCCCTGGTAGCTTGTCTTTCACTTCATGGGAAGACTGGTAAACATTTTTTACGGTGGAAAGCCGGTAGCTCTACTTCCTCCAGCTCTTCTGGATCTTCTCCCTCGTCTTGTAGATGGGACATCCTGGACAGGGTGTTGACATTGGCTTCTTGTGCCCTGCGGTATTTTTTGGTGAAGTTGTAGTTGGAGAGCCGAGCCATTCAAGCTCTGTTCCAGCGCGCCCAAATTGGCAGTCTCCAGGTGGGTCAAGGGGTTGTTGTCCATGTAGATGGTGAACTTTGCGGCTGCCAGATAGTGCTTGAAGCGTTCTGTCACTGCCCACACAACGGCCAGGAACTCTAGCTTGAAAGACCTGTAGTTGTCGGGGTTCCTCTCTGTAGGTCGGAGCTTCCTGCTGACATAGCCAATCACTCTTGTCAGTGTATGGGGACCACGCTTTCCGCACTCACCACGTGCCTAGGTACTGCACCTTGGGTTTGAGGAGGTGGCACTTGGCTGGCTTCACCTTCATGCCAAACTTGGATAGCGCTTCGAAGACCTCTGATAGATGCTTCAGGTGGTCTTCATATGTCCTCAATAGATTATGATGTCATCTTGGTACAGCAGCACAGTCTTGAAGTTTCTATGCCCAGGCAACACTCCATCAACCTCTGGAACATCCCTGGTGCATTGCAGAGCCCAAATTGCATTCAGTTGAACTCGCAGAGGCCCATTGGGGTCGTAAAGGCAGTCTTCTCCCTGTCAGCCTCCACCACGGGAACATGCCAATACCCACTGGTGAGAACTAGAGTGGAGAAATAGTTAGCGGTTCTCAGGGCAGCTAAAGACTCCTCTATCCTGGGTAATGGATAAGCATCTTTGTGTGTAATGCAATTAAATTGGCTATAGTCAACACACTTTCTCAAGGTACCATCTTTCTTCTTTACCAGGACTAGTGAAGCTGCCCAGGGGCTACAACTACTCTGATCACCCCAGCCTCCTTCATCTCCCGTAACATATCTTTGGCACATTGGTAGTGGGCTGGTGGTATAGGCCTGTACCTCTCTTTGATGGGTGGATGGTCCCCTGTGGGTATACAATGCTGCACCCCTTTTGCCTGCCCAAAATCTAAAGGATGTTTGCTGAAGACCTGCCCATATTCCCGGACTACCCGGTACACTCCACACTTCTGGTGAGGAGGGGTGGAGCTGGTGCCTACATGTAGCTTCTGGCATCAGTCTCCCCAGCTGCCCCTCAGGGTCATTGTCCGCCTGTTCTGGTGAGTCTAAGGGCTCTGCAGCTGTGATCGTGTTGTTACTAACTGTGTACAGCTTGGTAATGGTAGCATACCATGGTAGTTTGGCCTCTTCCTTCCCACAGTTTAGAATGTGTACAGGTACTCTCCCCTTGCAGACATCAACTAAACCTCTGGCTGTCAGGACTGTGGGCCTACTATCTGAATACACGGGCTCCACCAGCGCCTGGTAATCCTGCCCTCTGAGGCCAATGGGGGCCTGCACCAAAATAACATTTCATTCCACAGAGGTATAACAATGAGGATTGGGTCACTTACTCTCCAGCTCCACCTGCTGTGTCTGCATCAGAGCCCTTATCTCTCTCTGCCGGGTCCTCTGCTGCCTGTAGTTGGTGGTCTCAGCAACCTGTTGTAACAACACAATAACCTTGCCCAAACAATTTTCAATCATATTTGTACCTATTGTCAACATTAATTTACTGGCTCACCGATCAACATCTATTATCATCATATCCTGTGTGCGTAGCTCCACCCACCCTACTTTAATAGTCACTTCTTTAAATGCTACTTGTGGCACGGGCTGCCCATTGCTCGCATATATGGTGAAACTGTCATCTGGGTGGCAGGCAATATTAGAGTCCACCCAATAGCGCTTATAAAGGATATAGGGTATCGTTGTCACCTGTGACCCAGTGTCCAGTAGAGCGTTCATGGGGATCCCATCCAGGCAGACAGGATCAGTCATCCTCCCATGTACCTGTTGCGCCAGTGTGGCGGGCCGGGCAGACCTATTCTTGGGGTTGGCCCTCTGCCCCAGGGATTTCTCATTTAAAGTGCAGGATCTTGCTAGGTGTCCCGACCAGTTGCAGCGGCAACAGTTGGGTTGTCCCACAGCGGCATCGTAGCAGTTGGTGGGTTGTCCTTGGTAGGCGGGGTACCTCTTCTGGCACATCCAAGGGATGTCATCTGGACTGGAAGCTAGGTGGATTCCCTCTGGCGATCCAGTTCCTTGGATAGCTTTTATGGCTTTGGCCAGGTCGGCCATCCCTTGGGTCAGCTGTTGGAACTGGAGACACATGGCCTCGGAAGTGAGGGGCTCTAAAGTCTGTGCACTGGCCATCGCAGAGGTCATAGTAGAGAGCTCCGCCTCCGTATGGTAGGTTAGGGCCAGCTGCTGTGAGGGCACGAGGCCACTGACAGTGGTATCTCTCATCTGGGTGCTGCATGGCCAGGGCCTGCAGCTGGACCTTATTGGCTGGGTCTCGCAGGCCCTCGATGAATTGGTCAGTCACCAGTTTGTTCTCATTCAGCGCACGCTCAGGATTGCTTTATGGCCATCAGCGCCTCTTGCAAAGTCAAAGCATAGCTGCGCACACTGTCCTTCACTCCTTGCTTACACCCGAAGAACCGGTACACTCTAAACACACTTTTCATCCGCTCTTGGAAGTCACTGAGGGTGTCAGGCTCCCCTGAGTACTGGGGAGCCACATCGCACCCGGGAAGTATGGCATGGTGAACGGCAAGATTGCGGCGGCCTCTTCGCGGGTGACTGCTCCTCAATTGGGGCAGACATCATTCTCTCCCTTGGTGAACCGCAGCCCTGCTTCAACTTGTGGCCGGCACAAAGTTCGACACAAGTCTCCGGTTTGTGGCGGAGGCCTCTCTCTGCAAGGGACTTCCATTGCAGGATTTCTGGTGTTGCATGGGCTGACGTCAGAGCATAGGGCCTCTGTCTGCGTTCGCGCCCTTTCTGTGGTCCCGCCCATGGCAGCATGCCCCATTGCTTTCCCACGCACCACATGGGGCGAAAAGAAAAATGTCGATTGTTCATAGTTTGATCCAGGCTAAGGCACACAAGACCTGGTTATTCGGGTCTGTAGATCCTGTTCGTGATGCCAGGAAGCTGACTCGCCCCCGGCACTAGTCATGGGGAACACCGAACCAGGACCTCTCAATGCCGTTGGGGCTATAGGATGTCACGGTGGCATGACCCAGTCCGTGGTCCCCTTGTCGGGCGATCAGTAAAAAGAGGAGTTTGAAAAGGGGATAAAAAGAAAAACTAAAGTAAAAAGCAGTTTGTGTTGTGACGCCACCCATGGAAGGCAGCCGGTAGAGCCGCTGCTGTAGTTGGGACCTCTTGGGATGACGGGAGTAGCAGCTAGGATGGTTTGGCTCTCCATTGGAAGAGCGGGTCCCCAGGCTAACTGTCAAGTTTATGGAGTTGATAGGTTTCTTGCGGGTGCAGGACTTAGTGTACAAAATAACCGACAGAAACAGGGGTTGCAGTCTCCTTTACCTTTACTGAAGAAAGTAGCAGTTTCTTCTAGGGCACTGTCCACAAGTGGTGTTAGGAGGTCCGGAGCCTGGAAGCCAGTCAAGGTTCTCCACACCTAGCGAGTTCTGAGACCTCACTACTGCGCTGCTTTCAGTGGGCCCTGGCTGCTTGAAGCTTTGCTGTGACCCTCTCCTCTCTTGTTCCGGCCCTGACTCATATAACAGGCGGTTTGAGCCCTTTTTACGTTACTTTTTTCTGACTGCTTCTCCCTGAGCTCTCTGGTGCTGCTGTGTCTCCTGGCCTTGTATTGGGTGAGCGAGTTGGAATCACTTGCCCTCCAATGTTGGTTGCTGGGCATAAAGTTCCTCACGACCTCGGACTCCGGTGTCTGTACCTGCGCTCACTGGTACTGGCACTGGCTCCACCCCCCAGACCTACTGTTACACTTCCTCAGACCCTCACCTATGGGTCCCTCACACTGGCTAGTTAGCATCCTCGGACAAGCCTGACACCGCTTTTGTCTGCAAGATGTCTTCCACAGTCCTCCTAGGAACTGAACTGCCTAACTCTGCCCCCAGACCAGAATTTTTAGGGGACCTCCCCTGAACTCGGGCTTTAGAGCTCCCCTTTTTGGCCTGGAGTTGGGAAGGTGTTGTGTGTGTGTGTGTTGTTCACCTGGGGTGGGTGCCTTCCCTTGCTTCCAAACACAGCATTGTGGCAACCAGACCCAGGGGCACCACACAGACTACATGGAGAAAGAGAGAGTTCAGCAGGGACATGTAAATGAGCCGCTTATAGCTGCATAATACCCCCCAAAAATAGTTCTTTTCAGAGCTGAAGACACACAAGAAAGTCATTTTTCCAAACTGTTTTTGGGGTTACAGCCTGACTTTTGCTGTCCACAATACTCCACTTAAAAAGGCGGTTATTTCCCTCCACAAAGCAGTAGTCCAAACATTTCCTGCTTCCTGCTACCAAGCACACACCAGTCCATTTTTCCAGTTGTTTTTGGAGTAACAACCTGACTTCTCCTGTCCACAATACTCCATTTAAAAAGGCTGTTAGTGCCCTCTGCAAAGCAGTAGTCCAAACATTTCCTACTGCCTGCTACCAAAGATGCACCAGCCAATTTTCCATACTGTTTGGTGGTCACAGCCTGCCTTCTGGTGTCCACATTACTACATTTAAAATGTTGGTTATTGCCCTCCACAAAACAGTAGTCCAAACACATCCTACTGCCTGCTACCAAGCACACACCAGACCATTTTATCCGCTATATTTGTGGTCACAGTCTTTCTTCTGGTATCGGTATAAATAGAAATCACTGCACTCGTACAGGGAATATATGCTTAAAGTGAAAGTTTATTTATAGTGCTTGTTTGTTTGCGACAGGAAATGACGTTTCGACCCAATGTGGGCCTTGTTTACACAGTCGCTACAAAAATAGGAAATATATGCAGTGAATATTTCCACAGCAAATCATCAAGATAGTATACTGAGCACTACTATACACCTTATTACATTATCTATTGGTCAAATATAATCAAGGTTCTCCGACCATAATATACAATTCTCCGATAGGAATTACCCTCTACATACTCCTTAATTGCTGACCATTCCCCACAGGCAACAGCAGTATCTTGGATGCTCTCCTATACAGGTTAGGTTTTATTCCAGATTTTATCAGCCCACGTCATAAACCTACACCATGAGACATACTGTACTTCTGATCCTTTAAATATGACTTATTTTCTTCTGTCCTTTATCACTTGTATGGTTGAGCGCACAAATATTGGTGCATCTCATCGCCTTACAACCTTGTAACATGGTCTCTCTACAATAAAACTTTTACTTGTATATATGAGTTGTACATATATTGTAAATATGATGAAAAAATATCCTATACAAATATTGACTGTATATATTTCCTATTTTTGCAGCAACTGTATAATTGAGGCCCACATTGGGCCGAAACGTCATTTCCTGTCGCAAACAAACAAGCACTATTAATAAACTTTCACTTTAAGCATATATTCCCTGTATGAGTGCAGTGATTTCTATTTATACAGACTACAGAACTTTTGGCTCCTTTCACTGGCACCATCTAATGTACCTGGGTCGAATACTAGCCATTATTTCTTTATTTCTTCTGGTGTCCACATTGCTACTCTTAAAAAAGCGGTTATTTTCCAATACAAAGCTGTAGTCCAAACATTTGTTACTGTCTACTACCAAACATGCACCAGCCTATATTCCACACTGTTTTGGTGGTCACAGCCTGCCTTCTGGTGTCCACAATACTACATTTAAAAAGTCTGTTATTTCCCTCCACAAAGCAGTATTCCAAACATTTCCTACTGTCTGCTAGCAAGCACGCACCAGGCCATTTACCCTACTATTTTGGCTGTGACAAGTAGGTTGGCTTGTTCCATCCACATCTTAAAATCTGTCAACAAAATCCAAAATGCCAAAAAAGCCTGTTAAGGGATGTGGACGTGGTGTTGTCAGTGGTGCACTAGAAAGCGCTGAGTCAGTGTAAGGTCAGAGAAAGCTTAATGCATCCACTATGTTTCTGGAAGAGTGAGAGCAGATTCTCTTTTGGATAGCAGACAAGGACTCTATACATTTTTCAAGCAGCAATAAATCCTCCACAACCGCACAGTTTCCTGTCAATACACAGAAAATGGCCCATCCAATTCTGAAGCTGGTTCTCCTTCTTCCCGCCATTATCAATGACAGGAGACATATGACCCCAAGCTTGGTCACTCCAAGGAACTGTTAGTGTGGTACCCCTGCGGATCCAGTCGCCACAGAGGTAATGCACTCCTGTTAGGGTGTAGTATCCCATTCATGGGTAAGAGGGGCACAGACCGGTGTCGGGACACCCAGATAACACTAGGAACCATTGTAGTGGGGTTGAGTGGTGAAGGAAGTACTTATATGGAGCACTTGGAAGGAGTGAGGACAGGAAGAACACACATAGATGATGTGGGACACATGATAGAGAGAATAAATAGAGTTGGAAAGATCTAGAATGCAGGAGAGACAGTTGTACAGTTTAGGAGAGGTGGTAGAACAGCTGAGGAGAGACCGTTGAACAACAATGGTCGAGTTGGAGGAAAGCTAGAGCAAGAACACCTGTCACAAAAAGAAATTAAGTGTCCATAGGACTGGAGCAAGTGGGAGATCGTCATAAGGCCAGACTGAGGAGCGGAAACAACACCTAAGTGGCTTCAGGAGGTAGATAGGGTCCTAAAGATACTGGCAGTGACCATTTCACCCGTGGCACTCAAATTCATTGTCAAGCTCAAGGCATTAGAGGGACTAGGCCGAAGAACAGGGGCACTGGGAACTCCCAGATTAGTGGAGAATCTAGACCAGGCTCAACTAGTGACCCAAAGAATGTGGTACTTCCATGGTGACACAGTCGACTTTCGCGCACATCTGCTGAAAAGGTGGCAACCATAGGGCTAGGGGATACACTGCAGGTTAGCCCCTAAGAAAAGCCCTTAGTCACTGGCTCAGAGCTCTGTGTGGCGAGGCACAAGGCAGGACAGGCGAGGCAAGCGCAGTGTAAAGAGGCTGAGAAAGGACAGAGAAGGGGTGCCAGTTTTTTGTCATCCTCCTACCTGGGAGTAGCTGGATCCCTGCCTCCGAGGACTCAGTGCTCAGCTGGCTGTTACACAAAGACTGTGAGTAAAATAACTGAAGACTGCAACCCGCTGTGTCTGTGAACTTTCTTACTGCATCAAAAGCACCAGAAACACTACTACCAACTCACTCAGTTACCTCAAGCTGCCCTGGGAGTCGACCCTACCCGTAGGGGGTTTAAGAACATTGCTGCCTCCAAACCATCGATCCCTAGGAGAACTGTGCCATCTATAGCTGCAGCCTGCAGGTGGCGTCACGTAAATTTAACAAGTATCCCCAGGTCCAGTCATCCCTTCCCAGAATGAACCCTCCACGACAGATGCCCTTCCTTAAGAGAGTGAGCCACTCACACCGAACTTTTAATGATACCGCTAGGGTCACGGAGCCGGATTTCGGTCCCTGTGATCCCCGTGATGAAGCCTCAAAAAACCCAGTTCTGAGTATCCTAAGGCCCTGAAGGGGCATGTCATTTATATGCATCCCTGGGTTGGCTATGGCCTATCACCATGCAGCATGGGTCATGGTTTGCCAAGAGTGAGAACAGGGTCAAGAGCACGGCGGCATTCAGCTGCTGTGTGGATTTTTTTTTTCTGAAATTCCTGCAGACAAAAATATTGTAGTCTGTAGCATCTGCCATACTAATTTGAGCAGAGACTAGGGCAAAGGCAAACTGAGCACAACCAGTATGCAAAACCATATGGCAGCCAAGCACCCCAGTATGTGGGTTGGACACCAGGGTACCAAATCTGCAACTGCCAGTCAAACCATTGCCATGTCACTTGGGATTTGTCCTTCTGAATCTGCAGTTGTGGCAACCCAGGGTCTAAGTGCCACTGTGTCATCACTGCCCCTGGGTGGTGGTGTCATGCTGAGAGCAACAACGGGTCTTCTCCTCAGGCAACCCGCACACACACTCAAAACACCTTCTGCTTCCAGGCCAGAAGGGGGAGACCAAACCCGGGTTCATGGTGAGCTCCCCTATAAATTCTGGTCTGGGGTGGAGCCAGTTAGTGCAGTTCCTAGGAGGACGATCAAGAGGTCCTGGGAGTAAAAGAGCAGTGCTAAGCTCATCCCAGGATTGCTAACTTGGTTCCATGCCTAAAGCTAGGGTCTGAGAAGAGTCGCAGGAACACACCTGGGAGGCTGAGTGATCCAATACTCACCACAGAGGAAAGCACAGAGAACAGACATCGGATCCAAGACTGTGCAGGGTCTC
Organism: Allobates femoralis; assembly: GCA_033576535.1. Classification (NCBI taxonomy): domain Eukaryota; kingdom Metazoa; phylum Chordata; class Amphibia; order Anura; family Aromobatidae; genus Allobates; species Allobates femoralis. The sequence goes on from JARQOC010000002.1 coordinate 347,686,303, forward strand.
ACAACCCAGCAGTCAACACCGGAAGATGGGGAATTCCAGGTTTCCCAGCCACACTGTGCCTGGAGACACAACAACGAAAAGAGTTCAGGAACATACACCAGTGACCAGGGTTAGAAAGGACTCGAGTTGCCTGTCCAACCGGCACCCCATAGGAAGAGACAGGGCTGGCAGTTTAGCTGATGCGGTTGCAGGAGCCAACACAATGAGTGCAGAAAGGGAGCCAAAGACTCGACTAGGTGAGAAAGATCCTGAGTTGCTCTCAGCTAGGATTCCATGGACAACTGCTTCAAATCCTCAGTAAAGGACTGCATGAACAACTAAACCGTGAGTCTGCCTAGTGCTTGTGCCCATTGTCCTACACCCTACACCCTAAATTACCTTCACTGCCCCAGGGAATCTTCTCTGCCCATGGAGAGCCACTCCATTCCAGCTGCCCATCCATCACCCCAGAGGTTCTGCAGCAGCGGTGGCCCCCAATAGCCACATACCATGGGTAGCGTCCCGAAATTCTCCCTTGTATATAACTCCCCTTTTTTAAGCTGAACCCAGGGCCACGGAACCAGTTCTCGACCCCCATGACTCCCCAGAGACAGTAATATCGTCTGGTTCTAAGTACCCCACACCCCTGGGGCCCCTCACAGTTCAGGAAGCAGGTGCTTATACCTCCTGCCCACGAGCTGCGGTTGCTCACACACAACAAAAACAACCACATCCACTTCTTTGTCCATGCCTGAGAGCTTTAAAAGAAAGCGTTAATACACAGCCACGCACCCACAGGTACAAATACTAATCTAGAATTGCTAGCTGTGGAGATGTTGCTATTTAGGCTTGTGGGAACACAGTATTTCCATGATCTCTTGACTGTGGCTACGCCATGATACAGCGTTCCCAGCCGTCACTAGTTTGCCCATTGTGCTGTTCCTGCACTACACAAGCACATATTAAACAATCTGAATCGTGCTCTCACCAATGCCGTATCCTGGAAACTCGACAACAGACACCTGGACAAGTTGTGGGCAGGGACAATACATTTCTGTCACGGCACACTGGGTAACCATGCAGCAGCGCATCGGCAAAGTGGCAACACACTCTGGTGAAGCTGATCTGTTTAGGTCAGAAACTACACACTGCAGTAGAGCTGTGTCAAACTTTAAAACAACAGAGCAATCATTGGCTCTCCTCGCTGCACCTCCAACCTAGTCTGGTCATCTGCGATAATGAGCATAACCTGGTGGTGGATTTAAGGTCTGCAAGCTGGTACACGTCCCATGCATAGCTCACATGCAAAACCTAGTTGTTCAGAAATTTCAGAAAACTTAACCTGTCTTGCCGAACCTCCTTGAGAAGGTGAGCCATATTAGCGTCTATTTCTGCCATTCCTCCAGGACTTTTGCTGCTCTTACAGTGCTGTAAAAGCATGTGAATTTGCCAAGTCACTGACTCATTTGCGACCTGCTCATGCGGTGGAACTCTACCTATCATATGTTGGCTAGGATTAGTGAGCACCAGAGGGCAGCTTCAACATGCCCATCAGATTGAGAATCAGCCACCACACATAAATGTCAAGTGGGTGTGGATCGCTGACATTTGTGAGATTTTTGAGAACTTTGAGTACTGCACCAACCTCGTGAGCAGTGATCAGTGAAACAATCCCGATGTTGTGTCTCTTGAAGCAATCACTGCATAATCTCAAAGAGGAATCTTTGTGTGGCCAGCATGTTGGTATGGAGACAGATTTAACAAGGGCGTGATACTACCCAGCCCAGCCAATATTCTGAGGCAACATTGGGTGATACGGAGGAAGATGAGGAGTATGAGGAAGGAGAGGACTTGTTTTTCGGTGCTACCGAGGGGACTCCTAATGCTACAGTGTGTAATAAATACAAAAAATGCCCTATCACTAGTGACACTGTTTGTGTGAGTATATCAATAGGTGTACACTCACCTGGTCCAGTTGTGTGACCCACAACTGGTTTATAAGCCTTCGATTTATAGCTGCTGCAGGACCTCCACCAGCCACTCGTACGTGGAAAAACGCTCTTATATAGGGAAGGTGGTGTGTCACGAACCGCGCTGCTGCCTCAATGGAATCACAAGGAATGGATGTCTCCAAGAAGTCACAAGGAAGGCAAGGTTCCAAAGTAATGATCTCCTTTATTCACCAACGTGTTTCGGCACCAATCCTGGCATCTTCATCAGGGTCATTGCTACATGTATGCTACAGTGTGGACACCCAACCCAAGTTTCATGTCTGTCCAGCCTGGATGTGCTGGAGAGGAGGAGGTGGAGGAGGAGAGTCAGCATGAGAAGAGGATGGGTACTGGTCCTACTGTTGGGGACACTGATTTGCCTTTTGCCAGCTTGGCCCACATGGCATAATTCATGTCTAACTGTCTTTGTCAAGACCTGACGTGATACACATTTTACCCAACAATACTGGTTGGCTACCACAGTACAAGGAGAAATTTCCTTCTCTCCTTTTTGGAGTCACCAAACAGTTTTCCACCCTGGAAAAGGTAAACTATGATGCAATCATAGGGTGATACCCTTTCCACAATTGGATATTAAAATAATATAGGGTGCTCACCTCAGGTTTTTGCAGGCTCACCTCATGTGGTTGTGAGAGTCACAATCACTATATGCTCATATATATCCAATCCAAATGGTTGCAACAGTCTTCCAAAAGGTGTAACATTAAATTTAAAGAAAAGTTGGAATTTTTGACCGCACTACCATATAAAAAATCAAAAGATTCTTTGCAGTTGATAGTGATTTTTATTTCTCAACGTGTTTCAAGGCACTCTGGCCTCTTGATCAGGAGAAAAAACACCTATATACATCACTTCCCCAACAGACACAAAATCCTTTTATACACTCTCTACATAACATTGGCAATTGGGGCAGTGCACATAGAACATGTTCCTGATATTCAAGAAAAAACACTTTTCCCATTTCCATAGCAAAATGCTTTAACACCAAAACGCAACAAAAACTACATAAGAAATCTTCACACATCAAACTACATAGAAACATGTTAAATCACATATTAATCCCTTCACGACCTATGACGTAGAAGGACATCATGGGCCGTATCCGGGTGTTTGATGTGAGCTCCGATGCGGAGCTCACATCAAAGCCCCGACATCTCAGCTGATCTCATCAGCTGAGATGTCAGGGTAACAGCACCGATCGTATCCGGGATCCGATCGGTGCTGTTAACCTCTTGGATCCCGCTGTCAATCACTGACAGCGGGATCCAAGGTGGCCGCGGCGGGGAACGCTTCGTTCCCCGCCTGCATTGGAGATCCCGCGATAATATCGCGGGATCTCTGGAGGTCATATGACAGCCCGGGGTCTTGGCTAGACCCCGGATGCTGTCAGAGAGCACTTCCGGGTTGTGGTTGGCAAACACAACATGTCCGCAATTCTGGGAGATACTGATGAGCTGCAGTATCTCCCTGAAGCGATCGGACTGTGCACCAAGGCGCCTCTTAAAGGGGCAGTGTAAAAATAAGAATGAATAAAAAAATAAAATTTTTAAAAACCTGTTAAAAAAAAAACCCATAAAAGTTCAAATCACTCCCTTTTTCCCCCATTCACAATAAAAGTATTAAAAAAGAAGTATGTTTGGTATGGCCGCGTTCCATATTGCTTGTTCTATCAACATATAAAATCAATTAATGAGAGCCCTGCGTAATGGAAAAAATGGTCCAAACGCCAAAATTACATTTTTTAGTCGCCCGAACATTGCTATAAAATGCAATAACGGGCGATCAAAAGAGCGTATCCACCCAAAAATGGTGTCATTAGAACGGTCAGCTCAAGACGCAAAAAAAATCCCATCACACAGCCCCAGATCCCAAAAAATTAGATCGCTACGGTTTGCAAAATATGGCGCAAAAAGTGTGTTTTGTTTTTTTTTCCAAACTTCTGAATTTTTTTCCACTTAGATACCAGTAAGGGTACCTTTACACATGGCTACATTTGTAGCTTGTCACCAGGTAACTTACTGGTTGCAGTGAAATCATGGATACAAGGTTCTATCTTGTTGCTGTGTACAAATGGAATCATGTATCCATGATTTCACTGCAACCAGTAAGTTACCTGGTGACAAGCTACAAATGTAGCCGTGTGTAAAGGTACCCTAAAGGTATGCATGTTTGGTATCTACGAACTCGTACTGACCTGAGGCATCACACCGTCAAGTCAGTTTTACCATATAGTGAACATGGCGACTAAAAAATGCAAAAAACAAACGAGTGATTGCACTTTTTTTGCAATTTCACCGCACTTGGAATTTTTTTGCAATTTCCTTGTACACTACAGTTGTGGCCAAAAGTATTGACACCCTTGCAATTCTGTCAGATAATACTCAGTTTCTTCCTGAAAATGATTGCAATCACAAATTCTTTGGTATTATTATCTTCATTTAATTTGTCTTAAATGAAAAAACACAAAAGAGAATGAAGCAAAAAGCAAAACATTGATCATTTCACACAAAACTCCAAAAATGGGACAGACAAAAGTATTGGCACCCTCAGCCTAATACTTGGTTGCACAACCTTTAGCCAAAATAACTGCGATCAACCGCTTCCGATAACCATCAATGATTTTCTTACAATGCTCTGCTGGAATTTTAGACCATTCTTCTTTGGCAAACTGCTCCAGGTCACTGAAATTTGAAGGGTGCCTTCTCCAAACTGCCATTTTTAGATCTCTCCACAGGTGTTCTATGAGATTCAGGTCTAGACTCTTTGCTGGCCACCTTAGAAGTCTCCAGTGCTTTCTCTCAAACCATTTTCTAGTGCTTTTTGAAGTGTGTTTTGGGTCATTGTCTTGCTGGAAGACCCATGACCTCTGAGGGAGACCCAGCTTTCTCACACTGGGCCCTACACATTATGCTGCAAAATTTGTTGGTAGTCTTCAGACTTCATAATGCCATGCACACGGTCAAGCAGTCCAGTGCCAGAGGCAGCAAAGCAACCCCAAAACATCAGGGAACCTCCGTCATGTTTGACTGTAGGGACTGTGTCCTTTTCTTTGAATGCCTTTTTTTCTCCTGTAAACTCTATGTTGATGCCTTTGCCCAAAAAGCTCTACTTTTGTCTCATCTGACCAGAGAACATTCTTCCAAAACGTTTTAGGCTTTCTCAGGTAAGTTTTGGCAAACTCCAGCCTGGCTTTTTTATGTCTCGGGGTAAGAAGTGGGGTCTTCCTGGGTTTCCTTTCATACAGTCCCTTTTCATTCAGACGCCGACAGATAGTATGGGTTGACACTGTTGTAGTCTCGGACTGCAGGGCAGCTTGAACTTGTTTGGATGTTAGTCGAGGTTCTTTATCCACCATCCGCACAATATTGCGTTGAAATCTATTGTCAATTTTTCTTTTCCGTCCACATCTAGGGAGGTTAGCCACAGTGTTTGGGCTTTAAATGTCTTGATGACACTGTGCACGGTAGACACAGGAACATTCAGGTCTTTGGAGATGGACTTGTAGCCTTGAGATTGTTCATGCTTCCTCACAATTTGGTTTCTCAAGTCCTCAGACAGTTCTTTGGTCTTCTTTCTTTTCTCCATGCTCAATGTGGTACACACAAGGACACAGGACAGAGGTTTAGTCAACTTTAATCCATGTCAACTGGCTACAAGTGTGATTTAGTTATTGCCAACACCTGTTAGGTGCCACAGGTAAGTTACAGGTGCTGTTAATTACACAAATTAGAGAAGCATCACATGATTTTTCTAACAGTGCCAATACGTTTGCCCACCCCTTTTTTATGTTTGGTGTGGAATTATATCCAATTTGGCTTTAGGACAATTCTTTTTGTGTTTTTTCATTGAAGACAAATTAAATAAAGATAATAATACCAAAGAATTTGTGATTGCAATCATTTTCAGGAAGAAACTGAGTATTATCTGACAGAAATGCAGGGGTGTCAATACTTTTAGCCACAACTGGATATGGTAAAATAAATGATTCCATCTGTAAGTACAACTTGTCCCGCAAAAATCAAGCCATCATATGTCTATATTGACAGACAAATAAAAAAAGTTATAGGAGGCGAGCAAAAAACGAAAATGAAAAATGAAAAATTCCTGGGTCATTAAGGGTTAAAAAAACATAAATATCATATACATAAAAAACAATTTATTGAAATCATGATCTTTAAAAAAAAGAATAAAAACCTCCCAATCAAAAGCTATAGATTTATTTGCGATCACCTTATCATCTATCACTAGACCATTCTATCTGATCTCCTCGTGTTAAAATCAGTGTCAAACTTTGACACAAGATTTGCTCATTTATCATTTATTTTCAGTGGACACCTTTGGTTAGTAACAACACACAGCGATCCATACCAACTCACAGCTCTCTCCGTCACCAGATTCTAGTTTAAGCAGTCCCAAGTAGTTTTTAGAGCCTCTGACAACGTTATTGAGACTTTACACTTTTGGGGGCTTTTTGTTTTTCTTAGAAGCATGTATTTTGGGCTAAAAAAGCATATTTTAGATTAGTTTTCATAACATTTTGCAGCATTTTGTTTATATACAATAGAAAAAATAAAGAAGAAAATTATGGGCAGTAATGCGTGGATTATAAGATTTTAATCAGTCTTTATTCTTCATCAGATTAAAAAGTAACCTTCATGGGAAATAGAAGACCTAATGCGTTTCGGACGTCTCACACTGCAGTTATTTCCCTGATCAGGTTCGATCAGGTTTGTGTGTCAAAATCAGGAGTGTCTCCAAAACTCAGAAACAGGGGTCAATCTTTCAATTATACTTTTTCTCTGCAAGTTCCTCTCCTGGTTCCTCTCCTGGTTTTGACACACAAACCTGATCGAACCTGATCAGGGAAACAACTGCAGTGTGAAACCAGCCTTTAGTCATAAGATAAGAGACACACACTGAAGAAGATACTTATATTATTATCTCATTTCTTAAATATAGGTGACAATGACTCTAATGATTATCAATTCATTCCTGCACCTCCTGTAGCTATTCACCAATTAATTAAATGCTAGGAAAAGGCATTTTAACTATAGAACACCACAAAGTGAAATGCACAGAAAAGAAATAAGTTATAACTTCTATATCAATAAAAGAACATTGTATCCCTTCTGTTATTCATTCCTTGTGGATGTTTTTTGCCCAATCTGATTATCCAGAGGGCATACCTAATATATAGTTTTTTTCTGCCAACTATCTGCTCGCTTGGGGATATCGACCGTCTCCACTCCAAAAAATCTGCTAAAAAAAGCTTGTATTAAATGATAGTTAATAAAATTATTAATTTTAAATCTGTGACAAAACACTTTTTTCATATAGAAAATATATAATGTAATATTAAATATATTGGGTGCACAAGTAGAAAAATCAAAAAAAGGATTGCGGAACACATTTATAACATTAATAATAAGAACGTAAATTTTTCAGGGGTAGAAAATTATTTCCTAACTGAGGACGTCCAAAACGTGTCAGTCTGCTATTCCACATGGGAATTACTTTTTTTAATCAGATGAAGAATAAAGGCTGATTTTAACTTTATAATCCATATTTTTTCTATTGAATTTTCCCTGTTGGTCAAGCAGATGGAGGAAGGGCGAGTATGAATGTGATGACTGCAGAGGTTTGGATATTTCACAAGTCACGATGAACTTCTAAATAGAGATAAGCAAACTTTGGCCAAACATGTTCGCCAATTTGAAATCAAGTCCAAATTTGGCAATGTTTGTTTGGCCCCTTGAACCCAAAGGTTTAACTGAAAAGTCAGAAATTTAGGTTTTGTTCGATAACTGTCCGGATGACAGTGTCTTTGCACTAATGCTTCTGTTCTACATTATCAGAGTGTCAGTGTCTATGATAGTAGGCAGGAGGGATGCGGAAGGAGGTCTCAGGTCAGTTAAATGCAGTTCTCCATTTTTTTTCTTTCTTGAACTTACTGGGGGTAGTCCGGTGTGCCAGTCAATCAGCACTCATAAAGCAAATTGCAATTTTTGCATGCAAGGGCTTGTTTCATTGGCTGAGCAAGTCACAGGTCCTTGGCATTTAAGAACTGGCCACTTCTCTTCATCGTCATTTTCACAGTGTTAGAGCTGTGACAGTCTTGCTGCTACAATGCCGATGCTGCTGCTACTGTGTGTGCTATTAAGAAAGATAGTTAGCTAGCAAATCGATTCCTTTTTAGATAGAGAGATCGATAGTAGATTTAGTGACTCCTTCCTAAAACAGTTCTTTTTAGGGCTTTACTGCACCAGAGCTGTTTGGCAAACATTGCTTTTGTCTCTGAAAATCTCCACAAATCCTGTGCTGAAAAGCTTTTTTTACTAGATCTGTCAACATTTAGCCCACAAAATGTTTTTGGCTACTACCATTGTTTGCCCAATTGGCTCTGGTGCAGTGGTTTGTTAAAATCTCCCCAAATCCTGTGGTGAAAAGCTTTTTTTCTAGATCTGACAAAATCTAGCCACCAAATAATTTTTGGCTACTACCACTGGTTGCCCAGTCAGTTCTGACACAGTGGTCTGTTTAAAATCTCCATAAATCCTGTACTGAAAAGCCTTTTTGCTAGATCTACTATCATCTAGCCCACAAATACTTTTTCGCTACTACCAGTGTTTTGACCAATCTGGTCCGCTGAATTCACATCCACAGAATTTTTGGGCCTACAGCAACTCAGTGGTAAACGACGTGGTTGTGGTGGAAAGGGGAACAACTACTTATGTTCAAGTGTTAAGTGCTAAAGTAACAGAAAACTCTGCTTAACAAACACTGACTTCCAGCCAAAGAAAAATGTCAACTTCTTTTAGATGACAGTCTGCTATCATCCTTTTCTTAGGTAGCAGCGTATCACTACGACTTGTAGATGAGGCCCAGAAAGAATAGGTGATACAATCAATATCAAGCGCTCCATCAAGTGGCCTCGCCTCCACTTCAACATCACTTGCAGTCCAGTTTTCAGAAATGTTACCACAATCACACGTTTCCTAACATGCCACAAGTCTCCATCCAGCTGCCCTACTTACTTTGAGTCAACACAGATGGCAGAGTCTGCAGAGCTGTTCACTCATACTATAGACTGGGAATCAGAGGTCTTCTCCAAAGCTTCACCGAGGAGGAAATGATGTGCATCGATGCCCAAAATCTTTGTTAGTCAGATCCAGGTCAGGGCAAAGTAGGGTTTGAGCATAATCTAATCCTTCGTTACCAGATTGTAACCCCTGGTGGTGGAGATAACGATGATCATGATGAGACTCAGACACCTGACTCGAATGCCTACGTGACTTTGCGCTCAGGGCGGGAAGAGGGTGTCTGTGGGTAAAGAGTGTGAGAGCACAGAGGGTGATGATGAGGTTCTTGATCTCACTTACTGTCAAATCCACAGGCATGTAATTGATGAGCTCATCAGAGAAGGTTCAAGAAGAGGGAGAAACTGATGAGGTTAGGTTTTGACTTTCTGGATAGAGACAGAGTACTGTAACCATGCCAATCACTGTGTTCTCAGCAGCAAATCTCCCACTGTGTGTAGAAGTCTGGGCACCTTTGCAGGTCACATGGGCACTAAGCCTTGCCTAGCCTGGGCCTTTTTTCAGATCACGAAGGATGACCAAACCCAAGTAATCTGTCAAATTTGTAAGCAAAATCTGAATAGAGGAGAAAAAATGAATCAATAATTTGAGTACTTCATGCATGAACCGTCACATGGACATTTAAGCATAAGTTACATTGGGAAGCTCACTGTGCTAAAATACAGCTTAGGGTCCTTTCACATAAGCGTTTTTTCACTAATCGCGGCAGTTGCAGTGAAAAAAGCGCAACTGCCGCGAGTACCGCATAACGGCCGCGATCGCTGCACACTTGCGGCAAGCCCCATACAATGTCTATGGGGCTTGCGGTAAGTGTGCAGCAAGTGCGGTTTCGGCACTTGCGGCAGGTGCCGATACCGCACTTGTCACACCTGCTGCAAGCCCCATAGACATTTTATGGGGCTTGCCGCAAATGAACCGCAAGTGCGGCCGTTATGCGGTAATCGCGGCAGTTGCGTTTTTTTCACCGCAACTGCCACGATCAGCGTTAAACGTTGATGTGAAAGCAGCCTTAGAGGGCCTGGCCAACTACTGACTGCTCCATTAAGTGCATCTGCGTTTCTTATGAGGGGGCTGTTGTCACACAGGCCTTAGGCTTCAGAACTTCCACCTCTTTAACCTCAACAGCCATTATGATTGACAGGCAGTTTACTGTTTTTGAAATGGATATGACTGCTGGTGTTGAGCGCTGTCAGACATTAAGAGCACCACCTCTTTTTGAAGCCACATCATAGCTCAGTTTAAATGTATTTTATTAACATATTGATCAATAAATTGTTCAAACAGTATTAAATAATTTTTTTTACAATTATAAGACATAAAATTAGATTTACACCATTATAATTAAAGAGTAAGAGGTATTAGAGACAAGACAAAAGAATTCAGGATGACAAATATTAGGAAGGAATAAACGAAAAAAAGAAAAAACAAACAAATAATAACTATATACATTAGCATGGCATATACTGGTCATAAGATTGTTTAGACATTTAATATAAACAGAAGATGACAAATCTATTTCTATAGCCATAGGATCATATAATTTAAAGAAAAATCAATCCCCATCCAATGTCAACAAAGGTGCATATTGGGAAACCCATGATGACCACTTTTCTAGATATTTGCGTTGGTTTGGGTTCCTCAGAGCAAATAAGTACTCAAACAGGTTATGAGAAGCTAATTTATCCATTAGCAGTTCAATTGTGGGTGGATCATTTTTCAACCAGAGGGAGGCAATGATATTCTTAGATAAAAGAAGAATATGAAGAACCAATGAACTGTTTTGTTTTGGAATATCTTGCAATCCTATGAGAAGCAAGACCAAATTCATATTAAGAGAAATATTAGTGTTTAAAATTAAATTGATAAGAGTTTGAACTTCAAGCCATGTGTCCAAAAAGTACTTGAATCCAGATCATCTAATAATAGATCTAAAGATTTTGCAAAATGGAGTCTAATAACTACCTTTTGCCTATCTCGGGCTATTATACAGAAACTTTTGAACAAATATTGGTTCATATTAAAAGGTGATCCTGTATTATCTAACCACCTTCCTGACAAACCCATGGTTATTTATAGGAGAAATAGGAATCTGTAGAATTTTGTGGCACCTAGTAATAAGGCTCCAAAGAGAATTATGGTCAAAATTGCTAGCAATGATAAATTGGGTTGCTATCAGTGCCATGTCCCAAAGTGCCTCTGTTGCCACATTGTAGTTGATGGGGCTTTGAATTTTACATCTAGAACCACGGGTGAGGTTGACCTGCCAATCCACCCACGTGGTCTATCTTTTGGAATGCACAGGCGACTTCCAGTATGTGGGCCGCACTGTGCAAACCATGCACGCACGCCTCAACAAACACAGGCAAAATATTAGAAATGGATAGCAACTACACAGTTTATCGAAACATTTTAATGCCGTGCATCATAGGGATCCTACTAAATTGTCCCTGATCATTATTAATCATATAGAAGGAAAAGAACCGGACTGTCTAACCAGACTGATTAGAAAAGAGAGCTACTGGATTTTTAAATTGGGCACTTTAGCACCAGAAGGTCATAATCTTACTATCAAGAATGTGGCCAAACACTAATAATGATAATTTCATGTTTGCTTGTCTTGTGTGGCACTGTTGATTCCATGGCGTTTTTGTGTGAATTGGTGGCGCTGTCCCTGTTGAGGCTCGCAGTCTGGACATCCTGTCAGTGTGTCTTTGCAGTGTGGGGGTGGGGGTGCCTGGAGGAGACTCATGCAGATGCCAGGAGCACATCAGCTCCTTTCGAGTGTTGTCCTTGGTGGGAGTTGAACCCAGGGCCTTGAGACCTTAACGCTGCAGGAGCTGTGGTGCTATCCACTTGAGCCACCATGCTACATGATTATATTTTCATTTCATTACTCTACAGTGAAGGTAGGTTTATTATACATCGATTTTATAGTTTTATCTTTATATATACATATATCTTTTAGAAATCTGGCTATTATGGCTCCTTTTTATATTGATTTTATTGATTTTTTTCATGTAGCCACAAAATTTAGTTTTTATATTTGTATGTTATATGTATAATTATTCATGATTATTTATGTATTTTTGTATTTATTGTATGGGCTGTTACTTTTATTAACACACGAGTGTATATTTTATATTCAGCAGGTTTTGCTATATATTTTCCAACAATTTTAATCGTCGTCCTGCTTCATTTAGTGATTCACCTTTTTCATCGGAAGAATGGTATACAAGTGATCTTTTTAGGTTTATGTAGGGTTAATGATTTGCCATGATGTCATTAATGAACTATCCATTTGTTGTAATCTGGACCCTATAAATGTCACTTCCTGAGCTCAATTCCTTGTATCGCCTGATGAAGATAGCCTGTGTGCTATTGAAACGCGTTGTGACCCATACAAGGAGCTAATAATTAAAGGTTTGAAAATCTGCTCATACATTCCCTTTGCTTTGTGCCTTAGCGCTTATAAACCCCAGTTTCCATTTTCCCTTTGTTTTATAATACTTGCTAGTTAACCTTTATCAATTAAAAATGGAGCTGTGTTCGTGGATGTTAATCAAAGTGAAGCAGATGCACAGTACATGGGGATGAGATGCAACAGAGTGATGAGATGTAGCCAGGGTTCAGATGCAGATGAAGTTGCACAAAGTCCAGATAAATGTAAAGTACATAGGGATGAGGTAAAGCAGAAGGATGAGATGTCGTCAGGGTTCAGAAGCAGCGGGGGATGTGCAATATGGATGAAGACATACCCAGTCCAGACGGTACGCAGCACATAGGGATGAGATGCAGCTAGGGCTCAGGTGTAATCAGGGGTCAGATGTAGCGGGAGGATGTGTAGTAATGGAGGGTCGTGCAAGGAGCAGGCTGATGGTGATTGTCGGCAGGTCAACGATGGCATGTGGCACTGGCCTGGTTTGCGTGATGTCTCCAGGTCATGCAGCGAAGTGAGGACAGGTCAGTGGAGGCTAACTTGGCCTTAGCTACTTGGATGCAGGTTGCTCCCTGGAGGCTAGCTTGGTCTGTTTTACTTGGAGGTAGACTTGGCCAGAGCTACATGGCCTCCACTAGTTAGTCTGCCAGCGACTCTATCTTCTCCTCATGGCAGTCACAGGTCGACTTATAGGTAGTGGGACCTTGGGTGCCGTGACCTCCCCTGCTACCACTGGTTACACCGTCGGGTGTATGTGAGGCCCATCAAGGGTTCCGGTGCTGCTAGAGGATCACACGCTGTTCTATTACTCAATTAGTAGAGGGGTGGGGCCATGGGTGCCTAGGTTTTGAGCAGGACTGGAGGGCACGGTTTATTATTCCATAAAGCTAATACTCATGCCACCTGAGTGTGGCGGGGTATAATAATGACGGCAGTGGTTGCATGACTTCTGAGGGTCCCCTGCCCATTTTTTCTATACATTTGACTAACCTAGCTAATTTTTTCAGTAATACTCCATGAAACATACAGTTGTGCCACTTGAGTAGTGTAGCCTAAAATTGTTTGAAGCTTTTGCATGAGGTTTGGGGACAAGCTGCCTAAACGTCCTACACCTATCACTAATCCCCCTGTTCCTGATCAATATTTAAACTTGAAATGCTAGGCCAGTCACTGTTCCACATCCTAGGCCATGCACACAGGCTGGGACATTCTGCATTTTTTGGTCTAGGCTAATTGATGACACTTTCCTGTAGTTAGACCCTAATTTTTGGAAAAGTAGGGAATCATCTTGGAATCTCCTTGCTGTGTTGTGCATTGCTTAAACAAAGCTCTCTGATCACAATACCTCCTTCTGAGACTTCTGCACCTGTTCCTAAATAATCAACCTTGAAATGCTGAGCCTATGCCTCCTGCCTTGATGCCATTGTGGCCCAATACAAAATGTATACGATGGATACCATTTTACTGTGGTTTAAGACTAATTTTTGGAAAAGTGGGGACTCTCATTAGAGTCTCCTTGTTGTGTGTTGCATGACTTGAGCAAGACTCTTTGAGCACAATGTTTACTCCTGACACTCCTGCACCAGTTCCTAAATAATAAACCTTGAAATGCTGGGCCTATGCCTCTTGCCTTGCTGCCATTGTACCCAAATACAAAATATACAAGAGGGATACCACTTTACTGTGGTCTTACACTAAATTTGGGCAGACACTTCTTAGAGTCTCCTTGCCGTATGGTGCATTGCAAGTGCTCTCTGAGTGACATGCCTACAACTGTCACTTATACTGCTTTTACTCCTCCTTCTCCTTTTACTTAATGTAAAAAACTGCTGCATCCATCTCTGAAATTTAAGTGAATGTGAGCTACCTCCTATTTTGAACTTATTTTGAAGAGTGTGCAGGCTGCCACAGACCGTGTCTCATGCACCCATGCTATACCAGAAGACTATTTGTAGTCTAGGTAGATTGTTGTCCCTTTTCCTGGTGTCTGGCACTAATATGTGCAGTTTGGCAGCTTTTGAACACCTTTGAAGGTGTTCTTTATGTTTTTCATGTTGCTTGTTATTGATTTCAATTAGGTTCAGAGGGTTCGACAAACTGTTTATTGAACAATTTGGCAAACACCCCGCTATTCGGCGTACTAAACCCAAACACTAAAGTATTTGCTCAACTCTACTTTTTGCTGGCTTAGTTTCTATACACTCTGTATTGCAAAGTTAACTTTGATTCTATTAATGAGTTTGTTCATAAAGAAGAATTTGTAACTCTTATGTCTTTTCTGAGCTAACACCTGCTGATTTATGACCACAGACTACTGTGCATATAAACAAAGCTCCTGTAAAAAAGCCAAATGGTGCAAAATTTTAAATTAGTATATGACCGCCTACTGATTAAAAGACTTTCATGCCAAAGTAAGCAAATGCTCAGAGTGTGGTGCAACAGGAGGTGAACACCAAGAATAATATAAAAGGGAAGCCCTGGTGATAGAGAAATAGAAGTGAGATCATCTATTAACATTCACTTGGGTCTGAACCCTTAGCTTCCTATAATTCCTAGATGAGTTGTTACCCCCACATGCGGGATTTTAGTTGCCCCAGAGAGGTCAACATAGAAAACCTATGACTGGCATAGGGGAAAACTTGGAGTGAGTTTATGTAAAGGGAAGGAGTAGCCATAAGAAAAGACGAGTGAACCTTTTGAAGTTTGGGTTCGGTTCTGTTCGCCAACTAGATGGTGGAACAGTTACACGAACTTTCGATCCCCATTCAATTCAATAAGAAAGTTAAATCAAGGGCCTAGAAGACACATTTAAAGGGGCCAAAAATCTGTCAGACACAGCTGAAACCTTTTAGAGTGGACTTCCACACTTTTGGCCCAGACTTTTGCTTGCTAGACTATTACTTACCAAGTTTCGGCGCCACTTTCACCCTGCTTCCGGGCCCGCTCATGAACCTCAAACATATTGACTGCTTTCCCCTCCTTGATTGGTTAAAGTTAGACTTAGCCGTCCCACCCTCCCTGATGGCGTCTGTGATTGCTTGCCAGTATGGCAACCAAAATGACATCAGATTACTTTAAAAATAAATTAATAAATGAAAAAATTGACGTACGCTTAACTGTATGTTTGATTGCCAGCCAACGTAACCCAGGCAGATGGGTGCTGGAATTCTCCGCATGGTGAGGCCCAAGCATTCTGGGCCCCTACACTAAACATTGCAGCCTGCAGCTGCCCCAGAATTGGTGCCTCCATGAGAGATGCGCAAACATGCGGGTACCTCTCTCTTCCAGTTGCCCTGTTGGTGGTGGCAGTCTGGATAATAAGGGGTTAATGTCATCTGAGAATTAGCCAGCTGACTCCTAGCCCTAGATTGATAATGTCAGACCTATGTTAGACCTTTATCAATCTATAAGTAATTAGTAAAAACACACAACACAGCAAGATCATTTATTTGAAATAAAACACACAGACATTCCTGTTTCTCCTGTTTATTATTAGCCATGAAACATACCCTCCGAGGGTAATCCACAGTCAGCATGAGTCGTTCAGTGATGATAAACCATCTTAGCTCTGCTACATCTCGATGAGCTGAGAGTCCTGAGATGTGTTTGTTCAATGGAATTAGCACTCAGACACTGGCACCTGGCTTTCTGAGCTGAGCAGAAAAATATTAGAACTGAGAGTCCTCAGTGGTTGATACCTTTTAATGGCTGACTGAAAAGACAGTAAATAATAGCAAGCTTTCAAGACAGCTCAGGTCTCTTCTTCAGGTTGAGCAGCAGCATGAGACTGTTCATCTGAGGACAGAGCTTGCGTGGGTCTGCAGAGTCTTCAGATGAACTCTGTCATGGCACTGCTGTGTGTCTCTGTGTGCCTGCTGTCCTAGATGAACTAACATGTGTCTGCTCACAGGGATTTAGCAGCACTGCAGATCTTCAAGGTACATCACTGTAGATTATCATCAGAGGATATGTTTTTCCATAATAAATGGGTGACAGCGTGTTGTTGTCTGTGTGTTTTATTTATGATAAAATAATTTTCTCGTGTTTGTCTTGTAATAAAAAAGATAAACAAACAGAAAGCACTGAGTTGAAAGAAATCACCGCGCTGACCTTCAAAGATGACAGAGTAATGGTGTATACTCTGTTTATTTAACCTCTTGCCTACGCGTTTCGTTGTGTAAATACAACTTCATCAGATCTTCCCCTGCTGAGCACTGCTGAGACCTGAGGAGAGAGCTGGTTAAAGTTGGTTGTGACTCAATACAACCTTTACCAGTGAGTCTTTCCATAGAAGGGGGACACCTGGTGGCTAAACTAAGAGGTTATCACTCTATGTGCGCTCCAACTATTTTATTTGTAATAAAAAAAAAAATTTCTGTGTCAGTGTTTAACTATTTAGTCACTGAATTGGCAATGTGGGAGTATCTTAGACACCTCAACATTACCAATTCATGTGTTGATGACAGAGGGGTAAATAACAGATGAATATTGTCATCTATTACCTCAACTGCCATCTCACCAGGGCCTCAGGAAGAGCCAAGGTGAAGTGCCAAGATTGGTGCATCCCATGTAGGCGCCAGTTCTGGGGCGGCTGTGGACTACTATCTTTTGGGTCTGTTAAAGATGGCCCTTTCAACCCAATAGAATTTCAGACCCTGGCTGTTGACTTTACCTTGGCGGTGATCTACAATGGGGGTTGTGGACACTGCGATTTTGTTGTTTTTTTTTCAAATCATTGTATAATTTATAAATAAATAATTTGAAAAAATAGCTTGGAGTGACCTCTGTTTTGTATTACCAACAAAGGTTAAACCGCCAGCTATGGTCTGCTGGCTGCAGCTGTCTGCTGTATCCTAGCTTGGGATACAAAATAGGGGGCACCGCACACTTTTTACGTATTATTTATTTTTAGCTAAGTACAAAGATAAACACCCTTTAGTGAAACATGAAATGTATTAAAGGGTGCAAGCTTACAATATATAGAGGGGACTGGACATTATATACAGTGCCTTGTGAAAGTATTCGGCCCCTTTGAACTTTTCAACCTTTTGCGACATTTCAGGCTTCAAACATAAAGATATGAATTCTATTTTTTTTGTAAAAAATCAACCACAAGTGGGACACAATCGAGAAGTGGAATGAAATTTTTTGCATATTTAAAACTTTTTTAACAAATAAAAAACTGAAAAGTGGGGCGTGCAATATTATTCGGCCCCTTTACTTTCAAAGCAGCAAACTCACCTGTGTGTAATTAAGTCTCCCTATAAATGCACCTGCTCTGTGATAGTCTCATGGCCACTTTACACGTCCCAAGATCGGCGTCCAACTCCGACCAAAAGTTTGTGCGTTGACCCCGATATCGTTCGTGCGTTGTATAGTATAAATGCCCAATACGATGCACGAACGATGCCAAAACGATATCGGGGATCGAATGAGCGTGCTCTCCAATGGCCCGATATTGGATGGAGGTTGGAGCCGGATCGGGCTGTGTAAACGCCCAACTACGATGTGCAGTACAACGACCACTATTCTCTCCCATGTTAAATGGTCGTTCCTGGGTCGGCCGTACAAGGGGGGCATAGACATCTGTCGGGCCCACTGGGACAGGGGTACTCGGTACTGGACCGGGTTACTGTAGGGGAATTCACGGGTGGTTCTGGTCCGGGCCGGGTCCCTGGCTCGACAATGAAATAGGGGAATAATTACAGGGGATTGTCAGTCGTGACGCCACCCACTATATGCGGCCAATAATGGGGCCGCCGCTGCTGCAGAACCTCCGGGGATGATGGAATAGCAGCGTAGATGGGATAGTTCCAGTGGGTAGAACTGTGTTCCCTGGAATAGTAAGGGTTAAAGTCTATGGTGTGATGTGTATGCTTTGTGCTGAATGCAGCTCACTTACTATGCAGACGCTGCAGGGATCCTTCCTCTGTGCTGAGCTGAAAGGCTGTGGCTCTGCAGGTGAGGATTCGCTGTAATCCTGTATGGAGGGAATAGTACTCAAGTAGATGGAAGCAGACAAGAGAGGCAGGTTCAGGGTCTCCGTGTTTACTCTCAAAGCTCTTCAATACAGCTCACAGTTCAGTTACAGTTCTTACAAGTCTCAGTTCAAGTACACGGCCTCACTCTCCCTCTCCGGGTTCCCTTTACTCTCTGCAGCCAGGTCTCTGCTCTCCGTGACCCCTCACACAATCTCTGTGTCCTTTCCGGGCTGTTAACATTCTGTGTTCACTGGATGTGTGTCTCCGGACAGTATGGCGGTGACTCGGGCCCCTGTGGGTCCTCCTGTACGTGGGTTGTATGGGCTGTGAGGGTGTTGTTGTTCAACTCTTGTCCTACCTGCCTGGCTGCAGTTCCCTTTGTGGCCTCCTGGACGCAGGGGCGCCTCACATCGTAGAGACGTTGTATGCCGATATGGCGCTGTGCAAATCTCCGATGCGATCTTGGAAATCTGGGCAGAAAAAGCGCGCTCCCGTGCCGTCGGATCCAATATCGGACCGACGTTGGAGCATGTAAAGTGGCCATCAGGGTTCTGTTTCAAGTGCAAAGAGCATCATAAAGACCAAGGAACACGTGTCGTCTGGGGCAGGGGGGAACTCAGGTTTCCGGGCCCTCGCTGTAGTCGGGGATATCACTGGTGGCCTGCCCAAACCCGTGGCCCCAGGAAACTGACTTTTTGAAAAAGGAGAATTAGTACAAGGGAAAAAGTTTGTAATATTGTTGTCGTGACACAACCCGCAGCTTCTAGTGATTGAGCACCAGCGCCGCTTCTGTGGCGCCCCTGCGTCCAGGAGGCCACAAAAGGGAACTGCAGCCAGGCAGGTAGGACATAGTTGCACAACAACACCCTCACAGCCCACACAACCCACGTGTAAGAGAAGGTTAACATCCAGCCCTGAGATTAGAACTCTATGAGATCGAGGGGTGGTGGATTCAGAGGAGTGGGTTGGGCACACCAGAGGTCAGGTGACTGACAGTATATAGTGAGGGGGAGGAGTGAAGGAAGTTAGTAGGCCACAGTAGGCTGAGATGCAAAGACCAGAAGCTGAGCTAAGCTGAGACAGAAAGACAATCACACGTCCTGCGAGTGCAAGGCTAGGAGCGCAGAATCCGTACTGAGCCAGTGTGAGCCAGAGGGGAGAGAAAGCCCATCCGATGCTGATGCCACCAGGAGTGTGACAGAACAGAGAAGGGACGGTGTAACCCGTGCCCTAGACAGCAGCTAAAGCCACTGACTGCAGGCAGAGAAGTCCCTCCTATGATACTGGAAGGAACAGAAAGGAGGGAGCCTGGTAGAGCCTCGTGCTGAGGACTGCTGGAGGCTGGGCTGAGTAGAGTGTCGGCTCTAGAGGGGACCGTAGTTCAATCGGCATTCCCAGACACCGACGGGGGACCACAGCTTCATGTTAGGGTCCCTAACCCAAAGGACAGGCAGCTAAGTGACGCACTAGGACTCACAGAAGCCCGAGTCACCGCCATACTGTCCAGCGTACCACACACCACCCGTACAGACGGAGACCGTAAACAGCCCGGAAAGAACACTACAGACTATGTGAGGGGTCAGAGAGAGAGAGAGGCCTGGCTGCAGAGCAAAAGGGAACCCGGAGAGGGAGAATGCACCTGTGTACTGAGAACTGTACTTAACTTTGCAAGAACTGCAAACTACTTGTAAACTGCTGGAAAGAACAAAGAGTAAAGCTTTGGAAAACCCTGAATTGCCTCTCTTGTCTACCTCTATCTGCACACCATTCTCCCTCATACAGGATCCAGCCTGTCAGCACCAGCCAGGAGGAGAGATACCTGCAGTGCCTGCAAGTAAGTGTGCTACAACCTCACCCCCGGAGGTTCTGCAGCAGCGGCAGCCCCCATTACTGGCCGCACCAAGTGGGTGGCGTCACACGTGACATTTCCCCTGTAAATATTCCCCCATCCATTGTGTGGGACCGGGACACGGACCGGACCAGGACCACCCGTGACTTCCCCAGCAGCAGACCCGGTCCGGTACCGAGTACCCCCGTCCCAGTGGGCTCCACAACCTGGCGTCACGAACAGGATCTACCCGGTCTAAAAGAATTGGACCTCGTGCGCCTAAACAGTGAGTTCTGGACTTTTCCCGCCAAAACTGACCTTAATGGCGGCCATAGGGGACTAGCGCCATGTGCAGGGGATGCGTTCCCAAGACTCCCATTGTGGGCCGGTCCGGTCCAAGGCGCGAAAAGAAGGTCCCGCCCTGGCTCTCCTTAAGTCCGGGAGAGCCAGCTGTCACTCTCAAGGAAGAGCCGCCGCCCCTAGACCCTCCTACCAAGAAGCTGGCGCGAACCGAGAAGAAGGAAATCGTCATCGGGAGGGGGCGGAGCGAGCAACCGGAAGAGAAGCAGTCGCCATTCCAGTACATGCGGACGGAAGTGGAGGACGCCCAGAAGAGCGCTGCGCACGAGAGACCACGTGTGATCCCGGAGGGCCCACAAGACGACCCAGTGCAGGAACCCGGCCCGGGAAAGAACATTTGTGATCGTGCAGAGATGGCTGAAGGCGGCGAGGAGCGTCCCTACTTCCTAGACACCCGGAGGGGTGTATTGCGGCTGCTGCCCCAGCGAATGACACGAGCCCAAGAAGAGAATCGGACCCGGATTCAAATAGACATTGACCCCCGCCAGGGCTATGAAGCCCAGTCTAAGCGACCCGGCTGGGTTGGAGAGCCGCGTGAGCATGCGGACAGCGAGGCTGAGGGCCATACCGCGATCCTGGTGGATGTAACTAACCCACAAGCCGTATCGAGTAAGGCACCGAAAGAAGCCGATCCACTTGGAGCTTTGCCGGAGGGATTCCTGAAGTTGCCGCAGCCGCTGATACCACCACCGACTTCCACCGAGGTGAGAGGGGAGCAGCTCCGTTGCTGGTGGGAGCGGGATAGAGATTGCGAAGACCTAATGGGCTTCCTAGGAGACCCCGCAGGAGAGACAAGCCCTGTAGAGCTGATAACGCGGGAGGAATACATCCGTAGATGTGTAAGGAAGTGGGAAAAAGAGGAAGCCGAGAGGCAGGTGCAGAAGCAAGTGATGGTGGCCCGTGCTAAGGAGGCCAAAAATGCAGCCCGCCGAGACAAAGAAATCCAAAAATCCCCACGGCATGAGGGCAAGATCGTTAAGATAGTGGAAGACAGGGGCTATGCTTTCGCTCGTGAACCCGGTGCGAGACTAGACATCTTCATCAATAAGAGGGAAGTAGAGGAACAACTCCCACCAGACCATCCTGATAGACAGGTCGAGATTGGAGAGTGGGTGTCATACTACACCGTCCAAGGTGAGCGAGGCCCGTACAGCATTAAAGTCAAAAGACTCTGCTTAGACTCTGAGGAAGTGGATGATGCGTCAACCGTGGAATACTTCGAATTAGAAGATGACGCTAAAGTAACCAGCTACACGGACGTGGCTGTAAACACGGATCCTGTGACGATCCTAGAAACTGCACCACCAAAGAAAGATGCTATCACCCAGACCCCGGATAGCTACTTGTTGATCGCCGCATTGCAGAACCTGGAAGTGTTTCCCAGAAAAACAGTACCGCAGGTGTTGCCTTGGAAGCAAGTAAAGAAGGCGTAGAACACGGGTCCTGCATCAGAAGAAACTGTAAGTGTGAATGAAGCATTTTTCCTTATTGCTCCCATACCTTACCTGAATGAATGCTAGCATTCCCCTGTTTGTGTCTTATATATTTGAAATGAACAATTGATATCATGAACAATGACTTGATACGAACTTTCTCTGTAAATAGTTGAGCACCTTTGTGTGCTCCCCTTTGGTTTTAAGACCAGCTGCACATGCAACGTAGTGCATGAGACTTTGACTGTTTTGAAGCTGCTTTTTGAAACTTTTTGCACTTTTTCAGAAAACTTTTATACTTTTGATACAAAGTAATACTTTTATAATGTGTTTTAAGCTACAGAAAAGTAAATGCGTTGAAGCATAGGACCACGTAGAGGTCTAGATAGAGAAAAAGGGTAATGATGTAGATACCCATGCACTTGTTTTATAATTAAAGTAACGTTTGAAGAATCGTGCCTCCCGGAAGGGAAGAAACCAAGAATACGTAATGTTTACTGTTATATAAAAAAAATAAAAATGTTTTCAGGGTGATCCATGACGGGCAGCGCGGGGACGCGCTGGTTTAACTCCGGGAGAATGTGGCGCCCTGCGTCCAGGAGGCCACAAAAGGGAACTGCAGCCAGGCAGGTAGGACATAGTTGCACAACAATACCCTCACAGCCCACACAACCCACATGTAAGAGAAGGTTAACATCCAGCACTGAGATTAGAACTCTATGAGATCGAGGGGTGGTGGATTCTGAGGAGTGGGTTGGGCACACCAGAAGTCAGGTGACTGACAGTATATAGTGAGGGGGAGGAGTGAAGGAAGTTAGTAGGCCATAGTAGGCTGAGATGCAAAGACCAGAAGCTGAGCTAAGCTGAGACAGACAGACAATCACACGTCCTGCGAGTGCAAGGCTAGGAGTGCAGAATCCGTACTGAGCCAGTGTGAGCCAGAGGGGAGAGAAAGCCCATCCGATGCTGATGCCACCAGGAGTGTGACAGAACAGAGAAGGGACGGTGTAACCCGTGCCCTAGATAGCAGCTAAAGCCACTGACTGCAGGCATAGAAGTCCCTCCTATGATACTGGAAGGAACAGAAAGGAGAGAGCCTGGTAGAGCCTCGTGCTGAGGACTGCTGGAGGCTGGGCTGAGTAGAGTGTCGGCTCTAAAGGGGACCGTAGTTCAACCGGCATTCCCAGACACCGACGGGGGACCACAGCTCATGTTAGGGTCCCTAACCCAAAGGACAGGCAGCTAAGTGACACACTAGGACTCACAGAAGCCCGAGTCACCGCCATACTGTCCAGCGTACCACACACCACCTGTACAGACGGAGACCGTAAACAGCCCGGAAAGGACACTACAGACTGTGTGAGGGGTCAGAGAGAGAGAGAGGCCTGGCTGCAGAGCAAAAGGGAACCCGGAGAGGGAGAATGCACCTGTGTACTGAGAACTGTACTTAACTTTGTAAGAACTGCAAACTACTTGTAAACTGCTGGAAAGAACAAAGAGTAAAGCTTTGGAAAACCCTGAATTGCCTCTCTTGTCTACCTCTATCTGCACACCATTCTCCCTCATACAGGATCCAGCCTGTCAGCACCAGCCAGGAGGAGAGATACCTGCAGTGCCTGCAAGTAAGTGTGCTACAACCTCACCATAGACTTAACCCTTACGGCCCCGGGGGATACAGTTCTTCCCACTGGAACTACACCATCTCCGCTGCCACTCCATCACCCCCGGAGGTTCTGCAGCAGCGGCGGCCCCCATTACTGGCCGCACCAAGTTGGTGGCGTCACACGTGACATTTCCCCTGTAAATATTCCCCCATCCATTGTGTGGGCCCGGGACACGGACCGGACCAGGACCACCCGTGACTTCCCCAGCAGCAGACCCGGTCCGGTACCGAGTACCCCCATCCCAGTGGGCTCCACACTTCAGTCCTCCGGAGGGTGTTGGTATAATGGCCTTGATGGTACAACTGCCTGCAGGTGGAGCTAACCCCCCGGGGCAGGGATGCACCGGTGATGATGAAGGTGCTGGTGATGGATGGATGGATGCACGGCAAGAACATGGTGCAGCGGAGAGACAAAGACATGGAGACTTGTTCACTCTACCCGGGTACTTTACTAGAACGGTGCAGATGGTAATACAGCTCACAGAAGGTAACAGTCTCTGGAAGAAATAGCTGGCTGGGTAGTCACAACAGGCTGCAAAGTTTCTGGGAGTCTCCCGTATAATGCCTGCTTGGATCTGCCCTGCGTCCTGCTCTCAATGCCTGCCTTGAGGTGCCCACTTAGTACCAGGCCCGTTGTAGATGGGAATCCTGGTGTGACAATTCCTCTAGACAGGGTGTCGGGGCTGGTAAATGGTCCACGACCTCCGGTGTTCTCGGTGAGGGGCTGAACTTCTTTGCCGTCTTCGGAACTGATGCACCGGTAAAACAGACCAGGGGTCCCTCCTGAGTATGGGCACTTGGGGGTTCCCTCTTTCCATCTGGGCTGCTTGCTTATCTCTCTACGGGCCCCCTCCTTGGGATTCCTCCTTCACTCACTTGGAGGATCTCCATTTTCTGTCTTCCCTCTGTGACGACTGAATCTCACTGTGTGTCCTCCCTCCTCCCCTAACTCTACCCCCTAGGGTATGGGACCTCTCCCATCTGCCTAAGTGGGTGTGTGTGGGAGTGCTAGGATGGGATCTTCCCAAAGCACATTTGCATTCCGTTGTGACAGGGGTAACCGCACACTCATTTATGGGTGCAGTACCCTGACTGACGCCTGACCAAGTGAAGTGCCCACAAACACACCAGGCAAGTCCGAGATACTGTTGTGGTAAAGTTTAAAGCCGGATTTGGATACAAAAAGATTTCCCAAGTTTCATACATCTCAACGAGCACTATGCAAGCAATCCTATTGAAATGGAAGGAGTATCAGACCACTGCAAATCTACCAAGACCCGGCCGTCCCTCTAAACTTTAATCTGAAACAAGGAGAAGACTGATCAGAGATGCAGCCAAAAGGCACATGATTGCTCTTGATGACCTGCAGAGATCTACAGGTGAGATGGGAAAGTCTGTCCATATGACAACAATCAGTTGTATACTTCACAAATCTGGCCTTTATGGAAGAGTGGCAAGAAGAAAGCCATATCTCAAAGATATCCATAAAAAGTCTTGTTGCCGTTTGCCACAAGCCACCTGGGAGACACACCAAAAATGTGGAACAAGGTGCTCTGGTCAGAAAACCAAAATCGACCTTTTTGGCCACAATGCAAAACGATATGTTTGGCGTAAAAGCAACACAGCTCATCACTCTCAAAACATCATCCCCACTGTCAAACATGGTGGTGGCAGCATCATTGTTTGAGCCTGCTTTTCTTCAGCAGGGACAGGGAAGATGGTGAAAATTGATGGGAAGATAAATGAAGCCAAATACAGGACCATTCTGGAAGAAAACCTGTTGGAGTCTGCAAAAGACCAGAGACTGGGGCAGAGATTTATCTTCCAACAAGACAATGATCCCAAACATAAAGCAAAATCTAAAATGGAATGGTTCAAAAATAAACGTAGGTGTTAGAATGGCCAAGTCACAGTCCAGACCTGAATCCAACCGACAATCTGTGGAAAGAGCTGAAAATTGCTGTTCACAAACTCTCTCCATCCAACCTCACAGAGCTCGAGCTGTTTTGCAAGGAAGAATGGGCAAGAATTTTAGTCTCTTAATGTGCAAAACTGATTGACACATTCCCCAAGCGACTTGCAGCTGTAATTACAGCAAAAGGTGGTCCTACAATGTATTAACTCAAGAGGGCAGAATAATATTGCACGCTCCACTTTTCAGTTTTTTGTTAAAAAAGTTTAAAATATGCAATAAATTTTGTTCTACTTCACGATTGTGTCCCACTTGTTGTTCATTATTCACAAAAAAATTAGATTTTATATCTTTATGTTTGAAGCTGGAAATGTGTCAAAAGGTTGAAAAGTTCAAGGGGGCCAAATACTTTCACAAGGCACTGCAAATGTACACAGTATTTAAGTAAGTCCCAGAAGGATCCGCAGACTCCATTAAAATGAGGTACATGCGATTAAAACAATGGGACTAACACAGTCTATTAAGGGCTTTAAAGTGTAACCCAAAGGTGCAATCCTATTAGTCCAGCAGGGGGAAGTGCAACTGGCGCTAAACATATGAAGAGGAAAAACAATATTAACAAAAAAACAGGCCTCTTGTATGAGTACTCCAAAGAGTCCTTATTTGGCCAACAAGGCAACTCCAGGATGGGTCAGCAACCCATCAACAGGCATCTTTTAGGGCAGTCCTCTTTTATCAGAGACTGGAGAAGTTTTTTGAATGATGTCCGGAGTGAAGGTCGCCGATCCACCATGTATTCTGCTGCCGGATAGACTTAGGTGTCACAGGAGCTACTTCTCTGTGGGGATTCTCCCCACACCACCCTATCATGGCCACTACTGGAAAAAATTATAGGAATTAGGGGACAGCCACCCAGTCTAGAAGACACGAGAGGGATTTAGACAACCCTAGCAGATGGTCCAGGATCTCTGGCCACTGTGATTTTCTCTGTAGTTGGCTGGCTAACCAGATCAGACCTGTCCAATAGGCTATATTCTATTCTCTGTATGTCAGCCTTCTGCTGACAGTCTTGGAATTTGTATGCAGTGGCAACCTCACTTATGCCTACCCTGAACTACCCCTTTATGCCCTTCACCTTCATGGCAGTGACCTACTCTCTAGCATACACAGTGCAGAGTCTTGAAGCAGATGGTCACAGAGCAGTGTGGATTGCTTTACGTAGTACCCATCACCAGTCCCGTCTTTGGCTAGGAACCCAAATCCCCTTTTCTGGAAAAATGTCGCCACACAACACTGGGTGCTTTGTTCATCAAAGGCATTAGCCTTAGGCCCCTGCAGCCACTCTCAGGCATTGGTATTTGTGAGCCTAATTTCTTCTGGAAATATAATGGGCCGGGTTAGTTCATGTCTGTAAGGATACTTGATAGGAAGGGGTTGGGGTTCCCACGTGGCATTCTCCCACTCGATGATCTCTGGTGGAGGTGCTACACAACCACTTGTCTCCTGATAAATTGGAGGACTCCGCCCTCCTCCTGCTGAGCAGAAATACACTTACTGCATTCCATCTGTGATCCTTTTGGACACGGTTCACACGACACCCCACTGCTTGTGAGGTAAATACGCACAGCAGCGGGTTTTAATATGGCTAGTGTATGGTCTGTTCCAAATAGAGTCACCTTGTCACAGTGGAATGGCTTTGAGTATGTTTTTTGCAAAAAAGGTATGCACCAAGTGCTCTTGTTTTAGTGGCATTAGCTTTTATTTTTCTACTGCAAGGTATTTGGAGACATCTTACACATACTTTTTTTGTTTTCTGTTGTTATTTCATAGGTGCTACACAAGGCAGGAATTCAGGGGTTTCTTCCACTACTACTTCTTCCTCCTCCTTATCCTCTTCATCCTCCTCCTAGATTTGCTAATCCACTGGCTGCAAGTGTAATATGGCATGCTGCAGGATCCTAACTGTGATTTGTGCTGGTCCTAGCTGACATACCGAACAGCTGACCTGCTCCTGACTCTGAGGTGTGTTTCACTGGGTCCTCTTCAGGCTTATGGGAATAGTAATGGATGTTGACCTCACTGCATATAAGGCCCAATGTAGGTAGCGTCGTCGTACTCCATTTCAAATATGTAGATTTAGTCATCTCCTCTGGAGGTTGCTCTGATTCTGGTGAAGCACTCTTGGCCCCTGGTGTTGTGAGGAAGATCATGCCCTCTAGACAGGCATCTCTTGGGGTGGATCCATCATGTCTCCAAATTGCAGACTGCAGGCACACAGATGCACATTATAGCTAGATTGAATGGCAATCCCAAGATGGTGCAAATCTCTGAGAAATAAAATCTGAACAACATATGCAAGAAACAAAAAAGCAACATGGGCACAGCACAGCACTTCTGACATGTCATAGACTTTGCTGGCCTAAGGATAGACTTGCAGATTTTGTGCGAAAAAAGCATTAAGCAACATACCGTCAGCATAGGGCCTAAGAGGGTCCAAGGAAAGCCGCAGTTTGATGAAAGGGCTGGAGGGTTCCATACACCGCTAGACTATTTCCACAGAGACTTGTAGGATAGGGGTGGCCAACTAAAGTCTTCAAGGTCTGAAAACAGTGCAAGTTTTCAGGATTTCCTTAGCATTGCACAGGTGCTAATTTCATCACCTGCAAAGATGATGATTCAAGTACATTGTGGAAATTCTGAAAACATGCAATCTTTGCGGCCTTGAAAACTGCACCTGGCCAGCCCTCTTCTGTCGTTGTGTGTATATCCATTTCTTTATTGTATGTATTTGTAAATCGCACATTACTCGCTATTACTCGCTTCCCCATTCATTGGACATTGGACTCGCTAGACTCGCAACGAGTAGCGAGTCCCGGGCTCGGACTCGCTAGAGTCAAGCAATTCCGAGTAATTTAGGACTCGCCCATCACTACTTTCTATGGTTTTGGTCATGTGTGAGGCTGCAGCAGCTGATCTTCAAAAGCTTCATTTGTGTTATGTATTACACTTACCTTCCAGGTGTGCAAATTCCTGTAATGTTCGGTACCACTTTTATCGCATTCTTTGGTAACCCACTCTCTTTCATTAATATTTAGATGAGAAAGGACACAGCTTTTGTCTTGGTGGAGAAATAAGGAAGTAAAAAAATGATGAAAAATTATTTTTGTGTGCTATAAAAACAGTAAATCTTGTTGAAATAGCTATTAATAGCACAAGGAGCCCAAGGTAGATAAAAATAATATAATCCCTTTAAGCTGTTATGGAATGTACTTTGCATTTGGAGCTCAAAAACTGCTGTGTGAGAGCAGTAAAGTGTTTGATATACATATTGTTGCTGAATAACGTCTACAAAATATTAGAGCAGCTCCTCACTGAGATCTACAGAATTCTCCAAGATAACTGAATACTCACTACTGTTGAGTGTAAGCAGTGAGGTGGATGATAACCTTGACAATAGTAGGGCTCCCTCAACATAAGACACAGGCCAGGGTTAGACTTGCGTCATGCATGCTTTTGTTTCAGTTGAAAATGTTGGAAAATGCATGCGTTAACGCATCCATGAGTCCCAATGCAAAAACGCATCACAAATGTGCCATGCGTTTTTGGCTCACCTCCCAAAAACGCAATAAGCAGCATTTTTGGGGGATTTTTCAAAAATGCATGCATTTTCTAAACAGGCCTATGGGTGGTCATTTTGGCACATGCGTTAAGGCATGCATTTTGTAAAAAAAAGTGTTTTCTCATTACAAAAATGCTGTCATTGATCACGTGACCCATCAATCACATAAATAGGGGGATTGACCTCAGGAACTGTGGTCTGCCCCAGGTGTGTCCATCCAAGGAGCTGTTCTTGACCTAGCAAGGTATGTCCACATGTGTGTTTTACATAGGCTCATTAATCATGTTTGCATTTCACCTGTTGAACACATGTTGATACACTGTTTCAGACCATTCTCAAGATGTCAGACTCTGAACTATGTGAGCTGGAGACCCTGTCTGACTCCTTGTCATCGTCCTCATCTGAGTTTTTTTTTTCCTAATAGAGTTGTTTATCAAAACCGTTGCCATGGCAATGCTGCAAAAAGCATGATGTACATGACATGTTTGTCTTGTGTTTCTTAGTTTTTGTGTCAGCACAAACCTGTATGTCACACCTGTGACATGCTATGATACTTGCACAACAAAATGTCACTTACAACCTGAAAAAAGTGGCTGCTGCCCTCCCAGTATGTTTACATGTCTAAGGCTACATGGAAAGTCACTTGGGGGGGGGTTGTATGACATGACAACACAGACAACTGTGCAATGTCTTCCCTGTGTTACACTGGTTACCTGTCGGTTTTGGTGCCCTGAGGGTGACATGTCTCCCAATCTGCACATATGTGGCCATGGCCACGTGCGCACACGCCTAATTTTTTCAATGCTTGTACATAGTCATTATTGGCACATACTGTGTGTCCATGTGCTTATGATAAAACTCTTTATGCTGTCCACACAAACACGTGCCTCAATGTGTAAGCAGTAGTTCACCATAGTATAATCAATATTACTGTCACATGTGATGAGGCTCATTGATTAGTCAACGCATTATTAAACATGATTGTTCTTTATTTTAATGGGAACCCCCTGCCTTGTTTATCCAAACATACATTCACACATACGTCTGCATGTGACGCCCATCTGACACCCATGTGACATGGTTTCCTTCTGTTACCAAGAGCACAAGCACCTCTTCTGTGACCTTGGAGTCTAGTGGGACACGCGTAAGTAATTTTGTTAGGATTTTGCAATATCAGTATTATGAATATGCCTCACTCAGGAGTTTAACAACATGTCTCACACATGGCCCAACACAAAGGCATGGCTCATGATAGACACGATTGTTGTAACATTACATAACCCCGGTCCATGATCATCTGTGTGTGTCTCACATGTGATTATCCATTGTGGATTATTCTTTGTAGACCCACTTTTTAGTGTTGGATTTGATGTCTTTACACATTGTATTATACTGTAAATAATGTCCATGTTTCACAGATGTGTGAGTAGGGGGTTTGTGATTTAATTTGTCATCTAATGCTTTGTTTTTCCCATAGTGCAAAAAGGCATACAAAAAAAGCCATAAACATGCTAAGAAAAGCAAGAAAAAAAAAGGACATTGGCACACACACGCCGTAAGGTAGGCTGTGAAATGTGATCTGAGATGTCATTTTTTTTGTGGTCACACATATTTGTCTGAGAACACCACCCACATAGATTTATACTATATCAGCAGGCCAAGGAGGCTAAGAAGACCATGAACACCCACAGCCAAACAGCAGGAAAAGCTGCAAAGGCAGCCCTAAAACCAGTTGGTGAGGTAAGGGACCTGTTAGCATCCATGTTCATGCCACACAGGCAACAAGTGTGTACTCCCACAGATTATATGTTACTGTAGGTAATTTTAGGTACTGAAGGGCAATTTAGGCCAGGTAAACTTGACCTGATGATTTGTCCACTTGTTTGGAGCACAAGTGTATGTCCTTGTTATGTCAGTTAATTAAAACAATCTCCCAATCCTCTAGGGATTGGGTACAGGTGGTCGAGAAAAGGGGAAGGCAGGTTCTACAAAGCCTAAAGAAGACAATGAGGCACTAATCAAGCTTGTTGAGCGACATGACTTGCTTTGAGATCAATCCCATAAAGATCACTCAAATGTCATCAAACGGCGAAAAAAATGGACCTTGATCTATTGTGAGCTGTTCCAACATTATAAGTCTTAGTCTGGAGGAGCAGCAAACCATTGGTAGGTGCACATAACACCACGCACTACACACAAGGCGAGTTAATGGTGTGGATGAATGTGTGTATTGTACATGGTCTAGAAGTAGTTATGATGTAATTTTATTTAAATGCCATTATGTAGCCCAAGTTGTCCAGGTACGCTGGAGGTCCATCAAAGACCGCTATATCAAGGAACAACGAGAGATGGCAGAGTATCAGAGTGGTGCCACAGCAGAGCCCCCACATGTCTATAAACATACTGACCAGCTTGGTTTTCTACAAAGGACCATAGAACATCGAGCATACGTGGAGCTATTAGTCTGCTGTTAAATGTGTTTATGGCCACTGCAAACAACATGTCAGTAATGTGGATTGTTTTCTCTCCCCACAGGACTCACAGCAGTGCACCACCTGTTCCAATGGATGACATGGACAGTAGTGGGGATGGGCACAGCCAGCTGGAGCCAGGACAACTCCCTGTTACATCACAGGCCACAAACTCGGAACCACTCCCAAACATGTCTGAACCTGTGGACAACATAGTAACGCCGACTTCTGCTCCTCCGCCCCAGATGCAAAAATCAGCAACAAAAACTATACTGTGACATGCTCATCATAGATGGCCTCCAGGATAGCATAAAAAATGGCAATACAGCCCTACTAAAGTAAATGGAGGCCATGAGGTCCCGTGAAAGGCTGAGGAGTACGAATGAATTGGAGCATTATATGTGCGGATTCATCCCAGACCTGATGGGTCTGGACTCCCATGATAAACATACATTCCGTATTGAAATGACCCAACTTGTGGCCAAATACGATGCCAAAATACCCCTATACCTTACTGTTGTGGTGCACGAGTATTCCCACGATAAAGAATAAAGCCACCTGGCCCACATTCCTTGACTTGGGGTTCGGGAGTTCTGTCTGGCCTTCATAGAGCTCCGTGATTTTTTACTTCGTTGCTGTTCCTTTACAGGGTTAGTATTTGTAATGCATCATTTTCAAGATGTCAAATGTCTTGTACACACACACACACCATTCAGCGCACACATGAGCATCACAGGCAGCCATGGGCACAATCTGCTTCATGTGCATAACACCTGGCCATTATCATGGCAATGTTGTTTGTGTTTGGACTATATTGGAGCACTAGGAACATATGAAGTCAGTACCGTTCCAACAGGAAATAGCATGTGTTGTTACACATTTTAATGACAACATGACAGGGATACATATGGGTGGTTTAGGTACAAGTTATATGATACTTAACTCACCAAATTTTACAACCAGGGTACATAAACATATGAATGGCAAACACACGGCTAAAACAAAAACAAACCCACATTTTTGGGACAAAACAAAATCACACAAATCTAACATGACTGGAAAGGTGACGTAACTGGCCAACTGGAGACATGAAATAATCTGCATATTCATTCCACACCTCCATCGCAGCCACTGGAGAATCCCAATCATATGGGTCCAGTATTAGGCGATCTTGGCGACACACATAGTTGTGAAGGCATACACATGCCTTAACCACACTGTCAGCATTATGTGGCAGTAACTGGATGGTGGTGAGTAGGACACGCCATTTTGCTGCCAATATGCCAATGGCACATTCTACATACTACCTGGCCCTACTTAGCCGCATGTTGAAAATCCGGCGTGGTCGGGTGAGGGTCCGGCTCGCATAAGGCTTTAACAGGTTTACATGCATTTGAAAACGCCTCATCGCCCACCAAAACATACAGGACAATAGGGTCAGTTGTGCCAGCCAAAGGGCTGGCAGGTGGAATGTTGAAGTGGCCACTGTACAATGCTTTACCCATGTTGCTGAACTTAAACACACAGGCATCGTTGGTTCACCCATAGGCACCTGTATCTACTGCCACAAATCTTGCCAGGGTGTCCACAATTGCAATCAACACAATGGAGTGGAACCATTTGTAATATAAAAAGTTTGACCCACTATTGGGTGGTTTACTGATGTGAATGTGCTTCCTGTCGACAGCACCCACGCAATTAGGGAAATTGGCCACTTGCTGGAAGCTTCTGGAGTTCTGGATCCATATCTCCTCGGTGGGTGCAGGCATCACGAGGGGTTGTAGTTTGTTTCACAGCACCTCGCAGGTTTCAGGAACGATGCCACATATTGTTGACTGGCCAATCCTGAACTGAAAATGCAAGGATGCGTAGCTCTCCCCTGTGTACCTGAAACAACAATGAAGACAACATTAGTGGAGCACACACACATATGACATAATGTGTTGCTTACACCAGCAGAAATCACATGTTCACAGTGTGTGTGCAGCAAATGAAACAGCAGCTCAACCACATGTACCACAGAGTAACGACGAGTCGCTCCGCAGGGGATATGGCCAGCCGGCACCGTGTACTGGCGAGAGAGGTCATCGCTGACCAGGTCAAGTAGGGTGTCAGAAGTGGCAATAGACATCCTCAAATACCTATGGAACTTTAGAGGGAAGCTCCTTAATTGGTTAAACAATACATGGAAAGCTCCATGTTTAGGTCTGAGGAGGTTGACCTCGTGCACCCAGAGTCGGCTCCGTCGCTCATGTCGCATCTGGTGACGGTATAATACAAAGTATCGCAACTCTAGGATCAAAGCTTCCTCCATTATGATCAAACAAACACACCACAACACTGACACAAAGTCACAGAAAGGTGAAGGGTAACACCCCCACTTACCTCCCCTTCTTATTGGCTGAGGGGTGTGTTCTTTTAATTTTATTTTTCAGAAATTTACATAATCCATCCCAAAAATGACCCTATGCGTTAACACATGACAAATATGTGGTACATGCGTTATCGCGGCAACACAAAAAGCAGCCAAAATAACGCGCGTGTTAATGGATCTGTCAAAAAATACACTCTCCCAAGTGTGACCCTAGCCAAAGGTTGTCTTCCTGTTCCTAAACTACAGTAGAAAAATAAAAAAAAGTGTGTCCTTTACATCTGTAAAATGAATCAAGGGATATTGCTTAGGTGTTTTGTTCATATGCTGTTTGTTTTCAAATTAATCAACAATATTTTGGTGAATAGGTACACATTAGCATTAAAACTCATTACAGTATTTATTTATATACAAATATTGCCAAATTATTAAAGAAAAGTCTTGTATTAGACCAACCAAACTAATGAAAGATATATTTTATTTTTTGAAGCAAAATGAAGAAAAATATAATTACACCACCTTTCTCTGCACAAGCAGGATAATACTTCTTTCTACTCCGGTGATCAATAAGAAAATGCTTCTCATGATTCATTTTTTAAGCTCGATACAAGACGCAATTTACTTGACAATTATGAACGATCTTTTATCTAGCACAGCTTGGCGAGTTCTGCAATTATGTATTATTGCTTTGCGTCACAGCTGTGCACCGATTGGTTCAGTTTCCATTGCCCTATGTTTTTTTTTCTTTTATATTTGAAGACGCTGATTTTGCTGATCAATTTGGTCTTGTCGCAGCAGTTGTAATCAAAGTTGGATGGAAGACAGGTAAGGAGTTTAGAATCGGCTCTGGGAAGTTTCCGAGTAATTACACTTGGCTTTTATTGATTGATAAACATCTATCTATAAACTCATTTGTAGGAATAGATTTAGCGGATATGAAACTTAATAGTACAGCCTTACCCACGCACTCCACAATAAATTATGAAATGAAGAAAGGGTCTCAAGCATTTTGATAGTAAGTTCATCACAAATTCAAAGAGTTTGGAAAATAATTGTCATTATTTGCAATATACTCTATCATGACATTGTCCTTAGAAAAATAATTGTTTTGTGAGCTGTGTTTTTAGCAAGTGCCAGTTAAACAAATATGCAATTCAAACTGTGACTTTTGCCTAAAGTGATCTTTAGAAGCAGCATATATAAACCTTTTCCAGTAGCTGCCATTGTTTACTGTAATGCATATGAGAATCCCAGCAAGCATAAAAGATTAAAGACTATTAAATGCACCTGCACCCAATTGGTTCCTGTACAAACTAGTTTGTTATGATGCAAAATCTCTAATGTTTTCTGTACAAGCTGGAATATGCTTAACCATAACACTAAAAACCCACAACCCAGACCAGGCTGCCTAAAAGGCAGTCAAGTTTTTCCTTGTACCTCATTAGGAACTAAGGCAAGGTAGCTGTATAGCATAACCCAGTATAGGGAAAGTGTGCAGAGATAAGCTAGGACTTAGAATGTGGAAACTTATAACGGGCAAAAGTGGAAAATTGTGAAGTAGCAACTGCAAATTAGGATAGACATTTACAACCTAAATATCAACGGAAAAAAGGAGTAGGTAAAATTATTGAGACAGCAAAGAGCAAATATCTAGCTGGTCACTCTTTGACAAGCAAAATGCTTAACAATGGGCTTGGAGCTCAGCATCATGAAGGTATAAATAGCCAAACCAAAAATGTGATCGGACAGAGTAAATTAACAAATTAAAACAGCTGATGATCAGAAACCAAAAGGATAGCAGCAAAGGTAAGAGGCAATCAGCACTCAGACATGGACTGTCCATGTTGTGGCTCAGCAGAGAAGGAAGCTGATCACACAGCACAAGATCACCAGATTGTATTTTGAAACATTATATTTACATTATTTTTACTCTTTAATGGGCACATGCTTGTCATTTTAGCCTGATGCTAATAACTATGGTTTTTGAAATGCAATATGAGTGCAACCCCTCTATGCCATAATTGGCAACCAGGGGTGATATCATGCCGTCAGCTGAGAAACATTAGCAGCAACAATTTAACTGTTAGTAAATATTTCTTGGACTCTTTCGACCAATTTTTTAAACCAGCTTGTCACCCGCAGAACTGAGCACAAGTGAACAAGTGGAGAGAATGGAACAGTAGTATCTAGAGCTCAATATCCATGTGATCAAGTGGGGGATTGGACCCTTTTCAATTTTGGGCTTCAAAAATGAAGGAGTGGACTGAGCTTGCCACTCATGCCTTAGAGGTTTTGTCATGCCCAGCAGCCAGTGTTGTCTCAAAATGCATCTTTAGGGCTGCTTGTGGTGTCTTGATGGATGAGTGCATCCGGATGTTTCTTGAAAGTGTAGACTACCTGATATTCATGAAGATAAAAAAAAGTCAAGGATCTCCAAGGACTTTTTCACCCCATTGGCTGACTGCTCAGAGTAGGCAATGTTGTACTGTTCAGTGTGCTGCATTAACCTTGCCATTCCCCAATTTATGTTTTGGGTCAATTAATGCCACTTTTGTGGTATCTGACCCTATTTTCTTTTTAAATGTGGAAACTCTTTTTGGAGTCCTTGTCCATTTCCTAAATTTTGCATGGTTCTGTGAGTACG
This sequence comes from Allobates femoralis, assembly GCA_033576535.1. NCBI lineage: Eukaryota > Metazoa > Chordata > Amphibia > Anura > Aromobatidae > Allobates > Allobates femoralis. The sequence continues at coordinate 347,723,109 of JARQOC010000002.1, forward strand.
ATGCCTACACGTAATGCATGCAGGCTGCACAATTCTCCAATTTTTATTGTCTGTCGATTATTGCCACTTTGGTTGCATCTGGCCTTAATTTTTTTAAATGAGATTTTTTTTTGTGGTGTCTTTTTTGTGTGTTTTGTGAATTTAGCAGGAGTCTCTGAGCACCATGCCTACACCTGAAGATTCAAATACTTAGCCAGGCCTTGTCACCTGCATCCATAATGCACAATGATAAAAATATTAATTCAGGGAAATAGATGCTAATTTTCTTGGTGTCTGTCCCTGATTTGAGCTGTTTTAGGAGCTTTTGTTACTCTTTGAAGTTGTTCTCAATACCCTTAATTTTAGCTCACATTAATTTATAATGAGTTTGGAAGTTCAACGAACTATTCAGTCATCCTGTGTGTGAACATAGAGTTGTGGCCAAAAGTATTGACACCCCTGCAATTCTGTCAGATAATACTCAGTTTCTTCCTGAAAATGATTGCAATCACAAATTCTTTGGTATTATTATCTTCATTTAATTTGTCTTCAATGAAAAAACACAAAAAGAATTGTCCTGAAGCCAAATTTGATCTAATTCCACACCAAATATAAAAAAGGGGGTGGACAAAAGTATTGGCACTGTTAGAAAAATCTTGTGATGCTTCTCTAATTTGTGTAATTAACAGCACCTGTGGCACCTAAGAGGTGTTGGCAATAACTAAATCCCACTTGCAGCCAGTTGACATGGATTAAAGTTGACTCAACCTCTGTCCTGTGTCCTTGTGTGTACCACATTGAGCATGGAGAAAAGAAAGAAGACCAAAGAACTGTCTGAGGACTTGAGAAACCAAATTGTGAGGAAGCATGAGCAATCTCAAGGCTACAAGTCCATCTCCAAAGACCTGAATGTTCCTCTGTCTACCGTGCGCAGTGTCATCAAGAAGTTTAAAGCCCATGGCACTGTGCCTAACCTCCCTAGATGTGGACAGAAAAGAAAAATTGACGAGAGATTTCAACACAAGATTGTGTGGATGGTGGATAAAGAACCTCGACTAACATGCAAACAAGTTCAATCTGCCCTGCAGTCCGAGGGTACAACAGTGTCAACCCGTACTATCCGTCGGCGTCTGAATGAAAAGGACTGTATGGTAGGATACCCAGGAAGACCCCACTTCTTACCCTGAGACATAAAAAAGCCAGGTTGGAGTTTGCCAAAACTTACCTGAGAAAGCCTAAAATGTTTTGGAAGAATGTTCTCTGGTCAGATGAGACAAAAGTAGAGCTTTTAGGGCAAAAGAGGCATTCAAAGAAAAGAACATGGTCCCTACAGTCAAACATGGCGGAGGTTCCCTGATGTTTTGGGGTTGCTTTGCTGCCTCTGGAACTGGACTGCTTGACCGTGTGCATGGCATTATGAAGTCTGAAGACTACCAACACATTTTGCAGCATAATGCAGGGCCGAGTGTAAGAAAGCTGGGTCTCTCTCAGAGGTCATGGGTCTTCCAGCAGGACAATGACCCAAAACACACTTCAAAAAGCATTAGAAAATGGTTTGAGAGAAAGCACTGGAGACTTCTAAGGTGGCCAGCGATGAGTCCAGACCTGAATCCCATAGAACACATGTGGAGAGATCTAAAAATGGCAGCTTGGAGAAGGCACCCTTCAAATATCAGGGACGTGGAGCAGTTTGCCAAAGAAGGATGGTCAAAAATTCCAGGAGAGCATTGTAAGAAACTCATTGATGGTTACCAGAAGTGGTTGATCGCAGTTATTTTGGCTAAAGGTAGTGCAACCAAGTATTAGGCTGAGGGTGCCAATACTTTTGTCTGGCCCATTTTTGGAGTTTTGTGTGAAATGATCAATGTTTTGCTTTTTGCTTCATTCTCTTTTGTGCTTTTTCATTCAAGACAAATTAAATGAAGATAATAATACCAAAGAATTTATTTGTGATTGCAATCATTTTCAGGAAGAAACTGAGTATTATCTGACAGAATTGCAGGGGTGTCAATACTTTTGGCCACAACTGTATGCTTGCTTGTCGAACTGAACCAAATCCGAACTTCAAAAGATTTGCTCATCTTTATTCATGAGCAGAGTGGATGTTGGTACCAATAGTTGGGTGGAGATTTTAATGATTCATTGTTAATGTACATCAGGCTTTACATCATCTGAAAAGGGCGTGAAGTCCACAGTGTCATTTTTTTAAAAATTAAAGAGGTAAAGTCCTTAGTAAGCTTGGCTTCTGTCAATATATGACCTCCAATGAAGTGAACTTGGTTAAGGCATGCACAGACAGGCAAACAGAACACCAGGGATGAATTGGTTTTAGTTGTTTCCTTAGGCTGGCTTCACACTGCAGTTTTTCACTGATCAGTGTCCATCAGTGTTTGGGTGCCAAAACCAGGAGAGGAACAAGTTTTGCTAAGAGCCTGGCCGTGCCATGAAAGGGGGTGGGGCTCTGGTATGACACGGTTTTAGCCCCGCTCTTTTCATGACGCGGCCAGGCTCTTAGCAAGCAGAGAGGGGCATGCATAATTACAAGGGAGCAGCAGACAGACACGCCTATTGCGGCTTCCTCAGAAACAGAGAACTCACACAGGACGAGGTAAATATAACCTTTTCTCTACTTTACAAAATCGATTTTTTTCTGCAAAAGGGATGGCTAGAAACGATAAGAGGGGGTGCAGGGACAGGTCTAAAGATGTGGGGGGGTCAGTTTGTGGGTTCAGGATCACTTTAAAGTATTTCACGTTAATGTTAATAATGGTATCTGGCTCAGCGCTACTTCTGTTTACAAGGATAGGCACTACAATGTAATTTGGTGCATCCCTTTTTCGGGATGTTTATTAAAAAATCAAATGAATTCCATAAAACACCATAAATAGAAATAAAAATAAAAGGACAATACAGTGGATAATGCAATGATGGTTCAAGGGTTCCACTTTGTATTCTGGTAGATATTAATGTGGGTTGTTGTAGTGAGGGTCACTTATTCATGGGGCCTTATCTTATTTTTACAGGCCATACAAGAATAAGTAGCCAAATTAGTCTTGGGTTTAGTAAAGGGTCTTATAATCTGTTGGTGATTATTATTAAACTAGTTTCTTACCCTATAATTATTTTCAGCAATTACTGGTCCTGAATTGAGTGCTGGGAACATGTCCACTCTTACTCATTGGAGGGTGTTCACCTACATATCAAATATAGACACTAGAAGAAGTGTTCATGTAGTCCCTCTATTAAGAATTATAAGATCATTCAATGATGCGATTTTACCACAAGTTTGTACCAGTTATAACGTTTTATCATGTATTTAAATGTTGGTGGCGTGCCAATATCCTATATTGCTGAAGAGAAGGATGTATTAAAACCAACTTATGATCTAATGGTTTACCTTCCTAATTTAGATCCTATTCTGTGTATATTGTACCTGTTTTGGGTATCTGACACCTCTGTTATATTACCATTTTTGATCATTAGGAATTATTGCAACCAAAGGAACACAGCAACTAAAGAATCTATAAGTCATCATCTATAGTGCCTTATTTACGCATTGTAATGGGGCTGTTAGCCAATAAATGATATCTGAAACTCACACTATTGCCATTGATACAATGCTATTTATTGTCCTCTGGCTTCAGTCCAATCAATGTGCCCCATAGGTTATTGCCGATATTTCATGTATTACTATAATCCTTGTTGCAAATTTGACCTGTAGTAAAAGTCACAGATTCAATACATTAATACTAGAGTCTTAATTTATATTTATATATCCTAGGACTCACTTATGTATTGTAGTCCTAGTGGTCCCTGCACGCTCCTGGTTACAGTACTACCTATACTCATAATAGAATGTGTGGGTATCTACATATAGTTACTTAAATATTCTGCAGATATAGCAAACCAGTCTGTTGTTATTACCACTCACATTTCTGTAGTCTGTTCTGAGACCTCCTGGTGGTTGCTACTGCGCATCTGTTGCCTCTAGACTATGGAAACGCGCGCCATGGCCAGTGGACACGCACTTCCCACATTGTATTCTGGTGGTTATTAAAGTGGGACTCTCGATCCATCATTGCATTATCCACTGTTTTATTTCATTTTATTTTTATTTCTATATATGATGTTTTATGGAATCCATTTGATATTTTAATAAACATTCTGAAAAAGGGTTACACCAAATTATATTGTTGTGCCTATCCTTGTAACCAGATGTAGTGCTGAGCCTTATACCATTATTAACATTAGCGTAAATTACTATACGTGGAGCAAAACACGGTTGTTCTCCAAGGATTCCAGCAGCAGAACATCAACAACTAAACAAGTATTAGGTCACATATACTCTAGCTCCAGTGTTAAACCAGTAACATAAGTCGTAAAGTATTCATTTGAAAGACCATCATGTCCTGGTGACTTGCCATTTTTTAATGAATTTATTGAAAAGGAAACTTCAGAATCGGTTAATGGCAAATTAAGAATGGCGACTTCATCTTCATTTAAAGTAGGTATATGTAATAAATTTAAAAAGTATTTATAGTCAAATTACTAGGTTGTAGAATAGAAGGATCCTTTTTTATACTATACAAAAGATCATAGAATTTCATAAACTCATCAGAAATATCTTTGGAATTTCTAAGGAGAGTATCATTTTTATTTTTTATTTGTAATATTCAATTTTTATTTCTCTGCTTTGTCAAGTGGTCAGCGTAAAATTTAATCGGTTTGTCTATACAATTATAGAAAATAATTTGGGAATTTTTTATCATTTTATCATAGTCTAAATATAGGATGGATTTTAATTCCAACCACAAACTCAAAAGTTTTCCATGCATACTCTCTGACGGATTAGATGCCTGACTATCTTCCAGAGTACGTATTTGGTAGAAAGTGTTTCAAATTTTGAGCTATGTAATTTGTTCAATCTAGAATTTAACTTAAAAAGGGCACCTCATATTACTGCTTTATGTGCTAAACAAAACATGGAAATTAAAACATCTCCTGTATCATTTTTCTCAAAATAAGAACTAATTATATCCGATATTTCCTTTTTACAGTCTGAATGTAAAATTAGGAAAGATTTAGCTCTGCACAATGTATGGGAGAGATAATTTTGTCTATTAATCAACTGGAAAAGGACAGGGGAATGATCAGATCATGTTCTAGGCAGTGTCTATTTTTATTTCTTTTTTTGTAAAAACTAGAACTAGGTATATCTTAGCGAGAGAGTAGTAAGAGTTTGAATAATGCGTAAACTCTTTCGAGGTAGAATTCAGGCATCGGAACACATCAAAGAGTCCCTCCCTATCCATCCACGGCTTAAGAATAATATTATCTTTCTGGCTTCATTAGTAGTATCCATCAGTGAGCAAGGAATGACATTGAAGTCACCCAATAATAGCAAAGCACCTTTTCAATGTTCCTGTATTAACGCCAAAAGCCTAGTTAAAAAAGTATAGGTGGACGGCTTAGAGCTAACTCTTTGGTTATGGCTAAATAAACATTGCACACCAAGAGTAATAAGGTTGACCCTTCTGTGAGATACTTATTGCAAACAAATTAAAACAAATTCATGCTGACAATTGTTATATTAAAATAAAGCTAAATAGACCTGATGGCGGGTTTACACGTTGCGATATCGGAGTTCAATTTCAATGAAAAGTCACGTGGTTCAATCATTGGACCCGATATCGTTCCTGCGTTGTATGGTGTGAACGTCCAATACGATGCAGGAACAATGTCAATGCGATATCGGGGATTGAATGAGTGTGCTATTCAATGCTCCGATATTGAAGGGAGATTGGAGCTGGATCATGCTGTGTGACAGCCCAACTACAATGCGATTTTAAACGTCACCCATTCACTCCCATGTTAAATGTTCGATCCTGGGTTGGGGGGCGTAGACATCACACGGACGTTGTATTCCGATATCGCAGCGTGTAAACCTCCGATGCGATGCGGGAGAAATGTGCACTAAATGCGCGCTCCCGCGCCATTGAGTTGCGATATCGCAACGATATTGAAACATGTAAACCCACCATCAGTCTGGATTAGAATTCAATCTAATGTGAACTTGATTAGTGCTAGAGATTTTACTTACACAATATGATTATATTGTACAGGTTTTTAGGATTAATTTTACGGTTGCCTAGGAGAAAGTATAAAATCAATAAAATCACAAATTATCTTGCAATGAGTGTTTATATCTATACTACGTATATTGCATAAGAGTCCACTGTCTATGTTGTATGTTTTATGGTTTGGTGAATTGCAGATTCTTGCTGCTTTTTTGGTTCCCACGACGGTGGTGTTCCACCAGTGCTAAAAGTTGGTGTAGTTCTTAGTAAAACTAGGGAGATAAAATACATTTGTAAGTATCTGGCCCTCCTTTTGGGTGGTACTAAATTTTCATTTGCTAAACAAATTATATTACCTTCAGAGGATGGTGTCTTATGGTGCTATTTTCGGATTGGTGCGGTGGTGCCTCTCTAGGGGTTTCTTCAGATGGTCTAGCTGGTTTTAGGAGATTGATTAATATTCCCTATTAGAGGTTATTTTTGGGTGAATGTATTATGGCCTATTTTTAGTTTACTTGATAACACATAGCTTACTTGTGCAGTTAAGAACCTGTTGAGCTTGTGGTAATCAAAATTAATTCAAGGTCTTTTTAGATTGATTTCTTTAAACACAGTTTTTATGTGCTAGAATATAATAAATATAAACCCGTTGTTAATCCCAATCTAGAGGAACATACTATGTTATGCCTTGAATGGATCTCGGCCTTTTTACCTTGACCATAGGAGTGGTGTGGTTGTAGTGGTATTCTTGTTTATCCTGTGTTTGTGAGGTAATTCTGACATCGAGCTGTGTTATTTTTCTCTGCCGTAGACCTTATCTTATAGAACACAGGTTCTCCTGGTATATGTTAAATAGAGATGATATATAGACTCGTGCTATTTCATGTGGATACCTTATGGTAATAAGGGTTGTTTATAAAGTGATTACCTGTGATGCTCTTAAATGATAAGTTCTGTTAGTCATGCAAATGACCGCTTAATTGTGAGTGTCTGTCTCTGCAAATAGTAAGATAATAATTCTTTGAGTCCTTATCCTTTTTGGTTTACAAAGAAAACAATATACTTGCTCCTTTTTACATCTCTATGTGAGTTTAGATATGGCTGTAAACCTATTCGGATTCTCCCACTGAAATCAATCTGCGCCTATTCCGTGGCCTTTGGGAGCTGTGGGTGCCGCTGCTGCAATCTGTATGTCTGTGCTAGTTTGTCTCTATATATATACATTGTGATGATATCACTTGTGTGTTGATTATGCAGGCTTGTGGGCTATATATATAACGATACCCTATGTGGGTGTGCTGCACTCATGCGCAGTAAGATGTCAACTGTCAATCTTCTAGTCAGTACATATATTACTATGTGAGGATCTGTATGATACATTCTGCCCTTTCAATCCAGTGTTGTCTAGGCAGATCTGGTGGGGCTATGTACAAAATAGTATATTTTTGGGATGTTATGGGCATGTTTAGAAATAAGCACATTACCTCTTGCTTTTTCCTGTTTTGTCCTGTCCATTCCTGCTGTCTCTTTAGCTTTCTTTTTCAGCGTGGAGACGGTGTGAGCGGTGTCGGGGATAGCCCGCCGAGGCCTGCGGTCGTGCGCTTCCTACTTCCGCATCACCTGACGTCTTAGTCACTGCCGCGTCAGGATTCACATGACCAGGTGGGCGGGAATGAGTGGGAGTGAAAGCGCTGTTGTGTTGGGCAAGTACGGATTGGATGGGGAGGGCGGGCTGTCAGTGCTGCATCACCATTGCATTTCGGTGGCTCCAGCCTCCTTCCTCAGGGAAATTATTATATTACTATTTGCAGAGACAGACGCTCACAATAAAGCGGTAGTTTGCATGACCAATAGAGTTTATCTTTAAGAGTTTAATAGGTGATCACTCTATAAATAACCCTTATTACCATAAGATATTCCATATGAAATAGTACAAGTTTATATATCATCTCTATTTAACGTATACCAAAAAAGGATAACTGAAAAGGATAAGGACCCATAAAGTATTTTTATCTCACTAATCGCAAAGATGGGAACTCATAATTAAGCGGTCATTTGCGTGACTAATAGAGCCTATCCTTTAAGAACATAACAAGTAAACACTCTATAAACAGCCCCTATTACCATAAGATATCTCATATGAAATAGCACAAGTCTATATATCATCTCTATTTAACATATACCAGGAGAACCTCTGTTCTATAAGACATGGTCTCTGGCAGAGAAAACAGCACAGCCCGATGTCAGAGAAGTCCCTCACAAACATGTGATAAACAAGAATGGGACTTCCAACCACACCACTCCTATGGTCAAGGTAAAAAGTCTGTGATCCATCCAAGGCATAAAATAGTGGGTATAGTGTGTCCCTCTAGATTAGAATTAACAACGGGTTTATATTTATTATATTCTAGCACATAAAAAATGGTGTTTAAAGGAATCAATCTGAAAAGACCTTGAATAAATTCTGATAAGAACAACCTCAACAGGTACTTAACTGCACAAGTAAGCTACGTGCTGTCAAGTAAACTAAAAATAGGCCATAATGCATTCATCAAAAAATAACCTCTAATAGAGAATATTAATCAATCTCCTACAACCAGTTATACCATCTGAAGAAATCCCTAGAGAGGCACCACTGCACCAATCCGAGAATAGCACCATAAGACACCATCCTCTGAAGGTAAGATAATTTGTTTAACAAATGAAAACTTAGTACCACCCAAAAGGAGGGCCAGATACTCACAAACGTATTTTATCTCCCTAGTTTTACTAAGAACTCCCACCAACCTGTGGCACTGGTGGAACACCACCGCCATGAGAACCGAAAGAGCAGCAATAATCTGCAATTCATCACACCATAAAACATTCAAAATAGAGAGTGAACTCTTAAACAATATCCGTAGTATTGATATAAACACTCATTGCAAGATTATTTGTGATTTTATTGATTTTATTCTTTCTCCTTGACAAGCATAAAATTCATCCTAAAAACCTGTACAATATAATCATATCGTGTAAGTAAAATCTCCAGTACTACTCAAGTGCACATTAGATTGAATTCTAATCCAGACTAAGGTCTATTTAGCTTTATATTAATATGAAAATTGTCAACATGAATTTGTTTTAAATTTGCTTTTAATTTGTTTGCAATAAACATCTCACAGGGGAGTCAACCTTCTACCTCTCGGTGCGTAATTTTTACTAAGCCATAACCAAAGAGTTAGCACTAAGCCCTTCACCTATAATTATAATATACACCCCCTCACAGGGTTAATACACGCAGTATCACCTGGACTTATAGCTGCAACTCGGTGATAAAGAGTAGCTTGCTCCAGTGTTCACATTAAATAACTTGAAGTAGTTAAAAAAGTAATTTGGCCCTCATTGGGAGCATACAAACTTAAAGTATGCAATACCCCTTCAATTCTACAGATAAGAATAATATATCTACCTTCTTGATCCAAAATATCAGTTACCTCTTCAGACTGCAACAAATTTCTAATAATAAATGCAACTCCTGCTTTCTTTTTTGAGTTGGATGCCAGAATCTTTCTAGAATATTTATTTTCCATTTTTGGAAAATTTCCATAAGAAAATTTCTTCTCCTGTATCCCAGCTACATCGATCTTAAGCTTACTTAGATCCCTCCATAGTAAAAATCTCTTTTGGGTGGAATTTAGTCCATTGACACTGTAAGAAATAAAGTTACTAGTCATTTAGAACTGGATTAGCTAATTTCACTATTTTAAAATTTCCATTTGTTGTCCCTTGAACATGGGCAATAATGGTCAGAGATAGAGGGCAAATAAAAGTTTCCATGTCAAAACTAAAATAAGAACTCAAATTAAAAATAAAAATCACTAAATGGAGAAGTCTAAAGAACTGTTTGTAAATACTCCCAATCGCATATAGAACGGCCCTCTACATAACCAAGAGCAGAGTGAAAATAAAATTACATTCTCAAAAATAAGTATATTTAAGTGTTCCCTGAAATTATAATGTTCAGATCTCTGAAAATTCTGAGACCCCCTCCACCTCAGTAACTAGATGAAGCTTCTGGCTATATCTAAAACTCAATTTAGTCAGAAAATATCAACGATAAGGAATACCGTTGGGCTGAAGAACCTATGTGATTGGCATAAGAGCCCTACTCTTAGTCAACGTTGTTTTTCAAACATCTGCAAAAATTTTAATTATATCAAATGGGTCAGGTAAGGTTGTGTTCGTTCTCAAATAATCCATCAACAAATTTTTTGTTCTGTAGAAACTAAAAGTAACAAGTATATCTCTGGGGATGTCATCAAAGCTTGGGAATTCTATATACCTTTTCAAAGGAGCATTCTACGTCTGAGAGAGAAGGAAGAGTTTTCTTTAATAATGAAGTCACAAAAGAATAAAGGGGAACTGAAGGTTCTTTTAGACCAGGGACTCAGTGAAGGTCTCTTGGACCACAAGGAATACGATTTTCTGTTCCAGAGACATCCTATGATGGCGACATTTTATTGTTTACCCAAAATTCACAAGGCTTTAGCACCACTGAAAGGAAGTCAAAGGAAAAGAGAGGCGGCACTCACCGGGTAAACGAGAAAGTCCTTTTATTCCAGAGTTCCAGAAACAAACAGGGTGCAGGGAGGGGGCAAGAGGAGCCGCCGGACTACGGCACCATTTCGCGACGCGTGTCGCTTCTACGGGTCCAGGCGTGTCGCGTCGCGAAACGGTGCCGTAGTCCGGCGGCTCCTCTTGCCCCCTCCCTGCACCCTGTTTGTTTCCGGAACTCTGGAATAAAAGGACTTTCTCGTTTACCCGGTGAGTGCTGCCTCTCTTTTCCTTTGATTGGCTATTGCTGGTGCTTTGGCTGTGCACCCCCGGTGGGAAATCGCCATTCCTGGAAGGAAATCTAACCGTGACCTTGGCCCTGCTAAGTGCCCTGACTGACTTGTTCACTACCACTGAAAGGAAGACCGATTGTGTCAGGCATCAATAACATCACACAGAATCTGGGTATTAATGTGCACAAAATATTGAGGCCATTTGTCACCTCTCTGAATTCTTACATTAGGGATACAACTGACCTCCTAAAAAAGATTGAGAATGTAACCTTAGATGACATGCTGCTTTGCAGCATTGATGTGGAGGCTCTATATTCCTCTATACCCCATGATAGAGGGATGGAGGCAGTTAAGTATTTTCTTAAGAGCAGAGGGGTGCAGTACGATAAACACAATGACTTTGAGATAAGGATCCTGGAATTCTGCTTGACTAGGAATGTCTTCACTTTCGACGGTAAGTACTTCCACCAGCTCAGGGGCACCGCGGTGGGGACTTCTATGGTCCCATAGTATGCTAATCTGCTTCTGGGCTGGTGGGAAGAAACCGTCGTTTTTGGAGAGAACCCTCAGATAGACACAGAGAGGGTAATTCTATGGGTCCGGTTCATTGATGATGTCTTTTTGGTGTGGAGAGGAACTGAGGAAGGTTTTCATGCTATGGTAGAGAGTCTAAATCATAACACCATAGGCCTACATTTTACCTCGGAATTGAATAAAACCACACTTCCATTCCTAGACGTCCCGGTTGAAAGGACGGAAGGGGGTAATCTGAGAACGAGTACTTACCGTAAAGAGACCTCAACAAACTCATTATTAAGGTGGGAAAGTGGCCACCCAACGAGTCATAAAAAGGGTATCCCCAAAAGCCAGTTGATACGTATGAGGAGGAACTGTTCACATGAAGAACAGTTCCAGGCTCAAGTAATGGATCTAAAACAAAGGCTTAAGGAGAGGGGATATCCAAACAGGGTGGTTAAGAAGGCATGGCAGGAAGTGAAAGACCTAGACAGATCGAAATTACTTGCGGCCAAAGGATGATGGAGATGAGGTACGTCTTATTGCAACCTACACCAGTGGAGTTGAGGAGATGAGGAAAATCCTGTCTAAACATTGGCCCATTCTAAGAATGGACCCAGATATTCACCCATACCTACCAGAAAACCCCAGGGTGACATATCGGAAGTCAAGACCCCTAAAAAATAGACTAGTACGTAGTCATCTAATTACCCAAGGTACATGGCTTAAGAGCAGCCTTCAAGGTTGCTTTAGGTGTGGGAACTGAAGCGAATCTCAATCAATGGTCACCACAAAAAATGTAATCAGTAATGTAAGTGGGAGAACGTTTGATATTAGATCTTTTATCAATTGTAAGACCAACGGGGTGATATATAGATCCCAATGCCCCTGTGGCTTGGAGTACATGGGAAAGACCCGTAGGGAACTAAGGAGGAGAGTATGGGAACACAAAAGGGACATCAAAAAGAAGCATGATACCCCCTTGGCACGATGTCAATTCAGCACATGGAGTTGATGAGGAATGTGTCCGATTTATGGACATAGACCATATCCCCCCTTCCTGTTCGAGGCGGAGATTGGGATAGCAGGATCTTGAGGAAAGAGTGCTTCTGGAACTTTACCCTTGATACTGTGGCACCTCATGGTCTGAATGAAACCCTGTCCTTCTCCCCTTTTCTATAAGGGGTTAGAAGAGGGATAAGTAAGAGGGTAAGTCAACGAAGAGTGGGGGCGCCCATCACTTGCGTTTCTTATAGGGTGCCGACCTCCGTGTACAGGCAGGGATAGGGAAAATGATAGGGGCAGTGGTAGGGCATGTTTAGGCATTCCTATCTCAAAAATACATTTCCTTTCCTTCTGTAGTTAAAATTATCAGCCTCCACTCCCATTGGTGTGGCGCATAATGGCGACTGCCTATCTGTCAAATCTTGCTCTCAGGAGAAATTGGCCTTATGAATGATCACAAATAGTAGTGTTAAACCAGATGTGACTGAACGTAGCTGTCACTCACTTAGGTAAAAAGCACCTTTTTTGGAAGATAGAAAAGGTTCTTCTCTCTTTCTTGCTGTGAATGATTGATGCAGCATAAGAGGGTAGCTCCACCTAATGTGGGGAGGTGCCGGACTCTATGGCACCTTCCTCCTGTTTAGAGGAAGCAGGAAATGGAGCGTGGAACACATGTTTGCGTTCCACAGCGGTCAAAATCCGGAAGTGACGCGTTATGATGTCGGGAGCGTCATTTCCGGTCATGTGACGCGTCAGGTGATCGACCGGGAGATGTGAAAAGATGCAGCTCCAGGTGGCGGTGGCGTGGACCGGCTGTAAACCTAGAGGGGGCCAGACTGGGTAAGTGCTAATATCCCTGAGACCCTATATATGATCTAACTATGCAGCATGTAGTCTGCACATATTAGATAACCATCCCTGTGCAGATGATGGCAACGATGCTGCCTGTAATAGACAATTAATATCAATTGCAGTACCACCAGGTTAGCCTGTATTACATGAGTACCAATCCCTGTAACTGTACCATGACTCCCCTGAAGAAGAGGGATCTGAAAAGTGTAGGAAGAGGGAGCGGATCAAATGACATGGTAGCTAATTGATAATTATACTGACCCTTAATAAGCCTGGAGGACACTAGTAAAAGGTCATCTATGAGCTCTGAGGACTCTGTGACATGCGGAATGGTGAAGACAGCTGGGTGAGATTGTTCCTTTTATATAGGAATTATTCTGCTGTTAACATCGATACATGTGGCTAAACTCACCAGGGAGGTGATTGTATGGATTGATGACTTGTCTTGGTGGGGTATAGACCACAAGGAAAACAAATGCTAACCAGTGTCCTTAGGTGATGTGGACGGGATGTCTGGTTGTTCTGTATAGACCCCGGGTGATAGGAGGGTCATTCTAGCATTATACAGGTTTTGTACTGTCACTTTTGCTTTATATGTGTTGTATGGTTGACAACTCTTGTCTTTTAAATTTGAGTTTAGTAAAGGTTAAGTTTTAACTTTTCATATTTTTCGTGCTATTTAAAACTTTTGTGCCCAGCCTGATGTAGACCTCAATTGGATCAAAACAGGTGGCAACTAAACCTAGCTTATTAAAAGAATAAATGTCCACTCGACCAATTTTTTCTGGCAGACCTGTCAAATTTAAATTAGATTTTCTAATTTGATAATCTCTGTAGTTTAATCTATCGTCTATACACTTTATATCAATTATCATTTTAGCTTATTCTTTTTTAATTGTGTTATTCACACTAGTTTTAACCTCTCTCTCTGTAACTTCAACTCTAGATATCAATGAAGAGAGGGAGCACTTCACCTCTTTAAATTGAAGTTTAATATTATTACTAATATTAGAGAAGAGAATAAGTAAAAATTCCCTATCTACTGGTAATCTCTCCTATGACCTAAACTTTGTGATTCTTCAGAAAAAACAACTCTAGGCCTTTGTTTCACAGGCGTTAAGGCCGATGAAGAGTTGTCCCCATCTCAATTTCCTCTGGAGAGACATTGTTAGAGATAGCTGTAGATACAGAGTCCATTTCTTTCATCTTAGATATTACTTTAGAGTGTCCCTGACCTATAACCACACTAGAAGAATTTGGTCCATCCCGGTTTGGTAAAATATTCTTGTCCGATTTCTTCCTTGCCCCCAAAGCAACGTCTCCCCTAGACAGGGCTGTGAGATCTTATACCATTAACAATAGGATTCAATTTATTACTTGAAAGACTTTTGACTTTAGGAGATTTTCTTGACTGTAATATAAACTAAACATACACTTAAAGCATTCACACAATAGAATAAATAGTATCCAGGGCCGTATCTAGGGGGGGGGGGGCTGGCGGGGCGTTTGCCCCGGGCGCAACAGGTAGGAGGGCGCCGTCAGGCTCCTGCTGCATTGCCTAAGGTCTCTCCCCTGCGCCTCCATTTGCCGCCCCCCGCCCCGCAGTCTGAGCCGCTGTTCTCTGCTCCGAGTGTAAGGTGACAATGGGAGCAGAGAATCCGCCACACGCCGGCTCCAGCATTCCATGGTGCAGAGCGTCTATTAGACACTCTGTACCATGGAGCACTGATAGCACCCGGCACTTCCGGGTCGGGAGGACTTCCGCAGCGTGATCAGGTCACCTGATTCATGGTGCTGACGTCACTCGGCGACCCGGCAGAGAGAAAACAGGTGACAAGTGCTCCAGCTACACCGAAGACTAATGTAACTAGGGGAAGGGGAGAGGGTGGGAATGTACAGTAAGAGGAGCAAACTAGGGGGGCAACAAATATGGGGGAATCATGGGGGAAGTATAAGGGACAAACATGAGAGTATGGGGGCAGTATGAGGACCAAATGTGTGTGTGTGTGGGGGGGGAGTGTATGGGGGCTGTAGGAGGAACAAACAGGGGAGAATGGGGGCAGTATAAGGGACAAAGATGTGGAGGAGTATGGAGCAGTATGAGGAACAAACAGGGGGAGTATGGGATCAGTATTAGTAACAAACATGGGGGGAGTATGGGGGCAGTATAAGGGACAAACAGGGTAGGAGTATGGGGGCTGTGAGGAACAAATGGGGGGAAGTATGGGGACAGTATAATGGACAAACATCGAGGGAGGGATGATAGGGGTTATATGAGGAACAAACATGCGGGAGGGAGGATAGGGGCAGTATATGGAACAAACATGAGGGGGAGTATGGGGGCTGTATGAGGAACAAATAGGTCGGGAGAAAGGAGGCTGTATGGGGTGCAAACGTGGAGGGGGGGGAGGATGGGGCTGTATGAGCAGCAAACAGGGGGGATATGGGCCATGTGAGGAGCAAATTAGGGAGAGGGTGGATGCTGTAAAAGGAGCAAACAGGAGAGGGGAGAGGGGCTGTATGAGGAGCAAATGGGGGGAGAGGGTGTGGGCTGTATTAGGAGCAAACGGGGAGGGGAGAGAGGGGCTGTGTGAGCAGCAAATAAGGGAAAGAGGTTGAGGGGTGTGTATGTGGAGGCAGCATGGAGTGCAAGCAGGGGGGATTTGAGAACACAGAAAACGGAGTGAGGGGTTAATAAGTATAGACACAGTATGGAGAGGGCAGTATGGGAAGCAATGGGGTAAGTTTGAGGTTCCAGTATAAATAGTGAGAGGGAGATGGCTGCTGAACAGTATGTGGAGTAAAGGGGGATGGGTGTGAATACAGTATAACGAGTAAGGAAGGGATGGCTGCCACACAATATGTGGAATGAGGAGGATTTCTGCTGAGATAGCTGAAGACATAGGATGTGGAGTGAGGAAGATGTCTGCTGACACAGTATGAGGAGTTAGGGGGGATGTATGTAGACACAGTATGTGGAGTGAGGGGAGGAAAGTAGTGAAGAAACTTTAAAGCATGAAAAAAATGTAAGGGGGCACAGAAAAGAGAGTGAGTAGTGTGGGGCTGTATGGAGAGGGGGCAGCATGTGGGGATAGTGTGAGGCCACAGCCAGGAGAGGGAGTGTGATGAGAGAGAACAGTATCAACAGTAGGCAGTATAGGAGGGCACAGTGTGAGAGGACAGTGTGATCAGGGAGTTCCCTATGGAAAGGAGAGGGCAGTGTGGAAGACATGTACCAAAAGAGGGACAGTGTGTAAATCATATTTTATGCAGGGAACAGTGAGGAAGAACAATTATTATTCCGGGGTCAGTACAGGGCAGATATTTTTGCTTTGGAGAATATTGATCATCCTGCTATTTTTAAGGGTATCGTGCCGCGATGGGCTGAAGACTGAAAAAGATGGATGTCTCCAGAGACAAGCTGTGGTTGTGAAAAGTCATTATGGCATCTTGACAAGATGAAGAAAAGAAAAAGGCGACCCCGATCAGAGACAAGGTCATCTACAAGGTACCTGGATGTAAATGATTGTGATACTAATTCTCTTTAGTGCTGTAGTTCCTGTTTCGTCTGATGATGACTGAACATCTCCCAGTAACTCCTTACCATTGTTAAGGATGTATTAGGAGTAGTAGGTTCATGCAGCACAAATGTGTATGGGTCTCATCTGACATTATAATTGTTTTACCATGTACTGATGGGGTTCTGATGATGATTTTTTTTACTAAATGAGGGTTGTGATGCTGTGCTTATATACTGATGAGGGTTATATGTATTTACTTCTGGTGGTTCTAGTGATGTATCCCTTTACTGATGAGAGTTTTAATGCTGTGTTACTATATTGATGAGGGTTCAATGGATGTATATTTGTACCTCTGGTGGGTCTGGTGATGTATTTCTGTACTGATGAGGGTTTTGATGCTTTGTTTCTTTACAGATGGGAGTTACATGGATGTATTTCTTTACAGACGATGGTTCTAGTTAAGTATTTCTGTACCTCAGGTGGTTGCTGTAATGTATTCCTGTTCAGATGGTGATTCTAATGTTGAATTTCTGGGTGGTTGTTGTGATGCATTTCTGTACTGATGAGGGTTCTGGTTGATCTGGTGATGTATTCCTGTGCTGTTATAGGTTGTGATCCCATTCACATGTAACAATCCATAACTTGTAAGCTTACTTGATACATGATTAATAAAGTATTGTGCCATCTGACAAGTTAAGAGTTTTATGCTTTTAAGGGTTCAATGTTTTTATTTGCTTAGAGCATTAAAGGAGTTGTCCCAAGTTTCGGATGAGTCTGCATGCACTTTGTGTGTAACTCTAGGTGACTTCTGAATTCTCACCGTGCACTCCACGCTGTCAGGATTCTCTGGTGCAGGAAATGAGACTGGGAGGTCATGAAACTGGAAGTATGTGAGTTACATGCATGCAGTCATATGCTGACTAGACATGAGTGGCCTCAATCAATGAAAATTAAATGAATGAGGACGGACACGTCTAGTCAGAATGTTGCTAAAAGTACATAAATTGCATCTTTGTGCTTACATGACCTCCAATTTTCCCATTTACACAGGAGAATCCTGCAAGTGTGCAGTCCACGCACTGTGAGAATTTAGAAACCCTGTAGCATGGCGGATTGGGGTGGAGAGTGCCAAACTGAATTCTTGCCCCGGTGCCAGGAAACCTAAATACACCTCTGATAATATCTACGAAACAGGCAGGAACCCCAGATGCAGGGAAACAGAATGTATATACAAGGAAAATTCAGAATAATACTTCAAGAATAAATTCAGCAATGTCAATACAACTATAAGTAATAATAACTGTATTACCATGTAGTGTCTCTGATCACCATAAAATATAGGCAATCTACATAAACAAGTAACTCACCGCCAGCCAGGCACAACACAATCCAGAAGTCTATTAATGAAAGATAACCTTAATGATTCTTAAGGTCTATTTTCCCTGTAGGAAACCAACTATAGTTATATTTTGAAGTGCAAGAAAGTAGTAACAGCTTGGCAATCAAAAGTAATGCTATTTAGAAATATTCAGCAAATAGTTATTAAGCATATTTTAGAACATTCCATCTATATGCATAAATATATAAGCATACAATACATATAAATGAAATATACATGTCTTATAATCTATGTATGCATTGCATGTATCCATGCATTATTATATGAATATAGTATACTAGCTGTGAGCCCGATGCAAATGCATCGGGTGTCTAGAGTATTTTTAAATTTTTTTTTAGATTTTCAAATAATAATCAAATTATTCCAATGACATCTTTCCACCAACTACATATATTTGTATGGTTGATATCATTTAAGGAAAACTGAACTATTATGTTGTAAGGGTCTTAGAACACAAAGTAGCAATACTTCTTAATATGTCAATTGTTTGAATTGATGAATTAACAGTACTAATATATGTATCAGCTAGTTTGTGTTAGCCCACCAATCGCGTCAAGATGCCCTTACGCCTGGTGGGACCTACTCTAACTAAATCCGAATTGATATAATTTAGATATTTGTAATAGCTGGATTTTTCTTAGATTTTTTGAGGATTGTGATGTAAATAATAAAATTTTGTAAATTGATACAGAAGGAGTTACCAGCTACAGACTTGCAGCAATATCCATGCAATAACAAAAAAACTTGTAGTTAACCAACGGTAAATGGAGTTAACATAGCTTCAGCAGGTGCATAAGATGCATCCACTAACTAACCACAGGTGACTGCAGTTGATGTGGATGACACTGCCGCAACTATGTTGTCTGCACAAACCGCAAGTTAAGTACAAATTACATATATGCAATTATGAAAATTACAGCAAGTATGTTGTTGGTGAGTCCTTCATGATCAATTATTATCATTTAGTATATTCCTCAACAAAGTGAAAAAATCTAAGAAAATTGTTGTAATAGAATCTAATTAATAATTTATGTTTGTCCCTATCTATCTAAACATGTGGAACACACCTTGCTAATGAGATGTGTGTGAACAGCCGTCCCACCCGTCTCTTAGCTGTTCACAAAAACCTCTCCCTTTAAAGAATAAGAATCAAATCTCTCAGCACGTAGAGTACTGGAGCTTTAAATAGTGGTTTCTATCACCCTGTGAGAAAATCAGAATGATACACATCTCCAATGAAATCTGAAATGTGTTTTTCCACAAACATTGTATAAACTATGCACATAAAAAACTGAAATTGAAAAGACTAAACTAATTTTTTTTTTTTTTTTTTTAAAAATAGAAAAGGTAAAAATATAAAATATGCAAAAGTTCATCCCAAAATATTCCGATAGACAATATTTTTGGTGAAGACTTTCTCACAGTTAGGCACCAATTTGCCTTGAATACATGAATCCACCACTTTCACCTTCACATTGCATCGTCTCTTCACACGTGAGAAAGCCACATATAATTGTCCATGACCAAAAACAGGTTCTGGCAAATAAATACCCACTTTCTCCAAAGTTTGTCCTTGGGATTTATTTATGGTCATGGCAAAGGCAGGCTTCACGGGAAATTGCCGACGTCTTAGTTTGAAAGGCAATCCAGTCTCTGATGGACAGAGATCAATTCTTGGAATGAAGACTACATTTCCTTCATCCGAGCCAGAAATTACTTTTGCTTGTATCAAGTTGTCAAATAAAGCAATAATAATCATCCGAGTCCCGTTGCAAAGTCCTTTTCTGCTGTTAAAATTACGCAAAAGCATTATAATTGTACCAACTTTTAATTTGAGGAGATGGGAAGGCATTCCTGTTGGTGTTAGAGAATTTAGAAATTCCACGGGATATTGTTCGGGATTTTCTGTCTCATCTGGATCAATAGAATCGTGGCTCAAATATTCCATATATTCTCCAGGAATACAATCCATAACTTTTGAATTGATCAAATCCACAGCGTCATTTTTGGGACAAAGAATGGCATGTGATGCAGCATTCTGAATACTTTCGTCATTATTCACATCAATGACAATGTTTTCACCAAATATGTCCAAGATTAAAGAGCCAGTGCAGATCATGTCTTGCGGGATCTCAATGACATCATCACCAAGGTTGTAATCATTGGACAATTCTCCATTTCCCAATTGAATTAACCAATTGCTATAATCAGTATCAATGGAGCGCATGTTGTTAAAGAGCGGCAATTGATTGAAAAGCTGCCATTGTCGTGAATATTTAATGCAGCTCTCTACGATGTCTGTCCTTGTTCCATGAGAGATGATAGGAAGACACTGCCGAAAGTCTCCTCCCAGAACAATGACTTTTCCTCCAAAGGGTAATTTATTTTTCTTTGAGACATCAGTTGTCATGACATCCCGTAATAATTGATCAATTACATGCAAAGCGTATTTTGACAACATAGTAGACTCATCGATGATGAAGAGTTTGGTAGTCTTCAAATGTTGGGCCGCATCAGTATCATTTTTGATTCTTGAAACGGATGTCTCATTAATTGGTATTGGTATGCCATACAGTGAATGGATAGTTCTTCCTCCTTGCAATAGATTAGCAGCAATCCCTGTACTGGCTGCAGGTGAGACAACTTCTCCTTCTCCTCTGAGTTCATGAATCAATAGATGATAGAGATATGTTTTCCCACTTCCACCGGGACCGTCAAAGAAAAAGCACTTTGGCTTATCACTTGTATCCTCTAAAGCTTTATGGATTGCATTATAGGCCAAACGTTGTTGATCATTTAAGGTGGCTTTCATTTCATGTGCTCTTACTAACTCTTCTTCTTTATTGTATTGAGGACGAATGTGTGGTTTTCTTTTTGGGCGTGGCAGATTAAAATCAATAAAATGTTTAGCATGAAATTTTAAAACATGTTCAACATCAGTCATGGCATATCCTTCACAATGCTCACAATCATCAGTGTCAGGGTGGTAGGCATGGCAGTAATCTTGAATGAAGTGTTGTTTAAATTCTTGCCACAACTCCAGGGGATGATTAGGAGGACCAAAGACACATATATATGCAAACATTTCACGAAGCTGTGCAGGCATATTGAGAACACAGGCATCCAATAAAGTTTTTCTCCAAACACTGTCATCGAAGAGCAATCCAAGGGCTAATGCCGCCTCTTTAAACGTTGGGTATGTGACTTCCTTAACAGTCTTAAGGTTGTCAAAACTTGTAGCTCCTTTAACATGGAGTAACAACAGCCTTAAAAAATACCGTTCTTGTTCTTGAATACTAACAGTGTAGAGTCTACCAATGACTGAAGCACCTCCTCTCCTTCTAACTTCCCATGCACCTTCTTTCCAAACATAATGCTCAGGAATTTGACGATATAAGTACTCCCGAGCATTGGGATCATTCTCATTGAGGGTAAAGTAGGCCATGAGTGTTGATTGTCTGTCCATTGAATAACTGATGTTGTCCGCAGAATCACCCTCGTGAAAAAAAAGTGATTGTGAATGAGGCAGATGTACTGCAAGACGAATAATGCTGTGAGATTGTCTATGCATTTGAAAAGCAAAGATTCGCCAAGCTGCCTCTGGTGCACTCACATATCTGGAATCCATGAATTTATGAGTTTCATCGTGTCTGATGTTGGTTTCACAAATTTCCACATTGGCTTTGTCATGACCTTTGTACACATATTTAAAGAGGTATTTTACGCTCTGAATGGAAGCACATATTTCCACATTGATATGGCACTTATATTTTAATAGAAGGAAAGGGTTATATGGAACCACCCAAGAATTATCAATCATCTTGGAATGGTGTGAAAAAGAAGGTCCTTCGTTTCTTTGATAACTTGGATATGCATCCTCAGGTATAACAGTTTTTGTTTGAAACTGTTTGGGAAAAGCTTTTTTACACTTTCCATTCTCCATACATGGAGAATTGGGATTGTGTTGTCCACAGGGGCCATGGATCATGTGTTGCATGACAATTTGATGGAGCACAGGGTAATGTAATGGATCAGGAATTTCAGCCCAAACAGTATTATCGACTTCTACCTCAGTTCTTAGTTTTGAGTTGGCATCCAGAATAATTAGAATGTGAGCATGTGGTAGGCCTCGCTTTTGAAATTCTATCACATGAACCATAGCACAAACCTTGCCAAATAATCCAGAATTAATATCTTTCAAAAGGGCTTCAAGTTTAATCCTGAATACACGGGCCACTAAATCCGAGCGATGTTCAGCACGCTGCCATGGCTGTAAATTGGTTACAATTTCACTCCATTTCGGATTGCAGGTCATCGTTATAAAAAGATCTGGTCTTCCAAATTTAGTTACAATCGCCATGGCATCTTGATACCTCTGCTGCATGTTTCGGGGACTTCCCTCAAAGGAAGATGGTAAAATTACAGTTTTGCCAATAGGGATTCCTTTTTCTACGGATTTTCTAAGCAAATGTTCTTGAAGGAGACAATAATCTTCCACCTTCAAATCCTTCTGGTGTTGTCGTATAAAATTTAAACGATTGGCCTCGATCTTAACATAGGCATCCACCAAGTACTGCTGTGTCAGTTTTCCTCCATTAAGGACAGGATTGAATTCTGTCCGTACTGACAGCAAATAACAGTAATACTGCAGCTGTGTCACCCTGCGAGTATTTTGGCCTTCCTGCATGAGTGATTCATGCCACCCTTGCTCTCCATGAGGGAAAAACAATGGATACAGTAATGCATCCAAATTACTATGTAAAATACTTATTTGCTGTGTTTTGGGGGCCAACGGATTATTTGTGTCTGGTTTTAGATGTATTAAAATGTCTCTATTAAATGGTGGCTCTCCATCAGCATGTTCAAAGATGACTGCAACTTCATGGACAGTAGGGTTGTTATACCGTGTTGGGTCTTGCTCTCTGTCTTGTTTAATTGCCATGATGATATTAGGCATTTTTGTGCCATGTTCCAATGCTTTCTGTTCTTCCTCTTCCTCCACTTGCCGTAACATTTTGTAAGCTGAAACAAAGGGATTAATACCTTCCAATTGCTCAGCAATAATTCTCATCAAGGCTGAATTACACTTGAGATTTTCTGGAGACTGTAGGCGTTGTTCAGTAGCAGTAGCACTATCCAAAATATAGAGCTGTGCATATGCTGGAACTTGACCTTCAGCGGGGTGGAGAGTTCCAGTTCTATGGTAAATTTGGCCGTGAATCCGGAAACAATAAGGACCGTGTCCAGGTGGTTGAGAAACACTTGCACCCATCGAAGCAAATGCAAAGGAACTATTAATGCTCCTGATATTTTCCATGAGATTTTTACTATATGGGCTGTCTCCTTTCAGTAAAGTAGTGAACAGCTCAGGGTACTGAGGTAATGGTACCTTAACTTTGCCCTTGTGACAACAAAGAGAGAACTGTCCATCAGATGGCCTTTCAGCCTCAAAATGTTGTGCTTCACAATGTTGACATAACACATTCATGGGCCCACAGGTATGTTCTAAAATACCGGTATCGTCATCAGAAAAGCCAATAGGGATTGATGACGTTGGTGAAGTGAGCAACCGATGACCTTTTTTGTAGATGCCTACATAAATAAGGCGTGGTTGTGTAGAACTGTCAACACATTCAAGAAAAGAAGTAGTGACTTGAGACTTCTTACATATATTTTTTTTTTGGCGTAGTTGACGCTGTAAGGCAGCCAAATGGGCCAAACGGCGTTGTTTTGAGGTAGGTGACAAAATTTGTAAACGTTTGACTTTAGCCAATTGATGTCTTGCCATGGCAGAAGCAATCTTATGTGTTCTTTTTTTAGAAGAACATTTGCCCTTCACTTTACCCGTGCCAGATGTTGTAAGCAGTTGAGTTTCAGAAAGTGTTGGAGACACAGATATGGACGCCATATCAGAGGTAGATGGTTCTCCTTGCACCTTCACCTTTTGTTGTTTACGGCCAGATGTTGTAGGCTGTTGAGTTTCAGAAAGTGTTGCAGACACAGATATAGGAGCCATATCAGAGGTAGATGGTTCTCTTTGCACCTTTGCCTTTTGTTGTTTACGGCCAGATGTTGTAGGCAGTTGACTTTCAGAAATTGTTGTAGACACAGATATGGACGCCATATCAGAAGTAGATGGTTCTCCTTGCATCTTCATCTTTTGTTGTTTGCGGCCAGATGTTGTAGGCATTTGACTTTCAGAAAGTGTTGTAGACCCAGATATGGACGCCATATCAGAGGTAGATGGTTCTCCTTGCACCTTCACCTGTTGTTGTTTACGTCTTTTGCGTTGCGCCTCAGCTTTTTTGGCCAACCGACTGCTTCTTGCTTCAGCAGACTCCTTTGCAATTCTTTTATCCAAAGCCTCCTTGACTTTAAGCAAACGGAGACGTTTTTTTTCTGGATCTTCCTGCGCACGCTTCTTGCGCTGGAATGCAGCATTCTTAGCTCTAACAGAGCTTCTTGGTTTGTCCAAGCTCATATTGAGCACAGTGCAGAAAAATGTATGCAATAATAGCTACAGTATATTATTTAAGGAACCAATCAATATACATTCTGCATAACAATATAGTCAAAGTAGTAATATTTATATTGATAATTGTTATTAATTATATACAATATATTTTTATATATAAATTATATCATAAAAATATTATAAAAAAATATATTATATATATTATTAACTTAAGTTAAATATGTATATTATATATTACAATTTATTACAATGTGTATATATATATATATATATATTATATATATAGAATAATATACAATATATATATATAGTAATCATATACATATATATAATATAACATATATATATATATATATATATATATATCTATATATATATATATATATATATATATATATATATCTATATACATATATATATAATTATGAATATATCAATAAAAAATCGATTATATTGGTCCAAAAAGATATCTTTAGCTGATATTGTAGGGCTGAGGTTCCAGCACTGATTTTCTAACGTCCTTCCACAGGATCACCAAGGCAGAAATAATTTGTGAGGAAAAGTTAAAGGAAACACTATAAAATAGCAGATTAAACATATTATTAATCACTAAAATGGCGGCGGGGGGGATATAGTGATTGGTAGGCAAAAAGCTACGTTTTTTTTCGCAGCCACACTTGCCGCAAGTGCAAAACCGCACTTGCCGCAACTGCCGCAAGTCCCCCTATACTTTCTATGGTGATTACCGCAACTGCGCCGCAAGTCCCCCTATACTTTCTATGGAGATTACCGCAACTGCGCCGCAAGTGTAACGGTTATGCAGCAAACGTGGCAGATGCGTTTTTTTCACCACATCTGCCGCGAATTAGCGGGGGGTGTGGACATATGGGGGGGGGGTTGAGGACATATGGGGGGTGTATGGTAACAGGGGTTGGAGTTCAGTGCTAACAGCGGCAAGGGGTCGCAAGAAAAAAATTAAGATGAAAAAAAGTCACCAAAGAAGTTAATGCAGTAAGGAGCATTATTAACATATAGATGACAATCGATGTTAAAAAAATTATAAACAGATAATATAGATTTAATATTCAGGCACTGACATAATTTCAGACAAAAATTTAATATAAGGCTGAAAAAGATTTATATAATTGTGTAACATATAGATCAATAATCTATTTAATACCAATATATACAATATATTTTTATATATAAATAATATCATAAAAATATATAAAAAAAATATATTATATATATTATTAAGTTAAATAAATTATGTATATTATATATAACAATTTATTACAATGTATATATATATATATATATATATATAATATATAGATTAATATACAATATATATATATACTAATCATATACATATATATAATATGACATCTATATATATATATATATATATATATATATATAAATATATTAATCTATATCTATATATCTATATATATACATAATTATGAATATATCAATAAATAATCGATTATATTGGCCCAAAAAGATATCTTAGCTGATCTTGTAGGGATGAGGTTCCAACACTGGTTTTCTGACGTCCGTCCCACAGGATCACCAAAGCAGGAATGATTTGTGAGGAAAAGTTAAAGTAAACACTACAAAATGGCGGATTAAACATATTATTAATCACTAAAATGGCGGCGGGGGGGTATAGTGATTGGTAAGCAAAAAGCTACATTTTTTTTTGCGGCCGCACTTGCCGCAAGTGCAAAACCGCACTTGCTGCACCTGCTGCAAGTCCCCCTATACTTTCTATGGGGATTACCGCAACCGCACCGCAAGTGTAACGCTTTTATGTGGCAAACGCGGAAGATGCGTTTTTTCACCACATCTACCGCAAATTAGCGGAGGTGTGCGGACATATGGGGGGGGGGTGAGGACATATCGGAGGTGTATGTTGACAGGGCTTGGAGTTGTGTGCTGACAGCGGCCAGGAGTCGCAAGAAAAAAATTAAGATCAAAAAAAGTCACCAAAGAAGTTACATATAGATGTCAAATATGTTAAAAAATTATAAATAGATAATATATATTTAATATTCAGGCACTGACATAATTTCAGACAAAAATTTAATATAAGCCTGAAAAAGATTTATATAATTGTGTAACATATAGATCAATAATCTATTTAAAACCAATATATGCAATATATTTTAATATATAAATAATATCATAAAAATATATCAAAAAAATATATTATATATATTTGCCTCCCTGGCAGTATGATTAGGTCAGGAATTTTGTGCTAAAAGTGGGCACCCACGGTCGAGGCAAATGCATTTAAAAAAAACGCATCTGCCGCATTTGCCGCATAGCTGCCACACTTGAGGCGCTGTTGCGGTAATTGCCATAGTAAGTATAGGAGGACTTGCGGCAGATGCGGCAAGTGCAGTTTTTTGTTGGTGACCGCACTTCCCGCGGCTGGCGCAAGTGCCCCTATAGTTACTATGGCGATTACTGCAACCACGCCGCAAGTGTAACAGTTATATTATTAACTTAATAAAATTATGTATATTATATATTACAATTCATTAGAATGTTTATATATCTATATATATATCTATATATATATCTATATATACATCTACTATATAATCACGAATGGATTTCGCGCACCGTTTGAGTCCAAACTCGCATGCGAGTCATGTCGTCATGTGGATACGAACGAAGCATTGGCCGCGCAGCGGCCATTGCGAGTCGCTCTAAGGCGACTCGCTATGCCCGCGCAGCGGGCATGGCGAGTCGCCTTAGCAGCGCGAAGCATTGGCCGCGAAGCTAGTATATATATATATATTGGCACCCAGCTAGTATATATATATATATTGGCACCCAGCTAGTATATATATATATATATATATATACAGATTAATATACAATATATATATATACTAATCATATACATATATATAATACGACATCTATATATATATATATATATATATATATATATATAATTTAATCTATATAATGTGTATATATATATATATATATATATATAAATATATATACACTAGCTGTGAGCCCGATGCAAATGCATCGGGATTCTAGAACGTGCGTTAATTAGATTATAGTAGCTATATTATTTTTTTTTTTATTTATTTTTTTTTATTTCCAATTTTTTTGAATAACTTAATGTTATGAATATTTTATTTATTAGTTTTATTTTATTAGAATTAGTTAATGTTATGAATTTTTATATGGAATATTTTTTTTTATTATTTATGATTTTATTATTGTAATTATTTATTATAGAATATTTTTAGAATATTATTTTTTTTTTATTTTAATTGATTTTTTTTTTATTTGAGTAATTTGAATTTCTTAGAATTAGTTAATGTTATTAATATTTTAATTATATATATATATATTTTTTTTTTATTTTGATTTATTTTAATATTTATTATTTTTATTATTTGTATATTAATTTTTTATTTTAATGAAATTTATTTGTATTAGATTATTTTTTTTTATTTAAATTAGTTAATTTAATTAATATATTAATTTTATATATTATTATTTTTTTTTTTTTTATTTTATTGGGGTGTGTGAATACTTTTTGGGGGGTGTAAGGACTTTTTGGGGGGTTGAATACTTTTTGGGGGGGTGTGAATACTTTTTGGGGGTTGAATACTTTTTGGGGGGGTTGAATACTTTTTGGGGGGGTGTGAATACTTTTTGGGGGGGTGTGAATAGTTTTTGGGGGTGTGTGAATACTTTTTGGGGGGGTGTGAATAGTTTTTGGGGGGTTCAATACTTTTTGGGGGTGTGTGAATACTTTTTGGGGGGGTGTGAATACTTTTTGGGGGGTTGAATACTTTTTGGGGGTGTGTGAATACTTTTTGGGGGGGTTGAATACTTTTTGGGGGGTGTGAATACTTTTTGGGGGGGTTGAATACTTTTTGGGGGGGTGTGAATACTTTTTGGGGCTGAGTGCTCGCAATGGCCGCGAAGTGGGCATTGCGAGTCGCTGGCCGAAAATCGAACCAGAGGCTCGGCCACAAAGTTAGCGATTTACCGCTCAGGCAGCGACTCGCGCTACATGAGCGGTAAATCGCTAACTTTGTGGCCGAGCCTCTGGTTCTATTTTCGGCCAGCGACTCGCAATGGCCGCTTCGCGGCCATTGCTCGCGCTCAGCCAGCGACTCGCAATGGCCTCGCGGCCATTGCTCGCGCAGGCCAACTGGTGACGTCACAGAGTGACATAGCCACGGTCTTTTCGGGGTCCGACACGGAAGTGCCTACGGCAATTATATAGTAGATATATATATCAGTACGATGGTATATGGTGGTAATTAGAGCACATGTATAGCAGCACTATAGTATATGGCGGTAGATTATAGTAAATGTATAGCAGCACTATAGTATATGGCGGTACATTACAGTACATGTATAGCAGTGCTATGGTATATGGCGGTACATTAGAGTACATGTATAGCAGCGCTATGGTATATGGCAGTACATTATAGTAAATGTATAGCAGCACTATAGTATATGGCGGTACATTACAGTACATGTATAGCAGTGCTATGGTATATGGCGGTACATTACAGTACATGTATAGCAGCACTATGGTATATGGCAGTACATTATAGCACATGTATAGCAGCACTATGGTATATGGCAATACTGCGGTCACCGCGGTCCCCCACTCCTCCTGGCCCCCGGTTGTCCACAGTAAAATTAAAAAAATCCTCAGTGAGGATACTCACCTGTCCCGGCGGCTCGCTCCACCTCCGCCTTGTAGGTCCTACAGGCCTTTAGGACCTGTAGTTGCCTGGGCAAGCGATCAGCTGAGGAGGGGAGGGGGGCAGGATTATGTGGGGGGGGCAGAATGAAGCGAGCGGGGCAGGATGGAGCGAGCGGGGCAGGATGGAGCGGGAAGGGGGGGCAGGATGGAGCGGGAGGGGGCAGGATGGAGCGGGAGGGGGCAGGATGGAGGCGGGGGAAACAGGATGAAGCCGGGGGAAACAGGATGAAGCCGGGGAAACAGGATGGAGCGGGGGGGAACAGGATGGAGGCGGGGCAACAGGATGGAGGCGGGGCAACAGGATGGAGGCGGGGCAACAGGATGGAGGCGGGGGAGGGGGGCGGCAGGAAGAGCGGGGGCAGGATGGATTGAGCGGGGCAGGATGGAGGCGGAGGAGCAGGATGAAGCCGAAGGGGCAGGATTGAGCAGATGAGCAGAATGGAGCAAGCGGGGCCGGATGAGTAAGCGTGAGGGCAGGATGGAGGCAGGGGAGCAAGAACAGCGGGGGTAGGATGGAGCGAGCAGGGCAGGATGGAGTGAACGGGGCAGGAAGTAGTGAGTGGGGCAGGAAGGAGCAAGGGGGGCAGGATGGTGGGTGGGGGGGCAGGATGGTGGGTGGCGGAGCAGGATGGAGGGGGCGGGGCAGAATGGAGGCGGAGGGGCAGGATGGAGGCGGAGGGGCAGGATGGAGGCGGAGGGGCAGGATGGAGCCGGAGGGGCAGGATGGAGCCGGAGGGGCAGGATGGAGCCGGAGGGGCAGGATGGAGTCGGAGGGGCAGGATGGAGTCGGAGGGGCAGGATGGACGGAGCGAGGCAGGATGGTGAAGGCAGGGCAGGATGGAGAAGGCGGGGCAGGATGGAGACGGCAGGGCAGGATGGAGACGGCAGGGCAGGATGGAGACGGCAGGGCAGGATGGAGACGGCAGGGCAGGATGGAGACGGCAGGGCAGGATGGTGGCGGGGGGAGGGGGGGCGGGGAGGATGGAGGCGGCGGGGCAGGATGTTGGCGGGGGGTGAGGATGGTGGTGGGGTGCGGGATGGAGTCGGGGGGGCAGGATGGTGTTGGGTGGGGCAGGATGGATAGGGGGGGGCAGGATGGAGGCGCTCCTCCTGACCCCCTCCGCTCCCCGTGGCACCCGTCCCTCTGGGCCTCCAGTCTCTGCGGCCCCCCTCCCTCTGGGGCTGCACACCCCCCTCCCCCCTCCTTCATGGTGATAATAAAACTAAAAAAACCTCAGTGAGGATACTTACCCTGCGGCGGCTCGCACCACCCGTCTTGTAGGTGGCAGGACAGGACCTGTCGTTGGCTGGGAAACCGATTTGCTGGGGGTCAGTGGGCAAAGCGAGCGTCAGTGGGCAGAGTGGGGATGAGTGGGAAGAGCAGGGTTAGTGGGCAGAGCAGGGGTCAGTGGGCAGAGCTGGGGTCAGTGGGCAGAGCTGGGGTCAGTGGGCAGAGCTGGGGTCAGTGGGCATGGTCAGTAGCCAGAGGGGGGGTAAGTGGGCAGAGCAGGGTCAGTGGGCAGAGCGGGGGTGAGTGGGCAGAGTGGGGGGTGAATGGGCAGAGCAGGGTCAGTGAGCAGGATTTGGGGGTCAGTGGTCAGAGCAGGGTCATAGCGGGGGTCAGTGGTCAGAGCAGGGGTTAGTGGGCAGAGTGATTGGGCAGAGCAGGGGTCAGTGGGCACAGTCAGTAGGCACAGCAGGGGTTAGTGGGAAAAATCAGTGGGCAGAGCAGGGGTGAGTGAGCAGAGCAGGGGTGAGTGGGCACAGTCAGTGAGCAGAGCAGGGGTCAGCGGGCAGAGCGGGGGTGAGTGGGCAGAGCAGGGTTTAGTGGGCATAGCAAGGGTTATTGGGCACAGTCAGTGGGCAGAGCAGGGGTTAGTGGGCAGAGCGGCGGTCAATGGGCACAGTGAGTGGGCAGAGAAGGGTCAGTGGGTAGAGCATGGGTGAGTGGGCACGGTCAGTTGGCAGAGCAGGGGTCAGTGGGCATGGTGAAAGGGCAGAGCGGGGGGTGAGTGAACAGAGGGTGGTCAGTGGGCAGAGCAGGGTCAGTGGTAAAAGCAGGGGTGAGTGGGCAGAGTGGGAGTAAATGAGCAGAGCAGGGTCAGTAGGCAGTGTGAGGGGTCAGTGGGCAGAGCATGGTCAGTGGGCAGTGTGAGGGGTAAGTGGGCATAGCATGTTCAGTGGGCAGTGTGAGGCGTGAGTGGGCAGTGTGAGGGGTCAGTGGGCAGTGTGAGGGGTGAGTGGTCAGAGCAGGGTCAGTGGGCAGAGCAGGGTCAGTGTGAGTGGTGAGTGGGCAGAGCAGGGTCAGTGGGGTGTGTGAGGGGTCAGTGGGCAGAGCAGGGTGAGTGGGCAGTGTGAGTGGTCAGTGAGCAGAGCAGGGTCAGTGGGCAGAGCAGGGTGAGTGGGCATTGAGGGGTCAGTGGGCAGAGCATGTTCAGTGGGCAGAGGAGGGTCAGTGGGCAGTGTGAGGGGTCAGTGGGCCGAGCAGGGTGAGTGGGCAGAGCAGGGTCAGTGAGGGGTGAGTGGGCAGAGGATGGTCAGTGGGCAGAGCAGGGTCAGTGTGAGGGGTCAGTGGGCAGTGAGGGGTGAGTGGGCAGAGCATGGTGAGTGGGCAGAGCAGGATGAGTGGCCAGTGTGAGGGGTCAGTGGGCCGAGCAGGGTGAGTGGGCAGAGCATGGTCAGTGAGCATAGTGGGGGTGAGTGGGCAGAGAGGGGTGAGTGGCAGAGAGGGGGTCAGTGGCAGAGCAGGGTCAGTGGTCAGAGTGGTGGTGAATGGGCAGAGCAGGGTCAGAGAGGGGGTCAGTGTGCAGAGTGGGGGTGAGGGGGCAGAGAGAAGGTCAGGGGGAAGAGTAGGGGGGTGAGTGGGCAGAGTGGGGGTGAGTGGGCAGAGCAGGATGAGTGGGCAGAGCAGGGTGAGTGGGCAGAGTGTGGGTGAGGGGGCAGAGTAGGGGGGTGAGTGGGCAGAGTTTTGGGGGTGAGTGGGCAGAGTGGGAGTCAGTGGTCAGAGTGGGGGTCAGTGGGCAGAGTGGGGGTGAGGGGGGCAGAGAGGGGGTGAGGGGTAAGAGTTGGTGGGTGAGTGTGCAGAGTTTGGGGGTCAGTGGTCAGAGTGGGGGTCAGTGGTCAGAGTGGGGGTCAGTGGTCAGAGTGGGGGTCAGTGTGCAGAGTGGGGGTGAGGGGGGCAGAGAGGGGGTGAGGGGGAAGAGTAGGGGGGTGAGTGGGCAGAGTGGGGGTCAGTGTGGTCAGAGTGGGGGTCAGTGGGCAGAGCAGGGTCAGGGGCAGATGGGGGTCAGTGTGCAGAGTGGGGGTCAGTGTGCAGAGTGGGGGTCAGTGTGCAGAGTGGGGGTGAGGGGGAAGAGTAGGGGGTGAGTGGGCAGAGTTTGGGGGTCAGTGGGCAGGGTGGGGGTCAGTGGTCAGAGTGGGGGTCAGTGGGCAGAGCAGGGTCAGAGTGGGGGTCAGTGTGCAGAGTGGGGGTCAGTGTGCAGAGTGGGGGTCAGTGTGCAGAGTGGGGGTCAGTGTGCAGAGTGGGGGTGAGGGGGAAGAGTTGGTGGGTGAGTGGGCAGAGTGGGGGTGAGTGGTCAGAGTGGGGGTCAGGGCAGAGTGGGGGTGAGTAGGCAGAGCAGGGTCAGGGGCAGAGTGGGGGTCAGTGTGCAGCGCAGGGGGATGAGTAGGCAGAGTAGGTTAGATCGGAACAGGACCTTTGATGACGTCACGATCATGTGATCTGTGACTCCACCCATCATCGTGACGTCATCAGAGGTCCTCAAGCAGGATGAAGAGAGATCGCGGCTGGCTTGAAGGAGCTGTGGTAAGAGGCCGGGGGGGGTGACCGGACAGTGGAGGGGGTCTGTGCTGACAGGCGGGGGGTGACCGGAGAGTGGGGGGGGGCGATCGGGGAGCGGAGGGGCAGTGGTGATAGGCTGGGGTGACCGGGCAGTGGAGGATGGCTATGGTGACAGGCAGGGGGGTGATGGGGCAGCGGGGGGAAGTGTTGTGACAGGCGGGGGTGACCGGGCAGTGGAGGATGGCTATGGTGACAGGCAGGGGGGTGATGGGGCAGGCAGCGCGGGCAGGAGGAGGATCATCACTATTAATATGTGTGCTGACAGCGGCGACGGCTCGCAATGCCCGCTACGCGGGCAATGCTTCGCCGTGGTGACGTCACATAGTGACAAAGCCACGGCGTGCCGGGGTCCGACACAAAACGTGCTACGGCAATTATATAGTAGATAGAGAGAGAGAGAGAGAGAGAGAGATTAATATACAATATATATATACTAATCATATACATATATATAATATGACATGTATATATATATATATATATATATATAAATATATATGAATATATATATCTATATCTATATATCTATATATATATCTATATCAATAGATATATATATATATAATTATGAATATATCAATAAATAATGGATTATATTGGTCCAAAAAGATTTAGCTGATATATATAGATTAATCACATAAGGATTACCGCAATCGCGCCGCATTGCGAGTCGCTGGCTGAGTGCGAGCACTTGCGGCGCGGTTGCGGTAATACCCATAGGGATTACCGCAACCGCGCCGCATTGCGAGTCGCTGGCTGAGTGCGAGCACTTGCGGCGCGGTTGCGGTAATACCCATAGAGATTACCGCAACCGCGCCGCATTGCGAGTCGCTGGCTGAGTGCGAGCACTTGCGGCGCGATTGCGGTAATACCCATAGGGATTACCGCAACCGCGCCGCATTGCGAGTCGCTGGCTGAGTGCGAGCACTTGCGGCGCGGTTGCGGTAATACCCATAGAGATTACCGCAACCGCGCCGCATTGCGAGTCGCTGGCTGAGTGCGAGCACTTGCGGCGCGATTGCGGTAATCCCCATAGAAAGTATAGGGTGACTTGCGGTAAGTGCGGCAAGTGCGGTTTTGCCGCACCTGCCGCAAGTCACCCTATACTTTGTATGCGGATTACCGCAACCACGCCGCAGATGCGGTTTTGTAATACAATAAAATAATTCAAATACCAATAAATTCACTTCAAATAACAAATAATAAATCAATTTAATAATATTAAAAATATTAAAAAAAAAATAAAATAAATAAATTAAAAAATAATAATAATAATATATATATATAGAGAGAGATTAATATACTATATATATATATATATATACTAATCATATACATATATATAATATGACATGTATATATATATATATAGAGAGAGAGAGATTAATATACAATATATATATATATACTAATCATATACATATATATAATATGACATATATATATATATATATATATATAAATCTATATAATGTATATATATATATATATATATATATATATATATATATATTATATATATCTATATATATATATATATAATAACGAATATATCAATAAATCTCTCTCTCTCTCTATATATATATATATATATAATTATGAATATATGAATATAATAATAATATTAATAATGAATTAATAATAATAATTAATATTAACACTAAAATTGATAATATTAATAAATAATCCTAATGAATAATCAATTATATTGAGCCAAAAATACATATAATGATGAATATATCAATATTATAATAATATTAATAATATATGAATAATAATAATTAATATTAACACGAAAATTAATAATTAATAAATAATCATAATAAATAATCAATTATATTGAACGAAAAAGATATCTTAGCTGATCTTGTAGAGATGAGGTTCCAGCACTGGTTTTCTGACGTCCGTCCCACAGGATCACCAAGCCATAATCGATTAATAATAATAATTAATATTAACACTAATAATAATATTAATATTAATAATTAATAATAATTATTAATCGATTATATTGGCCAAAAAGATGTCTTGTAGGGATGAGATTCCAGCACTGGTTTTTCCGACGTCCGTCCACAGGATCACCAAGGCAGGAATAATTTGTGAGAAAAAGTTAAAGTAAACACTATAAAATTGCTTCAGGTGACAGCATAGTGATTGGTAGACAAAGGGGAGTATGGTGATTGGTAGGCAAAATGAGTTGCCACCCAGCAACAGCGCAGTCTGCCACGGGTTTTTTCGCGGGCAAACCTTACCGCAAGTGTAAAACCGCACTTGCCGCACCTGCCGCAAGTCCCCCTATACTTTCTATGGGGATTACCGCAACCGCGCCGCAACTGTAACCGCATTACACTTGCGGCGCGAATGCGGTAATCCCCATAGAAAGTATAGGGGGACTTGCGGCAGGTGCGGCGACTGAGGTAGCGACTCGCAATGGATCCCCATTGAAAGTATAGGGGGACTTGCGGCAAGTGCGGCGGCTGAGGTAGCGACTCGCAATGGCCTCGCGGCCATTGCTCGCGCTACCTCAGCGGTACATCGCTAAATTTGTGGCCGAGCCTCTGGTTCTATTTTCGGCCACCGACTCGCAATGGCCGCTTCGCGGCCATTGCTCGTACGTGGTGACGTCAGCGGCTCGCAATGGCCGCTACGCGGCCAATGCTTCGCCGTGATGACGTCACAATAGTGACAAAGCCACGGCACGTTGTCGGGGGCCGACACGAAAATGCCTACGGCAATTATAGAGTAGATATTTCCAATTGCATCCATACAGCCATCGTTTGAAAAACTCACACATCTATGAAGCCACTCTTCCCCCAGTCAATCAAGTTAGAGAACAGGCAAGCCAACACAGCAGAAGGAGAGGACAGCGCTGCAATAGCAGCGTAGAGCAGAAAGTTAAAGCTTCACAGCCGACAGGCTATTAAGCTTATCACTCATCTACACCGCAAGATCTCCCTCCCTAGTACAAGGGAAAGACTGCCGCCCAGCATGGACCAATACCCCGAGGATCACTAGACAGGGTATGTTCTTCCTCCCACATCTCTGGTCTGCGCAGCTTGTAGTTGGTGAGGGCTCACCGGCCCTACTTGCTCACGGTGAGATCTTCCTCAAATCCACAGTTAAAGATGTATAGAGATGCTAGATATAGGTACGAGATCTCCATTAAGTCTGTACGCAAGTAGTGTTAGGTAAAGGCACCAAGTAGTAGATTTCAGTACACAATCGACATATACAAACAGCGTAAATTCAATTATGTAGACATCATATAGAGATTTCACAAGAAAGACTCTGTATGCAAGTAGCGTATGCAATAAACGTAAGATCCAATGCACTATCGTCTAGAATCCTCACAGATAGGTCTCACTACGCAATTAGCATAGGTAAACAGCTAATATATGTTTTCTCACAGATAATCCTCAGCAATCACATAAGAAAGTTAATAACACCAGAATGATGTACCAATTTGCCTCTGGTGCTTGTGTGAAGATAGACACAGACATAGTTTTTCTTCTATACAATGCCACTGTTTAGACTGTTATAAAATGGCGGACCCAATACACCTCATCATACAAAATGGCGCTGTTTGTCTTCACCTCTCAAAATAGAGATTATATTCTGAGGCATGACATTAACATGTTTTTTATTATATTTCCTCTTTAATGGCCACATGCTTGTCATTTTAATCCTGATGCTAATAACTATGGTTTTTGAAATGCAATATGGGTGCAACATCTTAGGGCAACTCCTCTATGCCATCATTTCTAACCCGGGGATATCAAGTCATCAACTGAAAAACATTAACAGCAACAAAAAATAGTTAGTTTAAATTTCTTGGAGTCCTTCGACCAATTTTTTAAACCAGCCCATCAGCTGGCAGAACTGAGCACAAGTGAACAATTAAAGAGTATGGAGAAGTAGTATCTAGAGCTCAATATCCATGCCATCAAGGGGGAGGGGCGATTGGACCCTTTTGAATTTTGAGTTTCAAAAATGAAGGAGTGGACTAAGCTTGACACTCATGTCTTGAAGGTTTTGAAGGTCATGCCCAGCAGTGTTCTCTCAAAATGCATCTTTAGAGCTGCTGGTGGTGTCCTGATAGATAAGTGCATCCAGATGTCTCTTGAAAGTGTAGACTACCTGACATTCATCAAGATGAAAAAGTCATGGGTCTCCAGTGACTTTTTCACTCCAGTGGCTTACTGCTCAGAGTAGACAATGTTGTACATTTCAGTGTGCTGCATTAATTTCGCCATTCTCCAATTTTTATTGTGGGTCAAGTGATGCCACTTTTGTGGTATCTGACCTTAATTTTTTCAAATGGGGAAACTCTTTTTGGGTCTTCTTGTCTATTTCCTGAATTTAGCATGGTTCTGTGAGTACGATGCCTACACGTGTCACTCATTACCCTGTTACTAATGAATGTTTAACATTGAATTGCTAGGCCAGGCCTTGTTCCAGACCATGTGCCATGCATGCAGGCTGCACAATTCTCCAATTTTTATTGTGTGTCAATTATTGCCGTTTTGGTTGCATTTGGCCTTAATGAGGAGCTTCTTTCTGTGGTGTGTTTTTTGTGTGTTTTGTGAAATTAGCAGGAGTCTCTGAGCACCAGGCCTACATCTGAAGATTAAAATACTCAGCAAGGTCTTGTCCCATGCATTCATAATGCCCAATGATAAAGATATTAATTCTGGGGAATAAATGCTACTTTAGAGCTTTAGTTACCCTTTAAAGTTATTCTCTATACCCTTAATTTTGCCTCACACTAATTTCAAAGGAGTTTGGAAGTTCGACGACCTATTCAGTGATCATGACGGCAAACATATGCTTGTTTGTCGAACTGAACCAAATCCGAACTTCAAAAGGTTTGCTCATCCCTTTTCTCTTTTCCAGAGCAGAGTAGATGTTGGTGTGGCTCCCCTGCGGCTAGGCGCCACAGGGTAGTATTGCACTTTAATATTAAATGTGTTTTCCCCTGTAAAGTTGTCAGTTCAGGGTTAAACCTGTGGAGTCTGTAAGTGCACACACCTAGGATTAGACCACTAGAATAGTGGGGACCGATAATTTAGTAGGTCCCAACAGGGGTGGAGCCTAGGGGTAGATGCAGAAGAGAGTGATAGTTTTTTAATGAGATGGTGCTGGGAATGCAGGCAGAAAGGTCAGGCCTGACAGCCCAGTTGACAGGCGGGAGCCCCATCTTTATGTGGGGGGCCCAGAACAGCAGGCAACGGACCAGGACTGGTTGGAGCCAACTGGTCACGTTGAGGGAACACCGGCAGCGCAGGAAGCCGAGGCAGATAGCAGTTCAGCTCTATCTGCAGACTGACGAGCTGCAGGCCCATAGAAACTGGGTTGCTGACAGCGCCACCAAGTATCTCGCCCCTCAGGACTGAGAAGCGGTTCAAGACACTACAGGAGAAGGGCCATAAATTGCGGTGCCGGAGGGAGGCTTTCTAGCTCTCGGGCTTCCTATCTGGACCCATGGGGCACAAACCTTGCCTGATAGATACAGACCGTGGGACTTGCGGGAGAGCTCTGCGAGGGTGGTAGAAGTTAG
This sequence comes from Allobates femoralis, assembly GCA_033576535.1. NCBI lineage: Eukaryota > Metazoa > Chordata > Amphibia > Anura > Aromobatidae > Allobates > Allobates femoralis. The sequence continues at coordinate 347,761,925 of JARQOC010000002.1, forward strand.
GATAAAAAGAGACCCTGAAAGACAAAGACAGAGAACATCTAGAGACCCCATAAGGGGGACCCTGAGCTGGCAACATCACCCTGCAAACCAAACTGTACCGTGTCTCGTTTTGCCATCTACCGGTACCCAATAAAGTGGAGTTAAACTTGAACTGGTTTCTGTTATTCTTTTCGCCGGTGCCCAGAGGGTTCAGCACCACCAGCAGCTCAGCAGAGGGGTAAGAACTGCAGCACCAACACCTACAACTACTCCCCTCATCCACACTTTATTCACTGCTGCCGTGAGGTAATAGCTCCACTTGGTGGGTGCAGCAGAGTGTGGAGCAGCTCCCTACATCACCTCAGTGGCTGGCTTGCAGCGCCGGTATCATCTAACAAAGGTATTACCTAAAATAGTTCAATTTTAACATTAATATTAAAAGTTATGTGTGTCCTATGCAATCAGAAGATACATGTAAAGGGAAGGAGGGGGATATGTATATGTACAACAACAAATGGTGAATATAATATTGATTTATTAGTCAAGGCGTTTCAGAGCTCCCTGAAATGCCCTGAAACATGGCAATATGATACTAATTTGTCCTTAGGAATTGGCCAGGGAGCCCTGAAATTCATTGATTAATAAATCAATATTATATTCATTCTTTGATGTCTCGTGGAATACGGCAGCATAGTTTTTATTCCTTTATACTCCCTACTCCATATGCACCATGATATGCTTTTATAGTGGTTGTGACTCTCACAACCACACAAGGTGAGCCTCTGATACCTATTTAGGTAACATTTTAACTCTCAGACTCTTCATCCTCCCTATTTTAATTTTCTGAGATAATGACTTTTGTGTTTCATTGGCTTTAAGCCATAATCATCAACATTAACAGAAAAAAACATTTGGAATAGATCACCCTGTTTTTAATGACTCTAAATAATATATGTGTTTGACTTTATGTATTGAATTACTGAAATAAATAAACTTATTGATGATATTCTAATTCATTGAGATGCACCTGTACCTTTCCACTAAGTTAGTAAAAAATGTTATCTCATTTAGAAGGGTTCAAAAAATAAACGGGAACATTGGATATATTGGAGACTGGAGGAGTATAGTTTGGCATAGGCTACTCTACACCCCTGGGTATAATTTGACTTACAACAGTTTATCCTGGGGGTCTACTCTAAACCTGGGTATAGTTTGGCCCAGGGCAATCTGGACATGGGTCAATTTGGCCTTTTACACCAGTATATGTGGCCTCATCCTGGTATACATGGTTCCATCCTTTTATATATGGCCCCTCTTCTGTACCCATCATTGAATAATTTCCGTACCCACTGTATTTAAATTTTTCACTCTTTGTTTCATTGCAGCCATTTGGTAGATTCAAAACAGTTAATTTTTTTTACCCATTAATGTACACACTGCACCACATCTCGACTGAAAAAAATAAGAAATATAAAAAATTTTGTAAATGTATTAAAAAAGAAAAACTAAAATATCACATTGCCATGAGTATTCAGACCCTTTTCTCAGTATTGATTAGAAGCCCTTTTGAGCTAGTGCAGCCATGAGACTTCTTGGGAATGATGCAACAAATTTTTCACACCTGGATTTGGGCATCCCCTGCCATTCTTCCTTGCAGATCCTCTCCAGTTCCGTTTGGTGGCAGCCGTTTTCAGGTCACTCCAAAGATGCTTAATTGGGTTTAAGTCAGGGCTCTGGCTGGGCCAGTCAAGAATGGTCACAGAGTTGTTCTGAAGCAACTCTTTTTTATTTTAGCTGTGTGTTTAGGGTCATAGACTTGGCGGTGGGTTCACATTCCAACAAGACAGAGGTCCAGAGCACTCTGGAAGAGGTTTCCATCCAGGATATCTCTTTAGTTGGCCGCATTCATGTTTGCTTTAATTGTAACCAGTAGTGATGAGTGAACCTGCCGATGTTCGGGTTCAGCGAACTCACCCAAACATTTTTTTTTAAGTTCGGGTTCGAGGCTGAAAGTGACTCAAACTTGAGTCCAAACCTAGGAGGCTGTAAAATTAAACAGCATTATACTTTGCAGCGTTCACCCACTTGTATTTTGGAGCCATTCATTAACTTCCTGGATATTCACTGCAGAAGGACCCAACAGACGCTATTAGAGAGAATTGGTGCACCAAATCCATGATGCGGTTTCTGCCATGGATTTCATGCTCTTTAAGTGCACTTTTGGCACAAAACTGCATTCATTGTGTTCAATGTGTTCATCTGCATCTCCTGGCCGAAAAAAGCACCTAAACCATGACATGGTTTTTGCTGCGGATTTCATGGTTTCTTTTATGCATTGTGTTCAACATGTTTATCTTAATCTCCTGAACCAAAAAAGCACCAAAATTGCCACACAGTTGAGTCCTTTTTATAAAATTATTCCTTGAAACACTTTTAAAAAAAATTACGTGGGCTTCGCCATATTTTTGCATGCCAGCCAGGTACAGCAGAGAGGTACATGCTGCGCCCCTACCCTCAGCTGCCTATTTTTACCTGACTGGAAACCAAAAATATAGGGAATCCGTTTTTAATTTTTTCATGAATTTAATAAATTATATGGGGATTTACCGTATCTTTGGTTTCAAGACAGGTACAACTAGGTAGCTGGGGACTTGAATCTTCAGCACAGGATGGCCCAAGCTTTCTGCCCTGCTCCCACTGTGTATTGCAGCTCACATCTGCCCTGAAAAATTGCACATTCATAGAAGTGCCATACTCTGGCGCTGTACCCCGACTTTTCGACTGGCCCTGGTGGCAGTGGCACACTGTGTAATAATACTTTGTGGCCGCTCATTAATTTCCTGGATATTCACTGCAGAGGGACCCAACAGACGCTGTCACAGAGAACTGGTGCACCAAAACCATGATGCGGTTTTTGCCATGGATTTCATGCTCTTTTGATGCACTTTTGGCACAAGCTGCATGCATTGTGTTCAATGTGTTCATCTGATTCTCCTGGCCAAAAAAGCATCAAATTTCAACACAGTTGAGCCCTTTTTATAAAATTATTCCTTGAAATACTTTTTTAAAAAAAATGACATTGAGCGTCTCCAAATTTTTGTATGCCAACCCAGTATAGCAGGCAGGTAGGGCTGCCCCCCTACCCTCAGCTGCCTATTTTTACCTGGCTGGTAACCAAAAATTTAGGGAAGCACTTTTTTAAAAAATATTTCATGAATTTCAATAAATAATTTAAATAAATTACATGGGCAGCTGGGGGCTTGAATCTTCAGCACAGGGTGACCCAAGCTTTCTGCCCCCCGCCACAGTGAATTGCAGACCACATCTGCCCCAAAAAATTGCAAATTCATAGAAGCACCATTTTCTGGAGCTGTTCCCTGACTTTTTGAGTGGCCTTGGTGGTGGTGGCACACTGGGTAATAAAGGGGTTTTGTACTGGCAGCTGGCACTAAGACCGAAATTCATAGTGTCAGGCCAATATTAGATGCACCCCCTATGAATTTTTAGTAAGCAGAAAAAAAATCACATCATCAAAAAAAGATTTAGAAGCAAAACACAAAACAACCCTGTTTCCCATCTGTAATTAGCAAAAAAAAAAACTCCCTCCGACATAATCTACAAGGAAGATCTTCCGCTCTGCTGCATATCTCTGTGAGCAGATGCCCATTCTCTGTGACAGCATCTGTGATTGGCTCTGCAGTGAATATCTAGAACGTTAATAAGCATCACTGGAAGTAGACGCAGTGGGGTGGTGGAACGCGGTAAGTATAATGCTGATTAATAACTATTTACTTTACTTTTACAGCTCCTCTGCCCCTGAACCCAAACAGTAACACAGACTTATCAGTAAAGTCTGTGTTTGGGATTTGTGCCTGAACACTAGATGTTTAATATGTACCATGAACTTTAGTTCAGGTTCACCCATCATTAGTAAGCTGTCCCGACAGCTGAAAATCATGCCCATAGCATTATGCTGACAGCACCATGTTAACTGTTTGGATTGTATTGGGCAGGTGATGAGCAATGCGTGGTTTCGTCCACACATACCACTGAGAATTATCATCAAAAAGTTCTATCTTCGTCTCATCAGACCAGAGAATCTCATTTCTCATAGTATGGGATTCCTTCATGTATTTTTCAGCAAACTCTATGCAGGTTTTCATATGTCTTGCACCGAGGAGAGGCTTCTGGCGGGCCAATCTGATGGACTGGTGGAGGGCTGCAGTGATAGTTGACTTTGTGGAACTTTCTCCCATCTCCCTACTGCATCTTTGGAGCTCAGCCACAGTGATCTTGGGGTTCTCCTTTACCTCTCTCACCAAAGCTCTTCTCCCACGATTGCTCAGTTTGGCTGGATGGCCAGGTCTAGGAAGACGTCTGGTGGTCCCAAACTTATTTAATTTAAGAATTATGAAGGCCAATGTGCTCTTAGGAACCTTGAGTGCTGCAGAAATTATTTTGTAACTTTGGCCAGATCTGTGCCTTGCCACAATTCTGTCTCTGACCTCCTTGGGCAGTTCCTTTGACCTTGTAATTCTCATTTGGTCTGACATGCACTGTGAGCTTTGCAGTCTTAAATAGACAGGTGGGTGTCTTTCCAAATCAAGTCCTATCAGTTTATTTAAACACAGCTGAACTCCAAAGAAGTAGTAGAACTAGTGATGGGCGAATCCTAAATTACTCGGAATCGCTTGACTCTAGCGAGTCCGAGCACAGGACTCGCTACTCGTTGCGAGTCTAGCGAGTCCAATGTTAATGAATGGGGAAGCGAGTAATAGCGAGTAGTGTGAGATTTACAAATCGCAGATGTGTCTCGGAAGCTTCAGCCTGAAGCAATCCTAGTTTGTCATTTATTTGCATTGGACTCGTTTACTTTGTAAGTAATCGCTGGGAAACTCGCACAGATAAGATCCTGTCTGTTCAGTGTGCTGGCTGCCAGCTCCAGGGTCCTAGAGCTCGCCTGCTGCCTGATGTAGCAGTGCTGAGATTGTTCTCAGTCTGCTCATTCCCTGTGTACAGACATGAATGTCTGTGCACAGAGATGATGTAGCAGAGCTGAGATTGTTCTCAGTCTGCTCATTCCCTGTGTACAGACATGAATGTCTGTGCACAGAGATGATGTAGCAGAGCTGAGATTGTTCTCAGTCTGCTCATTCCCTGTGTACAGACATGAATGTCTGTGCACAGAGATGATGTAGCAGAGCTGAGATTGTTCTCAGTCTGCTCATTCCCTGTGCATAGACATCTATATCTATGCACAGGGATGAGCAGAGAGGACATCGCGTTTTGGACTGCGTCGGACGGAAGAGGATTTTTTTTAATTAAAGATGGAGTCCCTAATGGCTTTTTTTTTTATTTCTAATAAAAAATTTTCTTTGTGTTGTGTTTTTTTTAAAACAATTTAATAGAAATTCATGGCGGTCATGTCTAATATTGGCGTGACCGCCATAAATTTCGGGCTTAGGGCCAGCTGATAATACAAAGCTGGCCCTAACCTCTTTATTACCCAGCGTGCCACAGCCACCAGGGCCGCTGGAAGAGCGGGGTTCAGCGCCAGAGGATGGCGCTTCAATGAACGCGCCATCTTCTGGGGCGGCTGCGGGCTGCAATTTGCAGCGGGGGGTGCCCAGAAAGCTTGGGCATCCCTGCGCTGCGGATTCCAGCCCCCAGCTGCTTAGCTGTACCTGGCTAGACATAGAAATTGCGCGGAGCCCCACGCATTTTTTTTTAATTATTTCATGAAATTCTGAGATTCTGACTCTGACTCTGAGACTCTGACTCTGAGACTCTGACTCTGAAATTCATGAAATAATAAAAAAAAAATGCGTGGGGCTCCGCGCATATTCTATGTCTAGCCAGGTACAGCTAAGCAGCTGGGGGCTGGAATCTGCAGCGCAGGGAGGCCCAAGCTTTCTGGGCACCCCCCGCTGCAAATTGCAAATTCATAGAAGCACCATTTTCTGGAGCTGTTCCCTGACTTTTTGAGTGGCCTTGGTGGTGGTGGCACACTGAATAATAAAGGGGTTTTGTACTGGCAGCTGGCACTAAGACCGAAATTCATAGTGTCAGGCCAATATTAGATGCACCCCCTATGAATTTTTAGTAAGCAGAAAAAAAATCACATCATCAAAAAAAGATTTAGACGCAAAACACAAAACAACCCTGTTTCCCATCTGTAATTAGCAAAAAAAAAAACTCCCTCCGACATAATCTACAAGGAAGATCTTCCGCTCTGCTGCATATCTCTGTGAGCAGATGCCCATTCTCTGTGACAGCATCTGTGATTGGCTCTGCAGTGAATATCTAGAACGTTAATAAGCATCACTGGAAGTAGACGCAGTGGGGTGGTGGAACGCGGTAAGTATAATGCTGATTAATAACTATTTACTTTACTTTTACAGCTCCTCTGCCCCTGAACCCAAACAGTAACACAGACTTATCAGTAAAGTCTGTGTTTGGGATTTGTGCCTGAACACTAGATGTTTAATATGTACCATGAACTTTAGTTCAGGTTCACCCATCATTAGTAAGCTGTCCCGACAGCTGAAAATCATGCCCATAGCATTATGCTGACAGCACCATGTTAACTGTTTGGATTGTATTGGGCAGGTGATGAGCAATGCGTGGTTTCGTCCACACATACCACTGAGAATTATCATCAAAAAGTTCTATCTTCGTCTCATCAGACCAGAGAATCTCATTTCTCATAGTATGGGATTCCTTCATGTATTTTTCAGCAAACTCTATGCAGGTTTTCATATGTCTTGCACCGAGGAGAGGCTTCTGGCGGGCCAATCTGATGGACTGGTGGAGGGCTGCAGTGATAGTTGACTTTGTGGAACTTTCTCCCATCTCCCTACTGCATCTTTGGAGCTCAGCCACAGTGATCTTGGGGTTCTCCTTTACCTCTCTCACCAAAGCTCTTCTCCCACGATTGCTCAGTTTGGCTGGATGGCCAGGTCTAGGAAGACGTCTGGTGGTCCCAAACTTATTTAATTTAAGAATTATGAAGGCCAATGTGCTCTTAGGAACCTTGAGTGCTGCAGAAATTATTTTGTAACTTTGGCCAGATCTGTGCCTTGCTACAATTCTGTCTCTGACCTCCTTGGGCAGTTCCTTTGACCTTGTAATTCTCATTTGGTCTGACATGCACTGTGAGCTTTGCAGTCTTAAATAGACAGGTGGGTGTCTTTCCAAATCAAGTCCTATCAGTTTATTTAAACACAGCTGAACTCCAAAGAAGTAGTAGAACTAGTGATGGGCGAATCCTAAATTACTCGGAATCGCTTGACTCTAGCGAGTCCGAGCACAGGACTCGCTACTCGTTGCGAGTCTAGCGAGTCCAATGTTAATGAATGGGGAAGCGAGTAATAGCGAGTAGTGTGAGATTTACAAATCGCAGATGTGTCTCGGAAGCTTCAGCCTGAAGCAATCCTAGTTTGTCATTTATTTGCATTGGACTCGTTTACTTTGTAAGTAATCGCTGGGAAACTCGCACAGATAAGATCCTGTCTGTTCAGTGTGCTGGCTGCCAGCTCCAGGGTCCTAGAGCTCGCCTGCTGCCTGATGTAGCAGTGCTGAGATTGTTCTCAGTCTGCTCATTCCCTGTGTACAGACATGAATGTCTGTGCACAGAGATGATGTAGCAGAGCTGAGATTGTTCTCAGTCTGCTCATTCCCTGTGTACAGACATGAATGTCTGTGCACAGAGATGATGTAGCAGAGCTGAGATTGTTCTCAGTCTGCTCATTCCCTGTGTACAGACATGAATGTCTGTGCACAGAGATGATGTAGCAGAGCTGAGATTGTTCTCAGTCTGCTCATTCCCTGTGCATAGACATCTATATCTATGCACAGGGATGAGCAGAGAGGACATCGCGTTTTGGACTGCGTCGGACGGAAGAGGATTTTTTTAATTAAAGATGGAGTCCCTAATGGCTTTTTTTTTTATTTCTAATAAAAAATTTTCTTTGTGTTGTGTTTTTTTTAAAACAATTTAATAGAAATTCATGGCGGTCATGTCTAATATTGGCGTGACCGCCATAAATTTCGGGCTTAGGGCCAGCTGATAATACAAAGCTGGCCCTAACCTCTTTATTACCCAGCGTGCCACAGCCACCAGGGCCGCTGGAAGAGCGGGGTTCAGCGCCAGAGGATGGCGCTTCAATGAACGCGCCATCTTCTGGGGCGGCTGCGGGCTGCAATTTGCAGCGGGGGGTGCCCAGAAAGCTTGGGCATCCCTGCGCTGCGGATTCCAGCCCCCAGCTGCTTAGCTGTACCTGGCTAGACATAGAAATTGCGCGGAGCCCCACGCATTTTTTTTTAATTATTTCATGAAATTCTGAGATTCTGACTCTGACTCTGAGACTCTGACTCTGAGACTCTGACTCTGAAATTCATGAAATAATAAAAAAAAAATGCGTGGGGCTCCGCGCATATTCTATGTCTAGCCAGGTACAGCTAAGCAGCTGGGGGCTGGAATCTGCAGCGCAGGGAGGCCCAAGCTTTCTGGGCACCCCCCGCTGCAAATTGCAAATTCATAGAAGCACCATTTTCTGGAGCTGTTCCCTGACTTTTTGAGTGGCCTTGGTGGTGGTGGCACACTGGGTAATAAAGGGGTTTTGTACTGGCAGCTGGCACTAAGACCGAAATTCATAGTGTCAGGCCAATATTAGATGCACCCCCTATGAATTTTTAGTAAGCAGAAAAAAAATCACATCATCAAAAAAAGATTTAGAAGCAAAACACAAAACAACCCTGTTTCCCATCTGTAATTAGCAAAAAAAAAAACTCCCTCCGACATAATCTACAAGGAAGATCTTCCGCTCTGCTGCATATCTCTGTGAGCAGATGCCCATTCTCTGTGACAGCATCTGTGATTGGCTCTGCAGTGAATATCTAGAACGTTAATAAGCATCACTGGAAGTAGACGCAGTGGGGTGGTGGAACGCGGTAAGTATAATGCTGATTAATAACTATTTACTTTACTTTTACAGCTCCTCTGCCCCTGAACCCAAACAGTAACACAGACTTATCAGTAAAGTCTGTGTTTGGGATTTGTGCCTGAACACTAGATGTTTAATATGTACCATGAACTTTAGTTCAGGTTCACCCATCATTAGTAAGCTGTCCCGACAGCTGAAAATCATGCCCATAGCATTATGCTGACAGCACCATGTTAACTGTTTGGATTGTATTGGGCAGGTGATGAGCAATGCGTGGTTTCGTCCACACATACCACTGAGAATTATCATCAAAAAGTTCTATCTTCGTCTCATCAGACCAGAGAATCTCATTTCTCATAGTATGGGATTCCTTCATGTATTTTTTCAGCAAACTCTATGCAGGTTTTCATATGTCTTGCACCGAGGAGAGGCTTCTGGCGGGCCAATCTGATGGACTGGTGGAGGGCTGCAGTGATAGTTGACTTTGTGGAACTTTCTCCCATCTCCCTACTGCATCTTTGGAGCTCAGCCACAGTGATCTTGGGGTTCTCCTTTACCTCTCTCATCAAAGCTCTTCTCCCACGATTGCTCAGTTTGGCTGGATGGCCAGGTCTAGGAAGACGTCTGGTGGTCCCAAACTTATTTAATTTAAGAATTATGAAGGCCAATGTGCTCTTAGGAACCTTGAGTGCTGCAGAAATTATTTTGTAACTTTGGCCAGATCTGTGCCTTGCCACAATTCTGTCTCTGACCTCCTTGGGCAGTTCCTTTGACCTTGTAATTCTCATTTGGTCTGACATGCACTGTGAGCTTTGCAGTCTTAAATAGACAGGTGGGTGTCTTTCCAAATCAAGTCCTATCAGTTTATTTAAACACAGCTGAACTCCAAAGAAGTAGTAGAACTAGTGATGGGCGAATCCTAAATTACTCGGAATCGCTTGACTCTAGCGAGTCCGAGCACAGGACTCGCTACTCGTTGCGAGTCTAGCGAGTCCAATGTTAATGAATGGGGAAGCGAGTAATAGCGAGTAGTGTGAGATTTACAAATCGCAGATGTGTCTCAGAAGCTTCAGCCTGAAGCAATCCTAGTTTTGTCATTTATTTGCATTGGACTCGTTTACTTTGTAAGTAATCGCTGGGAAACTCGCACAGATAAGATCCTGTCTGTTCAGTGTGCTGGCTGCCAGCTCCAGGGTCCTAGAGCTCGCCTGCTGCCTGATGTAGCAGTGCTGAGATTGTTCTCAGTCTGCTCATTCCCTGTGTACAGACATGAATGTCTGTGCACAGAGATGATGTAGCAGAGCTGAGATTGTTCTCAGTCTGCTCATTCCCTGTGTACAGACATGAATGTCTGTGCACAGAGATGATGTAGCAGAGCTGAGATTGTTCTCAGTCTGCTCATTCCCTGTGCATAGACATCTATATCTATGCACAGGGATGAGCAGAGAGGACATCGCGTTTTGGACTGCGTCGGACGGAAGAGGATTTTTTTAATTAAAGATGGAGTCCCTAATGGCTTTTTTTTTTATTTCTAATAAAAAATTTTCTTTGTGTTGTGTTTTTTTTTAAAACAATTTAATAGAAATTCATGGCGGTCATGTCTAATATTGGCGTGACCGCCATAAATTTCGGGCTTAGGGCCAGCTGATAATACAAAGCTGGCCCTAACCTCTTTATTACCCAGTGTGCCACAGCCACCAGGGCCGCTGGAAGAGCGGGGTTCAGCGCCAGAGGATGGCGCTTCAATGAACGCGCCATCTTCTGGGGCGGCTGCGGGCTGCAATTTGCAGCGGGGGGTGCCCAGAAAGCTTGGGCATCCCTGCGCTGCGGATTCCAGCCCCCAGCTGCTTAGCTGTACCTGGCTAGACATAGAAATTGCGCGGAGCCCCACGCATTTTTTTTTAATTATTTCATGAAATTCTGAGATTCTGACTCTGACTCTGAGACTCTGACTCTGAGACTCTGACTCTGAAATTCATGAAATAATAAAAAAAAAATGCGTGGGGCTCCGCGCAATTTCTATGTCTAGCCAGGTACAGCTAAGCAGCTGGGGGCTGGAATCTGCAGCGCAGGGAGGCCCAAGCTTTCTGGGCACCCCCCGCTGCAAATTGCAAATTCATAGAAGCACCATTTTCTGGAGCTGTTCCCTGACTTTTTGAGTGGCCTTGGTGGTGGTGGCACACTGGGTAATAAAGGGGTTTTGTACTGGCAGCTGGCACTAAGACCGAAATTCATAGTGTCAGGCCAATATTAGATGCACCCCCTATGAATTTTTAGTAAGCAGAAAAAAAATCACATCATCAAAAAAAGATTTAGAAGCAAAACACAAAACAACCCTGTTTCCCATCTGTAATTAGCAAAAAAAAAAACTCCCTCCGACATAATCTACAAGGAAGATCTTCCGCTCTGCTGCATATCTCTGTGAGCAGATGCCCATTCTCTGTGACAGCATCTGTGATTGGCTCTGCAGTGAATATCTAGAACGTTAATAAGCATCACTGGAAGTAGACGCAGTGGGGTGGTGGAACGCGGTAAGTATAATGCTGATTAATAACTATTTACTTTACTTTTACAGCTCCTCTGCCCCTGAACCCAAACAGTAACACAGACTTATCAGTAAAGTCTGTGTTTGGGATTTGTGCCTGAACACTAGATGTTTAATATGTACCATGAACTTTAGTTCAGGTTCACCCATCATTAGTAAGCTGTCCCGACAGCTGAAAATCATGCCCATAGCATTATGCTGCCAGCACCATGTTAACTGTTTGGATTGTATTGGGCAGGTGATGAGCAATGCGTGGTTTCGTCCACACATACCACTGAGAATTATCATCAAAAAGTTCTATCTTCGTCTCATCAGACCAGAGAATCTCATTTCTCATAGTATGGGATTCCTTCATGTATTTTTCAGCAAACTCTATGCAGGTTTTCATATGTCTTGCACCGAGGAGAGGCTTCTGGCGGGCCAATCTGATGGACTGGTGGAGGGCTGCAGTGATAGTTGACTTTGTGGAACTTTCTCCCATCTCCCTACTGCATCTTTGGAGCTCAGCCACAGTGATCTTGGGGTTCTCCTTTACCTCTCTCACCAAAGCTCTTCTCCCACGATTGCTCAGTTTGGCTGGATGGCCAGGTCTAGGAAGACGTCTGGTGGTCCCAAACTTATTTAATTTAAGAATTATGAAGGCCAATGTGCTCTTAGGAACCTTGAGTGCTGCAGAAATTATTTTGTAACTTTGGCCAGATCTGTGCCTTGCCACAATTCTGTCTCTGACCTCCTTGGGCAGTTCCTTTGACCTTGTAATTCTCATTTGGTCTGACATGCACTGTGAGCTTTGCAGTCTTAAATAGACAGGTGGGTGTCTTTCCAAATCAAGTCCTATCAGTTTATTTAAACACAGCTGAACTCCAAAGAAGTAGTAGAACTAGTGATGGGCGAATCCTAAATTACTCGGAATCGCTTGACTCTAGCGAGTCCGAGCACAGGACTCGCTACTCGTTGCGAGTCTAGCGAGTCCAATGTTAATGAATGGGGAAGCGAGTAATAGCGAGTAGTGTGAGATTTACAAATCGCAGATGTGTCTCGGAAGCTTCAGCCTGAAGCAATCCTAGTTTTGTCATTTATTTGCATTGGACTCGTTTACTTTGTAAGTAATCGCTGGGAAACTCGCACAGATAAGATCCTGTCTGTTCAGTGTGCTGGCTGCCAGCTCCAGGGTCCTAGAGCTCGCCTGCTGCCTGATGTAGCAGTGCTGAGATTGTTCTCAGTCTGCTCATTCCCTGTGTACAGACATGAATGTCTGTGCACAGAGATGATGTAGCAGAGCTGAGATTGTTCTCAGTCTGCTCATTCCCTGTGTACAGACATGAATGTCTGTGCACAGAGATGATGTAGCAGAGCTGAGATTGTTCTCAGTCTGCTCATTCCCTGTGCATAGACATCTATATCTATGCACAGGGATGAGCAGAGAGGACATCGCGTTTTGGACTGCGTCGGACGGAAGAGGATTTTTTTAATTAAAGATGGAGTCCCTAATGGCTTTTTTTTTTATTTCTAATAAAAAATTTTCTTTGTGTTGTGTTTTTTTTAAAACAATTTAATAGAAATTCATGGCGGTCATGTCTAATATTGGCGTGACCGCCATAAATTTCGGGCTTAGGGCCAGCTGATAATACAAAGCTGGCCCTAACCTCTTTATTACCCAGCGTGCCACAGCCACCAGGGCCGCTGGAAGAGCGGGGTTCAGCACCAGAGGATGGCGCTTCAATGAACGCGCCATCTTCTGGGGCGGCTGCGGGCTGCAATTTGCAGCGGGGGGGGCCAGAAAGCTTGGGCATCCCTGCGCTGCGGATTCCAGCCCCCAGCTGCTTAGCTGTACCTGGCTAGACATAGAAATTGCGCGGAGCCCCACGCATTTTTTTTTAATTATTTCATGAAATTCTGAGATTCTGACTCTGACTCTGAGACTCTGACTCTGAGACTCTGACTCTGAAATTCATGAAATAATAAAAAAAAAATGCGTGGGGCTCCGCGCAATTTCTATGTCTAGCCAGGTACAGCTAAGCAGCTGGGGGCTGGAATCTGCAGCGCAGGGAGGCCCAAGCTTTCTGGGCACCCCCCGCTGCAAATTGCAGCCCGCAGCCGCCCCAGAAGATGGCGCTTTATTTGAAGCGCCATCCTCTGGCGCTGAACCCCGCTCTTCCAGCGGCCCTGGTGGCGGTAGCACGCTGGGTAATAAAGGGGTTAATACCAGCTTTGTTATACAAGCTGGTATTAAGCCCGATATTCTTAATGTCAGGCCACGTTTGACCCAGCCACTAAGAATCTCCAATAAAGGGTTAAAAAAACACAACACAGAGAAAATTTTTTATTTGAAATAAAAAAAAAAAGCCATTAGGGACTCCATCTTTAATTAAAAAAATCCTCTTCGTCCGACGTAGTCCAAAACGCGATGTCCTCTCTGCTACATCCCCTGTGCATAGATATAGATGTCTATGCACAGGGAATGAGCAGACTGAGAACAATCTCAGCACTGCTACATCATGTCTGTGAGCAGGCGGGCTCTAGGACCCTGGAGCTGCACAGAGAAGACAGCTGGACTCGGCTCGCAATGTAACAGCAGTTACTTTGCGAGTTTCCCTGCTATCACTGGCACAGTAGCCGAGTCTAATGCAAACAATGGCAATCCTTGTTTTGTCAGCGTTTCTGACAAAACTAGGATTGATATTGATTTGCAGTGATTACTCGCAGTGTACCGAGTCCTGCGAGTCCCTTACTACTCGCCGAGTAACGAGTCCTAGCGAGTAGATTCGCCCATCCCTAAGTAGAACCTTTTAAAAAATATCATAAGGAAATGGACAGCATGCGACTTAAATATGAGTGTCTGAGCAAATGGTCTGAATATTTACCACCATGCAATATTTCAGTTTTTGTTTTTTAATAAGTTTGCAAAAATGTCTACATTTTTTTCAGTCAAGATGGGGTGCAGAATGTACATTAATGAGAAAAAAATGAACTTTTTTGAATTTACCAAATGGCTGCAATAAAACAAAGAGTGAAACATTTAAAGGGGTTTGAATGCTTTCCTTACCCACTGTATATGGCCCTCCTCCTGCGCCCATCTTGGTATATATGATCGTATTCTGGTATATATGACCTAGATCCTGGTATCAATTGCCCCATCCCAATATTTATGACTGTTATCTTGGAATATATGGCCTCATAATGCTACATATGGCTATCCTCCTGGGCCCATAATGCTATACAGTTTTGTTCAAAATATGAGTTAAGCCCAAAATCTTTATCATAGTTTTTATTTCCAAGTAATAGGAACATTGCACACTGCTTTCTAAATCAAAACATGAAGAGAAATGTAAATTATTTTTAGCTACTTTAGAAGAAAGTACCAAAAAACGAACATTGGGCTGTTCAACCAAAAATATAGCAGTGTCTGCATTTGTCTTTTCAAACTCAAAATATGTACTTTTTTTTTACCGCTTCTGTGAATCACTAACCTAATATTTAGTGGTATAACCACAATTTTTTTTAGAATTGCTTCACAGCTATTTTGCAAAGAGTCAACCAACTTCTGACACCTGTCAATTTTTATTCCTTCCCGGGATGCTTTGACTACATACCACAATTTATTTGTATTTGATAAAGAAACAACCTATTTAATGTCACTTCACAAGTGTTCTACTAAATTAAGGTCCAGGGAGTGGGCTGGAACTCCATAACTTCTTTTTTGTTGGACTGGAGCCAAAATTTTACTCATTTACTGCTAAAGGTACCGTTACACGGGGAATCATTGCCGGTAACTCACGGGAGCGTACACGTTTTAGGAACTTTGCCAAGATCGCTGTGGAGATGTTACATGAGGAGACATCACCGGCAAAGCAGCAGCAATGTTGAAAGCAACTTTCACTGCCAGGGCAGCAATCATTTAACATTGCAGCGAACGGGGGAAGTTGCTTTCAACATCACTGTTGCGGTGTCAGACTGGGCGATTCTGCCAGATCGCCTGAGCAACATCGCCTGGTTTCAGATTATGTTCTGAAACCTGGCAACTCTGCGCAAGCAACTTACCACCGTCAAATTGTCCTGTCACACGTAGCAACGCACGAGCGATTTCAACGGCAACAGCGATGCCTACGTCACTTTTGGACGATGTTGCCGGCGATGATTCCCCGTGTAATGGTACCTTTAGCTTAGCGTCAATGCCTTGTTGAAACACTCATTTCAAGGGCATTTCTTCAGCATAAGGCTACATGACCTCTTCAAGTACTTTGATATATGCAAACTAATCCATGATCCCTGGTATGCGGTAAATAGGTCTGCCACTATAGTAAGAGAATCATGCCTATATCATGATGCTTGCTCCATCATGCTTCACTGTCTTCAGAGTGTACTGTGGTCTGAATTCAGAGTTTGGGGGGTTGTCTAACGAACTCTCTGCAGCCCTTGAACCCAAAAAGAACAATTTTACTTTCATTAGTTCAAAAAATGGTTCACCATTTTTCCTTAGGCCAGTTTATGCGTTCTTTTGCAAATTTTATCCACTTCAGTACATGTCTTTTTTTTAACATGGGGACTTTGTAGGGTCTTCTTGCTAATAGATAAGCTTGATACAGCTGTCTTCTAACTGTCACAGTACTCACAGCTAACTTGAGACTGTCTTTGATCATCCTGGAGCTGATCATTGGCTGAGCCTTAGCCATTCTAGCTATTCTTCGATCCATTGAAATGGTAGTCTTTCATTTTCTTCTGTGGCGCCCCTGCGGGTATGCGCCACAGAGTGGTATTGCATTTAATATCTATATGTAATATTATTGTAAGTTGCTAGGTTAGGATTTAAACCTTATGGAGTCTATTTTTAGCACTCACTTAGGACCGCACCACTTAGAGTAGGGGGAACTGTAATATAGTAGGTTCCACAGGTGGGGGCGGAGCTTAGGATAGAGTAGAGTGACAGTTGAGAATTTACCTCAGACGGCGCTGGGAAGGCAGACAGAGTGGTCAGGCCTGGCAGCCCAGCTGAGTGGAGGGTACCCCATCTTTATGTGGGGGCCCAGGACAGATGGCAATGGACCAGAACTGGTAGGAGCCAGCTGATCATGTTGAGGGTACACCGGTGACACGGACGACCGAGGCAGCCAGGAGTTCATCCCTGACTGCAAAGCCGACGAGCTGCAGGCCCAACAGAAATGGGTTGCTGACAGCACCACAAAGGTACCTCTCCCCTCAGGACTGAAAACCGGTTCAAGACACTAGGAGAAATAAAAAGGGACAGACATTTACTACGGTGCTGGAAGGGAACTTTGTAGTCTCGGGTTGCCCTGTCCAGACCGGGTAGTGGACAGACCTTATCTCCTAGAAACAGACCGTAGGACTGGCGGGGGAGCTCTTCAAAGGTGGGAAAGACAGAAAGATCTGGAAAGAGAATAGAAACCCTGAAAGACAGAGAGAGAACATCTAAAGACTCCTTAAGAGAAATCCTGAGTTGGTAACAACACCCTAAACCAAACTACCGTGTATTGTTATGCCATCAGCCGGTACCAAGTAAAGCAAAGTTAAAATGGAAATGGTTTCTGTTATTCTTCCTGCCGCAGCTCAAAGGACTTAACATCATCAATATCAACAGCAGAGGGGTAAGAACTGCACCACCATTACCATCACTGTCTTCCCTCACCGTCTCACCACCACAGCTGCCCTGAGGTAAAGCTCCACCTGTGGGGAGCTGTACCACACACTGCTGCCCCCTCTATCACCTCAGCGGCCGGCTGGCAGCACCGGTACCACCTTACCGGACTCTACAGGTGGCGTCACGTTCCCCTGTAAATAACCCCTTTCACCCCCACCGTTTTACCATTAACACCTGGTATAATTGTTCGCCAGGCCACGGCACCGGGGATACCGACCATCCGTGACATCCCACACAAAAGCCCCGGTGACCGAGTACCTCATGCACCCCAGCTGTGGTTGAATCAAATTGGCGTCACGAACAGGACGAGCCAGCCTGGTATCTACCAGGTGAAGTGTGCCTTAAGAACTTTATTACTGTTTAACTGTGTGAATTATAAAAACTGAGCCGAGCCGCCATTACACCGCCTCAGAAATTCAAACTGCGTCACTACAGCAGGAGAAAGAGCGGGAAGATAAGCCCCGCCCCCTCCGCTCTGCCGAGGAGTGACGAAGGCAGTGGCGGGCTCCGGAAAAGCCCGAAGGACTTGCCCATAGGAACATCGTGGTGGGCGGGCTTAAAGTGCAGAAACAACAATGTGCTGGCCTAGGGGCATGCCTCGGCCCCTCAACAAACATAGGCCGTTCAAGAGGCTGCCAAAAAGTCTCCCCGCCCCCATTGCTCTCAATCAACCAAGGGGGCGGGTCGAGCGCCAGCCCACACCGGTTATGGACTTTAAGAACTAAACAGGGTGCGGTCGGGAGCAGAATCGTGATACCTGTTAAGGCTCCAGACCCGTTCCAGTTACCAGAGACCGGGTGTGAGGTTATGGCTGTTCCCAGTTTCAAACAGCTGGTGAGAGAAATCGAACAGGACATCCTAATGGACCGCGCAGAACCGGGTGTGTTGCTGCGAGAGATCGACGGTGAGGATGGTGCCTTTTGGAGAACTGCCCTGGATGATTCACAAACATAAATCCGGGAAGTGACTGAGTGGACCGTCCGGCGCTGGGGAGCGGAGATGGTGCTCCAATTAAACCGTAGACAGAGAGCTGCAGCGCAAAGAGAACAAGAACTCCGGGTGTCGGTTGCTACTCAGACTGACCGCCTGGTGACCCCTGAGCTACTGGTTGACATCCTGGAACCGTTTCATGTGCCTCTTGCGGAGTCTGGAGAGGAGAGAGCTGTCGAAGTGAGAGACCTCATTCAATTCTTTGAGGAGCCTGAGCTGATACTGGAAGAACCGGAGGAGTACAGCGGTGACCAAGTCGGTGTCGGGGAGGAGGAAAGTTATGATGAGGAAGGAGCTGTCGGCGGCGATGAGGAGGCCGGACCCCGCGAGTCATGGAGGGTCGCGGTACCAGCGCAAACAACGATGGGACGAGGAAGAAGAGCAGCGTTGTGCACTAATAGCAGCGGACAGACATGGCAACCGGTGGGCCGTCCTTGGTTTACCCAACCTGAACCCGATGATGAGGCCGAACGACATCGGAGACGCGAGGCCTGGTATGCAAATGAACTTGAGACCCGCCAAGCCCGTGTCATGGCCCGTAACCAACCTCCACTGCCTATAGACCAGCGTAAACAGGGGGTGGTTACCACCTTTAATCTTGGTACCGGGTATGGTTTTGCCAAGGAAGAGGGCCTTTACCAAGAAGTTCATGTGGGTCGGAGGAATGTAGAGGAACATTTACCCCAGGGCCATCCAGGACGGGACCTGTATCGTGGTGATGTGATCACCTATGAACGCCACGCAGGTCCCAGGGGTTGGTTTGCAATCTGGGTTAGTAAAGCCAAGTAATAAAAGTTAACCCGGTATTGCATGTTAAAAGTGTGAAGTTCATTTTAAATGTTGAAGTGCATTTGTTATTTTTATTGTTTTAATTTTTGCAGTACATGAATGCTAATGTATGCAAAGATTTTCTTTTATTTCCATTCCTGATGACAATAATCAGAGACATGTTACCTGGTCCCAGTTGGACCGACAAGGACTAGACTATAGTCAGAGTTTATAAAGTTAAATGCAACGTTATAAGTAATGAGCCTCCTGCAAAGGAAGAATACAAATGAACGGAAAATTTTGTTATTACATGTTTGAAAGTTACCCGGTTCACCAGTTAATAAAAATGTTCAATTTCATATGTGAAATGTATTTTACTCTAGGTTGTTTTGGTTTGACACCCGCGGACGGGTGTGTTTCACCAAGGGGGGGTGTAGCGCCCCTGCGGGTATGCGCCACAGAGTGGTATTGCATTTAATATCTATATGTAATATTATTGTAAGTTGCTAGGTTAGGATTTAAACCTTATGGAGTCTATTTTTAGCACTCACTTAGGACCGCACCACTTAGAGTAGGGGGAACTGTAATATAGTAGGTTCCACAGGTGGGGGCGGAGCTTAGGATAGAGTAGAGTGACAGTTGAGAATTTACCTCAGACGGCTCTGGGAAGGCAGACAGAGTGGTCAGGCCTGGCAGCCCAGCTGAGTGGAGGGTACCCCATCTTTATGTGGGGGCCCAGGACAGATGGCAACGGACCAGAACTGGTAGGAGCCAGCTTTTTATGTTGAGGGTACACTGGTGACACGGACGACCGAGGCAGACAGGAGTTCATCCCTGACTGCAAAGCCGACGAGCTGCAGGCCCAACAGAAACGGGTTGCTGACAGCACCACAAAGGTACCTCTCCCCTCAGGACTGAAAACCGGTTCAAGACACTAGGAGAAATAAAAAGGAACAGACATTTACTACAGTGCTGGAAGGGAACTTTGTAGTCTCGGGTTGCCCTGTCCAGACCGGGTAGTGGACAGACCTTATCTCCTAGAAACAGACCGTAGGACTGGCGGGGGAGCTCTTCAAAGGTGGGAAAGACAGAAAGATCTGGAAAGAGAATAGAAACCCTGAAAGACAGAGAGAGAACATCTAAAGACTCCTTAAGAGAAATCCTGAGTTGGTAACAACACCCTAAACCAAACTGTGCCGTGTATTGTTATGCCATCAGCCGGTACCGAGTAAAGCAAAGTTAAAATGGAAATGGTTTCTGTTATTCTTCCTGCCGCAGCTCAAAGGACTTAACATCATCAACATCAACAGCAGAGGGGTAAGAACTGCACCACCATTACCATCACTGTCCTCCCTCACCGTCTCACCACCACAGCTGCCCTGAGGTAAAGCTCCACCTGTGGGGAGCTGTACCACACACTGCTGCAATCTCCATCACCTCAGTGGCCGGCTGGCAGCGCCGGTACCACCTTACCGGACTCTACAGGTGACGTCACGTTCCCCTGTAAATAACCCCTTTCACCCCCACCGTTTTACCATTAACACCTGGTATAATTGTTCGCCAGGGCACGGCACCGGGGATACCGACCATCCGTGACATCCCACACAGAAGCCCCGGTGACCGAGTACCTCATGCACCCCAGCTCTGGTTGAATCAAATCCATGTCTCTTTGGTTTTGTTTTCCATTTTAAAGCACTGGACGTGATTTTAGCTGAACAGCCTTATAGGTTTTATCAAGTCCAACCAACTTTTGAATCAAAGTATGGTGCTCTTTTGAACAATGTCTCAAATGATCAATATTTCTCAGGCTTTTAAGGAGAAATGCATGTACAACATGTGCTGGCTTCATCCTTTAATAAGATCTACCTGATTTACACCTGTTTCTTCACAGAATAATTAACCTCACTAATTGAACTCCAAACTGCTATAATTTTGAAAACAGCACTGCTCAATTAATTATTCAAATGCATTGACTCAAAAACATGCAGATCATAAATGCTTAGCCTGTTTGTTTTCTAAGAATATATTGCACCAATTGTTAAATTGTTTAACGTATGGTAATATGTATACCAAAAACTGTCAATTTTCTGATTAGTCATATTGGACTGCTATTATTTTGAACACTTCTGTATATGGACCCATTCTGGTATATACGACCCTAGTACTGGGCCAATCCTGGCATATATGGCCACATCCTTATACATATGACTAGAGATGAGTGAACGTTTTGCAATTTCGGTTCGGATCTGATCACCAAACAAATCCAAAGGAAATATGTGTATATGATCTGCGCTGCCATGAGATGAAGGAACCACAATGGTAAATCAAGAATTGGTGGATTTATTTGATGCATTTCAGAGCAATCTCCACACTCCTTTTTGAGGAAATCAACCAGATTAAAAGCCACCAATTTTTGATTTACCCTTGTGGTTCCTTCATGTCATGGCAGTGCGGATCATATATACATTTCCTTTGGACTTGTTTTAGCTACCATGCGGCACACGTGGATTGTGGTTCCTGCAGTAGCCATTACATGCTATTGTGCCGCCCAGCTTAGGGGACCGGGATACCCGGCGCAGGGTCCCTTTCCTTGGGGGAGTCACTGGTGGCTGGACCCAGGCCGTGGCCCCAGGCTGGCACACTCCTAAAAGGGGGTATTTACAGGGGATTTAGAAGTTTATATAATTTATAAAGTTTGTAGATGTTATTGTCGTGACGCCACCCAGAATAATGTGGCTATATATGGCCACCGCTGCCTTGTACTGGCCAGGGGATGATGGTGAGAGGCAGCTGAGATGGTATAGCCCTTTTCCGTGTAGGGCTGTAGGGTCCCCTGGACAGGTGATGTTAAAGTTAATGATGGATGAAGATGGAAGTATGGTGAGGAGATGTTAAGGACACAGACACTTACTTGATTCACAGCAAATTCTCTCAGCGGTGATGGTCCCAATCCTGGATAGATGGTAGCTGTTAAATCAGAGGCTGAGGCACAGATGAGGTTTAACTGGTTTACTTTCAACCAAACTATAATACAACAAGTCCCGTCTCCAGAGTCTGCAATAGGGGTTCAGTTGCTCAGGCCCCACCGGGTCCTTTACCTCCTGCTTGCGCTGTCTATGTGGCCCTGCTGCCGTGTGTGAACTCGCTGCTGGCCCAAATCTGTCCTCTCTGGGTCCCACTCAACAGGCAACTTGAGTCCTTTGTCTCTCTCTGCTTACCCCCTCCGGGAGTACTGCTGAACTCTTAGTATGTTGCTGTGTCTGGCCCTGTGAAGCTTGTTGTTACCTCACGTTTTTCCGGTTGCTGTATTGTATATAACTAATGCAGCCACGGATCCGGTATCCGTATCTGCGCTTTTTATCTAGGGTAGATAATGATGCTACCCGATTCTGAAAGTGTTTCTCTTATCAGTTTTCTCCTCCTCAGACCGATGGCTTGGCCCTGGAAAATTGTCAGCCAGTTCTCAGGAACTCAATGCAGCTCCTGTCACTCTGAGCTCCTGGCTCCAACTGTCTGAAAATTTACCTCAAACCAGTGTTTTATCTCTAGGGAAGTCTCTGGTGTCTCTGGAGCTCCCCCTACTGGCCAAAGGTGGTAGTGCAGTGGCTTGGCTTTCTAAGTGAGTGCAACTATTATGATCTTATACTGTGGCTAATACCCGCAGGGGCGCCACATTCCCCCTTAGTTAAGAACAGTACTCCGGGACTGTGGGACAATAAACATAAGATATAACAGATAATATCTACAGAGTCTTAAAAAAAAATAAAAGTTACAAAAACCACTCAAGTTTAAAAAATAGAGTCTTGTAAAAAGTCACTTCAAATAGCGTCCATTAATACAGCTCTGTCCTTGAGGGCTATTTATTTGTTAGGAAAGGCACTGCAATTAGCGTCCATTTTTCCAACAAAGTTTATGAATAATTTAAGAATGTTCAAAAAACAGTCTTTCCGGAGCTTTAATTTACCGCCTCCGGGCTGATAAATGAAGAAAAGAGTTCAAGAATATGCAAGTAGTTCATACAGAATAGTCTCTGTAGGTACTGAGCTTTTTAACGTTACATCTAATAACTACTGATTAACAACTAAACAAGTTCCTTTCAGATATTTCTGGTTGAAATATCTATTTACATTTGGTAGTCTGCATATCTTGCTGGTAATTGACCCTGAGTACTACGCTGTGATCTGCGTAACGCTTGTGTACTGGGTGTACTCAATGTGATGGTGTGAGTGGACGTATACCTAGTAAGTACTTCTGGTTCTGCTAGGGATAATTCCACATTTGTGGGGTTGGCAATTCCACCGTGTCCAGGACTATTATTACTAGGAATTTGTTCTTCCTGTCTTGGAACTTCTTGTGGTACAGGGTCTGCTTCTAATTCTATTGGTCTTGGGGCTTCTGGTATTACAGGCTCTGGTGTTTGATAGAAGGCCATCATGGGAACTACTACTGCACCATTGTAGGTTGGCCAGGTTTTAGGAAAGTCTCCTAAATAGGTGTGATATACTCCATCTTCTTCGTTTTCGTTAACAGGTTGAACCGGTACTGGTTGAATAACTTCTGGTTCAGGTTGAATGACTTCTTTTTCTTTCAATGTCTCTGGACATAGTTTTAGATTGTCTCTTGACACTAGTACTGATGTTAATCCACCATCTTTGCTTATAAGACACATTTTAGGATTGTTCACTCTCATTGGTAAAACTGTATATGGGGCGGATTCCCACTGATTGTCCAGTTTATTAGTGCGACGGTTTCTCTTGAGCACTTGATCACCAGGTTTTAATGGGGTTGCTAGAGCATTCTGGTTGAAGTATTGCTCTTGTCTTTCTCTAGTTTTCTGGAGATTCCTTTCTACGCATTCTTGCACTTGGCGATATTGTTGTTGGCGTAGGGAGTCCCAGTTGGAATCCTGCACTTCTGCGTCAGGTTTTACAATACCCATTTCTAGATCTATTGGTAGCTTGCCAGGTCTTGCACGCATAAGGTAAGCTGGGGTACAGTTTGTGGAGCTTACCGGGACATTGTTATAGAGGTCTACCAAGTCAGGCAATTTCTCTGGCCATAGGTTTCTCTCTGTCTCTGGTAAAGTCTTTAAGAGATCGATTACAATATGGTTCATTTTTTCGCATAAGCCATTTGTTTGCGGATGATAGGCTGTTGTACGGATCTTCTTGCAGCCATACATATTGCAAAATTCTCTGAAGATCTCTGATTCAAATGCTGTGCCTTGGTCTGCGAGTACTTGTTCCGGATATCCATGAGGTCTGCAAAAGTATGTCTGGAACGCCTTAGCTGCTGTCTTTGCAGTGAGATCTTTCACGGGCACTACTACCAAGAAACGTGAGTAATGGTCCACTATGGTTAAAGCATAGACATAGCCGGACCGGCTTGGTGTCAATTTCACGTGGTCTATTGCTACGAGCTCAAGTGGTTGCTTGGTAACTATAGGCTGGAGTGGTGCTCTTTGGTTTTTTAGATCTTTTCTTCTGAGGTTGCACGGACCACAGTTTCTGCACCATTCTTCAATTGATCTTCTCATTCCAACCCAGTAGAATCTTTCTCTTAAAAGTACTTCTAGCTTTTTCCACCCGAAGTGACCAGCACCATTGTGATAAGCTTCTAAGACCATTTTTACATCTTGTTTAGGCACAATGATCTGCCATACTAGCTCATGCGTCTTTGGATTGGTATATCTTCTGCACAGCTTTCCTTGGTACAGGAACATTTTGCCTCTCTCTTTCCAGAGTTGATGTGTCTCTTTCGGTGCATTTTCATTGGGATACGCACTTTGCTCAGTCAGCAGTTCTTTCACCAACTTCACAGCTGGATTGCTGTCTTGAGTGTCAGCCCATCTGTGGTGTGCTAATGGGTTGAGATTCACCTGTTGATGTTTCTGGTAGGCACTGGATTGATACTGTCCTTCCTTGGGACGATGGAAGGCGGGTAGTTCAATTTCTTCAAGTTCTACCGGTTCTTCTTCCACGTCTCTCAAGTGCGGCATCCGGGATAAGGCGTCTGCATTTCCATTCTTTCGGCCTGCTCTATACTTGATCACGAAGTTGTAATTAGACAGCCGGGCTATCCATCGCTGTTCCAGCGCACCTAGCTTGGCTGTATCCAGGTGAGTCAATGGGTTGTTATCAGTATAGACGGTGAATTCTGCAGCTGCCAAGTAGTGTTTGAAACGCTCAGTCACAGCCCAGACTACTGCCAGTAGTTCTAACTTGAAGGAGCTGTAATTTTCAGGATTTCTTTCAGTAGGCCGGAGCTTTCTACTTGCAAAGGCGATGACTTTCTCCTTGCCTCCTTGCTTCTGAGATAGTACTGCTCCCAGTCCCACATTACTGGCATCTGTGTAAAGGATGAAAGGTTGATGGTAATCGGGGTATGCCAGAACTTCTTCTCCGGTCAATGCCTTCTTCAACTTTTCAAAGGAATCTTCCCTCTCATCACTCCACTGGAAAGGAGGATTGCGGTTTGAAGGCTTCTTCGACTGCCCTACCAGGATGTCTTGTAGAGGTGCTGCTAGCTTGGTGAACCCTTGGATGAATCTACGATAGTAGCCCACCAGTCCCAGGAATTGCCTCACCTGTTTCACGCTGGTAGGTCTTGGCCAATCCCTTATTGCGGTTACTTTCTCGGGATCCGGTGCTACTCCTTCTGAACTTACAACGTGTCCCAGGTATTGTACCTTTGGCTTTAGAAGGTGACATTTTGATGGCTTGATCTTCATACCATACCGGGATAAGGCCTCGAACACTTCTGCTAGGTCTTGTAGATGTTGTTCGTAAGTCTTTGAGTAGACTATTACATCATCTAGGTACAGAAGGACGGCTTCAAAGTTCTTGTGTCCGAGACAGCATTCCATCAATCGCTGAAAGGTACGGGTGCGTTGCAGAGTCCGAATGGCATACAATTAAATTCACAGAGACCCATTGGTGTGGTAAATGCTGTCTTCTCTTTATCTTCCTCAGCCACAGGGACTTGCCAATACCCACTTGTTAAGTCTAAGGTGGAAAAATAATTAGCAGATCTTAAAGCAGCTAATGACTCTTCAATTCTAGGTAAGGGGTAGGCGTCTTTATGGGTAATGTGATTAATCTGCCGGTAGTCTACGCACATTCTCATGGTTCCGTCTTTCTTTTTAACTATTACCAGAGGGGCTGCCCAGGGGCTACAACTGTCTCTTATTACCCCGGCCTGTTTCATCTCCCTCAGCATGTCTTTAGCACATTGATAATGAGCGGGCGGTATGGGTCTATATCTCTCTTTTATTGGTGGGTGGTTACCGGTAGGAATTGTATGTTCTACCCCTTTAATCTGTCCGAAGTCTAATGGGTGTTTACTGAAGACCCGTTCATATTCTTCTACTAGTCGGTACACCCCTTGTTTTTGGTGGGTAGGTGTTGAATCTGTACCTATATGCAGCTGCTGACACCAATCTTCTAATTCTCCACTTGAACCATTGTCGTCCGCCTGACATGACGGATTCAAGGGCCCAATGGCTATGATGGCATTGTTGTCAACAGTGTATAGCTTGGCCATTGTAGCATACCTTGGTAAAGTGACCTCTTCCTCTCCACAATTCAAAAGACGTATGGGCACTCTTCCCCTGTGTACCTCGACTATTCCTCTAGCCGTTAATATCGTGGGTCTACTATCAGTGTACACAGGCTCTACCAAGGCTTGGTAATCTCGTCCTTTAATACCAATAGCTGCTCTACACCATACCAGCATTTCAGTTTTTGGAGGTATTACTATAGGAGTTGGGTCACTTACCCTCACACTGCCGATTTCTCCACCTGCAACCTTTACTTGTTGCTTCAGCACCAATGCTTTTATCTCTCTCCGGAGAATTCTCTGCTGGCAGGATTGGGCAGTTTCCGCAAATTGCTGTAAAATAGTAATAACCTCGGAAAAACAATTTTCTAAAACATTCATACCTACCAATACAAAAGGTTCCCGTCGGTTAACATCAACAATTATGATACCCTGATTCTTTAATTCTGCTCTACCAATCTTAATGGTCATCTCTCTAAATCCTACTTGCGGTACCAATTTTCCATTACTAGCATATATACTTAGCTCAACATTAGATGGTCTTTTATCAATGTCTGAATCTGCCCAGTACCTCTTATAAAGGATATGTGGTATAGATGAAATCTGGGAACCAGTGTCCAACAAGGCATTGAGGGGAATACCGTCCAGCACGATGGGGATAATGGGACGTCCTCCGACGTACTTATCGTGCCAGGATGTTGGGCCTTGAAAGTTCACTCCTGCGAAGCGGCCCGCATTCCCAGGGGATCCTTGTTTAAATCACAATTGCGGGCGATGTGGCCTGGCTTCCGGCAACGGCGGCAAATAGGCTGTCCATCCGGCTGGTAACGGTCGTTGGGTCGTCCTCTCCACGCTGGGTATCTCTGGGGTCTCATCCAGGGAATATCCTCTCTGCGGTTCGCCAACTCCATCTTGGGTGTAGTCTGTGATTCTCTCATTTCCTGCATGGTTTTAGCCATTGAGGTGACAATGTCTGTTAGAGAGTCAAGCTTTTGCTGGAAAGCATCATTAGCACTGGCCTCCAGGGACTTAACTGATGTCACTGGCACTCTCTGTTGTTGAGGGGTTTCTGTAATGGATTGCTCAGGATCCTGATCCCAATGTGCCTCTGCCTGCTGGAGACGAATAGCGCTCTCCTTTAACTGGGAAAATGTCACTTCAGGGTCCTTGAAAGTCAGCATACTCGCATGCCCTCGATGAGAAGGGGTTAATAGTCCCTCAATGAATTGATCTTTTAGCAATTTATCAGCGCCAGTGTTAAACATTGGTTCAGCCAGTGTAAGCGCTTTAAGGGCCTCCTGTAAATTCAGGGCAAAGTCTCTCACACTCTCATTGGCCTTTTGTTTGCAATTGAAGAATTTGGTCTTTGCTTTGCTACCAGCAGTAGTTTCAAATACTGCCTTTAATCCAGCTAGAATATGCTCAGCAGTGTCTTTTAGATCAGCGGACCATGCTGTGACTTCTCGCTTGGCATTACCACTTAACTGTGCCATCAGCAAACCGACACGCTGAGCTTCTGCCATTGGAAACATGTTTAAATAGGCCAGCAATTTTTCTTTAAAATCATCAAAAGTATTAGGCTTACCTTCATACACTGGAAGCCATGGAGCACCTGGGGTATATGGCATCAACATCGGCATAATGGGCGCTGCACCTTGCGCCGCTGTGCTGCCGAGCGCTCTGTTCTGTGATTCAGCTGCATTTGTGTCGCCGGGTGTTTCGGCGTCTCCGTGCTGCGACATGTTGCGCCCCCTTAGTTAATCCGGACCCTTCCGGTCCTCTGCCTCCGTCGGGATGGCGTATAATCGTTCCGCTGTGCAGCAGGATTGGTTTTCCCCTTTTGCAGACGTCAGAGCTCTCAGCTTGGTACCGCCCACAAAGACACGCCCCCTGCTGCTTCTGCTCGCCGTGAGCTCAGGGCTATGACACAGTTCAAATAGCAGTCTCGTGCTGTGGCAGTTATGAGGTAATTAGTGATGATGCAATTTTACCTCAGAGGCTGGCGGCCATTTTGTTTCAATGTTAGTCAATGGGGAAAAGTCTATTTCAATGGTTTCCAATGGGAAAATCACTTTTTGATAAAAAAGTCAATTTTTCTCGGATTTTCTCACAATTTTCGGCATTAATCACGGCACACAGTACCCGATTTAACCAGGCACGGTAGATCCTGTTCGTGACGCCAAAGGGAGATGTGCCGCCCAGCTTAGGGGACCGGGATACCCGGCGCAGGGTCCCTTTCCTTGGGGGAGTCACTGGTGGCTGGACCCAGGCCGTGGCCCCAGGCTGGCACACTCCTAAAAGGGGGTATTTACAGGGGATTTAGAAGTTTATATAATTTATAAAGTTTGTAGATGTTATTGTCGTGACGCCACCCAGAATAATGTGGCTATATATGGCCACCGCTGCCTTGTACTGGCCAGGGGATGATGGTGAGAGGCAGCTGAGATGGTATAGCCCTTTTCCGGGTAGGGCTGTAGGGTCCCCTGGACAGGTGATGTTAAAGTTAATGATGGATGAAGATGGAAGTATGGTGAGGAGATGTTAAGGACACAGACACTTACTTGATTCACAGCAAATTCTCTCGGCGGTGATGGTCCCAATCCTGGATAGATGGTAGCTGTTAAATCAGAGGCTGAGGCACAGATGAGGTTTAACTGGTTTACTTTCAACCAAACTATAATACAACAAGTCCCGTCTCCAGAGTCTGCAATAGGGGTTCAGTTGCTCAGGCCCCACCGGGTCCTTTACCTCCTGCTTGCGCTGTCTATGTGGCCCTGCTGCCGTGTGTGAACTCGCTGCTGGACCAAATCTGTCCTCTCTGGGTCCCACTCAACAGGCAACTTGAGTCCTTTGTCTCTCTCTGCTTACCCCCTCCGGGAGTACTGCTGAACTCTTAGTATGTTGCTGTGTCTGGCCCTGTGAAGCTTGTTGTTACCTCACGTTTTTCCGGTTGCTGTATTGTATATAACTAATGCAGCCACGGATCCGGTATCCGTATCTGCGCTTTTTATCTAGGGTAGATAATGATGCTACCCGATTCTGAAAGTGTTTCTCTTATCAGTTTTCTCCTCCTCAGACCGATGGCTTGGCCCTGGAAAATTGTCAGCCAGTTCTCAGGAACTCAATGCAGCTCCTGTCACTCTGAGCTCCTGGCTCCAACTGTCTGAAAATTTACCTCAAACCAGTGTTTTATCTCTAGGGAAGTCTCTGGTGTCTCTGGAGCTCCCCCTACTGGCCAAAGGTGGTAGTGCAGTGGCTTGGCTTTCTAAGTGAGTGCAACTATTATGATCTTATACTGTGGCTAATACCCGCAGGGGCGCCACACTATGCAAACTGTTTGTGTGTCACACAACTAGCCCAGGTGAGCAGTGAAATATTATTTGCTTCTGTCGTGTTATAAAGTTAAGACCCTATTTGCGCTTTCTGCATCTCTCACAGTTTGTTCCTGTTCACC
Source organism: Allobates femoralis (assembly GCA_033576535.1). Classification (NCBI taxonomy): domain Eukaryota; kingdom Metazoa; phylum Chordata; class Amphibia; order Anura; family Aromobatidae; genus Allobates; species Allobates femoralis. The sequence continues at coordinate 347,791,819 of JARQOC010000002.1, forward strand.
GAACAGGCATATGTTTGCCGAACAGATCGGCAAACAGTTTGCCAAACTTCTGAACACTATTCAAATCAATAGGAGGCAAAATTAAGGGCATAGAAAACACCATCAAAGGGGCCTTAATTCTGCCACACACAGCACAAACATTTTACAGTGGAAACCTTCTGTTTTGGCACAACCATTAGCTTTGTACACCATTACTTACCAAGCTTCAGCGCCGCTGTCACCCTGCTCCTGAATCTACTCATGAACCTCGCTACTTCCCCAAAAAGTATGGATTAAAGTCAGAATTAGACACTGGCAGAGAAGGTGGACGGGCCTATGATTGGCTGCTAGTTTGGCAACCAAATTGATGTAAGATTATTGTAAAAATAAATTAATAATTGTAGAAATAGGCATGTCCTTTTTCATATGTTTGATTGCAAGGCAAGATAGCCCTGGCAGCTTGGGGCTGGAATTCTTATTGTTGGGAGGCTTAAGCGTTCTGGGCCCGCACGCTAAAAATTGGAGCCCACAACCACCCAAGAAATGGTGCCTCCATGAGAGACACCAAAACTGGCAGTTATCCCGATCTTCCAGTTGCCCTGATGCCAGTGGAAAACTGGGTAATAAAGGGTTAATTTCAGTAGAGGATTAGCAAGCTGACAACAAGTCCTAGATTAATAACATCAGGCCTAAATTAGACCCAGCCATTATCAATCTAAAATAAAGTAGTAAAAACACACAACACAGAGAAAAAATATTAATTTTTAATAAAAAACACAGACATCACTGTTTTCCCTGTTTATTATTACCAACGAAACATACCTTCCTACGGTAATCCACAGCAGCACGAGTTGTCCCACAAACACAAACCATATGAGCTCTGCTACATCTTGATGAGCAGAGAGTCTGGAGATGTGCCCACCAGGAGTAGTACTCTGACATCACTGCTCAGCTCAGAAAGCCGGTTGCTAGTGTCTGACAGTTCTTCTGAGGACAGAGCATGCGCGGCTCTGAAGAGTCCTTAGATGAACTGTCTCATGGTAAAGGCATGTGTCAGTGTGAGCCTACTGCTCCAGGTGAATGGACATGTGTCTGCTCACAGCAATGTAGCAGCACTACATATTTTCTGGATACATTGCTTTTGGATTATCATCAGAGGATATGTTTGACCTTCATAAATGAGTGACAACAGATTGTTTGTGTGTTATTTACAATAAAGGAATTTTCTCTCTGTGTTTTCTTTTAAAAAATGATTTTTCGCTGCGTCTGTGTTTTAACTATTTAGTCACTAGATTGGTAATGTGGGTGTATCATAGATGTCTCAACATTAACAATTCAGGGGCTGATGACAGCTGACAATACTCATTTGTCATTACACATTTTATTACTTCGAATTAAACTGCTCCAGAGAAGTGGGAAGAGACAAAGTGAAGCGCCAGAATTGGTGTATTTTATGGAGGCGCCAATGCCGGGCTTGCTGTGGCCTGCTATTTTGAGAGTGGTGAGGGCTGATAAAAAATGGCCTTTATCACCCTGAGAATACCAGACCCCAGCTGTCAGTTTTACCTTAGCTGGTGATCCAAAATAGGGGGAAACCTATGCCATTTTAAAAAGATAGATATATTTTAAACTTTATAAATACCGTCAATATTTTTAAAAAGTATCTTGAGGTGTCCTCTGTTTTGGATTACCAGCCAAGGTTAAGCCACCAAAGCCATCAAGAAACACATATTATCAAACTCCAGAATTGGGAGCGAACAGTGTTTATGATTAATAAATATAATTAATTATGTGTCAGTTAATTTTCTGAACTCAGTTTAAGTCCCTTGTTATGATTTTGTTATATTTTTACATTATACCATAAACTTGGATGGTATCTTTTTGCTAACTTGCAGCACTGCACAGCAATTGGGAACTTTTAGAAGGTCTTAAGCTACGTTCACACGTAGCGTAATGGCCACATATTCCTGCTTTTACACGGCACTTTTGAGTGTTCGTGGAAAAGCAGTGCATAACAAAGCTGGATGCAGATGACATGTTTAGCTGCATATTTTTGCGTGCATGCATTCATTGCAAAAGCACGTGCACAAAAAGAATTGACATGCCAATCCTTTGCTCTTTTTTCGGCGCTTTCCCTTTGTCAGCCTTTGTCTTAACTTATACAACTTTTATAGTAATAAAAATTGTGCCTAAAATTGTGGTAGGAGAGAGGACATCACATTATAAGGATTCATCAACGTAGTTTGTTAAAGAATGCTGTTCCTGAGAGTCCAGAAATGAAGGTTTGCCAGGATAAAGATCTATTAAAACAACCTGAGAAATGTTTTGTCTCAAAGGCTGAAGGCAAACTGGGTGAGGGTAACTCGCATTGCACTCGGACCAGTGTTGCCCTACCAGGCAGGGCACACTGGTTTGAGTCCCACGCACCTAACTCGCAATGCGAGTCAGAAGCGAGTGCAGTCGCAGCATGCTGCGACTTGCACGCGATTCCCTCGCGCGAGAGGGCAATAGAAGTGTATGGGGGCGAGAAAAACTTGCTCCCATACACTACACATGTGATACTTGCACCTGAAGCTCTGTCTCGCATTCAGCACCTGCACTGTTCAGCACCATGCAGAGTGGACAGCTCCCCATAGGCAGTAACAGAGCGCCAGCTTTCTCAATGAATTTATAATGCCGACAGTTCTTTTAACCCATTTTACTAAACAATTAACCCCTGCACACACATGATGTAATGACACCATGTTTTCAGAGAGTGAGGACACTCTCAACATACATGGTGCCACTACACCAGCTTCATATTAACCCCTTCATCACCGGGATTTGAGCCACATCAGCAACCTCTGCGCACACATGGGGCGCAGAGGATGCTGATGGGGTTAACTGCTAAAATAACCCTGGAATATATTATTTTACACCCATCATCATTGTATTAGCTAAACATCTTGTACCGCTGCTTTCACAGCAGTACAGGATGATAGTTTCTATTTCCCGCTATACCTAACATTTAGCTAAGAGTTTCTATTCCCTGACAAATGCTGTCCGCAGTCCTTCAGGACCATGGACAGCATCTCTAACGCACGCACTCACACCTCACACTCGCAGCATACTCACATCAATACATGCAGGCACACTCACCATATGCATCACACTCTCACCACACACACCCACAAACACGCATTACACTAGCATCACTGTCGTGCATCAAACACGCTCTGTGTTTGATGCACGACAGTGTGCCTTCAGCCTAAAAGGAAAAATCTCTGGGAAATACAGTAGTCTGAACAGATACTAAAAGGTCTAGTTATACACAAAAAACTGGCAGGTAATCTGGGTGTAAATAGTACATATGAATAATAAAACAATATGTTCTTCAAATTTTCTAAACAGTTAATTTTATTATGCAAAAAAGGAGAGAAAACGTTCTAAGAATATTGGATCCATGGTCTATTTAAAGAACTTCAGAGTTTTAAAAACAATGAATTGATATATGAATTATTAAAAAATGTGTAAAACCAAATGAAAAAATTGAAAGAAATAATAACAAAAAAACTAAATTCTTGCGGGATGGAATCACTTTTGAATCTACCTTCTTTAATTCTAAAGGAGAGGAGGGTTGTATTGAAACCACTCCCTCTACATACATTGTTGTGGATGAGTATCAGAGCAGTGTAACGGAGGAATTTGAGGAAGATATTAGGGATGGGCGAATCTACTCGCTAGGACTCGTTACTCGGCGAGTAGTAAGGGACTCGCAGGACTCGGTACTCTGCGAGTTTCCCAGTGATTACTCGCACGAATCCAATGCAAATCAATATCAATCCTAGTTTTGTCAGAAACGCTGACAAAACTAGGATTGCCATTGTTTGCATTAGACTCGGCTACTGTGCCAGTGATAGCAGGGAAACTCGCAAAGTAACTGCTGTTTCTTTGCGAGCCAAGTCCAGCTGTCTTCTCTGTGCAGCTCCAGGGTCCTAGAGCCCGCCTGCTGCCTGATGTAGCAGTGCTGAGATTGTTCTCAGTCTGCTCATTCCCTGTGCATAGAAATCTATATTTATGCACAGGGGATGTAGCAGAGAGGACATCGCGTTTTGGACTGCGTCGGACGGAAGAGGATTTTTTTAATTAAAGATGGAGTCTCTAATGGCTTTTTTTTTTATTTCAAATAAAAAATTTTCTCTGTGTTGTGTTTTTTTAACCCTTTATTGGAGATTCTTAGTGGCTGGGTCAAACGTGGCCTGACATTAAGAATCTCGGGCTTAATACCAGCTTGTATAACAAAGCTGGTATTAACCCCTTTATTACCCAGCGTGCCACCGCCACCAGGGCCGCTGGAAGAGCGGGGTTCAGCGCCAGAGGATGGCGCTTCAATGAACGCGCCATCTTCTGGGGCGGCTGCGGGCTGCAATTTGCAGCGGGGGGTGCCCAGAAAGCTTGGGCATCCCTGCGCTGCGGATTTCATCCCCCAGCTGCTTAGCTGTACCTGGCTAGACATAGAAATTGCGCGGAGCCCCACGCATTTTTTTTTTTATTATTTAATGAATTTCAGAGTCAGAGGCTCAGAGTCAGAGTCTCCGAGTCGGAGTCTCCTCAGAGTCGGAGTCTCAGAGTCGGAGTCGCCTCAGAGTCGGAGTCGCCTCGGAGTCGGAGTCGCCTCGGAGTCGGAGTCGTCTCGGAGTCGGAGTCGTCTCGGAGTCGTCGTCGTCTCGGAGTCGTCTCGGAGTCGGAGTCGTCTCGGAGTCGGAGTCGTCTCGGAGTCGGAGTCATCTCGGAGTCGTCTCGGAGTCGGAGTCGTCTCGGAGTCGGAGTCGTCTCGGAGTCGGAGTCGTCTCGGAGTCGGAGTCGGAGTCGTCTCGGAGTCGGAGTCGTCTCGGAGTCGGAGTCGTCTCGGAGTCGGAGTTGGAGTCGTCTCGGAGTCGGAGTCGTCTCGGAGTCGGAGTCGGAGTCGTCTCGGAGTCGGAGTCGTCTCGGAGTCGGAGTCGTCTCGGTGAGTCGCGAGTCGTCTCTTGGAGTTGGAGTCATCTCGGAGTCGGAGTCGGAGTCGTCTCGGAGTCGGAGTCGTCTCGGAGTCGTCTCGGAGTCGGAGTCGTCTCGGAGTCGGAGTCATCTCGGAGTCGTCTCGGAGTCGGAGTCGTCTCGGAGTCGTCTCGGAGTCGGAGTCGTCTCGGAGTCGGAGTCGGAGTCGTCTCGGAGTCGGAGTCGTCTCGGAGTCGGAGTCGGAGTCGTCTCGGAGTCGGAGTCGTCTCGGAGTCGGAGTCGTCTCGGAGTCGGAGTCGTCTCGGAGTTGGAGTCATCTCGGAGTCGGAGTCGTCTCGGAGTCGGAGTCGTCTCGGAGTCGGAGTCGTCTCGGAGTCGGAGTCGGAGTCGTCTCGGAGTCGGAGTCGTCTCGGAGTCGAGTCGGAGTCGGAGTCGTCTCGGAGTCGGAGTCGTCTCGGAGTCGGAGTCGTCTCGGAGTCGGAGTCAAAAAAATGCGTGGGGCTCCGCGCAATTTCTATGTCTAGCCAGGTACAGCTAAGCAGCTGGGGGCTGGAATCCGCAGCGCAGGGATGCCCAAGCTTTCTGGGCACACCCCGCTGCAAATTGCAGCCCGCAGCCGCCCCAGAAGATGGCGCGTTCATTGAAGCGCCATCCTCTGGCGCTGAACCCAGCTCTTTCAGCGGCCCTGGTAGCGGTGGCACGCTGGGTAATAGAGGTTAGGGCCAGCTTTGTATTATCAGCTGGCCCTAAGCCCGAAATTTATGGCGGTCACGCCAATATTAGACATGACCGCCATGAATTTCTATTAAATTGTTTTAAAAAAAACACAACACAGAGAAATTTTTTTATTAGAAATAAAAAAAAAAGCCATTAGGGACTCCATCTTTAATTAAAAAAATCCTCTTCCGTCCGACGCAGTCCAAAACGCGATGTCCTCTCTGCTACATCCCCTGTGCATAGATATAGATGTCTATGCACAGGGAATGAGCAGACTGAGAACAATCTCAGCACTGCTACATCATCTCTGTGCACAGACATTCATGTCTGTACACAGGGAATGAGCAGACTGAGAACAATCTCAGCACTGCTACATCAGGCAGCAGGCGGGCTCTAGGACCCTGGAGCTGCACAGAGCAGACAGGACTCTTCTCTTATCTGTGCGAGTTTCCCAGCGATTACTTACAAAGTAAACGAGTCCAATGCAAATAAATGACAAAACTAGGATTGCTTCAGGCTGAAGCTTCCGAGACACATCTGCGATTTGTAAATCTCACACTACTCGCTATTACTCGCTTCCCCATTCATTAACATTGGACTCGCTAGACTTGCAACGAGTAGCGAGTCCTGGGCTCGGACTCGCTAGAGTCAAGCGATTCCGAGTAATTTAGGATTCGCCCATCACTAGAAGATATAACAAATATCAGTGAATGAAGATAGTGTCAGTGAACAACCACTCCCACTCAAGAGAAAAACATTGTCACCAGTTATACAAATTATAAAAGGAACCCTGAAAGAAATAAGACCCACAATAGGGCTACTAAAAATTCAGACCACATCTTTGCAAGAATTAAATTATGAGTTGTCCTATTTAAATATTTTGGAAACTGAGTGGTCTGAAAAGGACTAATCTACAGATTTGAATGACACTACACTTAATGTATCTGACCAGTCTCTAAAACAATTAAAGATGGATCTTGAAGGAATTTTATTCACCCGCCCCCCGATACCAAGTAAACTTAGCTGGTGGGAAAATCATATTGATACCACCAGATTAAGGATAAATCAGGTTGAAGAGATGAGTAAAGGAAATAAACAGAAAAATTAAAACAAAAATAAAATTAAATAAATATCCAAATAAAAAAGGCAAGAAAAAACCATTGAGACCCAATGTTAGAAAACATACTTCGAGAGTAAAAAAATCCCTGGTCTGTGGAGCGCTAGGGCCAGAGATAAATGGCACTAGGGTTATTTTAGAAAAAGTTTCTTTATTAACCTCTTACAGGCCACTACGCGTTTCTGCAGCAGAGCGCTGCCTTCATCAGGTGTTGCAAGAGGGTATTGCCAGAAAGTGACTTAATATATAAAACACATCAACATATCATTGGTTGAATAATAAAACAATTAATGATTACAACATTAACCCTACAGATACCAAGTTAAAACAAAGAACCCATATAAAAAATCTAAAATGACATACACTATCAATTATGCATAACATGCATAATATTATACAGAATAATAATATTAAATATTAAAAGAGCATTATAAAATAACTTTACTACACATAATCGCACTGTATGCAATACAATGAGCGGCATCGGAAGAGAGAGGAGCAGACGCCGTCAGAGCGGGGAGGGTATACAATTATTTATTTTCTATATTTTCAGGCTTTTAGTTTTTTCCCATGAACAGTGCACACGGATGTCACAGTGTAAACATCTACGTGCAGGGCATTTTAAATAATATAATAAAGTGAGTACTAATGAGCGGCACAATAAGAGAGAGGAGCAGACACCGCAGAAACAATCCTATATAATCTATATTTTCAAGATTTTAGGTTTTTGCCCAAGGTCAGTGCACACGGAGGTCACAGTGTGAATATCTGCGTGCAGGGCATTTTAACGGGGAAAAAAAAAAATTCTCTTTTTTTTTTTTTCCTTTTTTCTCTCTTCCCTTTCTTTCTTTTTCTTCCTTCCCCTTCTCCTTTCTCACGTGGTTCCTCGAAAAAAAGAAAACATATCGCCGCATGGGGCACACACAGACGCGATCTGCGTGGAAACACCCACGTGTGACTAGGGCCCAAAGGATTTCATAAATTGCAAAAGATTCGTCTGTATATCCCAAACATTTAACGTTTCACCACATTTTCTATACTGAGATTCAAACCTTCTGGGGCCAGGGTTCCCAGTTTGAAAATCCAATAACTCTCTTTTCTTATGAGACTTGTTAGACGATCAGGATCTTTACTATCAATGTGGTCGATGATGGTCAGCCGCATTTGACCAGGGTCCCTCTGATGGACCGCATTAAAGTGTCTGGATACACTGTGTAGTTGGTATCCTATTTTTATGTTATGCCTGTGTTTGTTCAAGCGGGCATGCATGGTCTGCACTGTACGTCCAACATACTGCAGACCACACATGCATTCCAGCATGTAAACAACAAACATAGACTGACACGACAATCTATGTTTGATGGGGTACTCAATCCCCGTAGTCCTTGAGGTGAAATTGATTTCCCCATTTAGAATACTACGGCAACACAGGCATTTAGGAGTTAGACATCTGTAACAACCCCAATCTGAATTAACAGTTGTTTCTACTGATGAATCTTTATCAGATACCTTACTAGGTGCCACTAAATTATGCAGACATTTGTTCTTCCTATAAATAATCATAGGTTTATCAGGGATGTGATCCGACAGAATAGGATCCCCCTTAAGAATAAACCAATGTTTATTAAGTAGGCCCTGTATAATATTATGGGGCTGGCAGAATGTGGTTACCAGACTCCATCTATTGAATTTCGATGTTATTGTTTTCTCCCTTCTTTTTTTAAACACTTGTTCCACACATGATTCCTGAGACAAATCGTTTGTTTTTTTAAAAGCATCCTTCAAGATTTTTTTAGGGTAACGTTTTTCCAAAAACCTGTCACGCAAAACCAATGCCTCCTTTCTATAATCTGAATCGTCTGTACAATTTTTTCGGATCCTCCAGTATTGGCCATATGGCACATTCCGAATCCAACTGGGGAGGTGCCCACTGTCGAACCTCAAATAACTGTTGACATCAACAGACTTAAAGAAGGTCGACGTGGACAACCCCCCCAGGTCATCGAAACGCACCAGCAGGTCCAAAAACTGGAGGGCCCTGTTAGAAAGGGATGCCGTAAAAGACAACCCCCAAGTATTATTATTCAGCTCATCAACAAACCTCAGGGCCTCTTCCTCCGTGCCCCCCCAGACAAAGAAGAGATCATCTATATAGCGACGGTATAGAACAATGTGGCCTCCAGCCGAGGTGGACTGCGCGATGGAGGCGGATTCGAAAGCACCCATGAAAAGATTTGCGTAACTGGGGGCGAACCTCGTCCCCATCGCGCATCCCCTCAGCTGTCGGTACACAGAGTTTTCAAAGGTGAATATGTTGTTCTCCAAGATGAACCTAATGGCCGTTAATAGGAAACTTCTCTGTTCACTTGGTAAAGTATCATCAAGAGACAAAAAATTGTCTACCGCTCTAAGACCTAGTTCATGCGATATATTGCTATAAAGAGCTGCGGCATCCAAGGTTAGTAATAAACATCCTTTTCTAGGGGGGAGATCCCTCAATTCTTTAATCAATTGCATAGAATCCTTTAAGTAGGAGGGTAACCCCACTACATGTTTCTGCAAATGAAGGTCTACATAATGTGACAAATTACAAGTAATGGAATTAATCCCTGAAATAATAGGGCGGCGGGGGGGGTTTCAGGGTCTTTGTGGAGCTTCGGGAGAAAATAAAAGTATGGTGTTTTATGTTGGGGGATATCGAGAAAGGTTCTTTCTTTCTTATCCAGTAAGCCCCTTGACAACGCATCTTTAATCATTATATTATATTTTAAAAAGATGGTAATCGATGGGTCCTGATCTAATGTTTCATAAAAAGCTTCATCTCTCAAAATCCTCTTTCCTTCGTTGATATACCAATCCTTATTCATAAGGGCAATACCTCCCTCTTATCAGCACCCTTAATGACTAGATTTTTATTGTCAGTAAGGGTGGTGATTGCCTTCCTCTCTCCTGGGGTTAGATTGTCCTTCTTTTTAGAGAAATCCAATGAACGCATTTCTTTAAGGATTAGTTGCTGGAAGGTCTCAATATGTGACCCTTTATGATGCAGGGGATAGAATTTGCTTGGTTGTCCTTTCAAATCTACATGTATTGTATTCCCAGCAGGGGTAATATCATTATATTGATTGGTCTGGTTAGTTTGAGTCTTTGGTTTACTCCTCTCTTCCATTAAAAAATGCGCTGTACGGTAATTTTTTTTTTTAATTAATTCAGATCTAAATATAGGGAAAAAGAGTTTAGGGATGACGTGGGGCAAAAGGATAAACCGCGTTTTAATAGAGATATCTCATCAACAGTCAGTATGTGATCTGACAGATTAAAGATCCCCAACTTTCTCAAATTCAGTGGTAAATCCGATTGGATTTGTTTTAATTCGCCTTCTGTTTCTTTATAAGAGGATCTTGATTTATTACATGATCTCTTTGTTGTCCCCGTTCCTCCTCTGCATCCCCGCTCCCTCTTTTTTCCCTTTTTCTTTTCGCCTGCCGCCCCGGGACCACCCGAAAAAAATGAGTGATCTTAGTGTCCCTCAAAGTGGAATTGGTGTTCATCGTAGTAACGGGGACAGTTGTTATAGATTCTTGAGAATTGTAAGTAAGGTTTGGGGTGGGGGTTAATGATATTACGTTTATAGTGCAATTGTCCTCAATAGAGGGGTATAATTCAAGAACACTGTTTACATTGGTTTTCAAAATTCCCTGTTCTACATTGACCCCACAGGGGACCGATTCTATTTGAGTATTCTCCACCACTCCTAAATTCAAAACACTTTGGTTATTGACTGGTGCAACTCCGAGCCACCCCGGCTCCCTCTCGGGGCCTGTAGGAATGGGAGAACCCGTAGAGCCCACCGTCGTCCCAATCCCAACCATAATGTCAATCAGTGGATTTTTATGCAAATTATCCACAGATTGATTTTCACGAGGTGGCGTATTCACTCCTACTCTACCATCTCCCGTTTGAGTGGACGTGATAATAAGTGAATTAACATCCTGAGTGTTCACTAGTGAATTAAGTGGATTCCCCTCTTGAATCTGAGGGGGTTCTACAGTGGCAGTGGACTCTATAAAAGAGGTGACCTCCTGATGTGTCACTGTTTGTGAAGTATTCAGTGTATTACTATAATCTACTAACTGAGTGAGTGTGCAGAATTGTGAACTATTATCAAACACAGTAAAGGGGGGATCAGATTGGTTGAAACCATTTTCAAATCTTATATGACTATGATTCTGAGATGGTAGGAAAACTGACTCAGAGGGTGTAGCCATTATCTTCTCTATAATATTGTTTACAGAAGGGAGTATGGATCTATTTTCCACGGCACTATTTGAACCCATGCTCTTTCCAGCGTCTTTATTATTGATATTATTCTTGTTGTTTCTATGTAGCCCCTTATTTATTTGTAATTTACTCTTATGTTGGTCATAAAAGGCCTTCTGTTTGTCCGATTTTAAATAGGATAAGGATTCCTTATTATTCACCTTAGTACTGGTAGTGACAGTGTCAGCTGTTAGAGGAGGACCTGGGTCAGATATATCCTTTTCACCTTTTGGAAAAGGAGAAGGGGAAGGAAGAAAAAGAGAGAAAGGGAAGAGAGAGAAAGGGAAGAGAGAAAAAAGGAAAAAAAAAAAAAAAAAAAAAAAGAGAATTTTTTTTTTCCCGTTAAAATGCCCTGCACGCAGATATTCACACTGAGACCTCCGTGTGCACTGACCTTGGGCAAAAACCTAAAATCTTGAAAATATAGATTATATAGGATTGTTCCGGCGGTGTCTGCTCTTCTCTCTTACTGTGCCGCTCATTAGTACTCACTTTATTATATTATAAAAATACCCTGCACGTAGATGTTTACACTGTGACATCCGTGTGCACTGTTCATGGGAAAAAACTAAAAGCCTGAAAATATAGAAAATAAATAATTGTATACCCTCCCCGCTCTGACGGCGTCTGCTCCTCTCTCTTCCGATGCCGCTCATTGTATTGCATACAGTGCGATTATGTGTAGTAAAGTTATTTTATAATGCTCTTTTAATATTTAATATTATTATTCTGTATAATATTATGCATGTTATGCATAATTGATAGTGTATGTCATTTTAGATTTTTTATATGGGTTCTTTGTTTTAACTTGGTATCTGTAGGGTTAATGTTGTAATCATTAATTGTTTTATTGTTCAACCAATGATATGTTGATGTGTTTTATATATTAAGTCACTTTCTGGCAATACCCTCTTGCAACACCTGATGAAGGCAGCGCTCTGCTGCAGAAACGCGTAGTGGCTTGTAAGAGGTTAATAAAGAAACTTTTTCTAAAATAACCCTAGTGCCATTTATCTCTAGCCCTAGCGCTCCACAGACCAGGGATATTTTTACTCTCAGCTTCTTGCACTTGTGCACACCTGGCAAGAGCAGCTCTGGACAAGAGATACCATTAATCCTAGATCCTGAGTTCCATGACCTAGCAATACAACACGGTCACCGTTGTAGGACCTGTGGTGACATCAATCCGGTCATTGATCGCGGCAGGAGTTGGAGCTCCCGGAGCAACTTTCGGTGCCTCCACTATACCTCCAGGCGGAGGTGGATTCACAGGCGTAAGACCGCAGTTGTGCAGGGTTGCACAACCACCTCTGGTAAGTGGCTACACAGCCCTGGGCCTAAATCCACTTCAAAAACTTTCTTCACATGCGCTCCCACCCCCTCCCCCCTTTTTGTCTTGCATAGAAAACATACTTCGTGAGGTAAACATGATTTTTTGGGGGTTACACAAAAAATAAAATAAAAAATAAAAAGAGGTAAGGGGGGGGAAGAGGCATTGTAATAAAATAGATGAAAACAATTTAACTTACAGCAAACAATTTAGAATTTGAGATCTAAAATCCTCATTTTGCAGGAAGAAGACCTACAACGCAAGGGCTTAAAATTTGCCCCATAAAGTAAGTTCAATAAATTTGAGGTGTTCATTGGTCTAAAAAAAATTGACAGAAAATTAGCCTTAAAAAAATATTTTATGAAAAAGTCCAATAATCAGGAAAGAAGCCATGTCACTCTAATTGATAAATATAGACACTAACCTAATGAATAAATCAAAATTCAATCCAACAAATGAATACTTAAATGCATTAATAACATTTGACATGATGGTTACTCAAGGTCAATATACAATGGGCAATAACCAGAGAATACATGAACCCCAAATTTATCCTACCATGAACGAAAAGCGTTAATATCATTGCAGGAAGACAACAGCATCACAATCCATCCTGCCAATAAGGGAGGAAGTGTTGTATTTTAGTTACAGAAAAGCATTATAAAGTGCAATTGCATAATAAATGATAAACAGACCTATGAAAAATTAAGTGCTGATCCAACAGATTGCTTTGGGAAAGATCTAAAAAAATCTCTTGGACAGGGGGCAGTCCCTTGTCATTCTGACTAAAATAAAATATGAAAATACGTTTGCTAAAATAATATGGTTGCATCACTTTTTATGGCATCCTCTTTTTTTGAAATAATTTTCAAGGTTTGTCTAGTGATCACTTTAAATTTCACATTATTTGCTAAGCCCTCCTTTCCCCATGCTTAAGTAAATTCAAAAAACTTTATTATTTTTCTCATTAATGTACATTCTGCACCCCATCTTGACTAACAAAAAAACAGAAATGTAGAAACTTTTGCAAACTTATTAAAACAAGAAAAACTGAAAATACAGTATAACTGAAGTATTCTGACCCTTTTGAGCTAGAACAGCCATGAGTCTTCATGGGAATGATGCAACAAGTTTTTCACATCTGGATTTTTGGATCCTCTGTCATTCTTCCTTGCAGATCCTCTCCAGTTCCATCAGGTTGGATGGTGAACATTGATGGACAGCCATTTTCAGATCTCTCCAGAGATGCTCAATTGGGTGTAGGTCAAGGCTCTGGCTGGGCCAGTCAAGAATGGTCACAGAGTCGTTCTGATGCCACTCCTTTGCTATGTTAGCTGTGTGCTTAGGGTAATTGCATTGTTGGAAGGTGATCCTTCGGCCAAGCCTGAGGTCCCAAAAACTCTGAAAGAGGTTTTCATCCAGGATATCTCTGTACTTGGTCGCATTCATGTTTCCTTCAATTGCAACCAGTCTTCCTGTCCCTGCAGCTGAAAAATACCCCAATAGCATGTGCTGCCACCACCATGTTTCACTGTTGTAATTGTATTGGGCAGGTGATGAGCAGTGCCTGGTTTTCTCCATACATACCGCTTAGAATTATCATAAAAAAGTTCTATCGTCATCTCATAAGACCAGAGAATCTTATTACTCATGGTCTGGGGTTCCTTCATGTGTTTTTTTTCAAATTCTTTGCAGACTTTCATATGACTTGCACTGAGGAGAGGCTTCTGTTGGGCCACTCTGCCATAAAGGCCCGACTGGTGGAGGGCTGCAGTGATAGTTGACTTTTTGGTCTTGGTGGTCTTGGGGTTATTCTTTACCTCTCTCATCAAGGCTTGTCTACATTGATTGCTCAGTTTGGCTGAATGGCCAGGTCTAGGAAGACTTCTGGTGGTCCCAAACATCTTTCATTTATTTATTATGGAGGCCACTGTGCTCTTAAGAACCTTGAACATGCAGTCATTTTTTTGTAACCTAGCTACATTCCTGTTTCTGAGCTCCTTGGGCAGTTCATTTGACCTCATGATTCTCATTTGGTCTGACATGCACTGTGAGCTGTGAGGTCTTATATAGACAGGACTTGTTTCAGAAAGGCACACACCTATCAGTTTAATTAAATACAGCTGGACTACAAAGAAAGAGTAGAAGCATCTCAAGGAGGATCACAAGGACATTGACAGCATGTGACTTAAATATGAGTATCAGAGCAAAGGGGCTGAATACTTATGAACATGTGGTATTTCTGTTTTTCTTTTTTAATAAATTTGAAAAAATTCTACATTTCTGTTTTTTCAGTCAAGATAGGGTGCAGAATATACATTAATGAAAAAAATGATTTTTTTTTTAATTTACCAAATGGCTGCAATGAAACAAAGAGTGAGAAATTTAAAGGGGTCAGAATACTTTCCATACCCACTGTATATATACCACAGATTCCAACTAGGAATATACTGTATACTTTGGACCTGTCACTACATAGCCCACAATAACATATAAATACAAAATATGCTGCCATCACTAATCGTTTATCAGGCTGATTGGACACCCATTACTGGTAACGTGAGGCTTACACATGGTCATGTTTTTTTTTGCCATAGAGCAAGAAGAGCAAAGCTATTAAATTTTATAGATTTAATCCAAAAAAATAGGCAGTGTTTACAAAAATGATACAAGATTTTACAAAGTAGAAAGTTACTACACCAGTGCCACAGGGATAGCTTCCATGTATGGGGAGGAAGAAACTCCTTAGAAAACATGATTAAGTTCCACAGCATAATTTTAGCTGTCTCTCCATTGGGTCCGAATGGCTCACAAAATGGAGTTTCAGGTTTTATGATCCCTTATCCCTCCTATCTAGTGACATCATGGGGCTGGGTTTTGAAGGGTGATAAGTCGTAAAGAAAATGATGACATTGCTGCTGTTTGCCTTATCCCAGCCTCTGATCATGACACGGGAAAGATATTTACATAGAACACCATTGCCACAGAGCCTAAGAGGGTCCAGGTAGAGCTGCAGTTGTGTAAGGAGGGCTCAATGATTCCTCTTGCCCTTGGCTACCTTCACAGAGACTTCTAGGGCAGGAGTGGCCAACTACAGTCCTCATGGCCCATAAACAGTGCAGGTTTTCAGGAGTTTCTCACCATTGCACAGGTTCTAATTTCATCATCTGTAGAGGTGATGATCAAGCACATTGGGCAAAACTAAGGAAATCCTGAAAATATGCACTGTTTTTTGCTCTTCAAAACTGGAGTTCCAAACCCTGTTCTATAGGATTATATGTAATGCGTTTCATTTTCGTACCTAACAAAATTGAGAGAAGAGTCAGGTTTCAGAACAAGATCCTAGTGGTAGCTTATTATAGACCAGGTACATGAATGGGTGGGTAATGTCATCACGCCTATTGTTCCATACAGGTTGATGGAGTATTAGGTCTCTGGATCGGATGTGAGGAACAAAGGAGTGAAGCAATAAGAATGTACTTAGATAGACACAGAGAAATATAAGGTGTGGGGAAGGAATTGAAGGGGAGGGGGGTAGAGGCAAAAAGAATAAAGGGCGGGAAGGGGACAAAATGGTCGGAAGGTGGTACCATGCCAGAGTATGAATAAAACCGTTAATGAGTCATATATGTATAGTTGTAACAAATGTGGCCTGCAATGCTTATGCAGCTAAACTAGCCATCAAGGACAATACTCTTTCTCTTGTACAGAGATAGCTGTGCAAACCAGGGGATAGATCTAAAGAACATCCACGGAGACCACGTCTTTTTAAAACCGGGTGAGGGATCCCTGTGAGATAGCTGCTATTTGTGCCATGTGGCAGACCAGATCTATTTCCCTGAGGATATGGCTTTGGGAAGGAAGTTGGGTAGACTTCCAGTGTTGAGAAATCAGTATTCTACCCACAGCTTGTTTTTAGGCCATATCGGTACCTTGAGAAGTGCGCTTTGCTGCAATAAAGTGATGTACTTGTCCAGAACCTTCGAAAGAATTGTAGCGATGCTTCGCCAGTACCGCACGATTTTCGGGCATAGCCACCAAATGTGGTAGTGTGTTCTGGGTTCAGCTTCACACCTTCAGCATAAATTAGTGGTAGAGTCACCATTTTGTAAGAATTCTCTTGAACTCTCACACACTGCGAGGGTCCGTGAAATCTTATATAGATTTGGTTGATTTAATCATCCGTAAATTTAACATTAAGGTCCCTTTCCTAGAGCCCTATATATGCTCTCTTAATTTGGACAAATTAGAAAATTATAGGTTTTAAATAAGATTTTGGTTGGGTGGTGTTGTTGCGCAGATAGCTGTTCAAATCGCGTGAGTGGGCGTAACAAGTTGGAATGCTTGATATGCTTGTGCAGGTAGTCCTGTAACATATTGTATAGCAAAAACAATATGTTGGGCATTAATGCGTCAGATTGTAGTTCTTCGAGTGAGAGAAGAGAACTGTCTGAAAATAGCTGGTCAATTGGGATAGGGGGAGCAAGGAGAGTGGGGGTCACAGCACTTAGATCGTGCATTGCCTTTAAGCGAACCAAGCTTGCAAAGTCAAGAGTGGGGATAATGGCGGGATTGCAGACGAGCTTTCCCTTTGCCAAGCCTTGAGGACTGCTTGAGTGAGTTCATTAAGAGATGATTTGAGGCCAAAGCCCTCAATGAGATCTATGCCAAATTGTTCCTCTATCAGTAGCCAATGCTTGCCTGGGGTACCTTTTACCCAGTCGATCACTCTGGCGAGTAGTGCAGCCCTGTAATACTTAAAGATGTTTGGAGCTCCCATACCCCCTTTGGCATTTGGGAGAGACAGCGTGGAGGAGTTAATTTGGGGTCTCTCATTTTGCCAAATAAAATTAAAAATAAAGGAATGAATTCTAGATAAATAGCGGACAGGTATGTGGATATGGAGAATCTGAAGTATACAAACTTTGGGGAATGACACTTTTTAATACATTTTTCCTACCAACCCAGTATAGGAAAGGTGCTTTCCAAGACAGGACCGTTTTATTGTTTTTTTTAGTAGTGGCAGTATATTAAGATCGAGTAGGTCTTTAACTGATGTCCTTATTTAATGCCTAAATATGTAATGTGTTTAAGAGGCCATTTAAAGGGGTAGCTAGAAATATGAGACAAAAATTGCGCATAGGATCTTATCTCTTTAGCAGAGAGCGGCAGAGAGTCTGATGAAATTTGCTCACCTGGTATGGTTGTGCAAATCCACATCCAGTACAAACACTCATACAGCTGTTGCTGGATCCACACCTCCACATGCAACATGGCAAAACAACTGGAAACAGGACGAAGTGTCGGTGATCCGCACTGCTGAGAGGAAAAATCGGAAACTGAGAAGTCTGGTACAATGATTATTTTTTATACTGACGCGTTTCAGAGCAGCCTCTGCTCCTTCCTCAGGGATTATTGGAGTAAAAAGCATCATTGTACCAGACTTCCCGGTTTCAGTTTTTCTTCTCAGCAGCGCGGATCACCGACACTTCGTCCTGTTTCCTTTTAAAGGGGTAGGATGCTTTAAATTTTTCTATCCTGCTTTTTGGAATTTTTAAACTAAGGGCTTCAGATTTTTTGGGGTTGATTTTGAAATTGGAAAGAGCGCCGTATGTCTCAAGGATACGGAAAAGTGCAGAGATGCCCCTGTGTGGTTCTGAAAGTATTAATAAAAGATCGTCTGTGAAGTAAACCGACTTATGGTAGTATTTCCCCAAATGTATTCCTTTTATGTTGGTGTCTTGCTGAATGCTCCTCAAAAGTGGTTCCATGACAAGGACAAATGAAAGAGGTGACAAAGGGCATCCCTGCCTTGTGCCGTTTTTAATCAAGAAAGGTTCTGAGACTAGGGATGAGCAAGTCTACTCGTTACTACTCGTTACTCGGCGAATAGTAGGGTACTCGCTCTACTCGTTACTCTTCGAGTTTCCTAGCGATTACTCACACAGTAATGAGTCCAATGTAAGACAAGGGAAATGCAATTCCTCCTTTTTGAAAAGAGTGTAGTTTATTTAAGGTTTTCCAAAGCCATTGTAGATGGTGTCTGTTTGGAGCATACAGACTGCATAGAGTTACCATGTTCCCACCAATCAGCCCATTTATGAAGAGGTAGCAGCCTTCAGGGTCCACCATACTTCCCTGGATGAGGAAGGGAATTTCCCTGGTAAAAGAGATCGCCACTCCCTTGGCTCTCTTTTGAGGCAATACCACATGGAACCATCTATCATAAAAGCACTTCTCTATTGAAGAAGTTTTTTTCTGCAGTAAAGTGGGTTTCCTGCAATAACAGGATATCATATCTAGCTTTCTTAAAATATTGTAGGGTTTGAGACCTGGGAGCTGGGGACTTTACACCATGTAAGTTGTGTGAGACAATCTTAAATAATTTGTTAGTCGTTGTCATGACAGCTAGGATAGGTGTCTTCTGTAGACTGGTGCCGACCTTCCCACGGTACTAAGATGGAGGCAGGGTTGGGGAGACTGGGAGGAAGGGGTGGGAAAGAAGAGAGAGAATATCTAGAGCAGAGCAAAACTATAACATGAAACAACAGAATAAGTGAAGTATTACAGTTGCACACCCCCTTGTTGTGGTGTAAATTGGTCATGGATAGCCAACAGGCTAGTAACAGGGTTGAAGTGATAGACTGTAACAGGTATCAAACAACTATGTGGCAAGTTTCGACTAAATAACATTCTAGAAAATTGAACAATTTATCATACAGAGAAAAAAAAACACAATGTGGAACTTTCTCACTTCTTAGCGAAGATTATATAGGTGAAATCTTTAAATAAACCAAATCTCAGCTGGAATGCTTCATCCACTGGGAGATGCCAAAGGGGAAAAGCCACCTATAGGGGTATTTCCTTTGTGGCAGAATTGCTGTAAAAAGATTTTAGGAGCCGTCTTTTTGCCAATGTAATGGCAGATAGATCTTGGAAGACCTGAATTTTTGAAGACATATATGAAATCTAGCCTGCCTCCCTGACCCTTTTTAGCAGGAGATCCTTTGTTCTATAATCCAGAAAGCAACAGATCATGTCCCTGGGGCATTCCTCTGGTGGTGGCTTTGGTCTTAAGGCTCTATGTACTCTCACCATCTCAATCGTAGTTGGGTCATAGTTGGGTTGTCAGGTGTTAAGGCCTCTTTACACACACAGATATCTCTGTGTACACAGCCACAAAATGGAACAATGTGTCCATGATTTCACTGCAACCAGAGATCTGTTCAGAAGTTGGACACAGATATCTTTCGCTCGACTCTAAAGGCTACTTTACACACACAGATATCTGTGATCATCGAGACGAGAGCGTCTTGAGTTATTGATTCAGGGAACCCCTTCAGCCTCAAATTTTTCCGCCTTTCGCGGTTTTCATAGTCCTCCAAGATGGAGAAGATTTGGTTAATCCGGTCTTCAAGATGTTGCAGAGAGACTAGGGAGTAACTGGCATGCTGGACCACTTCAGAATGAGCGGCCTCCAGTGTCTCAACTCTGTGCAAATCTGAGAGAAATCTTGTTTAATCTCTGCCCAGTGGTTCAAGGGCCTTGCCAAGGATCTTTTTGATGAAAAATCTAGTGACATGGGTGCCTTTGGCTTCTTCATCAACATCACTGTCAGGATCTGATTCTGTGGGATCTTCCACAGGGCGGTAGGACCTGGGGGTGGCTGGCATGGTCACTTGTTTCTTGAGAAATTTTTCATGGTCAGCCTGTGTAACAGCACCACTGGGTTTTGTAATTATTTTTGCAGACTTGCTGCTAGATTTCACCCTTGTATCAAAACTTGGGGTCAAAACTTGTGTATTGTTCGCTTCTCTTCAACACCTCATGAATATTTAGGTCGAGTAAAACAGCATGGTGGACACCAGGTGGAAAAATGTAAAAAAAATGCTGCGGTCGTAAAAATTGCGGACTAGATAAGCGGAAGTCCATATGTTGGTGGAAGGGTCCGAAACCGTGATGAGGTTGTCAGGTGTGAGCCAGGTGGGGAGGGAATAGAAGCAGACACCGAGGGCGAGTCGCTGTAGTGTAGAAAATATGGAGTTGTCCTATATGATTCCAAAGTCCAGTTTACAAGCCCCCTGCAGTGTCAGTGTAATAATGTGGCAGTCTTCCATGTGGCTAAGGTGGGCTTGTGTATATTTGGAATTATGGGACCACTGCAGGGTTTAATAATAACAGGGCTGTTGGTAGGACTCAGAGGGAAAAAGGACTAGCATACTCAATGTACTGTGGGTATATTGTGTCTCACTGAAGAGGTTAGGTTAGGAATAGTGATGAGCGAGTACTAAAATGCTTGGGTGCTCGAAGCTCGGGCCGAGCATCCCGAGATACTCGTGTACTCGGCCCGAGTAACGAGCCCAATGTTATCCTATGGGAGACACGAGTATTTTTATGAAATGACTGCCGACAGCATGGAATAACCCTAAAAATGTCACAAAAGTCTCAGAAGAGTGCTCAAATGACATGGCAACACCATGGGGAAGACCCCTGGAAGCATTTCTCACTCAAAAGTCACAGCTGTGAACAATGTTGTCCGAGTTTCACGCCAATTTTACGGAGTCTCCAGAAAACCTTCCAAAATGACACCAAAATGAATATTTAGGGTGGAAATGTTAAGGGCACATACCCAATAGTGAGATACAGCTGGTGTATGTTACTTTTTGTGATTACATGAAAGATTTTACATGAAAATATTGTGTGGCACTCCGATGACCGTGAGAAGAGACGAACATGAAGCCCTATCTTGAAATAATGTGCCCATTTTGAGGAACTGGGTGTATTGTAGTATCTTCCTTTGCCAGGGCAGTCCAAAATTGGGAGGTTCACCAATGCTCCTGGATACAGACATGCAGGAGGGCCTGTAACCCTCAAGTGGGTGTATTGTAGTATAGCCCTTTGGTCAGGGCAGCCAAAAATTGGGAGGTTCAACAATGACCCATGCATACAGACATGTAGTAGGGCCTGTAACCCTCAAGTGGGTGTATGTAGTATTGCCCTTTGGCCAGGGCAGCCAAAAATTGGGAGGTTCAACAATGACCCATGCATTCAGACATGTAGTAGGGCCTGTAACCCTCAAGTGGGTGTATTGTAGTATTGCCCTTTGGCCAGGGCAGCCAAAAATTGGGAGGTTCAACAATGACCCATGCATTCAGACATGTAGAAGGGCCTGTAACCCTCAAGTGGGTGTATTTTAGCCTAGGCCTTTGGCCAGGGCAGCCAAAAATTGGGAGGTTCAAAAATGACCCATGCATTCAGACATGTAGTAGGGCCTGTAACCCTCAAGTGGGTGTATTTTAGCCTAGGCCTTTGGCCAGGGCAGCCAAAAATTGGGAGGTTCAACAATGACCCATGCATTCAGACATGAAGTAGGGCCTGTAACCCTCAAGTGGGTGTATTGTAGTATTGCCCTTTGGCCAGGGCAGCCAAAAATTGGGAGGTTAAACAATGACCCATGCATACAGACATGTAGTAGGGCCTGTAACCCTCAAGTGGGTGTATTTTAGCCTAGGCCTTTGGCCAGGGCAGCCAAAACTTGGGAGGTTCAACAATGACCCATGCATTCAGACATGTAGTAGGGCCTGTAACCCTCAAGTGGGTGTATTGTAGTATTGCCCTTTGGTCAGGGCAGCCAAAAATTGGGAGGCTCCTCTTTGTCCCTGGATAGAGACGTGCAGGAGGGCCTGTAACCCTCAAGTGGGTGTATTGTAGTATAGCCCTTTGGTCAGGGCAGCCAAAAATTGGGAGGTTCAACAATGACCCATGCATACAGACATGTAGTAGGGCCTGTAACCCTCAAGTGGGTGTATTGTAGTATTGCCCTTTGGCCAGGGCAGCCAAAAATTGGGAGGTTCAACAGTGACCCATGCATTCAGACATGTAGTAGGGCCTGTAACCCTCAAGTGGGTGTTATTTTAGCCTAGGCCTTTGGCCAGGGCAGCCAAAAATTGGGAGGCTCCTTTTTGTCCATGGATAGAGACATGTAGTAGGGCCTGTAACCCTCAAGTGGGTGTATTGTAGTATAGGCCTTTGGCCAGGGCAGCCAAAAATTGGGAGGCTCCTCTTTGTCCCTGGATAGAGACGTGCAGGAGGGCCTGTTTACAAGAACTGGGTGTATTGTAGTATAGCCCTTTGGTCAGGGCAGCCAAAAATTGGGAGGCTCCTCTTTGTCCCTGGATAGAGACGTGCAGGAGGGCCTGTAACCCTCAAGTGGGTGTATTGTAGTATAGCCCTTTGGTCAGGGCAGCCAAAAATTGGGAGGTTCAACAATGACCCATGCATACAGACATGTAGTATGGCCTGTAACCCTCAAGTTGGTGTATTTTAGCCTAGGCCTTTGGCCAGGGCAGCCAAAAATTGGGAGGTTCAACAATGACCCATGCATTCAGACATGTAGTAGGGCCTGTAACCGTCAAGTGGGTGTATTGTAGTATTGCCCTTTGGCCAGGGCAGCCAAAAATTGGGAGGTTCAACAATGACCCATGCATTCAGACATGTAGTAGGGCTTGTAACCCTTAAGTGGGTGTATTTTAGCCTAGGCCTTTGGCCAGGGCAGCCAAAAATTGGGAGGCTCCTCATTGTCCCTGGATAGAGACGTGCAGGAGGTGCCTCAAAACATTTTTCACATTGAAAAGATGCGGGTATCCTGTCTTTGTAATGCCCATTCAAAAAGAATGGGCGTGAAAATTTACCACTGGGGGTATACCTGAAACAACAGCCAAACTATTGTAACGGTCATCATGGTGGCACATGAGGAGAAGGAGGAGCAGTCCAGCGATTAGCCAAGGAATAGGAAGACGACGTGGTGGATGATCCAGTAGCTGACCCAACCTGGCAGGAGTATATGCAGAGCGAGGACAGCAGTGCACAGGGTGAGGGAGGTGTAGCATCCCAACAGGCAGTACGAAGCAGGGTCGGATACGCAGGCAGAAGGCAGGCAACCGTTCCCCGGTACAACAACACGACACAAGGTGCCTGTGCAAATTTTATGTCTTCCCGAGTCTAATTTGGCTCCAGATGACTGTAAAAAGGCCATTTGCAACACCTGCCATGCCAGCATCAGCAGGGGTACGAAAAGTAGCAGCCTGACCACCACCAGCATGATCAGGCACATGTCAGCCAAGCACCCGACTTTGTGGGAAGTACAACAGAGTCGAGGAGCGGTGCTTGCTGATGTCACTGCTACGTCTTCGCCTGTTGTGCGTGCGAGCTAATCCCCTGTCCATGCTGGCCGCGAACAAGCCTCCGGCCCTGCACCTGAAGTTGCCCACGCACAAATTACACCACCATCAAGCACGTCCTTGTCCCAGCGCAGCGTTCAATTATCCATTCAGCAAACATTTGAACGCAGGCGCAAATACGCTGCCAACGCCCCACATGCCACAGTCCTGAATGATCACATTTCGCGTCTCATAGCGCTACAAATGTTGCCTTTCCGGCTGGTGGAGACGGAAGCATTCCGTGACCTGATGGCGGCTGCTGTCCCATGTTACTCGGTCCCCAGCCGCCACTATTTCTCCAGATGTGCCGTCCCCGCATTGCATAACCACGTGTCCAACAGCATCACACGTGCCCTCAACAACGCTGTTTCAGCCAAAGTCCACCAAATAATAATAATAATAATACAGCTTTATTTATATAGCACCAACATATTACGCAGCGCTTTACAATGTAGGGTTAGAGTACAGAAAATATAATACAGTAGTAATTACAGTAGAGAACAAATACAGTACAATAATTGGATACAAAACAATAGGCATAGAATCAATGTAAAAAAGAAAATACAAAAAATAAAGCAAGTAATGAAGGTGACCCTGCTCAAAAGAGCTTACAATCTACTACAAGATAGGGGTTGCACAAGGTACAGGGGCTTATTGCACTGATGGTCCAGGCATCTTGAGGAAATGGGGCATAGAACTAAGCTTACATGGATGGTCATTATACAGTCTGTGTAGACCTTTTTGGTTTGGTGGAGTTTGTAGAAGAGTAATGTCCAGAGGGATAGGCCATTCACTATCTACAGTACAAAGGACTTCTATTAGGGAGTATGATAGGCCGCCTTAAAAAGATGCGTTTTTAGGGATCGTCTGAAGCCATGCAAGTTGTGGATAGTCCTGATTTCTTGGGGTAAAGCATTCCAGAGGTTTGGTGCAGCTCTGGAGAAGTCTTGGAGCCGGGAGTGGGAGGATCGGATTATTACAGATGTCAGTCGAAGGTCATTTGAGGAACGCACAGCGCGAGTGGGGTGATAGACAGAGATGAGGGAGGAGAGGTAGGGGGGTGCTGCACTGTGAAGAGCTTTGTGGGTGAGAAGAAGCAATTTGATTTTGATCCTGTAGTATACGGGCAGCCAGTGCAATGACTGGCACAGAGCAGAGGCATCTGAGTAACGATTGGCCAGATGGGTGATCCTGGCTGCTGCATTAAGGATGGACTGGAGAGGAGAAACTCTGGTGAGGGGGAGGCCGCTTAATAGAGAATTGCAATAGTCAAGGCGGGAATGGATTAGGGCCACAGTCAGGGTTTTTGTTGTTTACAGGGTGAGAAAGGGACGGACTCTGGAGATATTCTTCAGGTGTAAGCGACATGAGCGGACGAGACATTGTGTGTGGGAGGAGAAGGAGAGATCGGTGTCAAACATAACACCCAGACGAGCCTGCTGCCTAGGCGTTATCGTGGTGCCACAAACTGAGAGAGAGATGTCCGATTTAGGGAGGTTAGTGGATGGGGGGAGCAGAAGAAGTTCAGTTTTGGAAAGGATTAGTTTCAAATAGAGAGTGGACATGATATTGGAAACTGCAGCTAGCCAGTCATTGCTGTTCTTTAATACCGCAGGGGTAAGGTCAGGGGCTGAAGTGTATAACCACAGACATGTGGACAAGTGCTTGTGGGCAAGTCCGCTACATCTCCTTGACAAAACACTGGGTTAATATTGTGGAGGCTGTGAGACAGTCTGAGCGAGGGACGCAACACGTCCTTCCCAAACCAAGGATAGCAGGCCCTACCTCTGTCAGGGTTTCACCGACACTCTACAGCTCCGGAATGTCATGCTCTTCAGCCTCCTCCTACTCCTCCTGCGCATCCTCATCCACTGTACCCTCCACACCAGTCCCAAGCTGGAAGCACTGCAGCACTGCCTCTGCGAAGCGGCAACAGGCTGTGCTGAAATTAGTCTGCATAGGTGACAAACCCCACAATGCAGAAGAGGTGTGAACAGCTCTGAAACAGCAGGCAGATCACTGTCTCACACCTGTGAACCTAAAGCCAGGAAAGGTCGTGTGTGACAATGGCCGGAACCTGGTGGCAGCTTTGAGGCGAGACCAGCTGACGCATGTTCCATGCGTGGCCTACGTGCTCAACCTGGTGGTTCAGAGGTTTGTAAAGTCATACCCAGAGCTGTCTGAACTGCTGGTAAAAGTTCCCCGTCTGTCTGCACATTTTCACAAGTCACCTGCTGCTTCAGCCGGCCTTGGCGGATTTCAGCGCCGTTAGCGTCTTACGGCACACAGACTGGTGTGTGATGTCCCCACGCGTTGGAATTAAACTCTGCACATGTTGGTCAGGATATGTGAGCAGAAGAGGGCAGTTGTGGACTACCTGCATCACCTAAGCCGTCGGGAAATGGTTCAAACTCCACACATAACACCTGAGGAGTGGAGATGGATGTCCGACCTATGTACCGTACTCCAAAACTTTGAGGACTCCACCAAGATGGTGAGCGGCGAGGACGCCATTATTAGCGTCACCATACCACTACTCTGCCTTCTAAAACGGTCTCTGCTGAAAAACAAAGAGGATGCATTGCAGGCCGAGCGCGATGACTTGGAGCAAGAAACAGTAGTGGGTGTGGGTGAAAACACACAGTCCAGCCTCATCTCATCACAACGTGCAGTGGAGGACTATGACGAGGAGGAGGAGGATGAAGACATGGAGCAACTCTCTGGCCAAATTGAGGATATGACATGCACACCAGTCATACCCTCGATTCAGCGTGGCTGGCCAGAGGACAGGGGAGATGAGGAGGAGGAGGAGGAGGACAGCATGTTCAGTCATCGTGTTGGTCTGGATACGGAAGTGATGGCTGTTAAGAGTCTGGCGCACATGGCTGACTTTATGGTAAGCAGCCTGGCTCGTGACCCTCGCGTTCACAACATCTTGGCCGACAATCTGTACTGGTTGGCAACACTGTTAGACCCACACTACAAGGAGAACTTTATGTCTGTCATTAATGAGGCGGAGAGGTCAGCCAAAGTGCAGCAGTTCCAGAAGGCCATAGTCAAGGAAGTAGGCAAATCATTCCCCTCACAAAACGCTAGCGGCATAGGTCAGGAATTGGTGGACAACCAAGGCGTACGGCTGAGAGGGGCACAAGTCCAATCCGCCAAAGGTAGGGGAACAGTCTTTACGAGGTGGGACAGTTTTCTCAGCCCCTCACGTGCCACAGCCCCTGAGGTGCGGGGTAGTGCCACAAGAAATGCTAAGTTTGGCCAGATGCTGAAGGAGTACCTTGCCGATCGAACAACTGTACTGCGAGATTCCTCTGTGCCTTACAATTATTGGGTCTCCAAGCTGGACACGTGGCATGAATTGGCTCTCTACGCCTAGGAAGTCCTGGCCTGCACTACCGCTAGCGTTTTGTCAGAGCATGTTTTCAGTGGCGCAGGTGGAATCATTACTGATAAACGCACTCGCCTCTCAACTGAAAATGCGGACAGGCTGACTCAGATCAAGATGAACAAGGGTTGGATTGGGCCAGACTTCACCACACCACCAACAAATGACAACTGAATTTAAATTTTGTAATGGGAATTTGCCATGTACCTCCACTGACCCATGGGTACACACTTCTGGACTTCCGAGTGTCCAAGTGTGGGATCAGTAATGTCCGTGGACGTGTACTAAGCCTGTTGGTAGGAAGGAGGATCAGGTTGGGAAATGTGCGGTGCAGTATCACGGCTACTGACACTTGACCGTGTGGAAGACAGGGTGTTTGTGGAGGTGCCAATCAGACTTGAAGCATTATCCGCTATCCAAGTAACAAGCTGTTGACACTGGTGTTGGTTCAAGAGCGGTGTACTGCAGCGGGAACCAACAATTTGGGACAGGACGTGTGAGCGAGTAGATGTGCCACTTTCTTGTTGCGAAATTAGTGCTTGCACACGACCTCGGCCTCTGCCTGCACCACAATCACGTTCACCTCCTTGTTCCTTGCCAACGCCCTTGCGCATTTTACTTGTATACAGCGACAACAGTCACAGGAGAGGATTTTAGTCCCTAACCTGTATTAAGGTACTACGTACACCTGTCTGGTGACTTTAATGGTTTCAGGAGATGATTTTAGTCCCTAACCTGTATTAAGGTAGCACGTACACCTGTCTGGTGACTGTAATGGTTTCAGGAGAGGATTTTAGTCCCTAACCTGTATCAAGGTATGACGTACACCAGTCTGGTGACTGTTTAGATCACAAGAGATTAGGATTTTAGTTCCCTAACCTGTATCAAGGTATGACGTACACCAGTCTGGTGACTGTTCAGATCAGAAGAGATTAGGATTTTAGTCCCTAACCTGTATCAAGGTATGACGTACAACAGTCTGGTGACTTGAATGGTTTTAGGAGAGGATTTTAGTCCCTCACCTGTATCAAGGTATGACGTACAACAGTCTGGTGACTGTAATGCTTTCAGGAGAGGATTTTAGTCCCTAACCTGTATCAAGGTATGACGTACACCAGTCTGGTGACTGTAATGCTTTCAGGAGAGGATTTTAGTCCCTAACCTGTATCAAGGTATGACGTACAACAGTCTGGTGACTTGAATGGTTTTAGGAGAGGATTTTAGTCCCTCACCTGTATCAAGGTATGACGTACAACAGTCTGGTGACTGTAATGCTTTCAGGAGAGGATTTTAGTCCCTAACCTGTATCAAGGTATGACGTACACCAGTCTGGTGACTGTAATGCTTTCAGGAGAGGATTTTAGTCCCTAACCTGTATCAAGGTATGACGTACAACAGTCTGGTGACTTGAATGGTTTTAGGAGAGGATTTTAGTCCCTCACCTGTATCAAGGTATGACGTACAACAGTCTGGTGACTGTAATGCTTTCAGGAGAGGATTTTAGTCCCTAACCTGTATTAAGGTAGTACGTACACCCGTCTGGTGACTGTAACGGTGTCAGGAGAGGATTTTAGTCCCTAACCTGTATTAAGGTAGTACGTACACCAGTCTGGTGACTGTAATGGTTTCAGGAGAGGATTTTAGTCCCTAACCTGTATTAAGGTAGTAAGTTCAAGAGTGTGGTGACTCTAATGGTCACAGAAAAGCTTGGATTCCGATCTGTATCACCCTGCCTATATCCTCCTAGATTAGTCCTGAGAAGGACTGTTCTGGTCACTGGAAAGCTTGGACTTCGATCTGGATCACCCTGCCTATATCCTCCTAGATTAGTCCTGAGAAGGACTGTTGTGGTCAGCAGCAGTTTGCAGCCCTGCTCTGGATCTACCTGTAAGGGCCGCAAATCTGTCCCTAAGCAGCAGCAGACACTCTCCCTACACTCACTGTCTGGATGGCTGTGTGCCGAGCACAGCATGCCGGGAGTTATAAAGGCTCGGTGACGCTGTGCAGGCCAGCCAATCACTGCTATGCCACAACTAACAAAGCTGTGGCATTGCAGTGGTCTGCCAGCCAATCCCTGCACGTGGGCTGGCTCTCAAAAGAGCGCCAACATGCAGAGATGACGACCACGAGCACAGCACGAGTATCGCGAGATTACTCGGTGCTCGGCGAGTAGCCCGAGTACAGTGATACTCGTGCGAGTACCGAGTAGTGGCGAGCATGCTCGCTCATCACTAGTTAGGAAGCTAAAGGTTAGTAAGCTAAAAGGCAGATATTACAGTGAAATAGAAAAGTTGGCTGGTGGGGGTGTTTAGAGGAGGGGCTGTCACAGCAGCAGCGGAGGGTCATATGCAGCATCCTCAGTGGCCGAGTACAGAGGCTGCAGCCGGGGATCAGGCCCGCCGGTGGAAGATGAGAGCATCCGGTGCCGGTGCCGCTGTGTTGAAAATTGAGGCCGGGGAGCTAACCGGAAGTGGAGGCTGCAATGGTGGCAGCAGTATGCCTTACTCACAGTTTTCAATGGCGGCCGTTCTGCTGGTGGTTGGAGCAGGCACCGGATGGTAACCAGGGAACCGGAGGGTCCCGCATCTGCCTCCAGAGGGACCCAGAAGCAAGGGTCGAACAGTCGTGGGGAGCGGAGGCCTCAGAGTCAGCAGCAGGAACCCTCACTCGTGGTCTGAGAGGATCCAAACACCGACGGTAAGCAGGGGCCCCTTGGTGTCTCAAACTCCCTCTCCTTAATCGTCCAGGTCACAGCGAACAGGGATGGCAGCTCGGTAGTCCTGTAGGGTGAAGTTGCTGTGTGGGGCTCCCATGAGGGGCAGACGGAGGAGGGGGGTGATATTGCCAGATAATATTTTCTGGTCCCACGGGCCTCTTTTCTCGGATAAAGTCGATGATCCTTTAGGTAGGGGTTTTCTGCTCGTCCCTGGATATTTTTTTTGGTCAACAGGAAGTGTAAAAACCCCAGGATGCTGTAGACTGTGGGCAAGATGGCAGGAGCTCTTCACAAGCTGCTATCCTGGATAGCAGCCATCTTGGAATCGCCATTTTTTTATATTTGCAATACACAAAGAGTGATCAATTTAGAATAGACTCTTAACACAGACTATAATAAGTCCAAAAGATACCCATATATAAATATACACAGTATATAAGTAAATCTCACAAGGATCAGAAAAGTCCATTAAAATGAGGTACAAGCCATTAAGATAATGAGGTAACCGCAACCAGTGCTAAACATATAAAGGGAAAAAATAAGATTAACAATGAATTAGGCCCTTGCTGCCCTCACCTTCATGAAGGTGAACACCTCCACAACATACAGGGTGAGGAGTAGTGAAGTGAGATGAACATGCAGCAGGGTGGATCGGTTTAAGTTGCCCTATCACCCATCCCATCTTGAGCTAAGAATCAAAACCCACTCTGCTAGTGGAATTTCACCACCTAGTCCTGGGTGCATTGCTTTTAAAAAGGCGTTAGACTCAATCCCCTGCAACCCCTCTTGGGCAATGGCATCCGTGAGCCTAATTTCTTCCAGAAAAGAAATGGACTGGGGTGGTTCATGCCTTTACAGAAACTTACTGGGAGGGGTTAGGGGTCCCCACATAGCATTCTCAAAGTTGAAGGCCTCTGGTAATGGTACTACACAAGGCAGAGAAAAAGGAGCCTTTGTCACTACCTCCTCCTCATCTTTCTCGTCGTCCTCCTCCACCTGAATTTGCCAATCCACTAGCTTCAGCCTGGCTGCAGGTTTAATAAGCCCATGCATTCTGCAGGATCATGACTTTGACCTGTGCTGGTTCTAGATGGCATTTGGAACACCTGAACTCCTGACTCCTAGGTGCGTTTCTAGTGGGCGCTCTTCAGGCATGCTGTAATAATACTGGATTCTGGCCTCACTGCATATCAGGCCCAATGCGAGTAGCACAGTCATATTCCAGCTCACATATGTAGATGTACATATCTATGTGGGCTACTCTGGTTGAGGTAAAGCACCCCCTGGGTGGTGAGGAAGATAACATCTTCCAAAGCAGGCATCTCTTTGGGTGGATCCTTCACATTTCTAAATTGCAGTCTGCAGGCACACAGTAGTACAGTGTAGCCAACTAGCACGGCACTCCCATAATGGTGCTGGCCTCCACGATGAAGCATATTTCCTTTGCCTACCTCTTCCAGCATCACAACTCAATCGTTTACGGGATATTATTGTTATTATTGTTTTCCAAATCTTACAGTATTTGCAGTGATGCTTTTCTTCTACTTTATGGCTGTCTAGGTTAGTGTCCGGGATGTGTTTGATGAGGTGATTGGGTAGGGAGAGGTCAGAAAAGCATTGGACTGTGTTTTATTTTTTTCTTTTTGGATGTTTATGGCTGGCAGTCAATCAGGGCGCATAAACCATCCACAACTTGCAGGCTCAAGGGCTTGTGTCACTGGCTTAAAAAGACACCTGTCCTGTGGGATATAAAATAGTGATGCAATGGCCAGTTCTGAAGAGTGGTACTTCTAGGGACAGTGCTGCTGCGTAAGATAGTTAGCTACTCAATCTCTTTTTGGAGAGATTAGGAGGACGAGAGGGTCCATCCAGACATTGGCAATGCACACAGATTTGGTAATCACTTGTCCTAAGCAGAAAAATGCCTTAAGGTACCTTTACACGCTGCAATATCTGCTGGGAACCCTGACGGCGATATGTCGCCCTGAAACTATCGCCATCAAATTACCTCCCAGTTGCGGCGTGTAGTTGGGGAATTTGGCAGCGAGAAATTGCCTGTTGCCTGGTTCCTGATTTCAGAGCAATGCTCCAAAATCAGAGGCAATCATGAAGGCGAGATTCCCGGGTTTTGGTGTGTGATAGGGCGATAGTGATGGAATCTGCGTCGCCTATTGATTTCCTGTAGGCGTGCCACAGCGTGCTGTAGTCTGTGCACCGTGTGAACTGATTGGTGTGGGCTACTGTGTTCCCATTGGCTGTCAATTGACACCGCGCCATATTTGAAGAGCTGTCCGTCCAGCAACACACAATGGCAATGGTGTCATGTATTAGCCAGCCTTCCAGAGCAGGTTGACCAATCGGAACGCTGTTGCGTTGTCCAATGAGTGTGTATGGGGCGCGGTGTAAACCACTGCGCCACGCCTATCTCTTCGCCGCGCTGAACATGTACGCCCACATTGCCTTTGAGATTGCGGCGTATGAACCGGGGATGGGATTAGGCAAGATTGCTTCCGCTGTACGTGAGGCGATTTCTGGAGCGACACATCTCCTTACTTTCAGGGCGAGATTGCGGCATGTAATGCCACCATTGGCGATCTGAGGCGAACATGAAAAACGTGCACGCACACGTTAGATCACCTCATATAACCAGCAGATATTGCAGCGTGTAAAGGTACCTTAAGACATGTTTTTTGCATAGATAAAGTTAATGCAAAAGCTTTGTGTTTCCTTTTAAAGGCATTTTTTGTCCTCAAACTAGTAATTGCCAAATATTTGTGTTTCCCCTAAATGCTTTTTTTGGACTCAAGCAAGTCATTTGCCAAATCTTTGTTTTCCCATAAAAAGTCTTTTTGGCATCAAACACATTGTTGCCAAATTCTTTCTGTGTCCCCTAAAAGGCTTTTTTTGGCTTCAAACAAGCGATTGCCAAATCTTAGCAGTTCCCCTCACAGGCTTTTTAAGTCTCAAAAAATTCATAGCAGATCTGTCTATTGTGAAATATAATTTTTTTTGGGTCTCAAACAAGTGCTTTCGAAATCTGTATGCATTAAACATGAGTGGGAAATTCCAAGGTCATGGTGTAAAGGGGAACAGGCATGGTGTAAGGGTGATTAGGTTTGGTGTTCGAGATTCACATGGAGTAGGTGCTACTGCTAATGTTACTTAAAACTGTAATGAACAAACACCGCCTCATCCTATTCAAAGACTAATGACAACTTCTGTTACTGGATGGGCCACTCTAGTCTCTTTCTTTGCCAGTGACTGAGCGGTAAGGCTTGTAGATGAGGCCTAGAAAGAGCATGTGCTACAAAAGATGGCAAGCGCTGCATTAAGTGGTCTCTGCTCCTCTTACACCACTTCCACATCACACACAGTACAGTCCTCAGAGGTGGCACTTAATTGCCCATGTTTCACCCCATGTAACAACTCTCCAACTTCCCAATTGACTGTGTGAGAACAAAGATGAGCGAGTCTGAGGAGATGTTCAATTATTCTATTTCATGGGCATCAGAGGCCTGCTCAAACGATTCACAGGCTAAAGAGGAGAAAAGCATCTGCACCAAGGCCCAAAATCTTTTGGAGTTGGATCTGGGGACAGGGTCCGGGCAGAATCCAGACCCTCATTAACCCCTTGAGGTGACTCAAGATACCTGAGGCACATCCTCACAGTACAGTACTGTCAGGGCAGGAAGATGATAGGAGTGACTTTTATGGCAAGGAGCAGGACAACAGAAAGGATGATGTTGAGGTCCAAGATCCCACTTGGATCAACACAGATTCACATAGCTAAGTAGCTCAGCAGAGGATGTGAAGGAGGAAGATGAGGAGGTTAGACTTCAGCTTCCCACACAGAGTGTAGCGACTATGATAAGCTCTGCATTCTCAGCCACTACTCTGGCTCTGGACAGCAATTGTCATGGTTCTTTGGGGTGGCAAGGGTTGCCTAGCTTGAGCCTTTTTTAAAACCACAAAGGGTCACCCAAATCATGGTACTTATGTATATCCGGGATCAACCAAGCTCTGATACAGAATAACTCACAGAAAATATATTTATTAAAGTAGGGAAAAAAAAGACATACAAGATAAAACCAGCTAAATAAAGTGCATACAAGCACTTATACAGTAAACAAGACCGCAGCACAGCAAAATACAGGTATCGCCTCAGGATAAACGATCCTAATAGAGGTACAATAAGAACTTCAAAATGTTACCACTGAAATGCATAGACATCAAACAGACCAATTAGGCATAAACAATTGTGGAAGCAAAAAATGGTGGTGACATGCCACAAAGGACATATAAAGCAATACAAAACACCCCCAGCAGGGTAATATTCAAAAGGTAATGATGTGTAACACATCACTGACCCATGAGAAAAGGGGTATTAGATGGACCTGAATGTGAATACCATATCAGATAACTATCCACTAACACACAACGCTGCGCTCTGGTGCGCGAATGCGTTGTCTCTATGACCGGCCGGTCACACTATGAGCTTGTGCGGCGTCCGCACTAGCTCATTCAGCTACGCCCCTCGGGGTGTGGGCAATCGCATCATCCTCTGTGACGCATCAAATCCTTGATGCATTGCCTAAGCAACATAGCTCCAACAAGGAGCTATGTCTTACACGCGACCCGCATTCACGTCACTTCCTGGCGACGTCATTACCGGCGCATGGACTCCGCTGACTCAGTATTGGGAATTAGACTATAAAAGTCACCATTACAGGACTGACCTTTGCTCCTAGCCCCCCGATGAAGCCGTTCTAAGCAGCGGCGATACGCGTTGGGTGTCTGGGTCCCTCCTTCCCCCACAGCCAGCACAGGTATTTCAGAGGCTTTTCCTCTGACTCTCATTCTGCTACCGCTTTTTTTTTTTAATCTTTATCTGTTTTACAGGTTCATGGACACACTTATTTAGGCATCTCTTAAGGGTTGTTTCCCTTACAAACTTATGTTTATTTTACTTGCATAGCAATCTATCTATTAATTATATTTGCTTGTAGGTTGACAACTAATGAGTGGTTCCCCCCCTTTTTTTGGATGGTTTTCTGATATGGTATTCACATTCAGGTCCATCTAGTACCCCTTTTCTCATGGGTCAGTGATGTGTTACACATCATTACCTTTTGAATATTACCCTGCTGGGGGTGTTTTGTATTGCTTTATATGTCCTTTGTGGCATGTCACCACCATTTTTTGCTTCCACAATTGTTTATGCCTAATTGGTCTGTTTGACGTCTATGCATTTCAGTGGTAACATTTTGAAGTTCTTATTGTACCTCTATTAGGATCGTTTATCCTGAGGCGATACCTGTATTTTGCTGTGCTGCGGTCTTGTCTACTGTATAAGTGCTTGTATGCACTTTTTTTTAACTGGTTTTATCTTGTATTTCTTTTTTTTCCCTCCTTTAATAAAGATATTTTCTGTGAGTTATTCTGTATCAGAGCTTGGTTGATCCTGGATATACACACGCTCTTTTTTCTTGTCTAATTGATAGCATTTTACGTGTGTCTGGTTGATCTACACGGTTGTGACATCCATTTCTTTTGTTTCAATATATGCTTTACACTGACCCTTTGGCCAGTTTTTCTGGATGGGCACACTGTGATTCTTTTTTCCTTGCTCTATAAGCACTGATATTATAAGGTGCTATATATTATGGACTTGGAGTCCAGAGAAGCCATTTGGAAAAATCATTCTGGTAGCGTGTTTGGTGATGATATACCAGTAGAGGAAGATAAACTCTTTTAAGGGAGTAACCAATAGGCTGATCAATTTACATAAACATCTAACTAAAACTTGATGGAGTGTGAAATGTTTGGAGGAGTACCTTAATTTGGGCTTGGCTCCGAGAGGGCTGCGAGTGCAAAATTTTCCGGCTTGGGAGGTTGACCAGGGTTTTAAGAAAATTTGGGAAGCAGGTTCGTTGAAATACTCTGAGATTATCATACACATGCTAATTGAGCATGATCGAGTATTGCTAAAGAAATTGAGAACTGAAATAAAAAATTTTGAGATTAAATTTGGGGAATTTGACCCTGTTACCAAAATAGCTCCCTTCAAGCTGCGTTTGAAGGGGGGATCATTGATAAATACGATCAGGACATATTTAGAGACAACCAGCAGAAATTTTTGCGAGACAAAAAAGATCTACATGATAACTTAGTTTATAAATGGTCTCATCGGGACAATCCTAGACCCCATAAACCAAAAAAACCCTACAGACCACGAAAACCACAAAATCCTAATCAACCACCAAAACCATCTAAGCCTCAAGGAACCTCTGGGGTGACTCCCTAGCACATCGGCCTCATCTCTGAGTGGTAGTGAGAATTTTTTATCGGGGGACGAAACCGACCCAGGAAGCGGACAAGAAGAAGCAGGCGCCAGCATAAGTCCAAGACAACTCAGGAACCGGAATCCCATCACCGGGAAATGGTCACCGATCCTGAACTTACACACTGGACGAGGGGGGAGATGGTAGAAGAAACATTGAACATTTCCAACAGGACAGTTAATTTACAAATTATCAACTTATCTGATTACCACCTCACAGAGGTTGAAACAAGTGTACTTTCTAAAGGTTTGTCATTTTCTCCAATGTATAAACTTGACAAATTTGAATTAGTTAAGGACATCTACTTGTTTTGTAGACAGTTCGTGTTCAAACTCTTGTATCATCGGCCATCAATTCTGGAGACCATTCCATCTGAGGACCAGATGCCCTTTCAGGACTTGTTGGAACTTATGAACGAAGGTATGGATGTAGGCCTACAGACAAAAAAACCTTTTACTAAAAGATTACCATCGCTGGCTACACCCCCTTTCTCTTTGTTTCCACCTATTCAAACATTTTTTGAAGTAACGATTAGGGACATACAGGCTTTAAAAGTTAACAATTTTCAACAGAATAATTTAAGCAAGTACGAACATCTAGCCTTAGTTAACCTACAACAAAATAAAACATTCCTAATCAAGGAAGCGGACAAGGGGGGTAATGTGGTCATTTGGCCTACTGAACTCTATTTGAAAGAGGCAGTTAAACAATTAAGTAACTCCAGTCATTATCAGAAATTGCCTTCTGATCATACACTAGTTTTCAAAAACAAACTAGTGGATATAGTTACTAAAGCCTTCTGTCTCAATATTGTGACCAAAAAAGAAAAGAGTTCTTACTCACAAACAATCCAGTAGTTCCAACACTATACTTTCTCCCTAAGGTGCACAAGTCCATTACCAACCCCCCCCAGACCGATAGTTTCTGGGATTGGGGGTCTCTTTGAGAGACCCTGCTCTTACATCGATTTCTATTTACAGCCTTATGTGTTGTCTCTGGAATCTTATGTGAGAGATTCTTCTCACTTAATTGCAGAGATAGATGTTCTAACAATCCCTGTAAATTCACTCATGGTCACCATGGATGTAGAGGGGCTGTATACCTGCATCAGACACGATCTTGGAATAGCAGCTGTGGCGTATTTTTTGGACCCAAAATCTACTGGTAGTCGTCTACATGATTCCTTTTTTCTAGATCTGTTGTCAATGGCACTTGGTAACAATTATTTTGTGTTTGACCGAGTTTTATACAGACAAATATCTGGTACCGCAATGGGCGCGAAGTGTGCGCCATCCTACGCAAATTTATTTCTGGGATGGTGGGAAGATCTGCACATTCGCGCCCATCCTACTTTCTCTACAAAAGTCACCAAATGGTACTGCTACATTGACTACGTTTTGTTTTTTTGGTCAGGATCGGTTGATGAATTGGATGCTTTCATTAAAGAGCTCAACTCCAAGCCGTGGAACATTTTGTTGACGTGGCAAAGTTCGGAAAAAATGGTCAAATTTCTGGACCTTAAAATTGTATTGGATAAAGGTAAGATCTGTACAGCATTACATAGAAAGGAGACTGCAACTAATAGTGTTTTACACTATACTAGCTTCCACCCACATCATGTTCGCAATGATATCCCCAAAGGCCAATTCTTACGTTTGAGGCGTAATTGTTCTCAGGACGATACCTTTCGTCATGAAGCCCGGAATTTGACTACTCAATTTTTAGATCGAGGTTACCCTCGTAAAGTCATATCCAAGGCTTTTTCGACATGTAACAATGAGGATAGAAAAGCTCTTCTCTTACCAAGAAACAAAAAGGAAATACAGGGATTAAGCATTTTCACAACATACAACAATCATTGGAGGGACATTTACTCAATCCTCAATAAGAATTGGCCAATTTTGTCAGGTATTTCTAAAGCTGACCAGTTCATTCCAACAAAACCGCGAATTGTAGCCAAAAGGGCTAAAAATCTAAGGGATATCTTGCCACAGAGTTACTTTACCAGACCAACTATACCATTGGGTGGAGGCATTAGACTGAAGGGTTCGTTTCCCTTCGGCAACTGTTCAGTTTGTCCATATATGGTCTCTTCTGACCATATTGATTTGCCCATTTTTCCGGGTACAATCACAACCAAATTTTATGCAAACTGTCGGTCCCATAATTTGATCTATGTTCTTGTTTGCAGTTGCCCTAAACTGTATGTAGGGGAAACATCGCAAGAGATAAGGAAACGGGCCCAGTCTCATATATCTAACATCATTTGTGCCTCTAGCCATTTGGAACAAGGAAAACCCATTACATCAGTTGCTAGACATTTTCTAGACCATCATCGTGGCTCTCCCAGAGGTTTGAGAAATATGATGGTTGATAGGGTCCAAAGCTCTATCAGAGGTGGTACAGTAACTGACCAACTCCTACAAAAGGAATCCCGGTGGATTTTTTATTTGAGAAGCATGGCCCCTCAGGGCTTAAATGAAGAACTCCTGTTTAATGGATTTTACAAATCCTGTTAGCAGTGAACTGCTTGGGCTCTTTTGTCCCCTATTTTTTCAATTTTACTGTTGCTGAGTTTGTTTGTTTTTCTTTATTTATTTTGATTGTTTTTTTGCCTTTTACCTTTTGTCCTAGATCCTAACGTCCGTTTCCTATAAATTGCATGCGCTTTTCTTGAAATGGACGTCTCTGTGGGATTATTATTCTTATCTTCCCTGGATCAACTCCACACGGACCTGGATTTTTACTTTGTGCAATATATCACCTCTATGGACTAACTCAAGGTTCCAACATTGGATATGTGACATATTAGTCACAATAAGGTTGACCAAATTTGGCATATAACGACATCTACTTGGATCTATTTGACATCATATGCAAGGAGCCCTCTGAAGGAATCAAACTTTTTTCTCTGCGTTATAGTTACATTTATTATTATTTTTTTTTACATATATATATAAATATATATATATGTGTATATATATATGTACATAATTTTTTTTTTTCTTTAAATTACTGTGTATTATTTGTCTATTAACTTTTGCTTCACTTCCAGATGTATTATCTATTTCATAGGCACACTTTTTGCGTATAGGATTTTTAGAAATGAGGAACTGTAAATACCGTATATACTCGTGTATAAGCCGACCCGTGTATAAGCCGACCCCCCTACTTTTGCCCCAAAACCTGGGAAAACCTATTGACTCGTGTATAAGCCGAGGGTGGACTCCAGCACAGGTATACAGCCCCCAGCAGTGTGGTATACAGGCCCCCCAATGGTAGTATACAGCAGCCTCCCCAGTGGTAGTATACAGCAGCAGCCCCAGTGGTATATACAGCAGCAGCTCCAGTAGTTAGTATACAGCAGCCCCAGAGGTATATACACCCCCAGTGGTAGTATACAGCATCCCCAGAGGTATATACAGCCCCGGTGGTAGTATACAGCATCCCCAGAGGTAGTATACAGCAGCCCCAGAGGTAGTATACAGCAGCCCCAAAGGTATATACAGCAGCCCCAGTGGTAGTATACAGCAGCCCCAGAGGTAGTATACAGCCCCAGTGGTAGTATACAGAAGCCCCAGAGGTAGTATACAGCAGCCTCAGAGGTATATACAGCCCCATTGGTAGTATACAGCAGCCCCAGAGGTATATACAGCCCCAGTGGTAGCATCCAGCAGCCCCAGAGGTATATACAGCCCCAGTGGTAGTATCCAGCAGCCCCAGAGGTATATACAGCCCCAGTGGTAGTATACAGCAGCCCCAGAAGTATATACAGCCCCAGTGGTAGTATACAGCAGCCCCAGAGGTATATACAGCCCCAGTGTAGTATACAGCAGCCCCACAGGTATATACAGCCCCAGTGTAGTATACAGCAGCCCCACAGGTATATACAGCCCCAGTGGTAGTATACAGCAGCCCCACAGGTATATACAGCCCCAGTGGTAGTATACAGCAGCCCCACAGGTATATACAGCCCCAGTGGTAGTATACAGCAGCCCCAGAGGTGTATACAGCCCCAGTGGTAGTATACAGCAGCCCCAGAGGTATATACAGCCCCAGTGTAGTATACAGCAGCCCCACAGGTATATAAAGCCCCAGTGGTAGTATACAGCAGCCCCACAGGTATATACAGCCCCAGTGGTAGTATACAGCAGCCCCAGAGGTGTATACAGCCCCAGTGGTAGTATACAGCAGCCCCAGAGGTATATACAGCCCCAGTGTAGTATACAGCAGCCCCACAGGTATATACAGCCCCAGTGGTAGTATACAGCAGCCCCACAGGTATATACAGCCCCAGTGGTAGTATACAGCAGCCCCAGAGGTATATACAGCCCCAGTGTAGTATCCAGCAGCCCCAGTGGTATATACAGCCCCAGTGTAGTATCCAGCAGCCCCAGTGGTAGTATACAGCCCCAGTGTAGTATCCAGCAGCCCCAGTGGTATATACAGCCCCAGTGTAGTATCCAGCAGCCCCAGAGGTATATACAGCTCCAGTGGTAGTATACAGCCCCAGTGTAGTATCCAGCAGCCCCAGTGGTAGTATACAGCCCCAGTGTAGTATCCAGCAGCCCCAGTAGTAATAAACAGCCCCCCCTCCTTATCATGTTCCCCCCAGGCTGCGGCAGCTGTCAAAATAACAAACACTTTATACATCACCTTCCGGCGCAGCTCCTCTGCTCCTCCGGTCCTCCGGTCTTCCGCTCGCCGGCTTCTTCTTCCTTGTTGTGCCGGCTTCTGTGACCGCGCACAGGAAATGACGTCATCTCCTGCGCCCGGTCACATGACACCGGCACAACAAGGCAGAAGAAGCCGGGGAGCGGAGGAGCGGAGGACCGGAGAAGCGGAGGAGCTGCACTGGAAGGTGATGTATAAAGTGTTTGTTATTTTGACAGCTGCCGCAGCCTGGGGGGACATGATAAGGAGGGGGGGCTGTTTATTACCACTGGGGGACCCATATTAAGGAGGGGGGCTGTGTAGTGCAATATGCACGGCATCCCCCCGCCGCTGATGGACGGGGGGATGCCGTGCATATTCATTGCACTAATGAGGTGGCCCCACGTGACCGCCTGCGGTCACCGCGGCCCCCTCCTGCCTCCTCCAGCCCCCGGTCACAGCCCCCCCCCCACAGCATACCGTATGACCCGTGTATAAGCCGAGGGGGGACTTTTCAGCCCAATTTTTGGGCTGAAAAACTCGGCTTATACACGAGTATATACGGTAACTGTATTTATTCAATTTTGTGTTTTTTTTCCCCTTCTAGAGTGCTTTCTATATCCTTTGGTCAATAATGTTTAATGACAATCACCTTTGGTGGCTGTATATGCATTTGTCACCCTTTTTCCCTTTGTTTCCTCTTTCTTGTTAGTTTTAAACACTCATACTTAATATTCTATTGAAAAATCAACCCATTGCCAAATTGCCCTGTGGATTACTTCCCTACTTAGGTTTTCCCACCATAAATAAGAAAAATCGCATCTCCTAGTTGTTTTCCTTTGTCAGATAAATCCTCCACTAACACACAACGCTGCGCTCTGGTGCGCGCATGTGTTGTCTCTATGACCGGCCGGTTACACTATGAGCTTGTGCGGCCTCCGCACTAGCTCATCCAGCTACGCCCCTCGGGGCGTGGGCAATCGCATCATCCTCTGTGATGCATCAAATCCTTGATGCGTTGCCTAAGCAACATAGCTCCAACAAGGACCCGCATTCACGTCACTTCCTGGCGACGTCATTACCGGCGCATGGACGCCGCTGACTCAGTATTGGGAATTAGACTATAAAAATCACCATTACAGGACTGACCTTTGCTCCTAGCCCCCCGATGAAGCCGTTCTAAGCAGTGGCGATACGCGTTGGGTGTCTGGGTCTCTCCTTCCCCCACAGCCAGCACAGGTATTTCAGAGGCTTTTCCTCTGACTCTCATTCTGCTACCGCTTTTTTTTTTATCTTTATCTGTTTTACAGGTTCATGGACACACTTATTTAGGCATCTCTTAAGGGTTGTTTCCCTTACAAACTTATGTTTATTTTACTTGCATAGCAATCTATCTATTTATTATATTTGCTTGTAGGTTGACAACTAATGGCCATGTTCACACACATGCGTTTTTTTGCCCATCCCTGCGTTTTTGGGGTGTTAACGCAGGGCACATATGAGTGTACATGCGTTTTTCAGGACCACTTGCGTTTTTTCCCCATACCCCTAAAAACGCTGAGCGCACCCCCCTTGGTCGGCAGGAAAACGGAAAAAAAAATTTCTTCGCAAAACACAAATTTTTATGCCATGCGTTTTTTTTTTATTTGGGTGTTTGAGGAAAAAAATGACTAAGTCCAAAAATGTTTTTGGAGCTTTCAGACACACAAGGCACATTTTTTGGCACTCTTAAAAAAACGCAAGTGCTTTTAGGAGTGCTAAAAAAAACGCAAATTGTGTGTGAACATAGCCAATGAGTGGTTCCCCCCCTTTTTTTGGATGGTTTTCTGATATGGTATTCACATTCAGGTCCATCTAGTACCCCTTTTCTCATGGGTCAGTGATGTGTTACACATC
Source organism: Allobates femoralis (assembly GCA_033576535.1). NCBI lineage: Eukaryota > Metazoa > Chordata > Amphibia > Anura > Aromobatidae > Allobates > Allobates femoralis. The sequence goes on from JARQOC010000002.1 coordinate 347,834,478, forward strand.
ATTACCTTTTGAATATTACCCTGCTGGGGGTGTTTTGTATTGCTTTATATGTCCTTTGTGGCATGTCACCACCATTTTTTGCTTCCACAATTGTTTATGCCTAATTGGTCTGTTTGATGTCTATGCATTTCAGTGGTAACATTTTGAAGTTCTTATTGTACCTCTATTAGGATCGTTTATCCTGAGGTGATACCTGTATTTTGCTGTGCTGCGGTCTTGTTTACTGTATAAGTGCTTGTATGCACTTTTTTTAACTGGTTTTATCTTGTATGTCTTTTTTTTCCCTACTTTAATAAAGATATTTTCTGTGAGTTATTCTGTATCAGAGCTTGGTTGATCCCGGATATACACACGCTTTTTTTCTTGTCTAATTGATAGCATTTTACGTGTGTCTGGTTGATCTACACGGTTGTGACATCCATTCCTTTTGTTTTAAAATCATGGTACTTGTCAATATTGTAAACAAAATTTCAGTAGAGGCAAAAAAATCATTAATTTGACTACTACATGCATTAATAACACATGGTCCAGTAACCTGCCTTAGGCTAGGGTCACACATAAGCCCTTGGTCCGTTTTTCCTATCTGTTTTTGCAATGATTGTGTGTCCAAAAATGGATAAGAAAACGGATCCATAGGGCTCAATTTAAAAAACGGATTGAACCAGAGTGGTTTGTTAAATCATGTCCGTTTTTAAAAACGCACACCAAAAACGCTGCAGCCCACGTTTTTGTTATCTGTTTCAAAACGCATGCGTTTCACTTATAATGGGGCCCTATGGGAAACGGATCCGTTAACGCATTGCCAGTTTGCACACATATTGCACACCTGCGTTAACGGATCCGTTTCCAAAATCTGCTCCTGAAGGTGTAAAATGTCAATCAGGAAAGGTCATGTGACCTGAGGCAGCCACACAAAAGCGGGGGTGTAACCCAGGAAATGTGCACTTCTCCCTGGACATACTGCCTGTGTCGTCCCCCATCTACTAAGATGATGGTAGGTACTAAACTTTTGCACATATGCTCCTGAAAAGATGTCATTGGCCTTGTTCACACATATCAGTTTTTTTGACCATCTCTGCGTTTTTTTGGGCTGTTAAAAAAAACGCAGATGCGTTAACGCAGGGTGCATTTGAGTGTACATTAGTTTTTCAGCTCTACTTGCGTTTTTTTCCCCCAGTCCAAAAAACGCTGCATGCAGCGTTTTTTGGGTGCTGGAAAAAAACGCAGGGGTCGTTTCCAAAAACGCATGCGTTTTTTTAACATGGGGCCCTATGGGAAACGCATGCGTTAATGCAGGGCACATATAGGCACCTGCATTAACGCTAGCGTTTTTAAAAGGCACATAAAGGCACCCTGCGTTAACGCTAGCGTTTTTGCCTGCGTTTTTGATGAAAAAATGACAAAGTCCAAAAAGGATTCTAATCCTTTCAGACACACAAGGGACACTTTTTGGCACTCTTAAAAAAACGCATGTGGTTTTAGGAGTGCTAAAAAAAAACGCAAATTGTGTGTGAACAATGCCATAGTCATACACGCTACCCACAAGTAATGTCTCTTTCTGTTTGTTACACCTGCACAGATACAGATTCAGAGTTAAGTGACAGGGACAGTCCCTCGGAGCAGTCATCTGACTCGTCTGTAAGTAGCCCATGCATTCAGTATTCTGTAGAATTAATTGCCTTAGGGCTTGTTTCACACTGCTGTTTCCCTCCGCAGTGATCGGGGTAGGGGTTGCCGCCATGTGAGCGCAGCCAGCGCAATCCTCTATGTGGACAATGGGGACGCAGGGTGCTGCGCTTCACTGCACATGACCGTGCGCTCCCCTTCACTACAATATGTGATTTGGCGGATGGCTGCCCATAAATCACACAGTCACGTCCGCACGAGGAATGCAACATGTCGTGTCCCTGGTGCGGACGACAGTGTGTGATGTGTGTGCAGCCATATGCCTGTGTACAAATGACATAGTGCAGTTAATGTGAGTTCATGGTAATGCGCAGTCAAGCACAGCACACCGCGTACACATTCAAAACATAGGGGCTTGCGGTGGCTGCGCTCACATGGTGGCTCCCCTACGCAGAACGCTGCGACGGGGAACGCCATTGTGAAACCAGCCTATAACTATTAAATAACACATGTCCACTCCAATTTGTTTTGAACATATCATAAGGTGGCTTCACACTGGCGTTTGTGTCTGCATGCATATGGCATGCAGACGCCAACGCAGGGCAAACGCTGCCCATACTGATGTGAACGCAGTGGACATTTGCAACATGCGTTCACATTACTATGCACCCCGGCCAGCCAATCAGCTGGCTCTGTGGCGGCCGTGAGGAGGAGATCTGCTGGTTGCCCACTGGTGTCAGCGTGGGAAATTTGACTAAACCGATGATCATCCAGCTGGTTATATGTCACGCGCAGACCCTGAATTGGCTGATATTGGTGCAGGAGATAATGAACAGCTGCTTGCTTCTTTAAATCTCCTGCGGCAAGTATCAATTATTTGTTGTTTGTGTGGGGTTCACTAACAGCTGACCCATCAGCTGTTTGTCCCCATTGATACCGGCGCAACATCATTGGCGGCTGTAGCTGATCTCCCGGTGTCTACCGCTGATCAATGCTGCCTACTGGGAGAGATTTGACTGACATCGGCAACATTCACTTGCAATGGCATGCGGAGGAGACTGTGGATCCATTGGCTTCAATGGGTGTTTTGCATACTTGTTGACACTTGCTGATCCAAAGAACACCCTCTCCGGCTGCAAAATTTCCACATGCTCTGTCCCCCGTGGTCTCGGAGGGTGTCCTAGGGTTTGTCCACACACCTGTGCTTCAGTATTTAGCGCTTCTTGTGCTAAATACTTATCTTTTGGCAGAGAAGTGCAGGTGCGTGTATGCGGCCGCTCTCAGCAGACGCTGTCCCTGGTTACCCAATGGGTATCGTGCTACACACTTCACACAGCAGGCTGCATAGTGTCCGCTGAAGGGAGCGCACAGTGAAATGCTGGTCTCAGCATGTCCCTGTGTGCTCTGGTAAAGCGGACACTATGCAGCCTGCTGTGTGAAGTGAGTAGCACGATACACATTGGGTAACCAGGGGCTGCGTTGCAAGAAAATGTTGCCGCACACGCACCTCCGGCAAGCCCAAATGAAAAAAGAAAATCACAGAAATACTACATACTTACAGCTGAGGTGTGTGGACATGGGCAATGTTGGGCCCCCTACCGAAGTCTCATGCTGTGTGTTTCATTTGGCGTGCTCCACTTGTATCTTAACCAACGGCACCAACACATGTTTTTGGCTTGTCACAAATGGATGAAATGGTAGCTGACCTAAAAGGTCTTATTGGCCCTCTTCAGCATGACTGGCAAAACATGGCAAAGTACACTTCACTACACATAACGTTGCCATATGTAAGTTAGGTTTATCTTAATGCTTACACATACTGTATGTGTCCAGGTCTGGTTGGCCATTGATATAGTCATTTGCAATTGCAGCCTTCTTCAACCTCCACTTCGGAGTACAGTGCCCAAGAGGCCAAAAGAGTAAGTCACTTGTGTCTTATAATGTGCACCAATGTGTTATTTTTAGCCATGGTGCAGGACAGTAACTTTGACAACATATATAAGATTCCTTTGATAATAGTTATTTTTGTTGGTGTTGGGCTGGCAATGTAATGTAGCAACACATTGGACGAGGACTATTTGTTTTGTACAGACATGTTTGTGTGGGCAACCATATGTGTGGGGTGTGGTGTGTCTTGAAAGTGGTGTTGCTTTTCAAATTTCTATATTGTATACAGCTTAAGATCTATAACGCCTTAACGACAGCCGTACGTCTCTAGACGTCGGCTGTCGTTATCCGGTGTTTGAAGTGAGCTCTGGCGTGGAGCTCACTTCAAACCTCTGACATCTCAGCTGATCTCACTAGCTGAGATGTCGGACTAACAGCACCAATCGGTCCCGCCATCCGATCGGTGCTGTTAACCCCTTAGATCCCGCCCTCAATCTCTGAGAGCGGGATCTAAGGGAGCTGGAGCGGGCAGCGCGCACTTACCCGGCTCCAGGGGAGATCTGGCGATAGTATCGCAAGATCTCCTGTGCTGACGTGACAGGCCGGGGTCCTGGCTTGACCCCGGAGCCTGTCACTGAGCATTTCCTGGTTGTGGTTGGCAGGGGCTGCCAACCACAACAGGTCCGCGATTCTGACAGATACAGAGGAGCTACAGCTCCTCTGTATATGAAATTAGCACCTTCATCAAGATACTATATAGTACCCTCTCAAATAAAGAGGGGTATATACCATGGAACAGATAAGTTGCTAAATATATGGTAAACCAAGAGACAAGCAACTGAACATCTGATAGAAAAAATTGACAATTTATTTTCAAAAGTTAACAAGGAGAAGACATACACAACAAACAGACAGACAATCCAAAAGGGGTGTCTTCCATTACAAGTATTGGTGCATTATAGTACAAACTTTTTCCACATGGATCATTAACAAGCAACAAGCTGTCACAGCAATAAACATCCTTTGTCTAAAAATCATCAACCCTACATGTCACAACAGGGTGCATGGTTCTCATATACCGTATATACTCGTGTATAAGCCGACTTTTCAGCCCAAAAATTGGGCTGAAAAGTCCCCCCTCGGCTTATACACGAGTATATACATAGTGTGTGCTGAGTGTGACGGGGATGGGGGCTCTGACTGGGGGCAGGAGGAGGCAGGAGGGGGCTGCAGTGACACCGCGCGGTCACGTGGGCCCGCCTCATTGATATGCACGCATCCCCCTGTCCATCCCCGGAAGGGGATGCAGTGCATATTGCCGGACACAGCCCCTGGCGGCCCCCGGCAGTGGTATACAGCCCCCCCGCCTAGTACCGGGCCCCCATGCTGCGGCACAGCATACAGTAGTTCATACACTACCATCTCTCCCTGCAGCGCGCGGCTCCTCCATGTCCCAGCCGGCATCTTCCTGTAGTGTCATGTGACTGGCGCGTCCGCTCGTCACATGACACTACAGCAACAAGCTGGGCGGGAGATGGAGGAAGCGCGCGCTGCAGGAGATGGTAATGTATGAGCTACTGTATGCTGTGCCGCAGCATGGGGGCCCGGTACTAGGCGGGGGGGCTGTATACCACTGCCGGGGGCCGTCGGGGACCATGTATACCGCTGCTGAGGGGCCCTGTATACCACTGCTGAGGGGCCCTGTATATCACACTGCTGGGGGCTGCTGTATACACCTGTGCTGGGGGCTGCTGTATACACCTGTGCTGGGGGCTGCTGTATACACCTGTGCTGGGGGCTGCTGTATACACCTGTGCTGGGGGCTGGTGTATACCACAATTCTGGGGGCTGTATACCTGTGCTGGGGTCCACCCTCGGCTTATACGCGAGTCAATAGGTTTTCCCAGGTTTTGGGGGCAAAAGTAGGGCGGTCGGCTTATACACGGGTCGGCTTATACACGAGCATATACGGTAAATGACCACTTTAAAGCATGCCACAGTGGATAAAGTGCGGATGTTAGTGCATGATTTTTAGTATAAAAATATAACACACAAAGAACATTCAGATCACCTCCAAAGGGTTACCAGTATAAGCAAAATATAAATAGCATATTCCTTGCAAAAATATAGATTACAGTGTCCAAGATAATATATTAATATCCTTATTGAACCATTTGAACAGAAACAGCGATCAAGCGATCTGAAAATAGCAAGACAGGAGCTGCTGACATGAATCACAAGTGCTGCATCAATAAGAAATCTCACCAAAAAGGTGCTCAGTCATGGGAGGCACGGACCCCGAGGGCCATTTCGAGACCTTCGTCAGGGGGTATTGAGTCACATGTGGAGTGGGGCTTTAAAAAGGCCTGCCGGCACTGTAATCATCAGGATCAGCTGTTTGTAAAATGATGCACGGCTATTGCAACGGGGACGGGAAGCGGAAGCGCCGCGTCATCACTGGGCGCAGACAACGTCCAAGCACGTGACCTTGACCAGCGAGTCAAACGGCGACACGTCACACCGCTTCTGCGTTCCCCAGCAACACCAACGCGCGTCACAGCAGATCATGTGATGGTTTGTTTACTTATTACGAGCCTGCAAGTAGAGCAGAATAACCCGCTCTAACTATAGTGCAACAGTCTGCAAGGGCAGGGGACACAGAGATAGCATCATGAGAGGTCCTTCAATTAGCAACATGTACTTGTACCTATATATATTTACAAGCAGAAAACAAAACATAGAGATGTATACCAGTAGACAACAATACAAGCAGCAAGTAGCATTATACAGTGTTGCTCAAATACATAGTAGTATAGTGAATAGAAAAATCTGCGTTGCTTTCATAGGTTACAGGTACAGATGTCAATCCATGATTTATACGGTCCAAAGATGGTATACATTAGATAAGGCTCTATATGCTCAGCAGATGCAGACAAGGGTCCGGCAGGCCTACATAAAAAAAATATGTATATGTATATGTCAAAAGCGATTGGACTGTGCAGCTGCATGCCTCTCTATGGGGCAGTGTAAAAGTAAGAATCAATAAGCAAATAAAGTTTTTACAAAGTTGAAAAAAAAACAAAAAAACATAAAAGTTCAAATCACCCCCCTTTTCTCCCATCCACAATAAAAGTATTAAAAAAAAATAAAATACACATATTTGGTATCGCCACGTTCAGAATCGCCTGATCTATCAATATAATGAATCAAATAATGAGATCCGTAAACTGCGTAGCGCAAAAAATGGTTAAAGCGCCAAAATAACGTTTTTTTGGTCACTGCAACAATGTTAAAAAATGCAATAACGGGCGATCAAAACAGCGCATCCACCCAAGTATGGTATCATTAAAAACGTCAGCTCGAGACACAAAAAATAAGCCATAAGCCAGCCCCAAATCCCGAAAAATGAGGACGCTACGGGTCACAGAACATGGCGCAAAAAGTGCAATGTTTTTTTTTTCATGCTTTTGAATTTTTTTCCACCACCTAGATACCAGTAAAGGTATACATGTTTGGTATCTACAAACTCATACTGACCCGAGGCATCACACGGTCATGTCGGTTTTACCATATAGTGAACACGGCGACTACAAAACCCAAAAAACTAACGTGTAATTGCACTTTTTTTGCAATTTCACTGCACTTGGAATCTTTTTGAAATTTCCCTGTACATTATATGGTAAAAAAAATGATTGCATCTGAAAGTACAACTCGTCCCGCAAAAAACAAGCCATCATATGTCTGTGTCGACAGAAAAATAAAAAAGTTACGGCTCTTGGAAGCCGAGGAGCGAAAAAACAAAAATGAAAAATGACAAATTTCTTCGTCACTAAGGGGTTAAACACCATCTCTCTGTTTGACAATAACAAAAATCCCTACCTCCAGCACAAGAAAAGCAAGAAAAAAAGGGCTAAGTCCACTCAGAAAAAGCGCAAAGCCGCAAAGGCAGGCCAATCCACACAGAAGGCATGTTTGTACACTAAGTTTGTGTGGCCATGTGTGGCAGATATGGGCAAGGAGTGTTAGGTAATCCTGTGGGCTACATATCTTTTTTTCAAACACGCACAGGCCCAGGCTAAGGCACCCACAGAGCCCAAACCCAGCAAGACTGGTAAAGGGAGGAAAAAACAGCTGCTGCTACAGAGGTGCCGCAACATATGCTTGTTTGCCTTGGACTCATCATCTTACTTAACAGCCTTCAACACATGCTTTTTTTTTGTCATAGCACACACATTTTAGTCATAATGTACAACGTTGCCAAGCACATTCCGTTGCATATGTGTGTTCATCTCCATTTTTACACACACACTGCTCTGTGTGTTTAATTTTTATGTTTATCTGACTGTAGGACTATATTGAACCTGCTGTGAAAAAATCAAAGAGGAAGTTTTCCAGACTAAAAATTGACAACCAGGTGCTCATTCAGCTTGTCGAGAAGCAGCCCTCTCTCTGGGACCAGGGTGATGAAAATTACAAAAATGTCATTTACACTCGCGACATTTGGCATGACATCTGCCAGACGATTTATCCTCGGTTCAATTGTATTGACTCGGAAGAGCAAGAATATATAGGTAAGGTCACATACAACCACACATACATGTGTGGTGTTGTAAAATTGTGCAGTGTAAAGGTATCACACATGGCTCCTGTTTTGTTCTGTGTTTGCCATGCTATGTAGATGAAAAGGTGCAAGTGAGGTGGCGCTCATGTCGTGATCAATTTACCGGTCACGTGCGGAAGATGGAGGATTATAAGAGTGGGGCAGCTGCTTGACCACCAACAATATATCGACACCATGATGAGCTGACATTCCTACAAAAGACCGTCAAAATATAAAAAGGAGGGGGGGAGAGGAGGAAGGTGAATAAAAGGATGAAAACCTGCTTGATGAAATTCTGACTCATTGGTGAGTTTTTTTGAGCTTGGAGCAGCGTGGACCGTGACACACCTTTATTCCCATCATCATTCTACAAAAGACAGTCGGCGCACGGACGTGAGTTTGAACACACATGGAACACTTAAGTTCTTATCTCAAGTTATGTATGTTTCTTCTACCTAACATATATATATTTTCCTTAACCAACAGAACTCATAGCAACACATCGATGGATCTAGATGAAGAAGAGCAGAGCACTGGTGAAGTTCCTCCCAGGCAGGCCACAGACCCTGCTGCTGTGGCTTTGTCATCCACGCAGATTGCTGTGTCTTCACAAACTGGTGAAGGCAGTGTGACAACGAGTGTCCCAACATCTAAACCACCTACATCCCGACCTAGCCGATCACAGAAAAAAACACCCATCCGAGATGAGGCGGACACCTTAATTGTAGAGGGGTTACAGCGGCTCCATGATACTCTGCATGATAATCGCACAGTAATGGAACAAAAAATAGGAAAAATGGGCACCAAGGAGTGTGGGGGGCCTGCCCAGGACTGGATGAACTTTTTCAGTTGTTACTTACCTGACCTCGTGGAAATGCCACCACTGGACCGTTTACATTTTAAGGGGGAAATTAACAACCTCGTGCAGAAGTGCTGCATTAAGTACCCCATTACCATTACCCTGGTTTGTGATGATGTGTCAGGTGAGGGTGATTGATGTCATCAGCCTAGGGCAACCATGGATACCCAGTTCGTGGCATGTTGCCACATACCTTAATTCAGTTATTTATTCTTGCTCATGTTGGGTTTGACACGTTTTTTTTTTCTCTCGGCCAAACCAGGATCGATGTGATGTTGGCCCATTGCTCCATGTGAGCCGATGTTTCTTTTGTCAAGTTTATGTGACGCCATTAAAATTCCTTTTATGCCTGGCAAAGCTGCATTTCTACACGTGATGTTTATTAAACTATAATACTTACACAAATGTAATGTGTGTATTGGAATGTTAATATATGGACAATGATAAGGTTACATTGCGTATCTCCCTAGGGGGTATGTCAAAATATGTTCCCACTTGACACCAGCCACATTGCATGACGACATCTGAGAAACCCAAATATTGTTAAAAAACAGCTCCTATGTGGCAACTTAACATGACTGTGTCAATGTTTAAAGTATGGCTTATCCTGTATGGTCTAACCACATTAGCACATTCAGTTACAGCCCCTTGCTTAATGTCTTGAAGGCTGGATTCAGAATATGGTAGGCTTGGATGAGGCCCTGTCTGGTTTACACCCGACAGGCCAGGTTCAAATCCCACCGAGGTGTGAAGCCAGACAAACACAATTGTGTGTTCTGCCAACACATCTGTTCATGGTCACACACAAAGCTGCAATGTAATGAGGAAAATCTCTAAATAATCATTGGCCAGCCATAAGTTGCACATACTTGTGTGAACACTTTAATGTTTTGGTACAAACACTGCAATTTCAAACACATGCCAGAGAGGAAAAATTAAACACGAGGGGTCAGACATCTTTATTTTGCGAAAAGAAAAATAGCACATAGCTGACTAAAGGATGGAGTGGCCAAAACAAAACCCCAAGTCCAAAAAACAAGTATTGTGGTTACACTTGCTCACATTTTGGGAAAAGGTCTCCTTAAACATCAGATTGACGGGCTGCCTCAGTCATAAAGTAAGTAGCAAATTGGTCCCTTACAGTAATGGCGGCAAGAGGGCCCACACACTGGGCTGTTGTAAGGGTAATAAGGATGAGGACCACTGAGTGGGGTCAACATTGGGCAATTCTTGATTAATGACAAAGTTGTGTAGACACGCACAGGCTTTGATGACGCTGTCGACATTATGTGGATGCAATTGAATGGTGGTCAAAAGCACACGCCACTTTGCTGCCAGAATGCCAAACGCACACTTTACATACTGACGTGCCCGGCTTAACCTCATATTGAAGTTCCGCCGGGCAGCCATGAGTGTGCGGCTGGCATATGGCTTCAGTAGATTAATGTGAAGCTGGAATGCCTCATCTGCAACCACTTCATGTGGCACACAGGGTGAGCTGGTGCCAGGTAAAGGACAAGCTTGCGGCAGATTTAAGCGGCCACTATAAGGGGCTTGCCCCATCAAACTGTCCTTGAACACCCGAGAGTCATTTGTGCGGCTGTATGCCCCAATGTCGACGGATATAAATCTCCCCTTGGAGTCTGCAATTGCCATGAGGACGATGGAGAAATAACGTTTATAGTTAAAATACAGTGAGGGTGAGGTGCTGTGTGGGGGCTTGCGAATTCTTATGTGTTTCCCATCGAGTGCTCCGACACAGTTGGGAAACTGAGCATTTTCACCAAATGACACCACACTTGCCATCCATGTGTTGGTGTTGGGTTGTGGCATTACCAAAGGCTGTAGTTTCTCCCACAACACCTCACAGGTCTCAGGAATGAACTGGGTGATGGTTGAGCGTCCAATTCGGAATTGGTAATGCAGGGAGGCATATGACTTCCCTGTTGCAAGGAACCTGTTGAACAGAACAACAACACCATTAGTATGATGTAAAAAACACTACACCAAAATGAATTTGAGCCTAAAAAGATTTGTAAGAACATCTAACCAACATGCATGTAAAGGTTTCCTAAAAAATGTACATGGAATATAATATTTTAGCCAAACTAACAAACACACTTGCATTCAATTTTGAAGGGACAGACACTTGATTAGTGATATGCTAGCAACATCATACCCAGTATAAAGTGCAAAAATTTGAGTGGCACTAGTGGGCGATCGACACGTCACACACTAAGAATTACTGTAAAACAATTGAAAAAGAAAGGTAGTGTGTATAAATGACTGCGATCAGAAAAACCTTACCAAAATCACAGAATGATTATCAAAAATATTTTTTTATTATTCAACAAGTGTAAAAAAGCAAATACCATACAAGTTAGACAGTAAGAATAATAACAGTTAAAAGTATGTGGTGGGAAACACTCCAAAACAGAGTGAAAATTCAACAAATTAGTTGATATGCCTGGAGACAGCTATATATAATCAAGTAAACATGTACCTCCTGCTGAGAAGTAATCTCATCAATCAAAATACACCCTGAAAAAGGCTTATCTCAGTCGCCCAATGTGTCATGCAACAGGTCAGGTGGACCATGACAAGGTAGCCTAGAAGTATATCAATCCTTTGGCCCTATATATATATAGAGGGGGCCAAAACAAGGTGGATGTGAGTCAAGGGTTAACTATGCGAAGGCGTATGCAGAGGGTCTTCCAGGAGAAAGGCACCTGAGAATATAGCAAAATATGAATGTAAATCAAAAATACGGTGAAGAGCTGTAGACAACAGCCACCTGTAAGAGATAAACAATAAATAGTCACCAGGCAGGATCGTAACATTGCAAGGCACACAGCAACAGGACCCAACGCGTGTCGCCGCTTAGTATAACGGCTTCATCCTGGGGGAAGCTGTGAGGAGCATAAAAGATCACCCTTTTATATCTAAGTGCATGATAACAGAAATAAAAGACCTGTTGTTGTTGATGCATGGTCCGTGTTCGCCGGACCGGAAGCGCTGTGGCGCGGGGAGGAAAAGGCGGGTTAATGCACAAGAAGTCAATCATAGCGTGCGGTTGCGCAGTATAGAGCAACATTTCTCACTACATGCCGACGCTGATCAATATGGAGATGCGAGACGCCCAAACTGAAACTCAGCAGCCAAGTGAGAGAAGGGACAAGAGGGGTGGGATTACAAAGCCTCACAATCTTATTTGACATCGCCGGGTGGGCGGGTCAAAACAACTTATTGTGGAGGCGGATTTTAGTGGCCTCGCCGGTTACAAAGCAACCGAGCGAGGAACACCAGACCGGCCGGTCAGACTCAGGAAAGAATGGGAACATAGTTTGAAGATGAGCAATGTCATCACAAAGAAAGTGATGACATAAGGTCAAACTAGTAAGAGAAATAAGCAAATAGACTAACAATGCAAATAGAAGTGATCAGTTCAAAAAAGGGAAGATTAATTATACAGAGATTTTATGTATTGCGTAGAAACAGTCAATAATTCAATACATATTAAGGAAGAAAATTCCGTTATTAGTGGGAAAAAAAAAAAAAAAGGAAATTTCTTAATTATTACATTTGGATACTGGATTTACAGAACTGAACTGGTTAGGACAAAAAGATTATTTTTTGTATACAGTCAAAAAATCCCTAGAAAAGGGGTCTGGCCGGAACGGCCGAGTCAGATTGAATGTTATGATATAAAGTTCAGAGAGAATCCACAAAGGGGTAATCCAAAGTGGCACATTGTCCTTATTTGGAGAAGTAGATTCATCCGTATCTTCAAAAGGCATGCACTTGGTCAATGGTGGCCAAGCATCCAGGAATCAAATCTTATCTGAATGGTATTAGAGACCACGAGAACCAATTAGGGGTTGATCCGGGACAATGTTTTCAGATTGCAGCAACGATGGAGTACATAGATGCTTTACAGTTCCTATTACCGTATATACTCGCGTATAAGCCGCGTTTTTCAGCCCAAAAATTGGGCTGAAAAGTACCCCCCTCGGCTTATACGCGAGTCAGTGCTGTATACCGATGTATACATCGGTACATACCGATGTATACATCGGTATACAGCAGCCCCCGCATCCCCAGTAATGCAGGGCCCCCCCAGCGTCTCTCCGGTCACCTGTAAAGCAAGCTATACTTATCAGTGTCCCGCTCGCACCCGCCGCTGCCGACATCCGCGATCCTCCATCTTCATGCGACTCCTCTTCCTGTTTCTGTGCGCGTCGCCGGCAATGACGTCATTCCCGGCGACGCGCACAGGAAACAGGAAGGAGTCGCATGAAGATGGAGGATCGCGGATGTCGGCAGCGGCGGGTGCGAGCGGGACACTGATAAGTATAGCTTGCTTTACAGGTGACTGGAGAGACGCTGGGGGGGGGCCTGCATTACTGGGGCTGCCTGTATACTACCGCTGGGGCTGCTATATACCTCTGGGGCCCTGTATACTAACACTGGGGCTGTATATACTACCACTGGGGCTGTATATACCTCTGGGTCCCTGTATACTACCACTGGGGCTGCTATATACCTCTGGGGCCCTGTATACTACCACTGGGGCTGCTATATACCTCTGGGGCCCTGTATACTAACCCCTGGGGCTGCTATATACCTCTGGGGCCCTGTATACTAACACTGGGGCTATATATACTACCACTGGGGCTGTATATACCTCTGGGGCCCTGTATATTACCACTGGGGCTGCTATATACCTCTGGGGCCCTGTATACTACCACTGGGGCTGCTATATACCTCTGGGGCCCTGTATACTACCACTGGGGCTGCTATATACCTCTGGGGCCCTGTATACTACCACTGGGGCTGCTATATACCTCTGGGGCCCTGTATACTAACACTGGGGCTGTATATACTACCACTGGGGCTGTATATACCTCTGGGGCCCTGTATACTACCACTGGGGCTGCTATATACCTCTGGGGCCCTGTATACTAACACTGGGGCTGTATATACTACCACTGGGGCTGTATATACCTCTGGGGCCCTGTATACTACCACTGGGGCTGCTATATACCTCTGGGGCCCTGTATACTACCACTGGGGCTGCTATATACCTCTGGGGCCCTGTATACTACCACTGGGGCTGCTATATACCTCTGGGGCCCTGTATACTACCACTGGGGCCGTATATACTACCACTGGGGCTGTATATACTACCACTGGGGCTGTATATACTACCACTGGGGCTGTATATACCTCTGGGGCCCTGTATACTACCACTGGGGCTGTATATACTACCACTGGGGCTGTATATACTACTGGGGCTGCGTGTATACTACCACTGGGGCTGCTGTATCTACCTCTGGGACTGGTGTATACCACACTGCTGGGGGCTGTATACTTGTGCTAGGGTCCACCCTCGGCTTATACACGAGTCAATAGACTTTCCCAGGTTTTGGGGGCAAAAGTAGGGGGGTCAGCTTATACACGGGTCGGCTTATACACGAGTATATACGGTAGATAAAAAAGAAGAAAGAAAATTCACCAACCACATTTTAGATTATTTCTTATAAAAACCTGTGAACAACATTTCCTCGTTCAATCCTTTAGGAGCCAAACTCTGAAGTGAGTAGATCCACCGTGTCTCTTTTCTGAGCAATTCATCCAAAATTGAGGATTTTCGAATGTTATAGTAGACCCTATCAATTACCAAAATGCGAGTTCCACTAGGGGAGCAATGGTGGTGGGACAAAAAATGTCTGGCAACAGAACTGATCGACTTACCCTTTTTGAGATGAGCTTCTGCACAAACGATATCTGAAATGTGGTGTTGTATACGTTTTCGAAGTTCTTGAGTCGTCTCCCCTACGTACACTTTTGGACAGCTGCAAAGTAATAAGTAAACTACGTTACGAGTTTTGCAGTTGGCATAGTGATTCGTTGTTACCCGTCCAGCTGGGGTATTCGTATTAAGTTCACGAGAAGAAACAATATATTGACAAATAGAATACTCTCCACAAGGATATGTACCTATTATCCTGGAGCCTCTGCCAAGAGATATTGTTGGTCTTACAAAATGACTAGCAGTCAATGAATCCTTCAAGTTCCTAGCCCGTCTCGCCACCAACCTGGGCTTTTGTCCTATCAGAGGTTCAATTTTTGGGTCACTGATTAAGATAGACCAGTTACGGTCAAATATCTTGTAGATGTCATGCCAGTGGTTATTGAATGTTGTAATTACACTTAAGGAATCTGATGCTAGTTTCCGTTTAGGTGTCAATAGTGATGTTCTATCTGTTCCAACCGTGGACTTAAAAGCTTGAGAGATAACCCTACTGGGGTAACCGCGTTGGCGAAGTCGTGATGCAACTCTCCTGCCTCTTTTCGAAAAGTCCCATCATATGAGCAATTACGTTTCAGACGATAGAATTGTCCTTTGGGTATAGCATCACGCATGTGTCGGGGATGGAAACTCTTATAGTGCAATAGATTGTTCGTTGCCGTGTCCTTTCTATAGAGCGCTGTAGTAATCATACCTTCACCCTGTTGGATCTTGAGATCAAGGAAGGTTACTTCTTTTCGGCAGTGGTGGGAGGTAAGAGCGATATTCCAGATGTTGGTGTTAAGACGTCCAATAAAGTCAAGACAACCTTCCAGCGATCCTGTCCAAAAAAACAAAATATCGTCTATGTACCTATACCACTTAGTGACATAGGTACTGTATTCTGGAAGGGTGTAGACACAAGTTTCCTCCCACCACCCCAAGAAAAGGTTTGCTTAAGATGGCACACATTTAGCTCCCATAGCAGTACCTGAAATCTGCCGGTAGAACTTCCTATCGAAGGTGAAGTAGCTGTTATCGAGGACCATTGATAGAAGATCTAAGATGAAGGAGTCATGTAGACGACTACCAGTAGAGTCTTTGTCTAAGAAAAAAGACACAGCATGAATTCCAAGTTCATGTTTTATGCACGTATACAGACTTTCAACATCCATAGTAACCATCAAAATATTAGTGTCCAGGGTGACTTGCTCAAGTTCTCGAATTAAATGTGAAGAATCACGCACGTATGAGTTTATTTGTAATACTAATGGTTGTAGATAGAAATCGATGTACATACATGGTCTCTCGAACAGTCCTCCTAACCCTGCCACTATGGGTCTACCGGGTGGTTTCGTCAATGACTTATGAATTTTCGGCAACATATACAATGTTGGTGTTACTGGGTTCTTGCAGGAGAGAAAATCCTTTTCTTTCTTATTGAGGATGCCAAGGTCCAAACTACGGGAAATCAGAGTGTCAAGTTTCTTCTTAAATATTGCCGTTGGATCTGAAGGAAGCCGCAGATAACAGGACAAATTGCCGAGCTGTCTGTTGACTTCCTCTAAATAAAGGTCAATTGGCCAAAGAACCACATTGCCCCCCTTGTCAGCCTCCTTGATCAAAAATCCTTATTATTCTTAAGTTTAGTCAAGGCTGTACTTTCCTCACGTGACAAATTATTTGTTTGAATATTGTTGGTTTTAAGGCGTCTGATGTCTTGCATCATGACGTCAAAGAAAAACTGTACTGGTGGAAAGGCTGAGAAGGGGGGAGTGGCCTGTGAAGGGGCCCGACCTGTAAATGGTCTTTTTATATTATTTGGCGGCATACCTGAAACATCCTGATCCCGCAGTAGGTCCAATAGATCTTTAAATGTGGCTTTATCCAGTGAGGGTAGAGAATCCAATGTGGAGGGTCGTTGATACAATAGTTTAAAGGTGAGTTGTCTGCAAAAAAGATAGACATCCTTTGTCAACTCAAATTTGTCTAATGAGTGCATCGGAGAAAAGGACAGACCTTTCTGCAAGAGGCGCTGTTCCATGTCAGAGAGGACATATGTTGATAGATTAATGATTTGTAAAGCAGTACTCACATCATTGCTGCGTGGTCCCAAATTCACCATTTTTTGCCCAGTCTGGCACCCAGGGGCAAGATTGGAGACCATTTCCCCGTTCGAGGATTTCGATGCCTTAGATTTGGAGGACTTGCGTTTGCCCCGTCTGGTGGAACGTCTTGATCCGACTCCTCTGATAAAAAATCGTCAGTTGATGAGGTGAATGGCACTGACGTGGCTGATGTGGAATCCCTTCTGACCTCTGGTGGTCTATCAGGGCGTTGAGGTTGGTCTGGTCTCAGTGGTTTTTGATTTTTTGGTCTATTTGGTCGATTGGGCCTATTTGGTCGATTGGGACGAGGATTATCTCGATGTGTCCACTTGTAAACCTTTTTCTCATCTAGGTCTTTTTTGTCTCTAGTTATTTTCTGTAGTTTACCTCTGATAACATCATCTTCAAATCGATCGATTATGTCCTTCAATTTGGTTTTGAAAGGGGCAACCTGTTTAACAGGATCAAAGTCTTGGAGACGATTCTCCAGAGTCCTGATTTCTGTTTTCAACTTATTTAGAAGTACCTGATCATGTTCAATAAGCATCTGAATTATTATAGTAGAGCATCTAGACAAGCCAGTCTCCCATATCTCCTTAAAGCCTGCATCTACTTGCCAGGCTGGAAAGATTTGAACCCTTAATCCTCTTGGGGCAACTCCCAAGTTAACATATTCCTCAAGGGCTTTTATATTCCAAAAGGTTTTGCACATATGTTTGTGCAACCTGACAAGTCTGGAAGGTACCCCCTTAAAAGGAATTATCTTCCACAGGAGGTTCTTGTGCAGCACTGAAAATGCCTCCCTTATAATTATTCCAAGTAGCCTCCCGGAACTCTAAGTCCATCACTCTGGGAGAAACAAATTATCAAGGTTTTTCTAGAAAACCCACTGTGCCAACCCAGGAATACGGGCCAAAGGGGCCAGCAAAAAACTCAGTATAAAGTGCAAAAATTTGAGTGGCACTAGTGGGCGATCGACACGTCACACACTAAGAATTACTGTAAAACAATTGAAAAAGAAAGGTAGTGTGTATAAATGACTGCGATCAGAAAAACCTTACCAAAATCACAGAATGATTATCAAAAATATTTTTTATTATTCAACAAGTGTAAACAAGCAAATACCATACAAGTTAGACAGTAAGAATAAAAACAGTTAAAAGTATGTGGTGGGAAAGAGAACCATCACATATCAGCTGTGTGCCCATACAGGATATGTTCAATATCACAACAAACACTCCAAAACAGAGTGAAAATTCAACAAATTAGTTTATAAGCCTGGAGACAGCTATATATAATCAGGTAAACATGTACCTCCTGCTGAGAAGTAATCTCATCAATCAAAATACACCCTGAAAAAGGCTTATCTCAGTCGCCTAATGTGTCATGCAACAGGTCAGGTGGACCATGACAAGGTAGCCTAGAAGTATATCAATCCTTTGGCCCTATATATATATATATAGAGGGGGCCAAAACAAGGTGGATGTGAGTCAAGGGTTAACTATGCGAAGGCATATGCAGAGGGTCTTCCAGGAGAAAGGCACCTGAGAATATAGCAAAATATGAATGTAAATCAAAAATACGGGTGAAGAGCTGTAGA
Source organism: Allobates femoralis (assembly GCA_033576535.1). Lineage (NCBI taxonomy): Eukaryota > Metazoa > Chordata > Amphibia > Anura > Aromobatidae > Allobates > Allobates femoralis. The sequence goes on from JARQOC010000002.1 coordinate 347,852,949, forward strand.
CAACAGCCACCTGTAAGAGATAAACAATAAATAGTCACCAGGCAGGATCGTAACATTGCAAGGCACACAGCAACAGGACCCAACGCGTGTCGCCGCTTAGTATAATGGCTTCATCCTGGGGGAAGCTGTGAGGAGCATAAAAGATCACCCTTTTATATCTAAGTGCATGATAACAGAAATAAAACACCTGTTGTTGTTGATGCATGGTCCGTGTTCGCCGGACCGGAAGCGCTGTGGCGCGGGGAGGAAAAGGCGGGTTAATGCACAAGAAGTCAATCATAGCGTGCGGTTGCGCAGTATAGAGCAACATTTCTCACTACATGCCGACGCTGATCAATATGGAGATGCGAGACGCCCAAACTGAAACTCAGCAGCCAAGTGAGAGAAGGGACAAGAGGGGTGGGATTACAAAGCCTCACAATCTTATTTGACATCGCCGGGTGGGCGGGTCAAAACGTTTATACTTAAAATACAGTGAGGGTGAGGCGCTGTGTGGGGGCTTGCGAATTCTTATGTGTTTCCCATCGAGTGCTCCGACACAGTTGGGAAACTGAGCATTTTCACCAAATGACACCGCACTTGCCATCCATGTGTTGGTGTTGGGTTGTGGCATTACCAAAGGCTGTAGCTTCTCCCACAACACCTCACAGGTCTCAGGAATGAACTGGGTGATGGTTGAGCGTCCAATTCGGAATTGGTAATGCAGGGAGGCATATGACTTCCCTGTTGCAAGGAACCTGTTGAACAGAACAACAACACCATTAGTATGATGTAAAAAACACTACACCAAAATGAATTTGAGCCAAAAAAGATTTGTAAGAACATCTAACCAACATGCATGTAAAGGTTTCCGAAAAATGTACATGGAATATAATATTTTAGCCAAACTACAAACACACTTGCATTCAATTTTGAAGGGACAGACACTTGATTAGTGATATGCTAGCAACATCATACCCAGGCCATTGACTTCAACATTCATCAACAAACAACACTCATGGTGCAGCACACTGTAAGGCCACGTGCACACGCTGACTATTTGATGATTTTAAAAGCTCAGGATTTGTAGGACAACCCAGGAGTGGGTGAGAAATACAGAAGTGGTGACGTGTTTCTATTACAGTTTGCCTCTGATTGCTCCACTCCTGGTTTTGTCTACAAATCCACAGGCCCAAAACACAGCAAATACTCAGCGTGTGCACGAGGCCTTACATGTGGCTTGGCCATGTGCCTTTGCAAAGGGTAATGCAGACACAATGCAAACACAATCATTGTGTCCTTTGGCAGCCAGCCAAGAATGTCAAAAATCCCTCTCACAGTCATGTGTTGGTGAGCCCTAACCGTGGGTGGCCAAACACCCCAATGTGCCTAATAAACCCATGGTTACCCTGCTGACAAGTTGAGTTGCAGGGGCGTGGCTTGGGACCTCATGCTGAGCAGACACACTTAGGTGAGGCTCCTGCTCTCCAGCCTAAATCTACAGGAATCTGGCCTGATCCTGGGCCAGAATTCTCATCAAATCAACTAGATCCACTTGGATTACACCTCTGAACCCTTCTGGATCCCTTTGGATTATTTCCAGCTTCATTTCTCTCTGGATTACCGAGTTTGGAACCCCCCATGTGGAATACAACGCTGGATCCCACTTCTGTGTGATCATGTAGGGATCTTCAGGACCTGACTCTTTATTGAAACTGTTTGATTCCTATTTTACAACTGGATTGGACCTCCGGGGCCCAGAGGAGCTGGTAAGCAAGCAATCTCGGTTTCCCTCCATTACTGCTGCTCCCAGAGGCCTGGCCTGAGGGGTTGTCATGGTAACCGTCTCTGGTCTGTAACTGCACATGTCTGTTTCGAGGCTCCCCTGCAAAGCTGTTCACCTCCATCATAACCCTTAATTGCAGCAGAGGAGGTGGTATATTCCCCCTTGCCTCAGCTGTGGACCCTGCACCCTCAGAGACTGGTGCCGTGGGTGGGCTATACCTGAGCACCCGATGCCTGTTCCCTGCATTTGAGACTCTGACTATTGGCGGCGCGGGTTGCGGTGAGTGCCCTGAGCTGAACTGTTCCGAGGATCTCTGTGCCTCTGGAGCCCCCCCCCCTCCCATCTGCAGCACTGCTGCGACTTTCAATGTGACAGCGGCTCATCATTCACAGTGCAGCACATTGTGACAGGGATACCTACCTCCCATCTGCACCCAGCCCCCTCCTTTCTGTACCACAGAACAGCTCGAGAAGACCCACTGCTCCCACCACGACTCACCTAGTTTAAGCTCTGGAGCCTACCTAGTACTGTACACCTAACTGGACGACATCTGGAGTCTGTCCATCTGACATCACGGTCGATGGGGTTCAACCAGTGAGACACTTCCCTGAGACCCCTCTTCATCTGAACCCCAGCATCACCTTCTGCGACTTGGGTTAATTGGTGGAGACCCTTGAAGTACACCTGGACACATCTGGATCTACTTCCACCCTGCTTTTGAGACTGTTACTCACTGCAAAGATCACTGGACGACGTCGGGACCTACTCTCTGTACACCTCTAGAAGGGGACCTTTGTGAGGTCCTCATTTGGGATCATTCTTCCTCACCGTCTCCTTTTATGGTATAAGTTCGTACATGTAAGACTGGTTTCTAATTTGTGGTTCTCCTGAATGTTTTAGACCTCTCTACCTTATTACTTTCTGCAAACGTCTTCTCTCCTCCCTTTCTCCCCTCATTCTAACTCAACACTAATTCTCCTTGATTCCTCACTTCTGTGCTTCACCTCTTACCTGGAGACGAAGTACTACACTAGTACTATTTTAACTCACTCCTAACACATCTTTAAACCCCATATCCCCAACCCCACGACTATTGCTTTCTCTCTTCTTATCTTATCTTGCTTCTCCACACTACTACCCCCCCCTCCTTTACTTTTACTGGCTCACTTCATACTTCAGCAGACTGGATTGTTTCACTACTTCTACTTTAATCTACCCTTTAATTGCTTCTAACTGCACGACTATTGGCTAACTTCTTTGTTATATACTACTTTTCTCCACTACTGAAACGGCTGAGGTACATCTTTGTCTGCACTGGTATTGTAATAGATAAGTTATATCTTATTTGCCTACTTCTTGGTCACTTCTCACATAGAAACACGTCATACTCCAACGAGGGTCCTTCCCCTACAAAGGACAGTGTGCCTCTGTTTCCTTAGGAACATTCTGCCCTCTCACACTTAGTATATGGAGTGCCCACTGTCACACCTTAACCATTCAAATCATTAATTATACCTCTGTTAACTAGTGAGAAACAGCCTTTATAAGTCTGAAACATACTCTGTACTAAGATACCACTACCTACCTCTGGCTCGCTGTTACTTGAACCAATCTACAATTTGTAAGCATAATATATCACAGCCCTTTCCCCCTGATGAAACTATTGTCTTAACAATTTATTGAAATACTAGCATTACAGAATTTCTCAACCTGATTTTCTGCCGTGTGCACAGCTATAGTGGTGTATAATTAATCGCTCCGTAATACGTGGGGATAGATTGTGGTCTCCCTATTGCATTTGGGAAAGGCGATATTCCACCTGTTCAATCACCTGGGGAATTTGGATTAATAGTTGAGATTATAGCCAGCTAGTGTCCACTGGTCAACCTGCCTTAACCCCAACCTCTACAACACCATCATATAACCTCCATTGTCAGTGAACCTACAAGATTATCAGACCCTTTGACTCAGCCTTTCGGCTGACTAGGTAACCCCTGATACTCCCTCTCACTCGAAGTACTCTGACTTCACTCTGAGCACAGGGATACCACTTTGGACAACAGGGGATTAAGGATACACATACAACCCTACACCCCTAGGCTCGGGATTCTAGCAGTCCAATTACCTGTTCTCACTTGTATCTAGCTTAAACATTCTTACCCAGAACTGAACCACCCCTTTTAACCATTATAACACCTCCATTTTGAACTCTCAAACCCCTGACTGACCTTATACCAGTCAGTAAGCAATCTAGTACACGTGGGTGCCCGCTCCTCCTGTTAAGCTTACCTACTTTAATATGACCACTCCTAAAACAAACACTGGAAAATCCAAACCCATTCTCTCAGAATCCAAGGTAATGCGCTCGACGCAGAAACACCGATCAAGGTCCCCCAGGCCACAACAAAAGGACCCTTGGCCCCAGGTACAGGAACAAATGGACGATTGTAAATCCGACGACCTGCAAACTCTGAAACAAAAAAGGAAGGAAATGGCCACAAAGAAGACCTCCTTGCAGAAACTGGCAGTTCTGGACGGCTCAGATGAGGAGGCTGAGGCTTCTCCCAGCGCAAGTCCTGCTAAGCAGCGTATGAGGAAGGAAGGCCCACCCATATCGGGATCCAATCCGTTGGACACATTCGACTGGACCCAACCCATCGACCAGAATTTCTTCAAAGGTATTTTCTCCGCATTCAGTCAGAAGTTAGACTCCAGATTCGATCAACTCCAGATTTCTCTAGATTCGGTCTCCCACAGGACTGACAAAAACGAGTCAGACATCTTTGACTTGAAGAATAAACATGACAAACTGGAAAAAGAGCACCATCTACTCAAAGAAGAACTTAGAACGGTGAAAAATAAAATGACGGACCTGGAGGATAGGGACAGGAGACAGAACCTTAAGTTTAGGGGAATCCCAGAGTCTGTAAAAAGCGACCAACTGGGACCGTACATTAAGGATCTCCTAAAACGCACGATCCCTACCCTGACGGATCTCGACACAACGGTGGTCAGGATCCACCGCCTACCCAAGCCTAAATCCCTGAAACCTGAGACCCCCAGGGACGTCATAATGAAATTTCATTTCTTCCATGTCAAAGAACAACTTCTGGACTATCTTCGATTAAAAAAAACTCTCCCTGGACCCTACGACAATATCAAGGTCTTTGCGGACCTCTCCAGAGAAACCATGCTCCAGAGGAGGAGACTTACCCCAATCACTAACCTGCTCCAAAACAACCGTGTCCAATACAGATGGGGATTCAATCCCACCAAAGTTATTCTCCACCATCAGGGGAAATCCACAACTATACTTGAAGTAGAAGAGGGAATGAGGGTTCTTAGGGATCTAGGAATCATCATATCTTAATTGGATCATATCCATAACAGAAAGGCTGAAGAGAATAGCCATAACTTTAGCCACCCAAGGAGGTAGTTCAGCGTAATCTTAATTAGATTCCCTCCGTTATGGGTCAAGTTGTGGTCACAAGTTTACACTTTTCACCTGGCACTAAAATAGATTTAGAGAAAGTTTTCAGTTCTACCACCAATGTATTGTTTGCGCTAACAATGGAAAGGATCCCCTTATCTAGTCGCTCTCACACTCTGAGCCCTTTCTTCGTCACGACAATTGTAGGGTATGTCACTTAAATTCTTGTCACAGAACGTTAACGGCCTTAATTCTCCCCAGAGGAGATATTTTCTGTGGAAACTTCTTAGAGAGACCGGGGCAGATGTAGTAGGTCTGCAGGAGACTAAGTTCTCTTCCCTTAAGCCACCGAAATTCAGCAACAAAAACTTCCAAAACATTCGTTGTGTAAACAACTCGAAAAAGAAATGGGGAGTAGCTCTAATGATCAAGAACACTATCTCCTTCGAGGAAATCTCCACATTTGAGGACCCGAACGGCAGATATTTGATTCTAATATGCAAACTAAATGACCATATTTTTACCCTAGTCAATGTCTACGCCCCAAACAAAGGGCAAGTAACATTCCTAAACAAGCTTATGAGGATTGTCAACACTAACCAAAAGGGAGAGCTGGTGATCTTCGGGGACTTCAACATAGTTCCCAATGGATCACTTGACTCCTCTACCAAATCCAGACAGCATTTGGAGTCACTGGATCCATGGCTGATTAAGAACGATCTATACGACACCTTTCGATGTCTCAATTCCACGTCTTTAGAATTCACATATTTTTCCAAACGCCACCAATCTTACTCTAGAATTGACCTTATCCTCACCAACATTTTCACCCTTTCCAAGTTTCTCAAGGTCTCAATTGGTACTAGAACTTGGTCCGACCATTCACCTGTTACTTTCGAACTCAAGATTGGCCCGATAGTAACCTCTCAAAGACTTTGGAGAAACAACAGTCTACTATACACTCACCCAGCATATAAAAAGGAAATCGAAAAAACCATAGTAGACTACTTCAAGGTAAATGATACGGAGGATGTTTCAACCCCTATACTCTGGTCCGCTTTCAAAGCTGTTCTTAGAGGCAAAATGATACAACTGAACGCACAGCATAACAGGAAAAACAGAGAAAAAACACAAACCTTGGTGAACCAGATACACAATCTGGAACAAAAGCAAACATCTAGTCCTAGTCCCGATCTCTCCTTGGACATTTTGAAACTCAGGTCAGAATTAAAATCCCTCTTATCCTCCGAATATGACAGGATCTCCCAAATTCTCAAAACCAACCATTACTTTTCTGATGATAGACCCTCCAAACTCCTAGCAGCAAAAATTAAACACCAGAAGCTGAAATCCAGAATTAAAGAGATTAGGAACCCACTTGGCCAAACTCTTAAACACCCGAAGGATATAGCCGATACCTTTGCTCACTTCTACACCTCCCTCTACAATTTGAAAAATAACCCCTCCACTTTGGAACCCTCGGATCAAGATATCACTGACTACCTAACCAACCTTGACCTGCCCTCACTTACAGATCGTGACTTATTGGACCTCAACTTACCGTTCACGACATCTGAGATTTCAGAAGTCATAGGACAATCGAAAGTAGGCAAATCACCCGGTCCTGACGGATTCCAAAATGAGCTCTACAAAATCTTCACAGATTTATTGTCCCCGTATGTTACCAGATTGGCCAATTACTCTGCTACCCACGGACACCTACCACCTGAAATGCTCGAAGCTGTTATTACGGTGATACCCAAAGGAAAGGGAGACCGGCAGATACCAAGAACTATAGGCCGATCTCCCTCCTGAATTCGGACACGAAATTCTTAGCTAAAATAGCAGCTAATAGAATCAAAAATTACATCACCAAATTAATCCACCCTGATCAGGCAGGGTTCATCCCAGGCCGTAATACGGCTGACGCCACTAGGAGAGCCCTGGATCTAATCACCTCTATAGAGAATTCAAAACAACCCTCAGCCTTCTTGGCCTTAGATGCCGAGAAGGCCTTTGATAGGGTCCAGTGGAACTTCTTATTTCGCACCCTGCGAAGGTTTGGGTTCCAAGGCAATATCCTTCGTTTCATATCATCAATGTATGCCAATCCCACAGCAAGAGTATACTCTAACAATTTCCTGTCTCAAAAATTCCCCTTGACAAATGGCACGAGGCAGGGGTGCCCACTCTCCCCTATCCTCTTTGCCCTATTCATTGAGCCACTTGCATCTAGCATCAGAGACAATGACAATATTAGAGGAATCCCGTTAAATCAACGCCAACACAAAATATCTCTGTTTGCAGATGACATCCTCCTTTCAATTACCAATCCCCTCAAATCTCTCAGGCACCTGTCAAGGGTCATTGAGAGATTCTCCCAGCTCTCCTTCTACAAAATAAACGAAACAAAATCCCAGATCCTGGACTTTAATATAGAGGAAACACTACTCAAGTACCTCAAAGAAGAGTTTAACTATACATGGACGGAAAAGGAGATTTCTTATTTAGGGATTACTTTGACCAAACCCTGTTCAGCCACGGTACAGACGAACCTAACAAACCTATTTAACTCGTTCCATCAGGCCTACTTACGTCTTTCAAAAGTTGAACTGTCCTGGCTGAGCAGGATTGAAGCTTTCAAAATGACACTGCTCCCGAAATTCTTGTACATAATTAGATCCATCCCTTTGTTCATCCCGAAGAGATGGTTCATTAAACTCCAATCACAACTCCGTGCGTTCATTTGGCTCAATAAGCGCCCAAGAGTGGCCAGACTATCCCTCGAGAGGCACAAGAGAGTAGCAGGCCTAGGAGTTCCCAACTTGCACAACTACTACTTGGCATCCATCGCCAAACTCTCACAAAAATGGCTTATAGGCCCGAACGATTCGCCCTGGATCTCTTTAGAAGGAACGATCAATAACAATAATCAAAAAGCTCTAATCATGGCTTATTTAGTAAATCCCTCCAAACCTCCTCCTACTCACCCAATTACTAGAGCAACTATTCTAGCCTGGAGAGATCTTGTCAAAAAGGCAGCCAAATACTATACTTCTTCCATTCTCAACAAAATCCCTCTAGAAACTCTTGAAATTCTGATGCCGAACCTGGACCTCTCTCTCTGGAGGGATAAGGAGATTCTTTATGTTAATGATCTGCTTTCAGGAAACTCTATCATCCCCTTCCACATCCTCCAAGACAAATTCCCCCTCACTAGGGATGACCGAACTAACTGGAGAGTCATAGCCAATTACCTCAGCACTCACAATCTCAAACTCACAGCTCCGCAAGTAATTGACGAACTTATAAACTCCCCGCGGAAAGCCTCCCTTTGGGAAACGAGCTCTCTCTATAGAATCTTTAACGAAGAAGTCGAATTAATAAACCTCTCATTCTTTGGAGCTTGGGAGGAGGAGTTGGGTATCCACGTGGACCTGGGGAAAATGGCTAAAACTATTAAGACAGTGTATTCCAGCTCATCTTGTGCCACCCTCCACGAGTCTTACTATAAGGTCCTCTCACGATGGTACTATACCCCTATCAAACTATATCATATGAACCCCAATCACGACCCATCTTGCTGGAGAGGCTGTGGAAACCTGGGAACCCTCTCACATATTTTCTGGCATTGTCCTGTCCTGACCAATTATTGGAGAGATGTCAAATCTCTATTTACAAACGTCACTGGGATTCAAATAAACTTCACCCCAGAATTAATATTACTACTGATTGGCACAGAGGACCTCCCTCACCACATACGCTTCTTAACATCCCACATTATTTTGACTGCTAGAGTCCTGATAGCCTCGAGGTGGAGCAAACCAGAACCCCCCACAGTGGATGACCTGATTGAAAGAGTGTCGACTCACTGTACTTTCGAGTACAACTTCGCTATACGCGCAAACAGGTTCCCAAAATTCATAGGGCGTTGGGAGACATGGTTGACAATTTTTTCCCCATCCCTCCTGCAATAGGCCGCTGACGTAAAAATTGATGATTTGACTGTTTCTTCCCCACAATGCTTTCAAGCTTGCATTACGATTTGCGACAAAATGCACAGAGTGTGTTTGGACTATTCAGTATTCGGATATTCATTTGTACCTTTCCAATTTTCTCTCTTTTTGTACGAGCGCTGTATTTGAATTTGCATATGTACTTACGACTTGTACCGTTCATGTTATTTGTTGGTTTGTTTACTTGTTACGTTTATTACCCTTCCCCTCCCCCCTCCCCCTCCCTCTTTATTTATGTATCTAATTCCCTCCCCTCCCCCCTCCCTTGAAATTTCAATAAAGATATTTGGACAACAAGTTGAGTTGCTGTTTGGTAAACCCTCTTTCTTGGCCGTGTTGGACAGCTGACCATGAAACGGCAAATTAGGTGCGACCTGTGCACCTTCGTGCTATTGGTGCCAGGTCAGCAATATCTGTAACTGGCCCTTGGAGAGGAACGCAATGAAGAAGGCAAGAGCCACATACGATAATGTCATGTAAGGCTGATGACATTGAAGAAACAATGATTTACACATCCACACAAGTATGTTCTGTCGCCTTTGATACATCACTAACATTTTGGGCAAAATAACGTAAGCTCGTGGACCCTCTTTCACGGTCCCTCACGTCCCACGAGTCATATCTCATATGTTTGCAACATATGTATGTTTCAAAAGAAAAAAGTTCCAGGGCACTAAGCGGTATCAACAATCATGTTCCGGGAAATCATCCCTGGCGGGTACCCCTCCGGCGGTGCACATCCAAAGCACCAGAACGTAATACAGCGATTTAAAGAACGAGGCAGCACTCACCAGTATGTGCAGGGTGGTCTTTTAATCCAGATTGTCAAGGATAGACTGGGTGCAGGGAGGTGACCACGGACGGCCGGTGGAGAACGATGCCGTTTCGCAAACGATGTTGCTTCTACGTGTTCAGGTTGCGAAACGGCGTCGTTGTCCACCGGCCCTCCGTGGTCACCTCCCTGCACCCTGTCTATCCTTGACAATCTGGATTAAAAGACCACCCTGCACATACCGGTGAGTGCTGCCTCGTTCTTTAAATCGCGATATGTATGTTTCATATCTAGATTCACCGAAAAAGGACATTAAAATCAGCACGGAAAAACTCACCAAAAAATCTGCCTGGTAAATATCCATTTCATTCAGCAGTAGATCGCCAGCTCCCCTGGGAGGCAAACCAGGTGTCATTATACCAGTGCATTATACCGGTATAATGACACCTGGTTTGCCTCCCAGGGGAGCTGGCAATCTACTGCTGAATGAAATGGATATTTACCTGGCAGTTTTTTTTGGTGACTTTTTCCGTATTCATTTTAATGTCCTTTTTCGGTGAATCTATACATCACTCACAACAACATAAGGCAATTACTAGGCCAGCCACTAACACACCACATGACACTACATTGTCCATGAACACAGTCATGACACATCATGACACATCCACAAACCCTGGCCAAGGAACAGCCTAATAAAGTTCATGTGAGGAAAAACCAAACCTCCAAACACGTGTTGTGTGTGGGTAGGCAAGAAGGCAGCAGGGCAAACACACTTACTTCAGCGTGACAACCAGTCTCTCCACTGGGGAAATGGCCAGATGCCAACGCGTGTCCTGCCGGGTGATGTGTGGCCCACCAGCTCCAGCAGCTGATCGAACGCCTCCACAGACATCCTGAGGTACCTGTGGAATTTATCCGGGAAGAGCCGCAGTTGAGGGAAAAGAACATGGAAGGCACCATGCTGGAGCCGCAACAAGTTCACCTCATGAATCCAGACTCTGGAACGGCATGCTTGGCGCAACTGTCGCCGCCGTGCAGCCACGTATCGTAGCTGACGAAGGAGGACATCAATCTCAAGATCACGATCCATGAGGACAGCAGGAACGTGCCTGATACAAAGTAACCAAAAGGAAGGTGGTCACACACCCTAATTTAGCTGACCTTTTTATTGGCTGAGGGGTGTGGCAACTGATAAATATTTATGAAGTACCCATAATACTAGCGATAATTTCAGGAAAGGAACAACACTTCTAAAAACGGATCTGTTAACGGATGGTACACATGGTACACCATCCGTTAACGCATGCGTTTGTAAAACACATATAATGGTCTCCAATGGACACTGTACGCCTCCCCACACCTACCAATCCATTTTTGGAAATGGCTTTGATAGCCAATCCGTTTTTAGGAACACATCCAAAAACGGATTTCTATGTGTCACCCTAGTCTTACTCTGTCAAAGTTACAGAGCTAAAACTAGGACTAGTGGACCATACACATAAAAAAATAAACAAATGTACTAAAATTCCCTCCACTCGCACAGTGCAAAGTGTCCTTTTCTGATGCTGGCTACTGAGTTCAGTGTTTAAGCCGAGCAGTGCATGACATCACTTCCATGCATGTCAATATACACCAACATTAGCTGCCACAATATTCACTACTCCCCATGCCTCACCAAGCCTCTGCAGTAAACCAGCAGCTGAGTGATCATGTGTCCCAACTATTAAAGAAAATGTATATTCTCTTGCCCATAATCCCGCCCACTTCTTGGCGCTGGGTTCAGTGCAGAGAGGTAGATGGTATTGTGGGCATGAATTGTAGAGAAAATGCATCTGTTTTCATGCCAGGCACACAAGTTCACCGTAGCACTGGGTCCTGTCTCCTTTGATCCCGTGCCCCCAAAGCCAGGTACATCCAGACTATGAGACGCACCCAATACTTTCCTCCAACATTTTTAGGAAAAAAGTGTACCTTATTGCCCAAAAATAGGGTATTTTTTTATGACCTCCATGATTTTAAGAACAGCACTAAGTCTTCTAGGCAATGAAAGAACATGTTGGCAACATTTTGCTATAGCTATTTTTTATCATTGGTCAAGATTGAGATATTTTTTATAGCCTGAATGCTGGGTGGAGAGTGCTGACAAAATATAGCTTCAGAATTCCATATTAGTGTTGATTTCATACTTGGCTTTTCAATCACGTACACCCTGTTATTCCTAACAAATGCAACAGTGGGCTTATATGTGTGTAGTTTGGATCATTGTTATAACTTTAGTCTTTGGTCGAGGACAGAAGACCGTATATTATGGATGATGATTACATCAAAATAGTCAGACTGGCCTTGGTTGTCCTGACCCGAGCATGAGAGTTGCACAAAAATACATAGCATTGTCATGCTCGGATCTTCAGTGCTGCAGCCATTCCAGGAATTTTAATGCAATCATCATCCATGTTGCTGTTTTACCACTGCCTTAGTCATAAACAAGCCATAATGCAGGATAGTCAAGACGTTCAGGGTCAGCTACCAAAAGAGCTCATCATAAGCAAAGGGGTAAGACAATGGTGTAATCAGGTCACACTCTGTGGTCAGAATTCCAGGAAAATAGCAGATCAAGGCAAATGAACTAGTCAAAAAGGATGGTCAGAGTCAAGGGGCTAAGGTCAGGCAGCAATAGATCACAGAAAAAAACACTGGAGAACAAGGCACAGATATACCACTGAGCTAAGGATTGAACGGTCAGTAATCAGACTATAAAAAATAGCTAAGTAGCCAGGAAATCGCAGAGAACAAGAGACATCCGAAAGAAATCCAGCATGCCTTGGCCCTGATTGGGCAGATGGACTGTCACTCATCGTTCTGTCAGCTCAGCATGTCCTTTATTCTGTAGGCTATCTGAAATGTCCCTCACCATGTACAAAACACATTGAATAGTGGAATCTTGACAGTATTCCTTCGATCAGCCTTCATCAAGCAGGAACCCATGATCTCTCCCTGGTCCATACCCCCTCCAGTGAACTAGATATTGGAGGAAATTTCAGATCCTCTGAAAAACTGCAATCCTCTGCAATTTGTACTTTAAACTTCCATAGAAAGAAACTCAAGAAGGTGGCGACGAGGCAGACAACACTGAAGGGATAAACTATTTTTGCAAGGATCAGTGGAACACATTCGGGATTAGAGATGAGCAAACCTTCTAAAATTTGGATTTAGTTCTATTTGGTTCGCCAAAACGGCATATGTTCGCAATTTGTTTGACAAACCGTTCAACGAACTTCTGAACTTGATTTTGCCTCTTGTTGATTTCAATGAACACAAAAGCTGTAAAAAAGCTCAAATTATGGCACACAACAGGGAAAAGTGCAATTTATTCCACACAATTAACATTTTTATCACGATGCATTATGGATGCATGGTACAAGGCATGGCCCAGCTTATCAAGCTTCACATGTAGACATGATGCTCAGAGAGTCCTGCTAAATTCACATAACACACAAAAAAAGAGACCCTATGTGCACATCTGACGTTTGTGCATCTCTGCCGAACGTCCAAAAACCGGTGTAGATTAGCAGAAACTGAGTTTTCTGTAGTCTGCCTGGTTCCTTGTATTTCCAGCGTTTTTTGAACGTTTACCGCCCGGTTTTATAGCGTTTTTGTCGGCGGTTTCTCGGCGGTTTTCTTGGCGTTTTTGAAGACTGGGTTTTTTGGCCACTGGATGCTTTGAGTCTACACATAAAGTTGCCTTCAAAATACACAAAAAAAAAAAAAAAAAAGACAAAATTCTCGCATCACTTCCTGTTCCTCAATAGCAAAGAAAAAAAAAATTGTGACCAAGCAGTGTGATTCATTTTGATAGATACGGCCATCACAGTGCTAGACAACATGCCACGAACACGTCGTTTGCGCCTGCGGAGGCCATATAAACAGGTGTTGCTTCTAGGCATACTACACTGGCTCCTATGTGAGCAAGAGGATGAGAATGAGGTAAGCAAAATTCATGTGGCTACCCTTAAACATGTATGTACAGCCACATGATTGTTCCCGTGCTGTAATATATATGTTTAGTATTCATGAGTTTATTTTTGCCTTGCTTTCCTACAGGTCCAGCAACCTCCCAGAATGTGGGTGCATTCCCTCCTACAGACCCGTGAAAGCAAGGGTCACTTTGCACAGCTGTACTAAGATTTACGAAGGTAACCAAAATACTCCCAAATTTGAACGTCTCGGCTATTTGAATACGAAATGGCTGTGAGGCCGATTGTAAAGAATCATGAGGCTGAAGCCTTTATTTTGGAACTCGAGATACAGATAGATCACTACATAGATAGACAGCAAGATAGCTAGATAGCGAGATACATATCTTGATAGCTAGATAGGATGAGTTATGGCAGACACGGTCACTCCGACACATTTGTAAATTTTGCTTTCAATGGTCTGGCGAACACTGACGCCAGCCGAGCGCCGTGGAACAAAATCAAAACAAGGGCCCGGACTTGCATAGTTTGAAAAACCGCTATCTCTTTTTTTTTAAAGTGAGGCGCTATTCGTATTTGTTTGCGGAAGCAGACAGCGACAAATCCAAATAGCGTCTCACTTCCCATACACATAGATAGCGTTGTTTAAAGGAATTCATGGGCGTCCCCTTGTTTTGAATTTTGGACACTGCGCTCGGCTATCGTCGGTTGTTTGCGGGGCGAGCTACGCGCAATGCCCTCATTGCGGCCATTGTTTGCGCCCCTGCAACGGCTTTCAGTGTACGCATCGCGGGCAATGGTTTGTGGGTTGCGTGGCTGTTGAGCAGCCACTTCCACAATGACACAATTTTACCCTCAAGTAACAAAAGTGCCTTATGTAAATTATATTTTACAAGTCATTGTAATATCTGTTCTGTTGTAGTTATTTTTTTTTTGGTTTGTGTGTTTGTTTTAGATACCCCGACAAATTTGTCTCCTTCTGCCGGCTGACCATTGCTGCGTTTGATGAGCTGTTGCAGCTTTTGCGGACTAAGCTGAACCTCCAGAACACGCGATTCCGTAGTGCTATTGGAGCCGAGGAAAGGCTGCTCATCACATTACGGTAAGTGGTCCCTATTTTACTAGGACAGCATAGGATCCAAACTGATTTCTTGAGGCAGCTTATAAATAGCCATACGCTAGGACATTCTGCAGGATCAGTTGCTGTCAACTGTCCCAGCTGGTCTACCCTGGTGCTCACACACATCTCCCCTGTGTGTCCCCCTCATCACATATATTTTTCTCCCTCTTCCACATTGTGTGTGTCCCCCCTCATGTCCCCTATGTGTCCCCCTCAAGTCCCCTGTGTGGCCCACTCAGCTCCAACACTGTTCCCCCTCCTTTCCCCTGTCCTCATTACATTAAATTAATCCAAAGTTGAGGGTCAACTGTACCTCATCACCCGCTGTTGCATGTCGGATCCCGGTTGATCGGCGTGGCTTGCGTTGTCCTCACGCTGTCTACCAATGTGTTGGACTGCAGTGTAGGAACTGTGGTGATGTCACAGTATTGTGCCAGACGTTAACAACCCTATTACCTGTTGTCACATGCGAATCGTAGCAGTGTCATTTTTTGAACACAAAATACATAGCCCCCAGATATTGTTACAATCAAATTGGAGGGCATTTAGTTAACTTCCCAATCTGGACGATGTACAGAGTAATGCATTTGTTAAAATTGGGATATGATGCTGTGTATTTTTTGTGCCATAACATTGTAAAACAATAAATCTACGTTAATGCAGACACAAGGCCACTTTTTTCACACAAATGTATTTGAAAACTATGCTCAAATTTGTTTCTTGACGTAAAATCATCGACACATTCAGACAATTTGCCAATAATGGCCAAAGGAAAAATGTGTCCATCATTTTACTTGAAGCATGAAGTTGATTTCAAAGTTAGAATTGCTACTTCCGCGTAAGTTGGCCTTTGCAGGCTCCCATGCCTTTAATTTGTATGTACTCTACATACTGTGTTTGAATTTTCATAAATTTCTTTTTGTTTTTCAGATTCCTGGCTACTGGTGAGAGCTATGGATCGCTACATCTTCAGTTCAGGGTGGGAAAAAGCACCATTTCACAGATTGTAAAGGTGACGTGCACTGTCATCTGGGAGCAGTTGCAGCCCTTAGTGATGCCTTCTCCAACCGAGGAGACTTGGTTGCAGTTAGCAGCAGGCTTTAATGCTGTGGCCAACTTCCCTAACTGCATAGGTGCAGTCGATGGCAAACATATCCGTGTGAAACAGCCTCCTCGATCAGGATCACGCTTCTATAACTACAAGAAGTATTTTTCTGTGGTCCTGATGGCGGTGGCTGATGCTCATTACCGATTTGTTGCCATCGATGTTGGTGCCTATGGTAGTACAGGGGATTCTCGTGTGTTGAGAAACTCACAAATTGGCCTGCAAGTACTCCAAGATCAACAGACCTTACCTGCTGATAGCCCTTTGCCCGGTTCCACGGATGCAGTCCCCTACGTGATGGTATCGGATGAGGCTTTTCCTTTGATGCCGAACCTGCTGCGCCCATACCCACGTAGGGGACTGGATGACCGGCGTAGGGTCTTCAACTATCGGCTAAGCCGGGCACGACGAACCGTGGAATGCACCTTCGGTATCATGACTAGTCAGTGGAGGGTCTTGCATTCAGCCATTCAGGTATCCCCAAACACAATTGATTCTGTAATAAAGGCATGCTGCGTTCTTCATAATTTTGGCCGCCGATATGGAACAGAGAACATGGACGGATTGCAGCTGCCTTTATTACAGACAGCTATCAATTGGGGTTTGGGTCGCCCGGCAAATTATGCCTTGGCTGTAAGAGACACCTTTGCGGACTATTTCATGACACCGGAAGGTGCCGTGTCCTGGCAGTACAGCGCTAGCCATGTGCCAACTCCTACCCTAAATTGAAGATGTGTAATTGATTTTGGAGGTGATCACCAGAAGAATGGCAAAGGACGTGACTTGGAACCCGCAAACTTTGTTGGTTTTTTTGCCTATGTGTGCATGGATACATTATTGGCTTTACAGTTAATGCAACCCCAATATAAGCCAACACCGGGAATCCAAGACCTTTATCACCTTGGATGAGGAATCCCCTGGCTAGTCTGGTGCACATCCCGTTCTGTTGTGTTTATCCCGAACTTACACTGTTCTTACCGTTACTTTTACCTTGTTATTGACATACCTAGATTTCATTTCCTGGCTAAAATTTGGATCCTAAAGACATGTAATAAAAAAGCCAAACAAACGTTCCAAATCTTTGTTTATTTTTTGCACAATAGAAGGAACCTTGAGAATACAAAACATTGGTGACATATCCAAAAAATGTAAAAGACATACATATAGGCCGAGAACATGCCTTAGACATGACAATACACATTTGTCGTTATTTCGCACCCTCTGTAAAACCAGAGGTGTGGCAAAGAAAAGAATGTAGAAACCTGAAAAACTATGTCACATGACAAATTCACAAAACAAAATGACAGTCAATTCAAGCGGGTAAACTGACGAGTACCCGCATCTCCTCCAAACATGGATTGTCCAGACATTTGGACACTTGCAGAGCTGTCGTCCATGTTTAATTGTGCCCTATAAGATGTGTATGTTTCAGCTTGAACCGGCTGCCGGGCCCAAATAGCATGTTGATCTTGATTCATCAAGCCCATTTGGGGGTGACCTACATTTGATGGGCCTGGATTGTTCCCGCTACTAAGATCCCTTGGAGGGTCAAATACTTTTGAGATCCCATTAATAATAGTGACCGCACTAGGAATTGGCTGCTTTGCACGGTAATAATCAATTAAAACATACACAACAGACAGAAAGGATGCCTCACGATCTGGGCCAATTTCCCGTAGACAATCAGCTACATGTGACCCCGCTCTATCATACCGGTCTTCTTGCTCTGCTCTTTTTAAAAGGCTAATGGCCTCCTGAGCAAACTGGGACTGTGGCTGTTTAGGTTGTTGTTTTTGGCCCTACGTGTATATGCTGTCTGGGTTGGGGTTGGGGAGCGCATGGTAGTACAAGCCTCACCAGTTGATGTTGCACCCACAGCTCCTGAAAGGGAACATGAGCTTAGACTGCCCCCATCAGGTTCAATAGAAATACTTGGTGATGAATTTGGGGTAGAGCCACTCAAATTCAACATAGCTTGGTCATCTGTTGGCGTCACTGACACTTCGGCAACATTGCTTGGCCTACTTATATTGCCCTCCGTTCTGCAAAAAAAAAAAATGGTTTTAGTGACTGCTTACATATTACAAGGTAGATATTAAATCCTAACATAGCTATCATGATCAGACTTTCATTGGTAAGGGTGGTGGAATTTGGATGTGCTATAGGTTTGGATTATTCTAAATAAAACTTATTTTGTTAGGTCACTCCAAGAAGTTCCTGCTTATTTTAATTTTTTGAAAAAAAACGCCGTGGAATATGTAGTGCCCCTCTGTCATATTGTGAGTCACAGCTGACACAGCCACGCACGGGTAAGGCCATAATAATACGCACGGTGTCCCACAATCTCCCACTACTCCTGCACTGGTCTGGCCTCCACCCTTGCTGCTCCTTGCTGCGGTGTTATCACTCCTGTCCTGCTGCTATTGCCTGTGGGTTAGTTCTCCGACTGTTGAAATTTAATTACTTACGGGCGCAGAGTGCGACTGGTTAGGGTGAAGAGTAGCTCATTGTAAAATGGGCATTTCTTCTTCGGGGGGGAAGAGCCACTTTTTTCTGTCTTTGCCAGGAATTTTGTGAACGCGTCACTCACGAACTTCCACCTTTTTTCACATCCTCTTCTATTAAGGAAAGCACAGAGATTGTCATTTTGTCATCTTAAAACTAAAACTAATATAACGTATCTGACCGTGTTTTAAGCGCCCCCTACTTTGGGCCAACAAACATTGAAAAACATATTGACTAGTGTATAAGGCGCGGATGGAGCCCAACACAGGTATTCAGGACTACAAAGTCGTACTATACATCAGCATCCCCAGTGGTGTATACAGCAGCCTCACCAGTTTCATGAAACATCTGCCCCAGTGGTGGTATGTATAGGTGGCCCCAAAGGTGTATACATGCATCCACAAAATGCTGTCAATTGAACACGTGATTGTAAGCACCCCCGCCAGCTTAAATCAGCATCCTCTGTCTTCTTCATTGTGCGTGCCGGTGCCTCGGTGATCACGGCCTCTAAGATCACGGCGACAGGCTGGTTCCCCGGCAGTTGGCTTGCGATGACGTCATGCAACATGCCGGTCACATCATCCCCGATGCTAGGAGGACTGTAGCACGGAGGAGGATGTGCATGCGATGAAGACCGAGGATAGGAATATTAGCATGCGGGGGGGTGGGGGCTTACAAGCAGGGGGGGCAAATGCCATCATTTGGGGGTTAAATATGTAGTTATGCACTCTTTCCCCCTGTCGCTGATTGAGAGGGGGAAACAGTGCATATGTAATTATCAAAACCACGTGACGGGGACGCTCATTCAGCTACCTCTCAACGCCTCCTCCATCCTACACAGGCATGGCCACACCACCCACCTACCGTATTGACCATTGTCTAAGCTGAGGTAGAGACTTTGCCCGCATAATATGGGGATCCTCAAATCACCTTAGACACGAGTATATAAGTTATGTGTTTTGTCAAGCCTAACAATAACACACCTATGATATTTTGAAGGTCACGCTCAGCATCCTCAAATTCCGGATATAATTGTCGACATATTGATGTACAGGATTGTGCTTTTTTTTGCCGGTCACTATACGCAGGACATGCGGCATCCCAGATATCAGGGTGGGCTTCGATCTACAAAACACAAAGAGTGAAAATTGAGTGAAAACGTCACCCCATGGAAGCCACATGCCCACCCGGCGTGCCAGAGGTGCTCTATGGCTGCCACACGTCTCCCCCTGGCAGCCACATGCCCCTAGGGCTGCCTGAGGGGCACAATTGCTGCCACACGTCTCCCCCTGGAAGCCACATGCCCCTAGGGCTGCCAGAGGGGCACAATTGCTGCCACACGTCTCCCCCTGGCAGCCACATGCCCCTAGGGCTGCCTGAGGGGCACAATTGCTGCCACACGTCTCCCCCTGGAAGCCACATGCCCCAAGGGCTGCCAGAGGGGCACAATTGCTGCCACACGTCTCCCCCTGGCAGCCACATGCCCCTAGGGCTGCCTGAGGGGCACAATTGCTGCCACACGTCTCCCCCTGGAAGCCACATACCCCTAGGGTTGCCAGAGGGGCACAATTGCTGCCACACGTCTCCCCCTGGCAGCCACATGCCCCTAGGGCTGCCTGAGGGGCACAATTGCTGCCACACGTCTCCCCCTGGAAGCCACATGCCCCTAGGGCTGCCAGAGGGGCACAATTGCTGCCACACGTCTCCCCCTGGCAGCCACATGCCCCTAGGGCTGCCTGAGGGGCACAATTGCTGCCACACGTCTCCCCCTGGAAGCCACATGCCCCTAGCGCTGCCAGAGGGCACAATGATACAGTCTCCCTGGAAGCAATGCCCAGGGCTCAGAGGGCACAATTGCGCCACAGTCCTGTGGGCAGCCCCATAACCCCCAGCCCTGGCACACGTCCCCTGTGGGCAGCCCCATAACCCCCATGCCTGGCACACGTCCCCTGTGGGCAGCCCCATAACCCCCAGCCCTGGCACACGTCCCCTGTGGGCAGCCCCATAACCCCCAGCCCTGGCACACGTCCCCTGTGGGCAGCCCCATAACCCCCATGCCTGGCACACGTCCCCTGTGGACAGCCCCATAACCCCCAGCCCTGGCACACGTCCCCTGTGGGCAGCCCCATAACCCCCATGCCTGGCACACGTCCCCTGTGGACAGCCCCATAACCCCCAGCCCTGGCACACATCCCCTGTGGGCAGCCCCATAACCCCCATGCCTGGCACACGTCCCCTGTGGGCAGCCCCATAACCCCCAGCCCTGGCACACGTCCCCTGTGGGCAGCCCCATAACCCCCATGCCTGGCACACGTCCCCTGTGGGCAGCCCCATAACCCCCAGCCCTGGCACACGTCCCCTGTGGGCAGCCCCATAACCCCCATGCCTGGCACACGTCCCCTGTGGGCAGCCCCATAACCCCCAGCCCTGGCACACGTCCCCTGTGGGCAGCCCCATAACCCCCATGCCTGGCACACGTCCCCTGTGGGCAGCCCCATAACCCCCAGCCCTGGCACACGTCCCCTGTGGGCAGCCCCATAACCCCCATGCCTGGCACACGTCCCCTGTGGGCAGCCCCATAACCCCCAGCCCTGGCACACGTCCCCTGTGGGCAGCCCCATAACCCCCAGCCCTGGCACACGTCCCCTGTGGGCAGCCCCATAACCCCCATGCCTGGCACACGTCCCCTGTGGGCAGCCCCATAACCCCCATGCCTGGCACACGTCCCCCTAGGGCTGGCACATGCTTTGGGTGGTGATGTGGACCATACTTACCAAAGTGAGCAGACTGGGCACATTGATCTGCATCCTGCGGTACCACGACATCCTCGTGCCTTGTTGTTTTTGTTCCTGTGCCAGCTTCCTGCTTCCTGTGTCTGATCTGGGTTTCCCGTCCAAAAAACGCCGGTTTTTGTTTTCCCGACGTTTTCTCGGCGGCCTTGCACAGCTCCATTCGCAACAATGAGTCCTAAACCGGCGGAAAACGCTGGAAAGACGCTCCAAAGAAGTCACAAGCTCTATGTTTTAAAACCGGTGGAAAAACGGGGATTACACAGAAAAAGACTAGCAAAAAACCGTTCTAATGTAGACAGCGTTTGCTAAACTCCATTGAAAAGCATGTTAAGCCAACCGGTGGATAGGATTAGCATAAATTAACATAAAACGGAGAGAAAAACGCTGACGGAAACCGGTAAAAAGCAGCCCAGAAAACGACTGATGTGCACATACCCTAAGGAGAGTCTAAACATTTTTAAAAAATAGGGCCAAATACCACCAAAGCGGCATCAATTGACCAAGACCAAAAATTCTAGAATGGCACAGCCTGCATACATGGCACAGGGTCTGGAACAGATCGTGGCCTAGCATTTCAAGGTTAAACATTGATTAGAAACAGGGGGATGAGTGACAGGTGTAGGACTGCAGAAGCTCAAATAAAAGTGAATTAAGAGGGTCTCTCGATCAACATGTGTATATAGACTGCATAGGTGTCCCACGTGTTGTGCCTGATGAATTTAAAGATAGAAATCAAGTAGCTGCTGGTTTTGAATCAATAATCTCCTATGTAACAATTAACAAAAATGTGGACTGGAACAATTACCTGTATTATAATCATCAAAGATTCTTAAATTACACAAATGCACCATGGATTAACAGTCACCTATGATACATACTATGGGTAGAAACACCAGAGTAGGGACAGATTAGGTTTGGCTGCGCACAAGTCCAGCTACAAAGTGGTCTTCCCACAAGGAATTTCATCTCAAACTGGTGAAGAAATTAATACCCCTTCCTGAAAGGTCAGCCAACAATGGCAGGGCTGAGAAATTAGGGTAAGATCTTTGTATATGTTCAGGAGGGACTGTTATGGAAATCAACATATATCAATGTATGAAAATATCCAAAGATTTATTAATGTGCTTATATCCTGTATTGTACTACTTACAGTACCTTGTGAAAGTATTTGGCCCCCTTCAACTTTTCAACCTTTTGCCACATTTCAGGCTTTAAACATAAAGATATAAATTCTAATTTATTGTGAAGAATCAACAACAAGTGGGACACAATTGTGAAGTGGAACAAAATTTATTGGATTGTTTGACCTCTTTTAACAAATAAAAAACTGAAAAGTGAAGCGTGCAATATTATTCAGCCCCCTTGAGTTAATCCTTTGTAGCGCCACCTTTTGCTGCGATTACAGCTGCAAGTCGCTTGGGGTATGTCTCTATCAGTTTTGCACATCGAGAGACTGAAATTCTTGCCCATTCTTCCTTGCAAAACAGCTGGAGCTCAGTGAGGTTGGATGAAGAGCTTTTGTGAACAGCAGTTTTCAGCTCTTTCCACAGATTCTCGATTGGATTCAGGTCTGGACTGTGACTTGGCCATTCTAACACCTGGATATGTTTATTTTTGAACCATTCCATTGTAGATTTTGCTTTATGTTTGGGATCATTGTCTTGTTGGAAGATAAATCTCCGTCCCAGTCTCAGGTCTTTTGCAGACTCCAACAGGTTTTCTTCCAGAATGGTCCTGTATTTGGCTCCGTCCATCTTCCCATCAATTTTAACCATCTTCCCTGTTACTGCTGAAGAAAAGCAGGCCCAAATCATGGTGCTGCCACCACCATGTTTCACTGTGGGGATGGTGTTTTGAAGGTGATGAGCTGTGTTGCTTTTACTCCAAACATATCGTTTTGCATTGTGGCCAAAATGTTCGATATTGGTTTCATCTGCCCAGAGCACCTTATTCCACATGTTTGATGTTTCTCCCAGGTGGCTTGTGGCAAACTTCAAGCGAGACTTTTAATGGATATCTTTGAGAAATGACTTTCTTCTTGCCACTCTTCCATAAAGACCAGATTTGTGCAGTGTACGACTGATTGTTGTCCTATGGACAGACTCTCCCGCCTCAGCTGTAGATCTCTGCAGTTGATCCGGAGTGATTATGGGCCTTTAGGCTGCATCTCTGATCAGTCTTCTCCTTGTTTGAGCTGAACGTTTAGAGGGACGGCCGGGTCTTGGTAGATTTGCAGTGGTTTGATACTCCTTCCATTTCAATATGATCGCTTGCACAGTGCTCCTTGAGATGTTTAAAACTTGGGAAATCTTTTTGTATCCAAATCCAGCTTTAAACTTCACCACAACAGTATCTCAGACCTGCCTGGTGTGTTGCTTGGTCTTCATGATGCTCTCTTCACTAGAAACAGAACCCTGAGACTAGCACAGAGCAGTTGCATTTATACGGAGACTTGATTACACACAAGTGGATTCTATTTATCATTACCACTCATTTAGGAGAACATTGGATCATTCAGAGATCCTCACTGTACTTCTGGAGTGAGTTTGCTGCACTGAAAGTAAAGGGGCCGAATAATATTGCACACCCCACTTTTCAGTTTTTTATTTGTTAAAAAAGTTTAAAATATCCAATAAATTTCGTTCCACTTCACGATTGTGTCCCACTTGTTGATTCTTCACAACAAAATTAGAATTTATGTCTTTATGTTTGAAGCCTGAAATGCGGCAAAAGGTTTAAAAGTTCAAGGGGGCCAAATACTTTCACAACGCACTGTATCTAGCATAGATGTACCCCTTAAATACCATTCACTTCTAAGAAAATAGTGCTTTCATATTAAGTTTTGCTTACTGTAGAATGTTTTAATAACAAATCTGAATGTTCTGAAAACATTAGAGAAGGAAGAAATGTGATGAGTCCATAATGTTAACACCAAAATGATGAATTAATACAAGCATGAGAATGTATGCAGAATAGATCTGCATAGTACATTCATCTTACAGCTATTAGTGACCAATGATTAGTTATGTTTAATATTTTGTAACGAATTAATGATCTTATTCTGGGGTAACCTTCCCCATAGTTGACTGTATAATTTAATTTGTTATCTTAAGTATACTCAGAATCTCTTAGCATCTTGAACTTGTGTCAGATGTTTGTTATTCTCATTGTATGCGTGCATTATCAATTCGGCTACAGACAATGCCTGATTGAGGAGTACACAATACGCTATACTCAGGTGGCACAAGTATCAGCTTCAAAGACTACTAAAGGAAGAAGGATTTAGGTGGGTAAATGACCTGTATAGGCCCAATAGGCAGGGGTTCCTCAAACGTCATGCAATGACTCCAGTCAATTTAATGTTACACCACACTCAGGTGGCACGAGTATCAGCTTCATGGACTACTATAAAAAGGATTACAAAAAGTAGAAGGTTTCAGTTACATCATTGACCTGTAAAGGCCCAATAAGCAGGGGGCCCTAAAATGTCATGCAAACGTTCCACTGAATTCTATGCTCTGCCGTAGTCAAATGGGACAATTATCACTTCTATGGAGTACTACCAAAAGAATTATTCAGCTGGGTCAGTGACATCTATAGCTCCAGTGGGCAGGGGGACCTCAAACCTTATGCAACCGCTTCAGCCAATTTTTTGCCATGCCAGCTAGCTCAGCTAGCATGAATATCAGCTTCATGGACTAGTATAAGAAGGATTACAACAAGAAGAAGGATTCAGGTGGGTCAGTGACCTGCATAGATCCAGTGGGCAGGGGGCCAAAAACCTCATGCATCCACTCCACTCAATTTTATTCTCTTCCAGTCAGATGGCACAACTATCATTTTCATGGAGTACTATCAAAAGAATTATTAAGCTTGGTCAGTGACGTGTATAGGCATGATGCTTAGGAAGCCCTGCTAAAAAAGGACCAGATACAACCAATTGACCCACAATAAAAGTTTTATAATGGTGCAGCCTGCATGCATGGCACAGGCTCTGAACTAGGGCCTGGCCTAGCATTTCAAAGATTCAACATTCATTAGTAACAGGGGGATGAGAGACACGTAAGCATTTTAGTCATAGAACCCAGCTAAAATCAGGTAATCGACAAAAAGGATACCCCCAAGAATAGTCTCCATATTTAAAAATATTATTACCATACTAGTTGTGAGCCCAATGCGATTGCATCGCGATTCTAGAATCTGTGTATAGTTTATTTATTAAGAGTTTAAAATAATAATCCAATTGTTCCATGATATCTTTCCATTAACTACATATGTTTGTATGGTGGATATCAACGTGGGTCCGCTGCTTTGTCTGTGCCGATGTCTGTAGCTGGATATAGATATAGATAGATAGATATAGATATAGATATAGATAGATAGATATAGATATAGATAGATAGATATAGATAGATTATAGATAGATAGATATAGATAGATAGATATAGATAGATAGATAGAGAGATAGAGAGAGATAGATAGATAGATAGATAGATAGATAGATAGATATAGACAGATATAGATATAGATAGATAGATATAGATATAGATATAGATAGATAGATAGATAGATAGATATAGATAGATAGATATAGATAGAAAGATACATAGATAGATAGATATAGATAGATAGATAGATAGATAGATAGATATAGACAGATATAGATATAGATATAGATAGATATAGATATAGATATAGATAGAGATAGAGATAGAGATAGAGATAGATATAGATATAGATATAGATATAGATAGATAGATAGATAGATAGATAGATAGATAGAGATAGATAGATAGATAGATAGATAGAGATAGATATAGATAGATAGATAAATATAGATATAGATAATAGAGATAGTATAGATATAGATAGATAGATAGATAGATAGATAGATAGATAGATAGATAGATAGATATAGATAGATAGATATAGATATAGATAGATATAGATAGATATAGATAGATATAGATATATCCAGGTCTGGAGAAAGACTTGCAGCACTCCAAGTTCTCAATGTGAAAAGAACTTTCTTTATTAGGACAGGCACAAAACATGCAACGTTTCAAGTCACAAAGACTTTTCCTCAGGCACAAGTGTCTCAACAGGAAATGCAGTTTATATATACAAACATTAGCATATTAAATTGACAACTGATTAGAGTCATTAGAAAGCAGAGAAACATCAATATTATATTAGTGGTTGTGCATAAATAAGTGACAACAAATAAAAAAATACAAAAAGATACAAAAAGACATTAGCAAATCAATCAGGTATATATGGACTGCATACAGTGTGAAAAACCTAATTTGAAAGGGCCATGCATAAGTGTACCATATTGCCATCATTATAGAGGTTTCATATGAGTTTCTATATGAAATGGGGCCAGTGGTGCTGGAATTAAAAGAAAATGGTGCATCTCAAAAAATATTAATAAGTGTTATGGCTCAAAGGGCCATCAAAAATTTAGATTTAAATATTGTGCAAAATTGTGCAAAATGCAATATTAAGTTAAGTAGACTTTATAAGTGTAAAAAGCTTTTAGCGCCATCTAGTGGCTGTGCTATATCATGTGCCATAAAATGAGACCATTCAGATGTATGGAATAGATCAAGTAAATACATCAGTTCAGTGGTGTGTGGTTCTTTGGCTGAAACTAGAGGGATTTATATAAATCCTCAATACAAAACAGGGATTAAAATTGAACCAGTTTACCACTATGATAAATAATATGGTCATAAAAACTAAAAATGTGTATATATCATAATCGACAATACAGGTTACAGTGAAAATTAGTTCACACCGGTGCAAAAAATCATGTTATTAAACAAAAAAATGGCGACCTATAAAACCACAGGAGTGCAACCACAAGGTATATTATAAACCAACATCTTTATACGTGCACCACCAGACAATTATCATTGATGAAGTAAAAAACAATTAGATAAAAAAATTTAGATAAAAACAATATGGTATCACGCATGGTACTTTCAATTTCAGGGTGAGTCATAATAGGGTAGGTTTTTCGTCCATATGAAGTAGCCTGGAAAAAAACATAGATCTGTTTCAGTACTCAAGTGTATTCAATTTTAAAAAAGCATAATTGCTTATACAGTAATATGATAAAAAACAGTGCAAGATAAAATATCATAAAAACAAAAAATGGAGAAAGAGGTTTAACATCATGGTACAAGGATCTCGAATCTTTCTTTGGCCAGTTTTACTCATTGGGTTAATTTATGATTGTGTTTAATTTATAATCTACATTAAGACCCCCTGGTTTTAAAGTACCTAACCGGTGTATCCAACGTAACTCCTTCTCCATCAGCAGTTTGTTGCGGTTGCCATTTCTTCTCAAAGGGGGGACACTGTCTATGATTCTACATTTCAAATCACTCTCCTGATGGTCGGCTTCAGTAAAGTGCTTGGAAACGGGGAGATTAGGGATTTGTTTTCTTATACTATATCTGTGTTGACCCATCCTCACTCTAACGTCGTCTCACCCACGTAATATAACCCACAGGGGCAATCCAGAAGGTAGACCACATGGTCAGAGGAACATGTATGGAATCCGTTTATTTTGTAGGTATTCCCTCTTTGTTCAAAGGTATTACCCTTGCGCATATAGGGGCAGTTTACGCATAGCATGGGAAACTACCTGTTCTCCGTTGGCCTGTAATTGTAGATTGTAAATCTTTTTTGAAGCTGCCAATATCAGCCTGTATTAAGGTGTCTCTCAAACTACGCCCTTTTCTGTAAGCCAGAATTGGGGTTTTTTTAAATTCATCAATTTCAGGAAGACCCCTAGACAAGATGTTCCAATTACCTATGATTGCTTTTTTAATTTCATCTGATTCATTACAGAACGTTGTCACCATAGGGATTCGTTTGTCTAGATATAGATATAGATATAGATAGATAGAGATAGATAGATAGATAGATAGATAAAAGATAGATCTCCTGTTGATACACAAGAAGCCACCAATAAAGGACTACTAACCAACACTAAAGGAGTGCTGCAGTGAAACGTTTTGTACACGTATGTATGTAGGGCTGTAAAGGAAGCCAGCTGCTTTGCACCCAAACCGGTTTGCTGTTTGAGAACTTTTTTCCTTCTAGATAGAGATAGATAGAGATTAGTGATGGGCGAATCCTAAATTACTCGGAATCGCTTGACTCTAGCGAGTCCGAGCCCGGGACTCGCTACTCCTATGTTAATGAATGGGGAAGCGAGTAATAGCGAGTAGTGTGCGATTTACAAATCACAGATGTGTCTCGGAAGCTTCAGCCTGAAGCAATCCTAGTTTTGCCATTGATTTGCTTTGGACTCGTTTACTTTGCAAGTAATCGCTGGGAAACTCGCACAGATAAGAGTCCTGTCTGCTCTGTGTGCTGGCTGCCGCAGCTCCAGGGTCCTAGAGCCCGCCTGCTGCCTGATGTAGCAGAGCTGAGATTGTTCTCAGTCTGCTCATTCCCTGTGCATAGACATCTATATCTATGCACAGGGATGAGCAGAGAGGACATCGCGTTTTGGACTGCGTCGGACGGAAGAGGATTTTTTTAATTAAAGATGGAGTTCCTAATGGCTTTTTTTTTTTTATTTCTAATAAAACATTTTCTCTGTGTTGTGTCTCTATGGCACCTTCTTTGGGCTTTAGTATGTGCTCCAGGGGTCCACGGGCTCTTCCTCTATAAAGTGTCACAGTGCAATTATTATTACGTGAATGCTGTGCTATCCTGATCTATGGGTACCTTATTAAGCCCTCTCCTTTCAGTGCTTTTCTTAGTTGGTATCTAATACCTCTCTAAGTTTTATTGGTCATTCAGCTTTCCAAGCCTGACCACGCACCCTCAAGAGTACACGGGCATCCATTCTTGTACCTCTCATTTCAGGCTCCCTATATTATCTTAATTTCTGTGTGGTTAAAACAATAAAATTCAAATTGCATAAGGTTCTGTGAAGAAGATAAATAAAAACATATGTAAATTACTCAATAAATCAAAAATAAAATACAATTACGTGCATAGATCTTAAAACCGGTGATGTTAAAAACCTATACTGTTCATTGAGAATCGAGAGGATAATTCAAGTGGATTGTTGGTTCTTATTAAGTGACCACGTTCAGCTTGTAGTCAACATTCAGACCACCCGGTTTTAACGTATCTAGTCTCTTTATCCATCTCAGCTCTTTTTCTAAAAGTAATTTTTCCCTGTCTCCTCCTCTTCTTAATTGTGGGACACTATCAATTATTCTACATTTGAGATCCCTTTCACTGTGCTCCGCCTCTAAAAAATGCTTCGGTACTGGTAGGTTCTGTTGTTTCTGTCGGATGCTACATCTGTGTAAATTCATCCGTACTTTGAATTCCAGGGTTGTTTCCCCGACGTAGAACAGCTTACAGGGGCACTCTAGCAGATACACAACGTACTCTGAATTGCAGGTGTAAAAGTCTCTTATTTTATACCGCTTCCCTTTTACCTCGAAGGAGTTACCTTTTATCATGTGTGAGCAGTTGACACAACTCACACAAGGGTAACTACCTGTTCTTTTTCTACCCGTTATGGTTGGTTGGATACTTTTCTTCAAACTGCCTATGTCTGAGTGCACTAGTTGGTCCTTTAAGGACCTGCCTTTCCTAAAAGAAAAGAGAGGGGGATTCTTAAATTCTTCAATTTCTGGCAGTCTCTGACCCAGGATTTTCCAGTTTTTCTTTATAATTTTTGTTATTTCATTAGATTCTTCCCCATATGTTGTAACTATGGGTATCCTCTTCCGTACTCCTAACCTGTTCTTACTGCTTTGGTTTAAGCGTTTCTCTCTCTGTTCCTTCAATAACTTTATTGGATATTCTCTATTCTGAAATTTCAGCAACAACTCATCTATGGTTTCCTCCCTTTCCATTTCGTCGCTCACAATTCGCCTCACTCTCTGGATCTGCCCATTGGGAATCGCTCTCTTCATTCCCGGGGGGTGATGGCTTTGATAGTGGAGCAATTTATTTTTATCTGTTTCCTTCACATATAACGAAGTTGTTAGGCTCGTACCCGTATGTCTTACTAGTACGTCAAGGAACTGCAGATCTTTTTTTGACTGAACCATGGTGAACTTTATCGTGGTGTCCACCGTATTAAGATACTCATAGAATTCCTGCAAACTGTCTGTGGTACCCCTCCAGAGGAGGAACACGTCGTCGATGTATCTCCACCATTCTACTACTCTCTCAAAATGGTGGGACGCATAGACGTGTTCCTCCTCCAGAGTCGCCATAGTGACATTCGCATACGAACACACCATGTGCGCACCCATGGCTGTACCCCTCATTTGTTTGTAAAACGTGTCGCCGAACATAAAATAATTTTGTCTTAGACATATTTCTAATAACTGCAGAGTCATCCTCTTGCTTTCTGAGGTGTAGCTCGTGGTATCTAGCTGCTTTCCAACGGCCCTAAGACCCTTTTCATGCCTTATCGATGTGTACAACGAGGTCACATCGAAAGAGACCAAGACATCATCCTCCTGAACCTTTAATGTCTTTAATTTTTCCAGGAACTGCGTCGTGTCACGTATATATGACCTCGCCGACACAGCCAGAGGGCTCATAACCTTGTCAAGGAATATACCGATATTATTGAAAACCGAATCAATGCCCGCCACTATCGGTCTTCCGGGGGATCTCTGCAATGATTTGTGTATTTTGGGGACCACATACAAGACAGGTGTCTTTGGATTTTTTATCAGTAGATACTCCATTAGATTTTGGTCTATAATACCCCTCTCTTTCCTTCCTCTAAAATTGCTGTGATTTCTTTCTGGATTTCAAATTTTGGGTCTCTATCCAACCTCACGTATACCTCCTCGTCGCTTATCTTCCAAATATTTTCGTTTATCCATGACGACGACCGCTCCGCCTTTATCGGCTGGTTTTATTATGAGGTCGTCGTCATGGACCAACTCTAATAGTGCTCTATGCTCCTCTTTAGTTATGTTACGTTTTTTTAAGGGAATTGCCATATTCTGTCTAAGTACTTCTATGTCCCTCTTCACTACAATTACACAGGCTTCTATTGCCGGTACCGTATCTGTTGGTGTAAAGTCACTTTTTTTATATAACCCCATATCAGTCAGATTAATCTCACTTTCCCTTTTTGGTACTCTAACTTCCTTCCTATTGAACCAATGTTTTAATTTAATGCTCCTAAACATTCTATGCAAGTCAACGTCTAAATTAAACCAGTCCGTTGCGACATTTGTATGTATACTAAGACACGCTGAGGACGGTGGAGGTCGCTCTGCACCCGGGATATCCAGCATTACTCGCTGCTCCTATTTCTTGCATAAGTAGATATAGAGATAGATAGATGGATAGATAGATAGATAGATAGATAGATAGATATATGATAGATATAGATAGATATAGATAGATAGATAGATAGATAGATAGATAGATAAAAATAGAAAAAATTAGTGAGCAGCGGTTCTTTGTTTAGCATATGCTCAGTGCTTGACAGTCCTTAGGGTGGCAATCAACCACCAACTCCAGACAAATAATTGTAAAATAAAGGCTGCAGCACACAAAAACAGATGATTTTAGCCTTTATTGGCTCTCTAAGGCATTGGATTAGCGACGTTTCGGTCAGCTAGTGACCTTCTTCCAGGCTGGAAGAAATTCTCATTGGTCGGCGCCAGCACACAGCGACCAATAAGAATAGCGCCTCACTTCCAATTGAGATATAATGGAGCACTTTGAGTTTCAAATTTCCCGCTTAAGTGAGGCGCTATGCTGATTGGTTGCTGTGTGCTGCGCTGACCAATCAGCATTGCGCCTCACTTCCCATTGAGATACATAGCGGTGTTTCGAGCTATGCATGGCCGGGCCTTTGGTTCTATTGTCGGCCACGGCGCTCGGCTCTCGTCGGTCGTCGCCGGGGCGGGAGACTCGCAATGGCCGCTTCGCTGAGCAGCCACGTCCACGACGACGGAAGTAGCGCCGAAACTTACGGAAGTGCGTTAGGGGAATTATATATTAGATACAATCAAAGTAGCAGCAATTGACCTGGAAGAAAAATTGTATAATGGCGCAGATTGCATGCATGGCACATGGTCTGGCCTAGCATTTAAAGGTTAAACATTCATTACTAACACAGGAATGAGTGACACCTCTAGGCATCATGCTCAAAGAGCCATGCTAAATTCAGGAAACAGAAAAGAATGAGACCACAAAAAAAGAGTCTCCACTCTCCACATTTCCAAAAATTATGGCCAGATAGCACCAAAGAGGTATCAAATGACCGAGAATAAAAATTGTATGATAGTGAAGACGAATGCAACATGCTGAAAAGAACTACATCGCCTGATCTGCTCAGTCTTTCCCTGGGGTGGAAAAGTCATTGGAGATCCAAAACTTGTTCATCCTGATGAAAGTTAGGAGGTATACACTTGCAGGGGACAGCTGGATGTGCTTATCCATCACAACACTAACAGCAATGCTGAAGACACGTTCTGAGAAAATGCTGGCCCCCGAGCATTACAAAACCTCCAAGGCATGACTGGAGAGCTAAGGCCACTTCTCCTTTTTTGAAGCCATATATCTAGATACTCCTGCACCATCCTCTCCAGTCATTCACTATGTGTCAGACTTGCACTCAGAACCACCAATGGATGGGCTGGTTTAAAAAATGGTTCAAAGGACTCCCAGAAATTGCTTCTGATAATTGCATTGCTACTGCTAATGTTTCTTCACTCATGGATTGATGTACCCCAAGTTGTAAGTGTAAATAGACAATCTTAGAG
Source organism: Allobates femoralis (assembly GCA_033576535.1). Classification (NCBI taxonomy): domain Eukaryota; kingdom Metazoa; phylum Chordata; class Amphibia; order Anura; family Aromobatidae; genus Allobates; species Allobates femoralis. Next base: position 347,886,220 of record JARQOC010000002.1, read on the forward strand.
CTTTTTTTCTCCAACACATCAGTGAGGAACACAGTACGCATTGTATACCTGCTTTTTTTGATACTCCATAATGTGGGTGCCCGGGTTCAAGGTGGGAAGCATCTGGATAAATGTATTCTTATATCTCAGATCCAACAGTGTAGCAACTAGTGTTAGGCATTGCTAATTTGAATATTAAAGATACAGGCATCATGTTGCAGATAATACAGCAAGAAGTTGCTTATGAGTCTGACGCATCCGTAAGGCCCAAGTCCTAGTTTTAATGGTGGCAACGCAAAAATCAAGCTTTCCTCCTATGTCCTCTTCTGCCAACCTCAGACAACAGAAAGAGGAATCATTCCTCCCTTATCTCCTGACTGTTCTTTGCCCATCCTCTCTTCATCATTGTCCTCCTCCATTTGTTCCTCAGTAGGGATGGGCGAATCTACTTGCTAGGACTCGTTACTCGGCGAGTAGTAAGGGACTCTGCCTGTTTCCCAGCGTTTACTCGCACGAGTCCAATGCAAATCAATGGCAAACGCTGACAAAACTAGGATTGCCATTGTTTGCATTAGACTCGGCTACTGTGCCAGTGATAGCAGGGAAACTAGCAAAGTAACTGCTGTTTCTTTGCGAGCCGAGTCCAGCTGTCTTCTCTGTGCAGCTCCAGGGTCTTAGAGCCCGCCTGCTCACAGAGATGATGTAGCAGAGCTGAGATTGTTCTCAGTCTGCTCATTCCCTGTGCATAGACATCTATATCTATGCACAGGGGATGTAGCAGAGAGGATGGAGTCCCTAATGGCTTTTTTTTTTTTATTTCAAATAAAAAATTTTCTCTGTGTTGTGTATTTTTAACCCTTTATTGGAGATTCTTAGTGGCTGGGTCAAACGTGGCCTGACATTAAGAATCTCGGGCTTAATACCAGCTTGTATAACAAAACTGGTATTAACCCCTTTATTACCCAGCGTGCCACCGCCACCAGGGCCGCTGGAAGATCGGGGTTCAGCGCCAGAGGATGGCGCTTCAATGAACGCGCCATCTTCTGGGGCGGCTGCGGGCTGCAATTTGCAGCGGGGGGTGCCCAGAAAGCTTGGGCATCCCTGCGCTGCGGATTCCAGCCCCAGCTGCTTAGCTGTACCTGGCTAGACATAGAAATTGCGCGGAGCCCCACGCATTTTTTTTTATTATTTCATGAATTTCAGAGTCAGAGTCTCAGAGTCAGAGTCTCAGAGTCAGAGTCAGAGTCTCAGAGTCAGACTCAGAGTCTCAAAGTCTCAGAGTCTCAGAGTCAGAGTCTCAGAGTCAGAGTCTCAGAGTCAGAGTCTCAGAGTCAGACTCAGAGTCTCAGAGTCAGAGTCTCAGAGTCAGAGTCTCAGAGTCAGAGTCTCAGAGTCAGACTCAGAGTCTCAGAGTCAGAGTCAGAGTCTCAGAGTCAGAGTCAGAGTCTGATTCAGACTCAGAGTCTCAGAGTCAGAGTCTCAGAGTCAGAGTCTCAGAGTCAGAGTCTCAGAGTCAGAGTCAGAGTCTCAGAGTCAGAGTCAGAGTCTGATTCAGAGTCAGAGTCTCAGAGTCAGAGTCTCAGAGTCAGAGTCTCAGAGTCAGAGTCAGAGTCTCAGAGTCAGAGTCTCAGAGTCAGAGTCTCAGAGTCAGATTCAGAGTCAGAGTCTCAGAGTCAGAGTCGAGTCTCAGAGTCAGAGTCTCAGAGTCAAGTCAGAGTCTCAGAGTCAGAGTCTCAGAGTCAAAGTCAGAGTCTCAGAGTCAGAGTCTCAGAGTCAGAGTCAGAGTCTCAGAGTCAGAGTCAGAGTCTCAGAGTCAGAGTCAGAGTCTCACCCTCAGAGTCAGAGTCTCAGAATCAGAGTCAGAGTCTCAGAGTCAGAGTCTCAGAGTCAGAGTCAGAGTCTCAGAGTCAGAGTCAGAGTCTCAGAGTCAGAGTCTCAGAGTCAGAGTCTCAGAGTCAGAGTCTCAGAGTCACAGTCTCAGAGTCAAAGTCAGAGTCTCAGAGTCAGAGTCTCAGAGTCAAAGTCAGAGTCTCAGAGTCAGAGTCTCAGAGTCAGAGTCAGAGTCAGAGTCTCACCCTCAGAGTCAGAGTCTGAGTCTCAGAGTCAGAGTCTCAGAGTCAGAGTCTCAGAGTCAGAGTCAGAGTCTCAGAGTCAGAGTCAGAGTCTCAGAGTCAGAGTCTCAGAGTCAGAGTCTCAGAGTCAGAGTCAGAATCTCAGAATTTCATGAAATAATTAAAAAAAAATGCGTGGGGTTCAGCGCAATTTCTATGTCTAGCCATGTACAGCTAAGCAGCTGGGGGCTGGAATCCGCAGCGCAGGGATGCCCAAGCTTTCTGGGCACCCCCTGATGCAAATTGCAGCCCGCAGCCGCCCCAGAAGATGGCGCGTTCATTGAAGCGCCATCCTCTGGCGCTGAACCCTGCTCTTCCAGCGGCCCTGGTGGCGGTGGCACGCTGGGTAATAAAGAGGTTAGGGCCAGCTTTGTATTATCAGCTGGCCCTAAGCCCGAAATTTATGGCGGTCACGCCAATATTAGACATGACCGCCATGTATTTCTATTAAATTGTTAAAAAAAAAACACAACACAGAGAAAATTTTTTATTAGAAATAAAAAAAAAAAGCCATTAGGGACTCCATCTTTAATTAAAAAAATCCTCTTCCGTCCGACGCAGTCCAAAACGCGATGTCCTCTCTGCTCATCCCTGTGCATAGATATAGATGTCTATGCACAGGGAATGAGCAGACTGAGAACAATCTCAGCTCTGCTACATCAGGCAGCAGGCGGGCTCTAGGACCCTGGAGCTGCGGCAGCCAGAACACAGAGCAGACAGGACTCTTATCTGTGCGAGTTTCCCAGCGATTACTTGCAAAGTAAACGAGTCCAATGCAAATAAATGGCAAAACTAAGATTGCTTCAGGCTGAAGCTTCCGAGACACATCTGTGATTTGTAAATCGCACACTACTCACTATTACTCGCTTCCCCATTCATTAACATTGGACTCGCTAGACTCGCAACGAGTAGCGAGTCCTGTGCTCGGACTCGCTAGAGTCAAGCGATTCCGAGTAATTTAGGATTCGCCCATCACTATTCCTCAGCTAATGCACCTTCACTACCACTTTGTCTGTTACCATGAACTCCCTTCTGTTGCTCTGCTCCATCCTGCCAAGCCACCCAGCTGTGTGACGAGAGTCCAGACCTTTCTGATATTGATATCCTTTATGCATCCTCCTTTTCTTCCTCCTCTTCTTCCTGTGGTACCACTACCTCATCCTGTAGACTTTTCAAAGTTTGCTCCAGCATATAGATGAGCAGAATAGTGATTCTGATGATGGCTTCATGAGCAGAAGATGAAGAGGTCAGTGATCTCTGCCCCTTCTGCAAGCATCATTTGCACCCCATTCGGCACCACTTTGTGTCACTATTTGCATTAATACAGACTGCTCCAGGGCTTGTTGCCTCTGCCACAGTCGCTGAATCATGTGCAGAGTGAAATTCCACCATGTCAGCACATTTCATATCAAATGGATAACCTGTTGTCTGAAATACCTCTGCAGCAATGATAGTCTCTGAGCAGGGGGGTGAGAATGGCAGAAGTGAGCATAAAATGATTGTGCCTTGTGCAGCAACTCATCCAGGCTGGGATAGTGGCGTACTATTTGCTGGACAACCAGGTTGAGCACTTGAGGCATACGAGACTCGTGTGTAAGTTTGCCTTGGCATAGGGCCATCACCAGGTTCATACTGTTATTGCACACAGCCTTCCCTGACTTCTGGTTTATAGAAAACAATCATTGCTGAAACACGGGCTACATAGTTGTCTAAAACTCTTCAGATGTGTGACTAAATCTCCAAGACATTTTAATTTAAATGCAGACTGATGGTGGTGAGCACAGTATAGGTGGAAGTAGTATGGAGGTGGAGAAGATTCTGTCTGAACTGTTGCAACATTAAGAAGTTGAGGGCACAGCTGGAATCCCTACAGGAGGTGGACGAGACAGAAACAGTGGATGAAGAATTACAGGTAGAAGTTTGTCTCAAAAGTCCTGGGGATTTCAAGACTTGGGGAGTAGCACCTGCCGTGCAGCTTTTAGAGTCTCCCAGTGGCCAGGGGGGGGAGTTGTACCATGTGGTACCGTGTTGCTTGGGATGTGTAGGAGGAAATAATGTTTTCTAAGACCACAACTGCTCAACTGAAGGCGAGCAGCTGTGCTGAGAGAGGGTGGTGTAGGGTGTACCCGACAAACTGTCCACTGTGAAAAAGGTGCAGGTGCAGATGTTTATGGAAGTGGAGACGCCTGCTGGTTTTGACCAATCCCAGACCTCAAGCACACCACTTATTGGTCCACCCACCATAACAGCTGAGGGGCTGTCACTCATCCCGACTGTAGCAGGTAAAAAAGTGTAGGTTCTGCAGTTGGATACCTGCTGGACAACACGTGCCATACTTACAGAGGATGAAAGGGCAACAGATACATTTGATGTGGCAGATGGTGTTCAATAAAGCCAGATAGTCCAGTAATTTTGACACAGTAATGCTGCTAGGCCATGTAGTGGTTCATGCATGTATCTGTCAAATTGTTAGGTTTTTTGCCTCTACTCAATTTTTGGTACAAAATTTGCAAAAAATATCAGTTGGGTTATCTTTTGCATTGTCAGAAAAGGCCCAGGCTATGCAAACCTTGCTGCCTCGGACAATCCATGACCATTGCTGTCTAGAGACATAAATGTGGCTTAGGTAGCAGTGGTTATCATGCTTGCAGCCCTCAGTCTCTGTGAATGAAGATGCAACCTAACCTCCTCATCTTCCTCCTCCTCTGCTGAGCTACTCAGCTGCATCCCTCTGGGTTGATTAAAAGTCATATCTAGAACCTTATCATCATCCTCTCTGTTGTTCCACTCCTTATCATGAGAGTCACGCTCCTCCACTTCCTCCCTGAATGCATAGTACAGTTTAGATCTTCATCAGTTTTCTGAGTCTCATCATTAGCACCTCCACTCCCAGGGGTTAATGTCGCGTAACGAGAGTCTGAATTCTGCTGGAACCATACTTCCTCTGTCCCCGGATACAACTCTAAAAGATTTTAGGCATTGGTGCAGATGCTTTTCTTTTCTGTATTAAGGAAATCTTTGGAGCAGACACCTTATGCACATTGAATAGAATATGTAAACATCTCTGCAGAATCAGTCATTTGTGTTTCCCCACAGCAAGTTGTGTGGTTGGAGAGATGTGATATAGGGTGACATTTTGGTAATTCGGGCACCACCTCTAAGGACTCTATTATTTGTAATGTTAAGGTGGAGGAGCAGGAGGAAATGCCACTTGATGTAGCACTTGCCATGAGCTATACCAAATGCTCTTTCTGACCCATCCACAACTCATATTGCCCTGATCCTGGCAAACAATGAGATAGGAATAGGCTGTCCAGTAACAGAAGTTGTCCCCTCCCTTGGGGTACAACGAGCCACTGTTCGGTCAGTAATGCTTTCAGTAACATTAATATAAACTGAAAGATTTGAGAATCACTGGTTTGATCCCAGACAAAAACTTTTCACGAGAAATTTATTAATTGGCAACAGAGAGAATTTAGAGAATGTGCAACTAAAACAAGTGGATACAAAATCTTTAATATTATTATGCATGAATGGATACCAAAAGAGTCTAGCAATAGCCTTTTCCATAGCAGTGACCCCAGGATGACTACACAAGACAGAGTCATAAAACTCCTGCAGCAGATGCAATCTTATGTACTACTAGCTGGGTGCCCGATGCACATGCATCGGGATTCTAGAAGGGCGAATCTCTGACTCGCAATGGCCGCTTCGCGGCCAATGCTTCGCACTGCTAAGGCGACTCGCCATGCCCGCTGCGCGGGCATAGCGAGTCGCCTTAGAACTGCTCGCAATGGCCGCTGCGTGGCCAATGCTTCGGGCGTATCCACATGACCACGCCGACTCGCATTGCGAGTGGACTCAGAAGGGGCAAAAAACCCATTCGCAATTATATAATAGATAATGTCTATAGATGTGAACCCACTGCAACATGGGACCAAGCTCAATCTGGAAAGGTGTAGTAAAGCAACTGCCTAGTACTTCACTAGAGCTATCTCTGGTGGTGAGCATAAGTTTGCTGCTGCTGCAGTTAGCTGCCAGGTATCACTCCAGGCGAACTCTAGGTACAGAAGGAGCTGACCCCAGGGATCAACCAAGAAGGTTCAGGCTCAGGAAAACAGGATAGATGTCTGAACAGACAGAAAAACAAAAAGGAACAGACAGAAAGGCTGATACTGGCAGGCAGGCTGACACTAGCAGCCCATGATATCAGGCACTGGCAGATATTACGCAGAAACACAGGTTAGAGCACGAGACCTGACAACTAATAACATGCATCAAACAGAATGAACACATTGCTCAGGCTCCTCTCTACAGAGGAGGAAGTCTTAAACACTTAGTATTGCTCATCCAAAGGTTTAGAAGCACTTCAGGGTTAGGGCATGATGTCTCTTTAAGGGGGTGGAGAGATACACATGTGTGCCCTAGCAGCACTCCCGAGAGTCCTGTGCAGCATGCACATTGAAGGAGCCAGAGACAAAGATAAAATCTACTGCTGAGTGTGGAAGTTGAGTTCATCAGTATTCCTTCCAGGAGGAGCACAGAGATCCTGACTGTGTTACAGTATCCCCCTCCTTACACCCCCTTCTTTTCAGGCCTGAAAGATGTTTAATCAGGAAAAGAGGAGTGTTCATATTCTCCTTGGGGTCCCACGATCTCTCCCTCCATACTACTTCATGGCGAGGATGTCTTTTATCTCAAAGCAGTGATGAGCGAACCTTCTAAAGTTCGGATTCAGTTCGCCAAATGGGTACCGTATATACTTGTGTATAAGCCGACCCGTGTATAAGCCGACCCCCCTACTTTTGCCCCCAAAACCTGGGAAAACCTATTGACTCGTGTATAAGCTGAGGGTGGACCCCAGCACAAGTATACAGCCCCCAGCAGTGTGGTATACAGCAGCCTCCCCAGTGATATATACAGCAGCAGCAGCCCCAGTGGTAGTATACAGCAGCAGCCCCAGTGGTATATACAGCAGCAGCCCCAGTGGTTAGTATACAGCAGCCCCAGAGGTAGTATACAGCAGCCCCAGTGGCAGTATACAGCAGCCCCAGTGGTATATACAGCAGCCCCAGTGGTAGTATCCAGCAGCCCCAGTGGTAGTATCCAGCAGCCCCAGTGGTAGTATACAGCAGCCCCAGTGGTAGTATACAGCAGCCCCAGTGGTAGTATACAGCAGCCCCAGAGGTGTATACAGCAGCCCCAGTGGTAGTATACATCAGCCCCAGAGGTATATACAGCAGCCCCAGTGGTAGTATCACAGCCCATGTAGTATACAGCAGCCCCAGTGGTAGTATATAGCAGCCCCAGTGGTAGTATATAGCAGCCCCAGAGGTATATACAGCCCCAGAGGTATATACAGCAGCCCCAGTGGTAGTATACAGCAGCCCCAGGTAGTATATACAGCCCCAGAGGTATATACAGCAGCCCCAGAGGTATATACAGCAGCAGCCCCAGTGGTATATACAGCAGCCCCAGTGGTATATACAGCAGCCCCAGTGGTAGTATACAGCAGCCCCATAGTTATACAGACCCCCCATCAGTATACAGCCCCACCTGCTGCAGAATCACTGTAAGGAATACATAGTATACTTATCCTGCTGCTGTCCCGCCGCCGCCATCGCGCTCCTCGCTCCGTCTTCATCCAGCGTCTTCCGGCTTCCTCCTCTGGCGCGCAGACAATGACGTCATTGCCTGCGCCCATCGGAGGAAGCCGGAAGAAGATGGATGAAGACGGAGCGAGGAGCGCGATGGCGGCGGCGGGACAGCGGCAGGTATAAGTATACTAATGTATTCCTTTACAAGATTGTGCAGCAAGGGGGGGGCCTGTATACTGATGGGGGGGGGAACTGTATACGGGTCATTCCATGTCAAGTGAACCAATGATTATTACCTCTATATTTTTAATTCTTTTGAGATTTTGTTATTTGATAATAGCATGTCAGACAATGCAAAATGTGAAGAGAAAACATTTTTTAAAAATTTATTTTTTTTAAAAATGATTTTCAAAGTTCGGAAAAAGTGCGAATTTCGCTGTTGCCTGCCTTTACGTTTCTCCTCATAACTAAGGCTAGAATAAGATAGAGAGACAAAATAAACACCATTCTACTCAGAGCTATACAGGCTTTCACCAGATATGTCACAAGAGGATCTTTGTTAATATTTTACCCATGTGATCGCAAGCGCAAAACTTTAAAACGCATTTCCGAAAAATCAGCGCGCTTTAAATATTTCAAAAACTGCCCATGTGTCTGCTTTGCTCTTAGCCACATCTGTACCAAATTTCAAGTTGGGATCGCGATGGGATCATATTTTAAAATATTTTACTATTAATAGCGTCAATGGGTGATTCCATATCAAGTGATCTAAATATGAATATTTTTTTTTACCTGACGTCTTTAGATTTTTTTAATTTTTTTTCCTTTATGAAGTACTACTTTAGTTAATTACAAATTAAAAGTTTAGAATTTTTTTCTTCATCAGTTAATTTTCTACAGATTTTTAAATTTTAAAAAAAGTGTGAATTTTGGCCTGGTATGACTTTACATTTTTTTATCTTGGGCTAGAAATAAGATAGAGAAACAAAATAAACACCATTCTACTCAGAACTGTCCAGGCTTTCACCAGATATGTCACAAGAGTATATTTGTTAATTTTAATCTTTTACCCATGCGAACGCAAACGCAACATTTTGAAACGCATTTCCGAAAAAACATTTTAATAAAAATTTTCCAAAACTGCCCATGTGTCTTTTATGCTCTTAGCCACATCTGTACCAAATTTCAAGTTGGGATCGTGATGGGATCATATTTTAAAATATTTAACTATTATAGTGTCAATCCAAAAATCTTGAATTCAGATCTGTTCAACCTGTGGTCTAAAAGCGTGGGGTCTATATTTATCAAATCCATTATTTTTAGACATTTCTGTATTATTTTGATATGTTACAGCTTAGAAGCAGGAGAGGACATATAGGAAAAACCTTTGTTAGGGCTCAACCTGAGAAAGCACAGGGTTAGACAGTGAATGCAGAGCAGATGATAGGCCAGCAGCTCTATCAATCATGTTAAGTGTCTACCCACTGCATTCAGGAAGTAAGACAGCTCGTTCAGACCTTTCATGTCCTGACATGTCTGGACATCTTCACTCCTGAACAAACAATAGTCTGTACAAAGCCATCAAGGCTGTGTACTAAAATATGGGTGAGTAAATATATTAATAGTTTAATGCTTTTATTATTAAGGGCCAATACACACAGTGCTATTCTTAGGGATCATCATTCAGAAAAACAGCCCCATTGATTTCTATGGGGTTCACCACATGCAGTGTTTTTGGAAACACTCAAGAGTGAGTAAATCACTGCTTGAACTACTTTTTAATCGCTGCAATAAACGCAGCATTTATCATTTATATAAAAAAAGCTGCCATTTTTTTCACTAGCGATTAAAAAAACTAACGCATATGTGGTAAAAACTTGGTAGAAAAACAAGCTGCCAAAACTGCAGAGTGTATCTGCAGACAGAAAAAAACTGTGCGCGCTAGCCCTAAAACTCACTTTATAGTAATACAGTTCTATCTCAAGTGTACTGTAAAACTTTATTTTTATTACCTATCTTCCTTACTTAATATTAACTGTATTTTTCCCACACAGCAATGGCTGCTACTTCTCAAGAAACAGCATTTTATCATAGACACTGTTGCAATCCTTTTGAAAAAATATGAATATGATTGGCGCTGGTGGCTGGCTACTGTACTCTCCAAAGATTGTGTAAATGAAGAAGTAGAATTGACTTTATTGCATCCTTCTGGTCCAGCGCCATCCTTTGTGTATCCAAGAAAGCCAGACATTTTAAAAGTGCACAAAAATCAGATATTAACTCAGGCGGAGCCTAACACCGTGACAGGCTGGACATACTCTTTGACACACAAGGAAATTGCGATTGCTAGTAAGCGTTTATGGATAGGATTACATTTCACCCACTAGAAGGGACAAATTGATAAAATGCCACTTTAAAAACATACTATTAATTGTTTGATTAGTTCATAATTTATAGAACGATGATTTAACTACTGTACTATTCTTATTAAACACTTCATAAATCACATGTTTAGTGATAGAATAGAAAACAAATTTATATGTATAAATAGGGGTTAACATTTTTCGTTCTTTTAATCTTGTTTAATCAAACTTGAGGATATGATCACCTTTCTTCTTTTGGTTTGTTCAATACATTCAAGTTGAAAATGCTGAGCGTTGTGTTCTGATGATTAAGATGTATTTATCCTGGCACTTATGGGATTTGTTTTTTGTGATTCTTTTTTGTTGCATATAAATGTTTTATTCAATAAGTTGTGATAACTCATATAACCATAAAATAAAAAATATATAAATTTGACAGGTCTCAAGTTGAATCTCTGCACAAATATAACCAAGAACACAATCAGTCATTTTTTCACAATTGCCCGTCAATAGTTTGAATTTGATATAAAGAAACATAGTCTTGTAACATCTCAAATGAAAGCTGTTACCGTTCTGAGTAAAATGATGCCTCTCCCACTTCATTATCTTATTTCTAGCCTTAGATAAAAAAATGTAAAGTCATACCAGGCCAAAATTCACCCTTTTTTTAAACTTTAAAAATCTGTAAAAAATTAACTGATGAAGAAAAAAATTCTAAACTTTTAATTTGTAATTAACTAAAGTTGTACTTCATAAAGAAAAAGAATTTAAAAAATCTAAAGACGTGAGTTAAAAAAAAATAATCATATTTAGATCACTTGATATAGAATGACCCATTGACGCTATTAATATTAAAATATTTTAAAATATGATCCCATCGCGATCCCAACTTGAAATTTGGTACAGATGTGGCTAAGAGCATAGCAGACGCATGGGCAGTTTTTGAAATATTTAAAGCGCGCTGATTTTTCAGAAATGCGTTTTAAAGTTTTGCGCTTGCGATCACATGGGTAAAATATTAACAAAGATCCTCTTGTGACATATCTGGTGAAAGCCTGCACAGTTCTGAGTAGATTGGTGTTTATTTTGTTTCTCTATCTTATTTCTAGCCCGAGATATGATAGAAAATGTAAAGCCATACCAGGCCAAAATTCGCACTTTTTTAAAACTTTAAAAATCTGTAAAAAATTAACTGATAAAGAAAAAAATTCAAAATTTTTTTTTTGTAATTAACTAAAGTTGTTCTTCATATAGAAAAATTTTTTTTTAAATCTGAGGACGTCTGGGAAAACAAATATTCATTTTTGGATCACTTGACATGGAATGACCCATAATGTATACATTCTATACAGTATACAGTGGCTCGCGTATAAGCCGAGGGGGGGACTTTTCAGCCCAATTTTTGGGCTGAAAAACTGGGCTTATACGCGAGTATATACGGTATATGTTCACCGACTTGTTTGACGAACAGTTCACCGAACTTCCAAACCCCATTAAAATCAATGGGAGGCAAAATCAATGCCATAGTAATCACCTTTAAAGGGGCCCAAAAGCTGCCCACACAACTCAAATTAGGGCAGACACAAGGAAAAGTACCATGCATTCCCCAGAGTTAACATTTTTGTAATGGTGCATTATGGATGCATGGGACAAGGCCTGGCCCAGCATTTCAATCTTTAGGTATAGTAATGATGCTCAGAGAGTCCTGCTAAAGTCACAAAACACACATCAAAGACACCCCAAGAAGGGTCTACACATTAAGGAAAATAAGGACCAAAAACAACAAAAATGGAATCAATTAACCAAGATGAAAAATTGTAGAATGGCTCAACCTTCATGCATGGCAAGGGGTCTGAAACAAAACCTGGCTTAGCATTTCAACATTAAACATTAATCAGGAAAAGGGGGATGAGTAACAGGTGTTGGACTGTTGGGCAGAGTGCCCTCAAAACTCATGAAAAACTTCCAATAAATGTTATACTTCCCCATACTCAGGTGACACAGGTATATGCTTTATGGACTATTACAGGAAGAATGATTCAAGTGGGTAAGTAACCTGTATAGATTCAGTGGGCAGGGGGCCTTAAAACCTCATGCAACCTTTCCAGTCAATATTATGCCCTGCCACACACAGGTGGCATGATTTTTAGCATCATGGACTACTGTAAAGGTACCTTTACACGCGGCAACTTTTCTAGGAATTTCACTGGCAACTTACTGGTTGCAGTGAAATCATGGACACATTGTTCCATTTGTACACAGCAACAAGATAGAACAATGTGTCCATGATTTCACTGCAACCAGTAAGTTGCCAGTGAAATTCCTAGAAAATTTGCCGCGTGTAAAGGTACCCTAAGAAGGATTACAGCAATAAGAAGGATTAAGATGGATCAGTGACCTGTAAAGGCCCAGTCAGCAGTGGTCCTAAAACCTTATGTGAACGCTAAAGTCAATTTTATTCTCTACCACAATCAGTTGGCACAACTACCAGTTTCATAGAGTACTATCGAAATAATTATTCAGTTGGCTCAGTGACATGTACTGTGTAGGCCTGGTGGGCAGGGGGCCCATTAACCTCATGCAACTGCTCCACTCAATTTTATGCTCCGTCACACTCAAGCGGCATGATTAACAGCTTCATGGACTATTATAGGAAGGATTACAGCAAGAAGAAGGATTAAGGTGGGTCAGAGAACCTGTATAGGTCCAGTGGACAGGGGGCTCTAAAACCTCATTCAAATGTTCCTGTCAATTTTATTCTCCACCACAGTCAATTGGCACAACTATCAGTTTCGTGGAGTACTACCAAAATAATTATTCAGCTTGGTCAGAGACATAGTTAACCAACTTCATTTAGGGATAGTTTATATTATTGCCACAATTATCCAAACAAACTATTCCCCTCATGGACACGAATAATCGCACCTTAGGTACACAATATAGATACAGATAATCACGATCAAACGTCATGTAATTGCAAAAAACAGTGATTTTTAATGATAGATAAAAACAGAGATTTCAACCACAGAACAAGCAGCAGTATGGCAGGCTGCACCACTGAGGCACAATGGGTTTATACAGGATCACATAGTGTTTATAGGGCTGTTCCAACCAGAATGATAACACATCAGAAGTACATAAGATGTTCAATAACCAAATGGCTGTACATATATGTATTATATACAACTTAGAATCCAGCTGGGCACAATCAGCCCAGATACAGTGAATCCTGGATCCATCTATATACATACATGGCTTAATGCATATACAATTCTGATCATAAGTGCTTATTGCACTGCTAGAACCTAGTTACATGCAGCTGCTGCATGATAACCAGCATTAAACCAACATTCTGGCAGACTGCCCCATTGTAATTACCTATGATAAATTGCTCTAGTGCTCATGTGCCACAGGACAGCAGTGCCCCTGACTCGACCCCTACGATCGTTACGGCTCCACCTTCATCAGGGGGTGACCACCTGGGCTGTGTAGTGTGCTTAAAAAGGCTGGCCAGCCAATCGGGATCTCACAGACCTGACAATGTAATTTACAACATCACAAACCTGGAGATTGTGGACTAACTGATTACACGTCATGGAAGCATAGATCACATGGAGAACCATGTGACCACACACAACCAATAGAGACGCATCATTCAGTCTGTGTATGTACATCACTATGGCAACTGTCTTACATCATCCAGAGAGGCCCGAGAGAACAAAATAAAGCATATTAACCCCTCGTGAACCTGTCTCTACAGATACGTGTGCATGTAAATCTGCAAGTGGTTATTAGAGCAGTGCTAGCTTTTGCTCACACATCATAATCATAATGGAGAACCTTGTAAATACATCTTCTCATTATCACTATATATTTATAGACCCAGATTGTTTGCAGGTATCTGTCCCCATTGGAGCTCACAAACTATACTTTGCTCTACCACCACACACAGTATGTCAGCTTGTGCAGCGGATCACAATGCACATCATATTTATTTTCAGGCTTCAAATGACGCATGTCGAGTTGCACTTTGTCCACATCATGGAGATCACTTTTGATCAGACTTCATCATATATAGTCCATGGGTCTAATCAATCCCGAGACTGTAGCCTATTAAAAACATGAAGATAAAAAAAACCTGATTAGGATCAATACCGATAATGGCAACCCAAGTATATTAATCACAAATATGGAGCAAAACTATTATGTTCATTTAATCCATTGGGCTGTAAGGTGTTAAGTCTCCAAATCCATCGAGTTTCCAACATAGCAAGCCTTTTAGCAATAGGACCCCCCCGCACCCCCAAATCCACAGTGTCAATACCCCGTACCTTGAGGAGCTCACCTCGGCTTTCGTGGTGCTCCCAAAAGTGCCTTGGCAATGTCCTAAGATGTGATGCATCCTCACATTCTTTTGCCCCGTCAATGCCCAGGACATGTTCTCGCACTCGAACCTTAAGGGGTCGTGTTGTAAGCCCTACATAAATTTTGTCACAAGGGCATGTGGCATAGTAAACCACCGCCGTATTGGTACAGGTTATAGACTATCTAATAGAGAAGGTTTTTAATCCCTTTGAGTCAGTAAATGTATCGGCTCTAATAATATTTGGGCATGCCACGCATCTGCCACATGGGCGGCAACCCAACCTCCTAGGGATGGCATCCAAAAAGGTCGACCTACTCCCCTCATAATGGCTAGATACTAGATGGTCCCGCAGGTTTCTTGATCTATGTATTGCTATCATTGGGTGTGGAGGTAAGATCTGCGATAGTATTGGGTCCGCCAGCAAAATTGGCCATCCTTGATTTAAACATGATTTGATCCTCCTAAATTGCCCATTATACGTTGTCACAAACCTGGTACGACCATCTCTTATCCTACCACTATTACCATACAACAATTCCTGCCTTGGACTATGAAGTGCTCTGTGAAACGCGTGTTTCACTGACCGTCTACTATACCCCCGTTCTAAAAATCTATGTTTTAGCTCTTCGGAACGGGTGCGGAAATCCAACTCCGACGAGCAGATACGCTTCAAACGTAGAAACTGTCCCACAGGTACCGACCGGACCATATATGGTGGGTGGGACGAGGTGGCATGTAATAAAGTGTTGGTCGACGTGGGTTTCCTATAGATGTCGGTCCGCAGACATCCATCCTCATCCCTCCTCACGGAAACATCCAAGAACTCAACCTCAACCCTATTAATTTGGTAAGTGATCCTAATGTTCAAACCATTATCATTCAGAGATGCCATAAATTTATGTAAGTCTTCCTCTGGCCCCTGCCAGATCAGGAAGATGTCATCGATGTACCGGACCCACAGGGGGATCCGGTCTACCGATGACACCCGATCCGACAGGAACAGGTCCCTCTCCCACAGCCCCATGAACAAATTAGCATATGAGGGCACGTATGACGCCCCCATAGCGGTGCCCTGGAGCTGTTGGTCAGAGACATGCATAGGCCCAGTGGGCAGGGGGCCCTAAAAGCATAGGCAACCGCTCCAGTAAATTTTATGGCCCGCCACACACAGGCAGAACAATTTTAAGCTTCATGGATTACTATAGGAATGATTACAGCAAGAATAAGGATTCAGGTAGGTCAGTGACTTGTATAGGCTCAGTGGGCCCTAAAACATCATACAAATGCTCCAGAAATTTTTTTTCTCTGCCACAGTCAGTTGGTACACCTATCATTTTCATGGAGTACTATTGAAATAATTATTCAGCTGGGTCAGTGATTCATGAATGGATTGCAACAAGAAGGATTCAGGTAGGTCAGTGACCTGAATAGGCCCTGTGGTTGGGGAGCCCTAAAACATCATGAAAACTGCTCCAGTCAATTTTATACTCTGCCAGTCAGGTGACAGAACTATCACTTTCATGGAGTACCACTAAAATAATTATTCAGCTGGGTCAGTGACCTGCATAGGCATGGTGCTAAGAGAGCCCTCTTAAATTCATAAAGCGCTCAATAAAAACACCCCAAGAAGTATCTCAACATTTCAAAAAATTAGGGCCAGATATCACCAAAATGGCATCAATTGACCAAGAATAAAAATTGTATAATGACACAACCTACATGCATAACACAGGATCTGGCCTAGTATTTATAGGTTACACATTCATTAGTAAAAGGGGTATGAGTGACACATGTAGGCATCATGCTCAGAGATGAACGAACTCTCCTTGAACATGTTTGCCAATTTAAAATTCAGCACGAACATTGCAGACTTTGCTCGGGATCAGAAACACAATCTATGTCTCGAAGATGTCATCCGAGCTGAAAGGTGAGGGTAAAGTGCCTGGATTCTGAAGAAGTGGTTCAAAACCACAGGCTTGAGGAGAAACAAGTGAAATGAATGGGGAATACGTAGTGATTCAGGGAGTTTCAGCTTGTAGGAGACATCGTTGATGTGGCTAATGACTTGAAAGGATCCGATGTAGTGAGACTCCAACTTGAAGAACAGAATCTTAAAGAGGACCTGTCACCAAACCAGGCATGGTGATCTAATTACAGCACTGGTTGCAGCATGTCTGCTGCATCCAGGCAAGGGGTCCCCCAGCTATTGAGCACCACTGTACCCCGAGATAATACACTTAGAAAACATACATCCTGCAGCCAGAAAGGAGGTGGATAGAGGCTGGAGCCACAGGGCAGATTCACACACCCTGCATGTTTAATCTGTCCACCGCTGCCAATCATTGTCTCCCTCTTCTGCAGCATTAAACAGAGGTTTTTTTTTTGTGGTATTGCAAATGGCCGTTTAGCCCCATCCCCTGCGGTGACGTCACTGCTTATACCCGCCCTGCTCCATGGTTAACATAGAGCAGGGCGGGGAAAGGTGGTGATGTCAGAGCAGGAGGCCGGCCACCCCGCCTCTTGCAGTGACATCACCACTTATACCCGCCCTGCTCTATGTTAACCAAAGAACACCGTCCCCACAGTCAAGCATGGTGGTGGAAACATTATGTTTTGGGGGTGTTTCTCTGATAAAGGCTCAGGACTACTTCTTCTCAGACTGATTGCTGCGCTTGCCAATAAGGGTTTTGCCACCAGCATTAAGTCTTGTTTGCCAGAGGGATCAAATATTTATTTCTCTCTGAAAAATGCAAATAACTTAGAATATCAAAAATAATATCCAGAAAATCACATTGTGTAAACTATACTATCTCTCACTGTTAAAATTAACTTACCCTTAAAATTCTAGATTGTTCATATTTTTGTCAGTGGGCAAACTTACAAAATAAGCAAGGGATCGAATACTTATTTCCCCCACTGTACTTACTTTTTTGGTGTTTTCTGTACAATTATAATTAAAATGTTGCGCATTCTTCAATTTCTTACTTTGCAATTTTATACTGTCAGTAGCATAAAGGGTTAAAAAACTGCGTTGCCAGACTTCACAGACTACAGAATCCAGCAGGCATTGAAAGTTGATTAAAGGCTATGTGGTTTATTTGTGAATGCGTTTCTGGGCTCTAATGGTCCCTTCCTCAGGACAAACCAGCATTCAAGTTACTTTGCAATTTTGAAATAAACTTGCAAAAGTAATTTATAGTATAGTTTACACAATGGGATTTTCTGGATTTTATTTTTGATATACAAGGACCTAAAAGACCTGGATTATGTGAAAGTGTATATCTCATACGTATTGCATTCTAGCATTCTAGATATGTGCATATGTGCATGCTACAATAGTTATATATATGTGTATATATAATCAAAAATAATAGCAGCACACTGGTTAAGTCAATGCATGCTAACACTGATGTTTATAAGTGTTATATTGGTGTTATTTTTGAGAAAAAATAAAAACGAAAAAGTTTTTAAAAAAAAACTCAGATGTAAATTTTTTTTTTCCGTTTTTTTTCCATTTTTTATGGTTCTTTGCGCATGCATTGGCCAATGGATGCCAGCCCTTCAACTACGTCTCGGTGACCATAATTCTGAAGGGTCCCTATCTACACTAAAAGCCTCTCTCGTACCCTAGGGGTCTCTGTTTCAGTGGGCAGTAGTAGGAAACATACCTCTTCAGTAGCACCCAGTGGTAGGGACAGAGGTGTACCTAGGTGCGATGGCGCCCGGGGCCAACTTCTATTCTGGCGCCCCCCCCCCAAGGTAGGTGAGGACGGGGGGGATGTTAATGTGTTAATGGCTGTCAGCTTTCCTCACTCCTGGTGCCCCCCCCTCCTCCACCCCCGACTCCTCGGTCACACTCACCCCATCCCGTCCAGGCCGTCTCTCCTCCGCCGCCAGTTTCCGGGGTCTCCTGCAGTCACCCCGCACCGGACCCGCTGCTGCCAAGTCTCCCAGTGGCCCCCGCGGCCCCAGACTGCCGCGGAAGCGGAAGTGACGTCGGGCGCTTCCTTTCAGGGAAGCGCCGCTAAACTGTGTAATGTAAACCCCTGTAATGTGTGTGTGGCCGCCGGGTGTAGCAGGAGGAGGGGAGGGGGTGTGCTGCTATTATTTTTGATTATATATTACATAGCTATATAGATTTGCACCTGGGCTGAAAAGCTTAAAGGAAGGGCTGTCTGTTTTTTTCTATTCATTTATTGTGTGCAGAGCAGCTGGCTCTGCTGCTGGACTTGCCCTCCTGCCTCCCTACCACTGGGTGCTACTGAAAAGGTATGTTTCCTACTACTGCCCACTGAAACAGAGACCCCTAGGGTACGAGAGAGGCTTTTAGTGTAGATAGGGACCCTTCAGAATTATGGTCACCGAGACGTGGTTGAAGGGCTGGCATCCATTGGCCAATGCATGCGCAAAGAACCATAAAAAACGGAAAAAAAACGGAAAAAAAAAATTTGGATCTGAGATTTTTGAAAAAAACTTTTTAGTTTTTATTTTTTCTCAAAAATAACACCAATATAACACTTATAAACATCAGTGTTAGCATGCATTGACTTAACCAGTGTGCTGCTATTATTTTTGATTATATATTACACAGCTATATAGATTTGCACCTGGGCTGAAAAGCTTAAAGGAAGGGCTGTCTGTTTTTTTCTATTCATATATATGTATATATATATTTAATATATAATTGCCGTAGCGCACTTCCGTCATATTCGGCGCTACTTCCGTCGTCGTGGACGTGGCTGCCAAAGTGACGGAAGTGCGTTAGGGACACACACACACACACACACACACACCACACACACACACTCCAGTATACTTACCCCGCCGCCATCCCGCTACACCGCTCCCGCCATGGTTCCGCCCACCTCGCAGGGCTCCCGCCATGGCTCCGCCCACCTCACGGGGCTCCCACCATGGCTCCGCCCACCTCGCGGGACTCCCGCCATGGCTCCGCCCACCTAGCCTGCGCTGACCGCAGAGCCTCCTTCCTGCGCTGACCACAGAGCCGCCGTCCTCTGCTGACCACAGAGCCTCCTTCCTGTGCTGACCACAGAGCCTCCTTCCTGCGCTGACCACTCGACCACAGAGCCTCCTTCCTGCGCTGACCACTCGACCACAGAGCCTCCTTCCTGCGCTGACCACAGAGCCGCCATCCTCTGCTGACCACAGACCCGCCATCCTCTGCTGACCACAGACCCGCCGTCCTCTGCGACCACAGAGCCCCGTCCTCTGCTGACCACAGAGCCTCCTTCCTGCCCTGACCACAGACCCGCCGTCCTCTGCTGACCACAGACCCACCGTCCTCTGCTGACCACAGATCCGCCGTCCTCTGCTGACCACAGACCCACCGTCCTCTGCTGACCACAGAGCCCCTGTCCTCTGCTGACCACAGAGCCGCCGTCCTCTGCTGACCACAGAGCCGCCCTCCTCTGCTGACCACAGAGCCGCCCTCCTCTGCTGACCACAGACCCGCCGTCCTCTGCTGACCACAGAGCCTCCTTCCTGCGCTGACCACTCTTCCTCCTTCCTGCGCTGACCACTCTTCCTCCTTCCTGCGCTGACCACTCTGCCTCCTTCCTGCGCTGACCACAGAGCCGCCGTCCTCTGCTGACCACAGAGCCGCCTCCTCTGCTGACCACAGAGCCGCCCTCCTCTGCTGACCACAAAGCCGCCGTCCTCTGCTGACCACAGAGCCGCCTTCCTCTGCTGACCACAGATCCGCTGTCCTGCGCTCACCACTCTGCCTTCTTCCTGCGCTGATCACTCTGCCTCCTTCCTGCGCTGATCACTCTGCCTCCTTTCTGCACTGATCACTCGCCGTCCTCTGCTGACCACAGGCCCGTCCTCTGCTGACCACAGAGCCGCCGTCCTCTGCTGACCACAGAGCCGCCGTCCTCTGCTGACCACAGAGCCGCCGTCCTCTGCTGACCACAGAGCCGCCGTCCTCTGCTGACCACAGAGCCCCGTCGTCCCTCTGCTGACCACAGAGCCCCCGTCCTCTGCTGACCACAGAGCCCCCTCCTCTGCTGACCACAGAGCCCCCCTCCTCTGCTGACCACAGAGCCCCCCTCCTCTGCTGACCACAGAGCCCCCCTCCTCTGCTGACCATAGAGCCCCCCTCCTCTGCTGACCACAGAGCCCCCCTCCTCTGCTGACCACACAGCCGCCGTCCTCTGCTGACCACTGAGCCCCGTCCTCTGCTGACCACAGAGCCCCCTCCTCTGCTGACCACAGAGCTCCCACACCTCCTCTGCTGACCACAGAGCCCCCTCCTCTGATGACCACAGAGCCCCCTCCTCTGCTGACCAAAGAGCCCCCCTCCTCTGCTGACCACAGAGCCCCCCTCCTCTGCTGACCACACAGCCGCCGTCCTCTGCTGACCACTGAGCCGCCGTCCTCTGCTGACCATCGACCCTCTGTCCTCTGCTGACCATCGACCCTCCATCCTGCCCTGACCACCGACCCTCCGTCCTGCGCAAACCACTCTGCCTCCGTCCTGCGCTCACCACTCTGCCTTCGTCTGTGCTCACCACTCTGCCTCCGTCCTGCGCTCACCACTCTGCCTCCGTCCTGCGCTCACCACTCTGCCTCCGTCCTGCGCTCACCACTCTGCCTCCGTCCTGCGCTCACCACTCTGCCTCCGTCCTGCGCTCACCACTCTGCCTCCGTCCTGCGCTCACCACTCTGCCTCCGGTCTGCGCTGACCACTGAGCCTCCTTCCTGCGCTGACCACTGAGCCTCCTTCCTGCGCTGACCACTGAGCCTCCATCCTGCGCTGACCACTGAGCCTCCAACCTGTGCTGACCACTGAACCTCCATCCTGTGCTGACCACTGAGCCTCCATCCTGTGCTGATCACTCAATCCTGTGCTGACCACTCAGCCCCCGTCCTCTGCTGACCACAGAGCCGCCGTCCTCTGCTGACCACAGAGCCGCCGTCCTCTGCTGACCACAGAGCCGCCGTCCTCCGCTCACCACTCTGCCTCCTTCCTGCGCTGACCACAGAGCCGCCGTCCTCTGCTGACCACAGAGCCGCTGTACTCTGCTGACCACAGAGCCGCCGTATACAGTGCCAACCACTGAGCCACCATATACAGTGCCAAACACTGAGCCACGATATACAGTGCCAACCACTGAGCCACCGTATACAGTGCTAACCACTGAGCCACCTGTATACACACAATTCATTTCACCGCACTCCCGTAACTATTAGTAAATAAACTATATATGGATTCTAGACTACCCGATTCTTTAGAATCGGGCCGCCATCTAGTATATATATATATATTGTAGGGATCAGTCTCTATAGCAGCAGCAAGTAAGGCAGTGACACTCAGGCTCAGTCCAAAAAGAAGTGTGTTTTATTTCACACAATGGCAAAAACAAACAAAAAACAGTCCTTACATCAGGATAATAGCGTCGGCCCTAAACCTGCTCCTCCTGGAGCTCACCTTGGGGTCCAGTACACGCTCCCTGTGTGCTCACAGGCTCCTCTTTCACCGACTGAACTCCTCTCCAGTCTGATCTCATCTCACAACACCTTGACAGCCCTCTCTTCTGGCCTAACATTTCTCACCTGTCTTTCCCTCCCAGCTACTTCAAAAGCCTGGGGCGGGAGATGAGGAATGGAGGCCCGCCCAAAAACCTTCCCCCATTCCTCATAGATGAGGTCCCATAACAGGCTTTACCAACAGCCACCGTTCTCAGTAACGGTGGCTACACCTACCTCACCTATGCTCATGTAAGCATCTCCCGTCCCATACATGCAGTAGCTCACCATCCTTGGGGAAACATAGTGTCCCTCTACCACCATTCCCCTTGCTACCTCACAATATATATATATACACACATACGGTGTATACACACAGTCATTTATATATTTCTTTTTCCAGAAACTGGCATAGAACTAAATGTTGGGAATGGTTGGAGTAAGTGGATTGCACTTGTATTGACTTGAGGTCTCACTGTTCTGATTCCTCTATACAGCAGCACTGGAATCATTATTGACTATTATAGTATGTGTGTTGCACAAAGTTCTCTGTGGTATTAACAACTTACTATACCCCAGCTATTTTCAGCACAAAGGGGAGCCTACTTTAAAAACATACATGCTACCCTTTTATACACTATACATAATAACTTAAAAACATGAGCTTGAAAGAAATGGAGAAGAATTGACAGAATAATTTCAAAGCTTGTACCTGGCATTCTGAGTTTTTCACCTAAATCAGCAGCTTTTGATAAAACTTTTGAGCCTTAATTGAGGATCTTAAACGTTCTCTCATTTGAAATGTTGACAATAAGAAAGCGCTAGTGATTGTTCTAAACGGCTCTCTCCAGGCATCTGAGAGACAATTCTATTACTAGCTGTGTCAAGCTGCAGGAAATATGACATCTTACAAAAGCAGGCTGTAATAATATTTGGCAGTGCCTTGTACATTCTTTTCATTGGTTTATCTTTGAATCAATCAAGCGGCATACACAACCAAGCACAAAGAATTATTACTGCACTTGCTGAACCTTCTGTACTGAGGGCATGTAATGATATTCATAGTATTATATCATAGATTAATAACAGCTATATTATAATTGTCTGTTGCAGGATGATGCAAGTCAAATACATTTAGCTTTTAACGTACTGTACTTTCATTCACATTTTGAAGGTTCAGTTACCAATTATATAGTTTGAAATGGATTTTGCAACAAAATTGGTAAGAAATGTCGGACTGTTTACAAAGACTCCGTCAATGAAATATTTTATTTCAGTTTCATAATCTGAAGAGTTTTTATGAAGGTTATAGATAGAGATGAGCGATGTTCGATTCGAATAGTTCGCCAATCTCAAATTCGAGTTGATTTTGGCGCTATTCGAGTCATTCGCAGAATTCGAACAATTTGGTTCAAATTCGGCGAATATCGAACATGTTCGATTTTAGTTCGAAAATGCGGCAGATGCGGTCAGAAAACTGCATCTGCCACATTTTCGGCCAAAATAAACAGCTAATAAGTGTTAAAAATAAAAAAATAATCAATGCTCACCTGTCCACAGTCCACCGAAGCCTCCGGCAAGGTCCTGCGGCTTCTAGGACCTGTGTGACGTCATGTTCTCGCGCGAACTCCAGTCACGTGACCGAAGTTCCCGCGAGAACGTGACGTCACCACAGGTCCTGGAAGCACAGGACCTTGCCAGAAAGCTTAAAATAGATATTTCTATGTTTCGGACCCTTTCTTTAAGTAACTTTTACTTAAAGAAAGGGTCCGAAACATAAAAATATCTATTTTAAGCTTTCCGGCAAGGTCCTGTGCTTCCAGGACCTGTGGTGATGTCACGTCCTCACGGAACTCCGGTCACGTGACCGGAGTTCGCGCGAGAACATGACGTCACACAGGTCCTAGAAGCCGCAGGACCTTGCCGGAGGCTTTGGTGGACCGCGGACAGGTGAGCATTGATTATTTTTTTATTTTTAACACTTTCTTTCACTTGTTTTCACTTCCACAATGTATGTATATACATTGTGGAAGTGAAAATGCCCCACAGGCCCGGATTGTTCGTTTTCCGGGGTGTTCGACGGTGTTCGTCGAGCATTCGACGAGCATTCGACGAACATTCGTCGAACACCCCGTCGATTCGACGAATCGAATTCGAACACCGGGGTGGTGGCTCATCTCTAGTTATAGATAAAATAATTAACACATACCTCCCAATAATCCACCAAGTAAAAGAGGAACAGACCTTTTGGTTTCCATAGTGGCTACGTTTTAGGCCATCTCTTTAAAGGGAATCTGTCATGACAAAAATCCATATGTAACTGCTATCATTTTCTAACTCCACCCTCTAAGTTCACTCTATTGATGTATTTATTTTATTTATATTTCACTCCTATCTCATGTACACTTCAAACAATGAAATTTATTCCAGCTCTCAATCTCAGTGAATGATCCACTTAGTTCTCTGCTGTCCACTCCCCATAGGATGAATATTCATGTCACATATTCACATCACTGCTCAGGAGATCAATTGGGGGGGTTGTATCCTCCTCTCTGCTCTGTGTTTGTAGCCAAGCAAGAGGTCAAATAAACACAGCAAGTATCCCTGCTTTCCTGTGATTGATTCTAAGAGAAACAAATGGAGTAGACACCTTAATTAGATAAGGTAAGGCAGACCTGCAATAGCCTTCTCCCTCCATGTCCTCAACAAAACAGAAGCTCCTAATGGAAACTGAAACCTGACACTGCACTAAGAGCAAAGAGAGGGGAAAAGGAGAGAGCTTGTGAGATGGAGTGCATAATAAATGAACAGTTTAACCAAGCTGGACTAATCCTCTGTGCTTGTAATGGACAGGACTAATGCAGGAGATCCCTGCAGGGTGTGAAAATGCTTATAACAAGGAGAATACAAAGTGTAGATTAATTATTTTCCATTCTATAAAAGGTCTGCCCAGGCACTGTTCAAGGGTAAAATTAGTATCATACTGAAAAATGACTTGACAGTATCCCTTAACTACACCCATTTCTTCACCTGGCCACATTAAAAAAATGTTAGAAGTGTGATGAATTGATAAAGACTAAAATCAACCCCCCAAACCTGTTGGACTTGATTTTTTTTTCCCATTTTTCAAAACATTATTTTCAAAAGTGGATGGTATCAATCAAAACTCGTCAACAAAAAAAAGAATATAAAAAAAACATCATGTGGCTATTTCAATAACAAAAAAGAAAGTAAGAGAAGAGGTAAAAAAAAATAAAAATTGACAAAAGGGAGTTAGGCCGGCTTCACACTGCGGTCTGGACACAGAACGGGAGGGCCAAATATGTCTTCCGGTCCAGTGTCCAGCCGGATGCCTCAATTGCAGCCGCAGCTGCTGATAATTCAAGATCTGCGGTCCTGAACTGTCAGCAGGGGATAGCTCCATGGTGCTGAAGTTCAGCGCCAGCCGGCACTGAGCTTCAGCACCCGGCATCCGAGTGCTCCCAGGTGCGGCTCCGGTACGATCCAGCGCCATAGACCCCCATGTTATCGGGCGCCAGATCACACCGGACAGAAAGAATTTGGGAGCATCCAGGAGGATCAGCTTTTCCCCCGGACACAAAAATGCTGCATGCAGCATTTTTGTGTCTGCGAGAAAATTAGAATCCTTCCGGATTTTCCCGGACAGATGGAAGCCGGATGGCAGATAGCTGCCATCCGGCTCCATCCTGCCCCATATCATACTATAGGGCAGAAATCCAGTCTGGGGCTGTCAGGTTCACCCCTGACAGCCCGGATCGGATCTGGCCGTGGTGTGAAGCAGACCTTAAATGTGTTCACTAGGCTTGAGTAAAGAGTTTGTGGGCACTCCATGTGGCTGCAGGCTACTGTATCATGGCAGTGCCTGGACAACCTGTTTAACCACTTAAGGACCAGGCAATTTTTCATTTGTGTGCTTTATTTCTTTCCTCCCTTTATTCCAAGAGCCATAACCTCTTTATTTTTGCATCAATATAGCTATGTGAGGGCTTGTTTTTGCAGGATGAGTTGTATTTTTGAATGACACCATGTATTTTATCATTTGATATAATGGTGAGCAGGGAAAAAATTCCAAGTGTGGCATTATAGCAAAAAAGTGAAATTCAGCAATTTTTTTTTTTTTTATTTCGAGAGTTCATTTTACCATACAACTGATATGGCAGAATGATTCTTTTGTTCAGTGTGGTTATGCAGGGACCAAATATGTAGAGTTTTTTTTTATTTAAAGGGATCCTGTCACCCCCAAAACACCTCTAAAGCTATTAAAAGCTGTCCCTAGAGCATAGTAACACTTACCCTACACTCCTTTTAGCTCCTAAAAGCATCTACTGAGAATGAAGATAAACGTTATTACAGTACCTCATTAGTGATTATAATTAGTGACTATTGTATGCATAGTCACCCAGCCAGGCTCTCCCTCTTCATGATAACACGCCTCAATAGGCGTGATCTTTATCTCTGATTCAAATGCGCCGCCTCCCCGCTCTGTTAAGCGTCGGCCGTGCTGCAGTGAGGCTGTGTGACGCGAATCGCGTCATTTCCTGCGCCGGGTGACGTATTACACCCGCGCCGCTCTGTTTGCTTCAAGCCCCGCACTACGCATGCGTAGGAAATGACGCGATTCGCGTCACACAGCCCCACTGCAGCACGGCCGACGCATAAGAGAGCGGGGAGGCGGCGCATTTGAATCAGAGATAAAGATCACGCCTATTGAGGCATGTTATCATGAAGATGGAGAGACTGGCTGGGTGACTATGCATACAATAGTCACTAATTATAATTACTAATGAGGTACTGTAATAACGTTTATCTTCATTCTCAGTAGATGCTTTTAGGAGCTAAAATAATAGCTGTAGAGGTGTTTTGGGGGTGACAGGATCCCTTTAAGTGATAAAAAAAATTCTGAAATAAAAATCTTGTTTCTGTCGTGACCTTCTGAGACCCATAATGTTTTCAGTTTTAGGATATGGAGCTGGGTTAGTAAAACATTAGCTCTTGGCACAAAAGACAAACACTGATATCATTTTGGGGTATATGTATTTATCGTCTGGTATTTAATATCTTTGTGTTGTTGGGGCATCTGAAAAAACTGCAATTCTGGAGATTTAATTTTTTTCTCGTTACAATGTTTACCGATCAGAATATTTTTTTTCTATCTTGATAGATTGGAATTTTATTAATGCAACAATACCAAACGTGTATTTTTAAAAAAAATTTAATTTGTTATATGGTGAAAGGGTGTGATTTGACTTTTCATATATTTTTTTAATTTTATTGATATTTTTTAAATTTGTTTTTATAGTTTGTACTCTACTTAATAGTCCCCAAATGGAATTTAAACCTTTAATAGTCCTGTAAATGCCACAGCTTTGCATTATATTGAAAACTTCACAATCTCCTATGAACACTAGCAACATAAAGGGGTCAGACAAGGGGTCATCAGCTGACATTAAACACAGCTAAGGGGTATGCACCAAAAAATAATCAATATTATCACAGCTATTAGTAAATGCCAAGAAACCCCAATTTAAAAGCATAAAATATATTTTTAGTAAAAATTAAAAACTAGCTGTAGAGCCCAATTTTGCTTTTAGTTCTAATAAAATAGGATGATTATTTTGCTCATAAATATTTGCCTCTAGCTCCTCCCCCTCCAGAGAATGTTGTATGGTTTGTCATCTAGCTCCTCCACTCCATAGAATGTTGTCCAATTCTGCCTCTAACACCTCCCCTCCATAGAATGTCATCTGGTTTTGCCACTAGCTCCTCCCTCTCCATAGAATGTCATCTACCTCCTCCTATTCATAGAAAGTTAACTGGTTCTGTCTTAAGCTCTTCCGCTCCATAGAATGCTGATTGAATTTGTCTCTAGCTCCTCCACCTCCATAGAATGTCATCTGGTTCTGCCTCTAGCTCCTTCCTCTGTATAGAATGTTGTCTGGTGGTTTTGCTTCTTGCTTCTTCCCCTCCAGAGAATGCTGTCTGGTTCTACCTCTAGATGCTCCCCTACATAAAATGTTACCTGGTTCTGCCTCTAGCTCTTTTCCCTCCATTGAATGTTGCCTGGTTCTGCATATAGCTCCTCCCCCTCCATAGAATGTAACCTGGTTCTGCCTCTAGCTCTTTTCCCTCCATTGAATGCTGTCTGGTTCTGCCTCTAGCTCCTCCCCTACATAGAATGTTACCTGGTTCTGCCTCTAGCTCTTCCCCATCCATTGAATGTTGCCTGGTTCTGCATATAGCTCCTCCCCCTCCATAGAATGTCATCTGGTTCTGCCTCTAGCTCCTCCCCCTCAATAGAATGTCTTCTGGTTCTGCCTCTAGCTCTTCCCCTCCATTGAATGTTACCTAGTTCTGCCTCTAGCTTCTTCTCCTCCATAGAATGTTGTCTACTTTTGTGAGGAGGTGGGCGATGAATAGTTGTGGCTAACTGAAGTGAGTGCGGCTATGTGGAGTGGGCAGGGCTTGATACATACATAAAATCAATTTGCATAATAATTTGGAACATGGTTTAAGTGTCGTAGGGTTTTTTTTTCAATGAAACCCATTGAAGGTATTGTGTCTCAGGGTTCTTTGGATCACTGAAAGCAATCCCAGATACCTTTGACAATTACAATAGTTTGGCAGGTGAGCCCAATAAAAGGAAAACTTGATGTTCTACAATATTGAGCAGGCCACAGTTTTCAAGTAACATGGGAAAGACAAAGGATCTCTCTGCTGCCGAAAAGCAACAAATAGTGCAATGCCTTGGACAAGGGATGAAAACATTAGATATTGCACGAAAACTTAAGCGTGATCATTGTACTGTGAAGAGATTTGTGGCTGATTCTGAGCACAAACATGTTCGTGCAGATAAGGCACAATGAGGAAGTTTTCTGCCAGGCAAGTTCATCAAATTAAGAGAGAAGCTGCTAAAAAGGCCTTACAAACCAGCAACACAGATATTTGAAGCTGCTGGTGCCTCTGGAGTCCCTCGAACCTCAAGGTGTAGGATCCTTCAGAGGCTTGCTGTGGTGCATAAACCTACTATTCGGCCACCCCTAAACAGTGCTCACAAGCAGAAACGGTTGCAGTGGGATCAGACATACATGAAGACTAATTTTCAAACAGTCTTGTTTACTGATGAGTACCGAGCAACCCTGGATGGTCCAGATGGATGTAGTAGTGGATGGTTGGTCGATGGCCACCATGTCCCAACAGGGCTGCGACATCAGCAAGGAGGTGGAGGAGTGATGTTTTGGGCCAGAATCATTGGGAAACAGCTGGCAGGTCCCTTTAAGGTGTGAAAATTACCTCTGCAAAGTATATAGAGTTTCTGACTGAGAACTTTCTTCCATGGTACAAAACGCAAAAACATGCCTTCCGGCGGAAAATTATCTTCATGCATGACAAAGCACAAGCTCATGCTGCAAAAAATACCTCTGTGTCTTTGGCTGCTCTGGGCACAAAAGAAGATAAACTCATGGTGTGGCCACCATCTTCCCTGACCTCAACCCTATAGAAAATAGGGATGAGCGAGTATGCTTGTCACTACTCGGTACTCGCACGAATATCTCGGTACTCGGAGAGTACCGAGTAATCTTGCAATACTCTTGCTATGCTCGGGGTCCACCTCCCTGCATGTTGGCACTCTTTACAGAGTCAGCCCGCATGCAGGGATTGGCTAATAGCCACTGTAAAGCCACAGCCCTGTTGGTTGTGGCTTTACAGTGATTGGCTGGCCGCACAGCGTGATCAAGTCTTTATAAGACCTGACCGCGCTGTGATCATCACTCTGCTCCACAGACAGTCAGTGTAGGGAGAGGTGTTGCTGATTGAGGGAGAGATTTGTTGCCTTTCAGCTAGTGTAGGCGCAGGGCTGCCAATTTAATTACCACAACAGTCCGTCTGAGGACTAATAGAGCTGTATACAGGCAGGCAGTAAGGCAGGGTATATAGCAAACTTTGTTGTGCCAGTATACCAGCCTGCATTACATCTGGGGCTGGTGGACAGGCTGGAAATCTCATCGATCCCAAAACAGTGCTTTAAAGGTACCTTTACAAGCCACTACAGAAGGTTAGAAACAACCGGGTGTCTCACGTGCACGAGCACGTAGCAACGTTTACAAACGGTACCCGATACCGCCTTTACACGCCGCTACAAGGTGCTATACAGAAGGTTTAATCTATCTCTGGATGCACCGAAGGGTGCTCAAGTTACCTTCTGCAGAGCACCTTACCTCATTTACACGCCGCTACAGAAGGTAATATGGGAGGACCTGGGGCAGCAGGGACAACACATAGGCGTGCCAGAATTGTGGATTACGAGACGCTCGTACGATGATTGGACAATGCAATAGTATCATGATTGGCCAGTCAGTGCAGGAAGGCTGACTAATACATGACGTTATAGCAATTGTGTAGTGTGACTGGTTAGCTCCTTAAATATGCCGCCCTATGCAGCGACAACCAATCGTAACGCAGAAGCTTCCACCAATGATCGCTGAAGGGGGGCGGTTTCACGGAGGCTGTGTCACGCCCCAGGGAGTTAACTAGGTGGCGAAAAAACCTTACCCTACCTTATTTAGACGCCGCTACCATCGGGTTGAAATCAACCTGTTATAGAGCACTGCTCTGAAACAGGTGCCTCAAGTGACGGGTGGCAACAACCTACTTTACACGCCGCTACCTCGGGTTGATTTGACGGTGCAAGATACATTTGTCTCCGAAACCCGATTGTTTTCAACCGTCTGTAGCGGCGTGTAAAGGTACCTTTAGGGATAAATTTAGCTCTCTAAAGGCAGGAGTGGGTTGTAGCAGAAATTAGGATACGCCAAAACACTCTGTATTCTCGTCAGCGTTTGTGCCTGGCCGGTGCATCTGCTGGGATTTAACCTCTAATCTCATTGTCCAGCTAAAAACCAACTCTTGTCTGCATTCATTTAGCATTTTTGTGCGCCAGGAGTGGGATGTAGCGGAAATTAGTATACGCCAAAACACTCGGTATTCTTGTCAGCGTTTGTGTCTGACCGGTACACCTGCTGGGATTTAACCTCTAATCTCTAATCTCTGTGTCCAGCTAAAAAACAACTCTTGTCTACATTCATTTAGCATCTTAGTGCGGCAGGAGTGGCTTGTAGCTCCAAGTAGTATACGTCAAAAGAAGGTATATGCGTCAGCGTTTGTGTCTGACCGTTCCAGCTGCCGGGATTCAACCGCTTTACTCTGTAATCTCAGCATGCAGCTAAAAACCATCTTTTGGACGCCTTCATTTACCTGTATACAGACAGCACAACATTGAAAATGCGCAAGGCCGGTGGCAAGGTGCAAGGAACTGGACGTGATGGTGGTGCAGGCAGAGGCAGAGGCCGAGGCCGTGTGCAAGCTTGAATTGCACCATGACAAACATCAACATCATCTCGCTCGACCTTCCTGTCCCAATTTCTAGGGAACAGCAGCAGTACACCACTATTAAACCAAGACCAGTGTCAACAGGTCGTTAGTTGGATAGTGGAAAATGCTTCCAGTCAGTTTGGCACCACCACAAATACCCTGTCTTCCGCACAGTCAAATGTCAGTAGCCATGAGACTGGAATGCACATTCCACACCCTGATCCTCCTTCCTCACCCAATGATGAGTGCCCGGCCCCGGACATAACTGATCCCACATTTGGACACTCTGAAGAGCTGTTCACTTATCCATTCGTAGATTCTGCCCTCTCGCCAGCTCCAGTTGAAGTGGGTCATGAGGAGATCGTATGTACCGATGCACAAATATTTGAGCAGCCATGGTCTCACGAATTCAACGGTGGGAACGTGTCTCAACAAGAGGTGGACAATAATGAGACACAATTGCCAGAAAGTCAGGAGGAGGAACAGGGTGCGGAAGTGGAAGGCGACGTGGTGGATGATCCAGTAACTGACCCAACCTGTCAGGAGGACATGCAGAGCTAGGACAGCAGTGCACAGGGGGAGTTAGGCATAGCATCACAACAGGCCGGAAGAAGCAGGGTGGTGTCTGCAGGCAGAAGGCAGACAACCGTTTCCCGGAGCAACAACACAACAGAAGTTGCCAGTACAACTGTTAGGTCTTCCCGAGTCTGGCTGTTTAAGGTGTGTGCAGATAATTCCAGAAAGGAAATTTGCAACACCTACCATACCAGCATCAGCAGGGGTAGCAAAACTAGCAGCCTGACCACCACCAGCATGATCAGGTACATGTCAGTAAAGCACCCGACTTTGTGGGATGTACATCAAAGTCTAGGAGCAGTGTCTGCTGGTGACACCGCTGCATCTTCCACTGTTGTGCTTGCAAGACAATCCCCTGTCCATACTGCATGCGAAGATGCCTCCTGTCCTTCACCTGTAGTTGTAGTCTGAGCTTGGGACGGAACACGTCTTTCAGACACCAAGGATTGCAGGCCCTAACTCAGTCAGGGTTTCACCCACAGTGTACAGCTCTGGAACGTCATGCTCCTCAGCCTCCTCCTCCACTTCACCCTCCACACCAGTCCCTAACTGGCTAACAGGCTGTGCTGAAGCTAATATGCGTAGGTGAAAACCCCCACAATGCTGAAAAGTTGTGGACAGCTCTGAAACAGCAGGCAGATCACTTGCTCACACCGCTGAACCTACACAGCCAGGCTTAGTCGTGTGTGACAAAGGCCGGAACCTTGTGGCAGCTCTGAGGCGAGGCGAGCTGACACATGTTCCATGCGTGGCCCATGTGCTCAACCTTGTGGTTCAGCAGTTTATTAAATCCTACCCGGAGCTGTCGGATCTGCTCATCAAAGTACGCAGCCTGTGTGCCCTTTTTAGAAAGTCACCTACTGCTTCTGCCGCCCTTGCTGGCTTTCAGCGGCGTTTGCAGCTTCCAGTTCACAGACTGGTGTGTGATGTCCCCACACGTTAGAATTCCACACTGCACATGTTGGTCAGGATTTGTGAGCAGAAGATTGCAGTTGTTGAGTACCAGCATCAACTAGTCCGTTGGTATATAGTTCAAACTTCACACATAACACCTCAGGAGTGGATATGGACGTCCGACATATGTACCGTCTTCCAAAACTTTGAGGACTCCACCAAGATGGTGAGCGGCGATGACGCCATCATTAGCGTCACCATCCCGCTTCTCTGTCTTCTAAAACACTCTCTGCTCAAAATCAAAGACGATGCATTGCAGGCGGAGCACGATGAGTTGGAGCAAGAAACCGTACTGGGTGATTACACACAGCCCAGTCTCATCTCCTCCAATGCACGTTGGGATGACTATGACGAGGAGGAGGAGGAGGATGAAGAAATAGAGCTACTTTCATGCGGAATTGACGGTAATACATGCACAACTGTCATAACGTCGGTTCAGCGTGGATGGCCGAAGGACAGTGGAGAGGAGGAGGAGGATGATGAAACCAGCATGGACAGTCATGCTGTTGGTGAGGACCCTGAAGTCTTGCCTGTTAACAGTCTGGCGCACATGGCTGACTTTATGTTACGCTGCCTGTCTCGTGACCCTCGCATTATCAAGATCTTGGCGGACACTCATTACTGGTTGGTGACACTTTCAGACCCACGCTACAATGAGAACTTTATTTCTCTTATTCCCGAGGCGGAGAGGTCTACAAATATGCTGCAGTACCAGAAGGCCATAGTCGCGGAATTAGTCAAATTCCCTTCTGAAAACGCTAGCGGCAGAGGTCACAATTCTGTGGACAACCAAGGCATCCGGCCGAGAGATGCACAAGTCCAATCCAGCAGAGGTAGGGGAACACTCTCAAAGATCTGGGACAGTTTTCTCAGCACTTCCCGTAACACAGGCCCTGAGGTGCGGGGTAGTGTCACAAGGACTGCAAAGTTTGCGAAGATGCTGAGGGAGTACCTTGCCGATCGTACAAAAGTGCTCCTAGACTCCTCTGTGCCTTATAATTATTGGGTATCCAAGCTGGACATGTGGCAGGAATTAGCTCTGCGCCTTGGAAGTCCTGGCCTTTCCTGCCGCTAGCGTTTTGTAAGAGCGTGTTTTTAGTGCCGCAGGTGGAATCATTACTGATAAACGCACCCGCCTGTCAACTGAAAATGCTGATAGATAGGCTGACTCTGATCAAGATGAACAAGGGTTGGATTGAGCCTGACTTCACCACACCACCACCAAATTACTTTGGCTACTTGCAGTACTGCTCCTCCTTCTCCTCATCTGCCACCATCATACGATCAGTGCGACCGTGGTTCATGATGCCACGAAAACATAATTTTTTTTACATCATATTTATGATGATGATGACCCTAACCGTTCAAAAGTCAGGCAGTAGTTTCATGTTTACCCCCCAGGGGTAAATGTTTTAGTCCATACTTACATAATGGGCATTACAAGTACAGGAGACCCGCTCTTTTGTAATGGAAACAATATTTAAGGCTCTCCTCCTTGTTTCTTTCCAGGGGTATTGAAGTGCCTCACCATTTTTGGCAGCCCTGCCTAGGGCAATACTACAAAAGACCCACTTCCTTATAATGGGCACATTATTTAAAGAGGCCCTCATGCACCTCTATCCAGGGGCATCAGATTTCCACACAATTTTTGGCTGCCCTGACAAAGGGCAATACTACAAAAGACAAACTTCCTTAAAATGGGCACAATATTTTAAGAGGCCCTCATGCACGTCTCTATCCAGGGGCATTGGGGTGCCTCCCAATTTTTGGCTGCCCTGCCAAATCACAATACTACAAAAGACCCACTTCCTTAAAATGGGCACATGTTTTAAAGAGGCCCTCATGCACGTCTCTATCCAAGGGCATCGGAGTGCCACACAATTTTTTTTTTTAAATATTTCATGTAATGCAAAAAACTAACATACACCAACTCTTTCTCACAAGTGGGTATGAGCCCTTAATATTTTCTCCTGGAAAATCCATTTTGGTTTCATTTTGTAACGTTTTCTTGACAGTCTGTAAAAGTGGCGTAATACTCTGACAACATTGTTCACAGCAGTGACCTTGGGGTCTGAAATGCTTACAGGGGTCTTCCCCATGCTGTTCCTATGTCATTTCAGCACTGTTCTGATACTTTGTGACATTTTTAGGGTTTATCCATGCTGCCGGGGGTCATGCCAGAAAAATACTCGGGTCTCGCATAGGATAACATTGGGCTCGGTGCTCGGGCCGAGTACACGAGTATCTTGGGATGCTCGACCCGAGATTCGAGCACCTGAGCATTTTAGTACTCGCTCATCTCTAATGAACAATATTAATTGACTATTTTTGTGTCTCAATAAATGAACAATATCTGAATTCTGTTCCTTTAATATTTTTCCGTGTGAGAGAGTTGATATACTTCTCAATTCCTGCCTACTGCAGGCCCTCTAAACATTTGAATTTAGGACTGCAGTATCACATGGAAGTGGAGGAGAAGGATAAAGCCCAACATTACAATGGGCACATTCTGAACACTTCATTGGAAAAAATATTATGGGGTGTATTCTGTTTCGGATTACCGGTCAAGGTTAAGCTACTATCTTTAGTCTGCAGGGTTTAGCTGTCTGCTGTACCCTAGCGGGCAATGAAAAATAGGGGATACCCCATGGCTGTTTTCTGTATTAATTATTTTTAGCTAAATACAAAGGAGACTAAAAGATAACCTGTTAGGGTTGTGCCAGTCACAACACCTTAATATCAATTATGGCTGTAGCACTCCACCCAAAGGTTGTTGATCAAGTACAAAGTAGGAGTAATAAAAACATGCGCTGCCTTCCCATTCAATCCAAACAACCAGGGTCCAGAAACGAAGTGGATTAAAGATACCTCTTTAATTCTTATACGTTTCGTAGGTCATCTGCCCACTTCTTCAGAGTGTAGGTTTACAGGCATGTGAAAACCACACCAATAAAAGGAAGTGGACAATAGTGACGTATGAATACATCTCAATACGTGAAAAAAATGCAGTGACATGCAAATTAAGCTCCCTCCCACAGAGCCGTATACATTTCCCATAAAATCAGATGCCTAAAAACAAACCATATATACTTGATCGCTACAAAAATAACTAATTGGAACAATTACATTAAACACAAAAAAACTCTTCATATAACAGACAAACACATTAATAAAATTTCCATCACAAAGAATTATGATAGCTGAGGACTACAATAACAAGGTTTTTTATATATGTGTAATAAAGGATTCTTCAGGTGGACAATCAACAATTTGGAATTGTATTAGGATATATAAAAAAAAAATCACTCTCATAAGGTTGTGAACCTGCTATATCAGATGGTATCATAATGAACAAGCGTTGCACCACTACTGTGGTGTCAAGGATCAACGTTTTGTCAGGAGAAGTCCACCCTATTACAAGAGAAACCAAGAAATTACCGGCCACGAAAGGTAAGTGACTGTCACGTCTGGGAGCACACATCCACCAAGACATTACCGGGGGCTGCCTCCAGACTCGGATTGTCACTCCATTTAGGCTGTTTACCCTCAGGTCCGTACTCTCACTGTGTTGTCACCATCAATTCCACGTCTATTTAAAGAGATCTACAATCTCATTCAGTCCTTGCGGCAATAAAGTGTTTAATTTGTATATCCAATATACCTCTTTTCGGGATAGTGTTTGGTTCCGGTTGGGATCTGTATCTTGCACATGGTCTATGGGGGTCACAGAGAACACCACTTCTCTACTACGGTGTACTGCACAGTGTCGGGATACCCCATGAGTCATCAGTCCCTCCTTGACATTGTATTTGTGTGAGGACATATGGATTCTACAATTTTTGTGTCTTTTCCACACTGACAGTTCAACAGGTAAACCACATTTGTAGATTGGCAAATTAGATGATATTTTATCATAAAGGATTCAACCTCAGGGTTATTACCAAAATGTTTTTTACCATTGTTAATCATATGACAGCATAAACACTTTGGAGAGCCACATTT
Source organism: Allobates femoralis (assembly GCA_033576535.1). Lineage (NCBI taxonomy): Eukaryota > Metazoa > Chordata > Amphibia > Anura > Aromobatidae > Allobates > Allobates femoralis. Next base: position 347,923,046 of record JARQOC010000002.1, read on the forward strand.
ATATGAGCCCAGTTGTGTACCTATAGTTTGTGAGGAATCTTTAAATTTCACTATAACACTTTCTTTTAAGCGGCTGGGGGCTAATAGATTTTTAAGGGTGGGAGCCTTCCTGAAAGTAACTGATGCTTTTTCAGGGAGTATTGAACAATCCAGTTTTGAAGGTAATCTGATTTTATGAGAAATGTATACGGCTCCGTGGGAGGGAGCTTAATTTGCATGTCACTGCATTTTTTTCACGTATTGAGACGTATTTGTGGCACCCCAAGGGTTAATATGCCACAGAAACAACACAGGTTCAATCCCCACACAACACTACACTAGAAAGTGGGAGGAGCTTAGCTGGCACCTGCACTAGTGGGAGGAGCTAAAGTTGTTTACCACAAAACAAGAGTGACAGTTAGTCAGTCTGCAGTTGAGTCTAGTCTGGAGTTTACCTCAGGAGCTGAGCCAAGTAGCAGTGGAGGTCCTGAGAGGTCTGAGGAAAGGAGACAGATTAACAGAGGAACATACCCAGGATAAAGAGTTACCCCAAAAGCTTGATCCCGGGGAGACGCTTAAGACGGATACCGGATCCGAGGCTGTGCCTGAGACAGACAGGACAGTAAACACCGGCATAGTGAAGGTCCACCATCTTCACCACACCATAGCAAAGCAACACGAAGGAGTCAGTGACACAGAGGACTCAAATTGCCCAGCATATTGGTACCCGTGAGCAGAGACAGGGCCAGCAGTATAGCTACAAGCAGCAGCAGGGCCACACACAGCGTTTAAGTAGGAAGCCAAGGACCCGGTCAGGGTGAGAGCAACCTGGTACAGACTCCGTGGACAATACTGTGTAATACCATCTGCCAGTAAAGACTTGAAGAACAACAGAAACCGTGAGTGTGTGTGTCATCCTTATGCTGAAGCCCCACTTGCCCTCATAGACTGCCATTGCCTCTACTCTTATCATCTCTACTGCTACCCCTACTCTCCTGCAGCATCAATAATATCCTCACAGACTTTAACTACCTCTACCACTGCCCCGGGAAACCCAGTTCTGCCCACAGGAACTATTCCATCCAAGCTGCTAACCCATCATCCCCGGAGGTTCTGCAGCAGCGGCGGCCCCATTACTGGCCGCATATAGTGGGTGGCGTCACGAGTGACAAATCCCCTGTAAATAACCCCCCATTTTATTGTGCGGGCCCGGGACACGGTCCGGACCAGGACCGCCGTGACATCCGCCAGCAGCACCCCGGTCCGGCACCGAGTGCCCGTCCCGAGGGGCTCCACATATTCATACATCACAATTTTCCACTTCCTTTTATTGGCATGGTTTTCACATGCCTGTAAACCTACACTCTCTGAAGAAGTGGGCAGCTGACCCATGAAATGCGTAAAAATTAAAGAGGTATCTTTTATCCACTTCGTTTCTGGACCCTGTTTTTTTGGATTGAAGGGGACGGCAGCGCATATTTTTATCGCAACTGCTTTGTACTTGATAGCTAAATACAAGGCAATACCACCCTTTAGTGCAACACGAAATGCACTAAACTGTGCAGGCTTACAATATTTAGGGAGGTAGGACATTATATAGCTGTTTGACAGCCACAGCTACCCTAGGAGTTGTGCATTAATTACATGCCCCACTCTTGGTGCTTTACCACAACTCTCTTGCTTTCCTGGAGCGTTGCAAACAGGATAATCACTGCTCCACGGATTCTTCCTCCTCACACTACAGTCATGGCCAAAAGTTTGAGAACGACACCAAAATGATATTTTCACATGATCTGCTTCCCTCTGGTTTTTATTTGTGTTTGTCTGATGTTTATATCACATACAGAAATATAATTGCAATCATATTATGAGTACCAAAAGGTTATATTGACAGTTAGAATGAGTTAATGCAGCAAGTCAATATTTGTAGTGTTGACCCTTCTTCTTCAGGACCTCTGCAATTCTCCCAGGCATGCTCTCAATCAACTTCTGGACCAAATCCTGACTGATAGCAGTCCATTCTTGCATAATCAATGCTTGCATTTTGCCAGAATTTGTTGATTTTTGTTTGTCCACCTGTCTCTTGATGATTGACCACAAGTTCTCAATGGGATTAATGGTGGGTTTACACACACCAATCATTGTGTCCAATATCTGAACCAATCTCTGGTTGCAGTGAAATCATGGACACATAGTTCCATTTTGTGGCTGTGTACAACATGGAGCAATCTATCCATGATTTCACTGCAACCAGAGATCTGTTCAGATATTGGACACAATGATTGGTGTGTGTAAACCCACCATAAGATCTGGGGAGTTTCCAGGCCATGGACCCAAAATCTCTATGTTTTGTTCCCTGAGCCATTTAGTTATCACATTTGCTTTATGGCAAGGTGCTCCATCATGTTGGAAAAGGCATTGTTGGGTGCCAAACTGCTCTTGGACGGTTGTGAGAAGTTGCTCTTGGAGGACATTCTGGTACCATTCTTTATTCATGGCTGTGTTTTTAGGCAAGACTGTGAGTGAGCCGATTCCCTTGGCTGAGAAGCAACCCCACACATGAATGCTTTCAGGATGCTTTACAGTTGGCATGAGACAAGACTGGTGGTAGCGCTCACCTCTTCTTCTCCGAATAAGCTGTTTTCCAGATGTCCCAAACACTCGAAAAGGGGATTCATCAGAGAAAATGACTTTACCCTAGTCCTCAGCAGTCCACTCCCTGTACCTTTTGCAGAATATCAGTTGGTCCCTGATGTTTTTTCTGGAGAGAAGTAGCTTCTTTGCTGCCCTCCTTGAAACCAGGCCTTGCTCAAAGAGTCTCCGCCTCATAGTGCGTGCAGAAGCACTCACACCAGCCTGCTGCCATTCCTGAGCAAGCTCGACACTGCTGGTAGTCTGATCCCGCAGCTGAAACAGTTTTAAGATACGGTCCTGGTGCTTGCTGGTCTTTCTTGGGCGCCCTGGAGCCTTTTTGACAACAATGGAAGCTTTCTCCTTGAAGTTCTTGATGATGCGATAGATTGTTGACTGAGGTGCAATCTTTGTAGCTGCGATACTCTTCCCTGTTAGGCCATGTTTGTGCAGTGCAATGATGGCTGCACGTGTTTCTTTAGAGATGACCATGGTTAACTGAAGAGAAACAATGATACCAAGCACCAGCCTCCTTTTAAAGTGTCCAGTGGTGTCATTCTTACTTAATCATGACTGATTGTTCGCCCGCCCTGTCCTCATCAACACCCACACCTGTGTTAATGGAACAATCACTAAAACGATGTTAGCTGCTCCTTTTAAGGCAGGACTACAATGATGTTGAAATGTGTTTTGGGGGTTAAAGTTCATTTTCTAGGCAAATATTGACTTAGCAAGCAATTGCTGTTAAGCTGATCACTCTTTATGACATTCTGGAGTATATGCAAATTGCCATAAGAAAAACTGAAGCAGTAGACTTTGTTAAAATTAATTTTTGTATCATTCTCAAAACTTTTGGCCATGACTGTACTTTATACTCAGTGAAGCTTTTAGAAGAGATGAAAAATAAAAAAGGAGAAGGGCGGCACTCACCGGGTAAACGAGATGGTCTCTTTATTCCAAATATCGGAAACAAACAGGGTGCAGGGAGGGGGCAAGGGGAGCCGCCGGACTACGGCACCGTTTCGTGACACGTGTCGCTTCTACGGGTCCAGGCACCTGGTCCCGTAGAAGCGACACGTGTCGCAGAACGGTGCCGTAGTCCGGCGGCTCCTCTTGCCCCCTCCCTGCACCCTGTTTGTTTCCGATATTTGGAATAAAGAGACCATCTCGTTTACCCGGTGAGTGCCGCCCTTCTCCTTTTTTATTTGCTATCGCTGGTACTTTGGCTGTGCACCCCCGGTGGGAAATCGCCATTCCTGGAAGGGAATTCAACCGTGACCTTGGCCCCGCTAAGTGCCCTGATTGACTTGCTTACTATTATATATTTTAGAAGAGATGTATTGTGCTACTATGGAGATACTGGAACCCTACTATTTAGTATGTCGCTGTGTAATGACCGTCAGTCCAAAGAAGATTCAGTGAGTCACAAACTGAGATAGAGGCAGAAATAAACAACACATTCTTTACTGTACAAATGAGTTAGGCTGGCTTCACACTGCAGTTTTTCAATGATCAGTGTCCATCCAATTTGTGTGCCAAAACCAGGAGAGAAACGAGGAGAGGAACTTGCAGAGAAAACTATAATTGAAAGATTGACACCTTTTCTGAGTTTTGGAGACACTCCTGGTTTTGGCACCCAAACACTGATGGACACTGATCAGTGAAAAACTGCAGTGTGAAGCCAGCCTTAGAGTATGATTCACCGAGGGCACTATCCCTATTAATTAAACTCACTCAGCATAGGCTGAAATCAATGTGCCAATCCCAAAGTTTCCCAGCTTATATGTATTACACTTAGGAACAGTAACAAATTTACCTAACCGCTACGCAAAATAAGGACTTCAAATAGCTAAAAAAGAAACAGGTATAAATGTGATGAAGGGTGTCCTATGGGCACTTCTGGAATGACACACTAAGTATAATCTTATCAACACTAATAATACAATTGCATAAAAATACTCCTGATGGGATATCCGAGTATCTAAGTCTACGGTACTGTTAACATTATTGGAGTCCAACACAAGCCTGTGTATGGCTCTGGCTGCAGCAGCTCCCAGGTGTCTTTGGCATCAAAGACACAATAACATAAAATAAAAAAACGATCTGTTATCTTGTCTGCGGAATGCAGAGTCCACACGCCAGGGGCTTAAATTTCTGGATTCTCCAGGAGTCAGAGTTTGTTCAGGGAAAGGCACTACTCCAGGACTTGCAATCCTCCTCAGGATCTCCTCAGTATCTCCTCAGTATGGATGACACAGAATTTAGTCTCTTCACTGGTGTTAGGCTGTCTGCTGTTAGGGAAACTGTGAACTGTTTCCTTGCAGGGGAGATGTCCTCTGTCCTCTTCTAGGTACTGACCACTTGGTATGTTCAGCACACAGTCTCTAGTCCGTCTAGCATGGACTTTCACAGAGCTCCCTAGAGAGTCACACTCATCTCACAAGCTCTGCACTATACTGGTCCAAAAGCCCCAAACCCAGAACAGAACAGAAAATGAGCATTAAACCAGGCATATGCCAACAATAGGGCACTCCTTAGTGCAGCCTTCACCTCTTCAATTGCCTTTTGCTGCTGGGGCCTCCATTGGATTCGATGATTTTGGGGGCCCAGCTCTGTCCCTCTTAAAGTTCATTCAGGGGACCCACTATGTGTGAAAACTTAGCCACAAATCGCCAATAGTATCCCACTAAGCCCAAAAATGTCTTAACCTCTCGCAGAGTACAGAGAGATGGCCATTCTTGTACAGCCAAAACCTTACTGGCCAAGGGCAGCACCCAGTCCGGAGTCACACGGTGGCCTAAATACTCAATCTGACTCTTTAACAGAAGACATATCTTTGGCCTTATTTACAGGCCATACCAACTGAGCCACTGGAGAACTTTGTGCAACTTCTTGAGATGATCTTCGAATGAGGTCCCGAACACCACGATGTCATTCAGATATACAAGGACTGATTCAAAATTCAGGTCACCTAAGCAATGTTGAATTCATAGAGCCCCATAAGTAGGACAAACGCCGTCTTGGCCTGATCTTTCTTGGCCATTGGTACCTGCCAGTAGCCGCTTGCCAAATCCAATGTGGAGAAAAATTTGGCCCACCCAATGCTGACAGGGACTTTTCTACATGGGGCAATAAATATGCACCTGCACAATGTGAGCATTCAATTTTCAATAATGCACACAAAATTGAAGGGTCCCATTCTTCTTCCACACCAAGACAATGGCGGCTGCCCAAGGGCTTTGGCTCGCTCTGATCACTTGATTGTTGAACACACTGGCCACCTTGCCCCTCATCTCTTGATAGAGCATCAGGAGAATTTAACGATAATGTTCCCTAATAGTAGGGATGTCCTCCATGGAGATCTCGTGTTCAATCATCCGGGAAAAAACATAGTCTTCCTCCTGTCTTGAAAAAGTCTCTTGATGTTTCCACAAGACCTTCTCCAGCTGCACTAGTTGCATGGAAATGAGCTTCTCCCCATACACTTTCATCTGCTTCATCATCACACGGCAACTCCATTCTTTGGTAGGGGGTTTGGTCTGGCCTTCTTATACCGCATATGTCCAGGATGACTGTTGATTTGGGCGCAGTTTGAACCCTGCCCTGTCATGTACCTTCCCCACCAGCATGAACAGTTCAGCCCTGATTTTTCCAGCAGGAATTGTGACAGCCTCCTCCGGAACGCTGATGTATCTGACTGGCATCTTTCCATTCCTCACAATCACCAGGGACTTAGCCATGTGCAACTTCACAAACGAGGACATCTTTTGGGCTGGCTCGAGTAGTACTTCAAGCCCATTCAGTCTCTGTGCAGCCCTCACCGGCAGCATTAAGAGTTCTTTTTTGAGGTCACAGCGAGAAAGTGGTCTGCGATAGCTCTCTGACAAGGCCCACCCGGCTCCCAGGGACCGCATTCTTTAGAAAGTCACATTTCAGCACTAAATTGTCTAACATTATCTGTGGGGGTCGGTAGTTTGTAGTAAGAGTCTAGTATCGGGGTCTCTCACTGGCAAATATCTGATTATTTAAGTTTTGCCGAATGTTCAGTCTGTGTGTTACCTCCATCCCTTTTCTGGGGGGGGTAGTCTACCAGCACTCTCTCTTTCTAACCCAGCTCCTGACCAAACATTTTCAACTGCATCCACATGATCCCCTTCACCGTTAGTTGGCCATTGTTGGCAGCGGTAAGTTGTGTCACTCGGCCGTCTTCGGAAACCACAAGTTGACTAAAGTGTCTCTCAAACACTTCTTAGGGCATTATGGTACATTCGGATCCCCTGTCAACCAAGCAACTCATCTTCCACCCTTCAAACTCCGCTACTAACACTGGACTGCGCGCAAACAAATCTTGCTCATCGCATCGAGGGCTTTGTGGAGAATGGGTCACTGCTGCTCACCGTCTCATGGCAGAGGCAGGGAGGTTAATGTTCGTGAATTTGCTTCTGAGGCTTCAGGCATTCAACAGTATTGACAGATGTGTCCCTGATGGCCACACCTCCAGCAGGTGACTTACTTCTTGGGGGCAAGGACTCAAATCATTTAAGGAGGGTTGCCTGACAGTCCGCAGATTCACCAACCCAGAGGATGTGGCGGTTGTACCCTCTGCGGGGGTAGGAATCTCCTCAGGTCTGAGCTTCGACAACTCCAGTTATAGGTCTCTCAACTTGGTACTGCAGAACCTGTACATTTACCAGCCCTTCCCCTCCCGACACTGGTGTCTAGCCTCCCACCAGCTGTGCACTGTCCATTGCCTCTCCTCCCTTTCCACCGTGGCCTGATATATCTTCCAGAAGGATAGTTACGGTGCAGCCTTGGCCATCTACCAACAGTTTGAACAAAGTACAGCGACTAGACCAGGGGGCCATGGGGGCATTCCAAGAGATAGGCACCTTGCTCTGGGATCAATTTATCTCAGGGTTGGTCAGTAGGCTCCTCCAAAACAATGTCTCCTGTAGGGTAGTAGAATACTGCATCAGGGACTCACATTCCCTTTGGGGGTGATTGAAGAACAGGGACTGAAGCTGGGGCACACAAGCCCAGCCTCCCAAACTCCCCTCTAACAGTTCCAGGTTTTTCTCTAACGTACTCCTCTCTGAATCTGGACCATCACCATCTGCCTAGAGTTGCCTTCTAATACATTTAATGCCAGCTCTGCTAGTAACATTGGGGCCAGATTACACATCTGCAGAATACTTTGGACCCTCTCAGCCCAATCCTGCAACGCCATGTTATGTCCGTCGTATTTCGGCATGTGCTGGAGTAGAGCTCCCACCGGCATATGCCCTGCTAAAGTCGCCCCTACTGCTAGGGGATGCTGCTGGTGCGGCAAGGTAATTTCTTTTCTCGTCTCCGTCTATGACAAGTACTGGATCCTGCCGACTATGCCAAAAATTTAATGACCGGAGGTCCGAAGAAGATCCAGTTAGTCACAAACTGAGATGGAGGCAGAAATAAACAACACTTTCTTTTATTAAAAGAGGGGTTGGAGTATGATTCAGAATAAGATGCAACACTCTCAGATTCCCCTAGGACACAATCCCTATTAATTAAACTCAGTCAGACTCTGTGGAGCTCTTAAAAGAGATGTATTGTTCAAATATGGAGATACTGGAACACTTGTTTAGTATGTCGCTGTGTAATGACCATCGGTCCGAAGAAGATCCAGTGAGTCACAAACTGAGATAGAGGCAGAAACAAACAACACGTTCTTTACTGAAAAAGGGGTTGGAATATGATTCCCCTAGGACAGTGATGACGAACCTATGGCAGAGAGGGCACACAAAGCCATCTCCGCTGGCACGCGGCCTCGCCTCTGCAATGCTGCGTTGAACTGCCGGCACTATGGCACCAGCAGTTCAAAGCTGTCGTGTCAGATCAGAGGAGACATTTCTCCTCCCTCCAACACTCTCTTCTAGCCCTGGCCACCCACCCAGCGTCACGTGATCGCGGTGATGCGATCGCGGTCATGCGACGTGATCGCGCAATCGAGGTCATGTGACGCGATCGGCGTCATGTAACCGTGGGAGATGACAAGACGTGAGGAGCTGAGAGAGCAGTGGTGGAAGCAGGAGTTCTACAGTAGGGGAGTTTGATTTTTTTTTTAAAGGTATAAATCACAACCAATATGGGGCATGATGGAGCAATACTACAGGAGGGGCCAATACTATAGGAGGGGGAATGATGGGGGCAATACTACAAGAGGGGGCATGATGGGGGCAATACTACAAGAGGGGGCATGATGGGGGCAATACTACAGGAGGGTGCATGATAGGGGCAATACTACAGGTGGGGGGCAATCCTACAGGAGGGGGCATGATGGGGGAATACTACAGAAGGGGGTAATACTACAGAAGGGTGCATGATGGGGGCAATACTACAGGAGGGGGGCAATTCTACAGAAGTGGGCATGATGGGGCAATACTACAGGAAGGGTCAATACTACAGGAAGGTTCAATACTACAGGAGGGTGCATGATGTGGGCAATATTACAGGAGGGGGCATGATGGGGGCAATACTACAGGAGGGGGCATGATGGGGGCAATACTACAGTAGGGGGCATGATGGGGGCAATACTACAGGAGGGGGCAAAACTACAGGAGGGGACATGATGGGGGCAATGTTACCTGGAGGGGGCATGATGGGGCAATACTACCTGAAGGGGGCATGATGGGGCAATAATACTAGGAGGGGGCATGAAGGGGCAATAGTACCAGGAGGGGGCATGATGGAACAATACTAGCAGGAGGGGGCATGATGGAACAATACTAGCAGGAGGGGGCATGATGTGGCAGTACTACCAGGATGGGGCATTACTACATGGAGAAGGCATGATGGGGCATTACTGCAAGGGGCAATAGTACCAGGAGGGGGCATGAAGGGGCAATACTACAGGAGGGGGCATGATGGGGGCCATAAAACAGGAGGGGGCATGATGGGGCAACACTACAGGAGGGGGCATGATGGGGCAACACTACAGGAGGGGGCATGATGGGGCAATACTATAGGAGGGGGCATGATGGCGGCAATACTACAGGAGGGGGCATGATGGGGGCAATACTACCTGGAGGGGGCATGATGGGGCAATAGTACCAGGAGAGGGCATGATGGAACCACACTACCAAGAGGGGGTATGATGGGGCAATACTACCATGATGGGGCATTACTACATGGAGAGGGCATGATGGGTTATTACTGCAAGATATGGACATGATGGGGCATTTCTTTAAGGAGGGGGCAGGATGGGGCATTAGTACAAGGGGACAAAAATGGGGCTTTACTACAAGATGGCAGGATGGGGATATTATTGCAAGACTGGGCACTACTGCAAGGTGACAAGGATTAGGCACATTACTACAAGAAGGGGGACTAGATGGGGACATATGTGCTCCATCCTAACCCTCTCCATGCAGTTAACTGGAAGGAGAAGGTCAGGATGGAGCACATAACCTCAAGGAAAAGGACAGGATGGAATGCATAACTACAAGGAGAGGATCAAGATGGAGCACATAACTTCAAGGAAAGGGACAGGATGGAGCACATAACTACAAAGAGAGAGTCAGCACGGAGCACATAACCTCAAGGAGAGGGTGAGGATAGAGCACATAACCTCAAGAAAAGGCACAGAATGGAGCACATAACAACAAGGAAATGGACAGGAATGGAGCACATAACTTCAAGGAAAGGGACAGGATGGAGCGCATAACTACAAGGAGAGAGTAAGGACGGAACAAATAATCTAATGGAAAAGGACAGGATGGAACACATAACTACAAAGAGAGGGTCAGGATGGAGCACATAACCTCAAGGAAAGGGACAGGAATGGAGCACATAACTTCAAGGAAAGGGACATGATGGAACACATAACTACAAAGAGAGGGTCAGGATGGAGCACATAACCTCAATGAAAGGGACATGATAGAGCGCATAATCTCAAGAAAAGGGACAGGATGGAGCACATAACTACATGATAGATAGTGATGGGCGAATCCTAAATTACTCGGAATCGCTTGACTCTAGCGAGTCTAGCGAGTCCAATGTTAATGAATGGGGAAGCGAGTAATAGCAAGTAGTGTGAGATTTACAAATCGCAGATGTGTCTCGGAAGCTTCAGCCTGAAACAATCCGAGTTTTGTCATTTATTTGCATTGGACTCGTTTACTTTGTAAGTAATCACTGGGAAACTCGCACAGATAAGAGAAGAGTCCTGTCTGCTCTGTGCAGCTCCAGGGTCCTAGAGCCCGCCTGCTGCCTGATGTAGTAGTGCTGAGATTGTTCTCAGTCTGCTCATTCCCTGTGTACAGACATGAATGTCTGTGCACAGAGATGATGTAGCAGTGCTGAGATTGTTCTCAGTCTGCTCATTCCCTGTGCATAGACATCTATATCTATACACAGGGGATGTAGCAGAGAGGACATCGCGTTTTGGACTGCGTCGGATGGAAGAGGATTTTTTTAATTAAAGATGGAGTCCCTAATAGCTTTTTTTTTTATTTCTAATAAAAAAATTTCTCTGTGTTGTGTTTTTTTTAAAACAATTTAATAGAAATTCATGGCGGTCATGTCTAATATTGGCGTGACCGCCATAAATTTCGGGCTTAGGGCCAGCTGATAATACAAAGCTGGACCTAACCTCTATTACCCAGCGTGCCACCGCCACCAGGGCCGCTGGAAGAGCGGAGTTCAGCGCCAGAGGATGGCGCTTCAATGAACGCGCCATCTTCTGGGGCGGCTGCGGGCTGCAATTTGCAGCGGGGGGTGCCCAGAAAGCTTGGACATCCCTGCGCTGCGGATTCCAGCCCCCAGCTGCTTAGCTGTACCTGGCTAGACATAGAAATTGCGCGGAGCCCCACGCATTTTTTTGACTCCGACTCCGAGACGACTCCGACTCCGAGACGACTCCGACTCGACTCCGAGACGACTCCGACTCCGAGACGACTCCGACTCCGAGACGACTCCGACTCCGACTCCGAGACGACTCCGACTCCGAGACGACTCCGACTCCGAGACGACTCCGACTCCGAGACGACTCCGACTCCGAGACGACTCCGACTCCAGACGACTCCGACTCAGACGACTCCGAGACGACTCCGACTCCGAGACGACTCCGACTCTGAGACGACTCCGACTCCGAGACGACTCCGACCGACGACTCGACTCCGAGACGACTCCGACTCCGAGACGACTCCGAGACGACACGACTCGACTCGACTCCGAGACGACGACCCGACTCCGACTCGACTCCGAGACGAACTCCGACTCCGACTCGACTCCAAGACGACTCCGACTCCGAGACGACTCCAACTCCGACTCCGAGACGACTCCGACTCCGAGACGACTCCGAGACGACTCCGAGACGACTCCGAGCGACTACGACTCTGAGGCGACTCCGACTCTGAGGCGACTCCGACTCTGAGACTCCGACTCTGATGGAGACTCCGACTCTGAGGAGACTCCGACTCTGAGGAGACTCCCCGACTCCGAAGACTCTGACTCTGAGCCTCTGACTCTGAAATTCATTAAATAATAAAAAAAAAAATGCGTGGGGCACCGCGCAATTTCTATGTCTAGCCAGGTACAGCTAAGCAGCTGGGGGCTGGAATCCGCAGCGCAGGGATGCCCAAGCTTTCTGGGCACCCCCCGCTGCAAATTGCAGCCCGCAGCCGCCCCAGAAGATGGCGCGTTCATTGAAGCGCCATCCTCTGGCGCTGAACCCCGCTCTTCCAGCGGCCCTGGTGGCGGTGGCACGCTGGGTAATAAAGGGGTTAATACCAGCTTTGTTATACAAGCTGGTATTAAGCCTGAGATTCTTAATGTCAGGCCACGTTTGACCCAGCCACTAAGAATCTCCAATAAAGGGTTAAAAAAACACAATACAGAGAAAATTTTTTATTTGAAATAAAAAAAAAAGCCATTAGGGACTCCATCTTTAATTAAAAAAATCCTCTTCCGTCCGACGCAGTTCAAAACGCGATGTCCTCTCTGCTACATCCCCTGTGCATAGATAGATGTCTATGCACAGGGAATGAGCAGACTGAGAACAATCTCAGCACTGCTACATCAGGCAGCAGGCGGGCTCTAGGACCCTGGAGCTGCACAGAGAAGACAGCTGGACTCGGCTCGCAAAGAAACAGCAGTTACTTTGCGAGTTTCCCTGCAATCACTGGCACAGTAGCCGAGTCTAATGCAAACAATGGCAATCCTAGTTTTGTCAGCGTTTCTGATAAAACTAGGATTGATATTGATTTGCATTGGACTCGTGCGAGTAATCACTGGGAAACTCGCAGAGTACCGAGTCCTGCGAATCCCTTACTACTCGCCGAGTAACGAGTCCTAGCGAGTAGATTCGCCCATCCCTAATGATAGAGACCAGGATTTCAGTGTGGAATCTGCTTTCAATATATGGTAAAATCTATCTCCTATCTACCTAATGTTTTGCATTTTTTTCCATTCAGTTCAATCCACCTGCTGTGTCTAGAAAGGGCAGTGGGAGTGGCTGACCACACACATGAGCTGAATGACAACTGCTGAAGAGAAGACTGCTGCAGAGAAGACTGCTGCAGAGAAGACTGCAAAGGTAAGTTTAAAAGCAATTAATTGTTAAAATAATAGAATTGATCATCAGGGTGTGAGGACAGCAAGCACTGTACTGGGGAGAGAGTTGTGTCTGCTGCTTCTCCCCTGTGCAGCGCTTGTGACATCCACTCCTATAATTTAGGTTAAATTGTCCTATTGGCACTTTGCAATAAAGAAATAGGTTGTGGATTGCAGTTTCGGCACTCGGCCCCTGAAAGGTTCGCCCTCACTGCCCTAGGGCACTATCCCTATTAATTAAACTCACTCAGCATAAGCTGAAATCATTGTGCCAATCCCAAAATTTTATGGCTTATATGTATTGCACTTAGGAACAGGAACAAATTTACCTAACCACTATGCAAAACAAGGACTTCAAATTGCTAATTGAGAAACAGGTGTAAATCTGATGAGGGTGTCCTATGGGAACCTTTGGAATGGCACCCCAAGTATAATCTTAACAACGCGAATAATACAATTGCATGAAATACACCTCATGATATTATTATACCCCTGACCTTGGGATACCCATATATTAGTGGTGAGCAAGTGTATTCGTCCCTATTCGCTATTTGAACGAATAGTATGGTATTTGCATTACTCGTTATTCTGCGAGTTTTTTGTGTACTCACCTCGCTATATTCAGATATCCCGCACTGCAGTTTTGGAGCCTCCTTTGAAGCGACTAAACATGCTGGGTTTCTTAACCAATCACAGAATGCCGCATACATCTTGGTTGTGGCTACTAAATGTGTGATATGGCTCGGCGCTAACGTATAGAATGGCAATGAAACCTAATACAGTTTTTTCTTAAAAAAGCATAACATTTATTGATATCACAAGATGTACATTGTAATTCATATGATTAAAAAAGTAATAGAAAAAAAAAAATATATTAATAAAAGCACTAAAGGTATTTAAAAGTTCTAAAATGCAGTGACTATGCGGTCTTCTATGGTGTGAGAGAAAACTGGCAATGTAATCCTTGTAGATCGATTCCCAGGGAGGATTTGGTCCAGGTGGTACCTATGAACATATAACATCAATGAGGGTGTGTGCATGAAGATGTGTGTTCTTCTATGGTTAACTTGCATGCTTTCTTACCACTGTGGAGCAGCTCTGAATGTGGAATCTTGCACACCTTCGTGTGATCCGTCCCAAAGATGTATTTCACATGGAGTGTGGGTATTGTATAAGTGCTATAAAAATGTGTTTAAATTTCTCATATGTGATTATACAGATGGATATGAACTGAGTCCATAAGGAATAATTATGTGTCTCACCTGGTGTGAACTTGAAGCAAACACTGCTTGGTTGCCTATATTTGAAAATGGGTTGTGGGGTCAGGGCTATAATCTGCAAGTGATAAAATAATATATTGTATATTCAAACTCCTGTTGAAGATTAAGGTAGTGGTGGAAATTCACAGAATCTAACCCCTTCTAAGTTATGGGTGACAGGTGGATATTTAGAACAGCAATGGTCAACTGCTGAGGTTGTTCAGTAATCTGCAAATATATTGCATAACCATGCATCTTTATTAACATATATTTCTCGAGTCATCTGTCATGAACTATACTGGTATGATAAGACTTTTGCTTTAGCTATATCTACTTTACTAGGTGTTGATTCAGCAGCTAATACTATAATTAGTGCTTATAGTTAATGTAGATAAGAGTAGTAATTTCACTATACCTTTCCGCCGTGCTCTGTGCCCGCTCCTTATGTTTCTATCCTTGTATCAGCTTTCCCCTGTTGAAGTGTGGGGAGATGAAAATGATTGCTTTCGGTTTCTTTCTATTCGTGGGGAGAAACAGCTGTCTGCACAAGTCGGAGTATGCCGCGGTGTGCGGACCCACTTCCTGGTGGCGGCTACATCATAGTCAGCTGACGTCACATCACACTAGCGTCAGCGTCATGTGTCCGAGGGTGTGCTTCGGACAGAGCTAAGCGTCTTGATGAGTGATGTCTCAGGGAAATCCATTGAGGCTAAACTCAGTCAGCACCTATGCATTTCAAAGGCTAAGTAGCGGCCTTTTTCCTCAGGGTGTGAGCTAGCCCTACAAAGAGCACCTTATATATGTGGTGTTGAACTTTGATTGGTTTAGAGATCCTGGAGTTAAGCCTTGCTAGGGACACCATATGGACTGTGATACTTCTCTCATCTATTCTTATGGGATTTGTCTGGAATATCATACCAGTCTATATATCGTATCGGTTTTGGTGTACATAAAATAAGGCAAGCAGTTATTTTTGTATAACTAATTGTTGGAGTAAAAATCCCTAAAATATGGGAGTCTGGACATAGAACTGTGTTGGAACTGCTGTGTAAATACATGATTTTGTGCACTATTTAGTAACCATGGTTATGCTATATATTTGCAGATTACTAAACAAGTTAAGTATTTGACCATTTCTGTTCTATAGATCCACCTGTCACCCATACCTTAGAAGGGGTAAGATCCTGTGAATTTCCACCACTACCTTAATCTTCAACAGGAGTTTGAATATACAATATATTATTTTATCATTTGCAGATTATAGCCTTGATACCACAACACATTTTCAAATATAGGCAACCAAGCAGTGTTTGCCTCAAGTACACACCTGGTGAGACACATATAATTTATTCCTTATGGACTAAGTTGATATTATTATTATTATTATTATTATTATTATTATTAATAAGTATTTATATAGCGCTATAAGGATACATAGCGCTTTACAATTTAGAGGGTTGACATAGACAAGTGGTTGAACACGACGACCACAAACGGTGACAAACGATGACAGATCACAAATAGTAATACAGGTACAATGGGGCCGGGGATCCTGTCCGCGAGGGCTCACAGTCTAAAGGGGGTGGGGAGGGAGACAGTAGGAGGGGGACAGGTGAGTTGGTGCAGTGGATAGGGTGTCAGTGTGTGTTGTAGGCTTGTAGGAAGAGGTGGGTCTTCAGGTTTTTTTTTGAAGGTTCCCAGGGTCGGGGAGTGTCTGATGTGGTGAGGGAGGGAGTTCCAGAGTCTGGCAGAAGCCCGAGAGAAGTCTTGTGTGCGGTTATGAGAGGTGGAGATGCGGGAGGTTGAGAGAAGGAGTTCTTGGGAGGAGCGCAGGTTGCGCGAAGGGAGGTAGCGGGAGACCAGGTCGGAGATGTAGGGAGGGGACAGGTTGTGGATGGCTTTGTATGTCAGGGTTAGGGTTTTGAAGCGAGATCGCTCGGGGAAGGGGAGCCAGTGGAGGGCTTGGCGGAGAGGGGAGGCGGGGGAGTATCGGGGAGATAGGTGGATGAGTCGGGCAGCAGAGTTGAGGATGGTGCGGAGAGGATCAAGGGAGGTGGCAGGGAGGCCGGTGAAAAGGAGATTGCAGTAGTCCAGGCGGGAGATGATGAGGGCGTGGATGAGTGTCTTAGTCGTGTTGTGGTCAAATATACATCTGTATAATCACATATGAGAAATTTAAATATATATTTTTATAGTAATTATACAGTACCCACATTCCATGTGAAATACATCTTCGGGACGGATCACACGAAGGTCTGCAAGATTCCACACTCAGAATCATACATGCAGAGCTGCTCCACAGTGGTAAGAGTGCACACAAATTAACCATAAAAGAACACACATCTTCATGCACCCACCCTCATTGATGTTATACACTCCCTGACAGAAGTTATGTCGCTTACCCATGTTATGCAAATAAAAGCTTATGACCTGACATTAAATTCATCCATTGCTTGCATAAATTACTCTTTTGAAAGCTGAAACCCTCCGAAATGTGGTTTAGGTTAAGAATATAAATTGGCATCAATGCTGAAATATTGATCATATAATGAACACAGAAAGGTCAGATCTTGGCAAGACAAAAGTTTTGTCGCCTGGTTGTATAATGTACCCAATCCTAATTTACATCCTCACCTGTGCTCAGTAAATGTTTAGTTAATTAGTGTGTGTGTATAAAAAGAAACCCAGCACCCTAGACCTTCACTTGAAACTTTAACTGCTACTTGAGCTCTGACAACATGCCAAAAATCAACCCTGCGACCAAAGCCTTGATTATCAAGAGGCTAAAGACCAGATCCACTGCAGAGGTGGCTGGCACCTTTAATGTGTCTCAGCGTCAAGTACAAAGAATTAAAGTAAAGATATGAAGAGACTGGAGATGTGTTTGACAAGCCCAGGTCTGGCAGACCCCACAAGACAACTGCTCAGGAGGAAAGTTTGTTGGTTAGAAAATCCAAAGCGAGCCCCTCTTTCACTGCAGCAGAGCTCCAACAGGCCTGGTCACCTCAAGTCCCTGTGTCAACTAGAACAGTTTGCAGGATTCTGTCTCGAAATAGCCTCCATGGTCAAATCAGTGCCCAGAAGCCAGCACTAAACAAAAGGCAAATAAAAAACCATGTGGCATTTGCAAAGTCCCAAAGCCTGCTATACAGAGGGATGCTGGAAAAGTGGCAGAAGTTGGATCTCTCTGATGAATCTTCAGTAGAAATACAACAGCCATCGCAAATACTGCAGGAGACCTACTGGAGCCTGTATAGATCCAAAATACACCCAGAAAACAGTTAAATTTGGTGGTGGAAAGATCATGGTCTAGGGTTAAATTCAGTATGGGGTTGTGCAAAACATTTGCAAGGTGGAAGGCAATACCAATAGCCTAAAATATCAAGAAGTATTACCTCTTATATTCCAAATCATAAAAGGGGTCAAATTCTGCAGCAGGATGGTGCTCCATCTCATACATCAATCTCTACAACAAAGTTCCTCCAGGCAAAAAAGATCAAAGTGCTCAAGAATTGGCCAGCCCAGTCACCCAGTCAATGAACATCATTGAGCATGTTTGGGGCAGGATGAAAGAGGAAGCTTAGAAGACAAAACCAAAGAATCTAGATGAACTCTGGGAGGCATGTAAGACTGCATTCTTTGCTATTCCTGATGACTTTACTAATAAATTGTATGAATCATTGTTGAACCGCATGGATGCAGTCTTTCAAGTTCATGGAAGTAACACAAAATATTAAATATGACTAATTGCACCACAACTTCATTCACCAATGTTATGCAACATATATTTTTAATTTAAGCTAATTATTTGTTAGAAAATCACAATACTTTCTGTGGGTGACAAAACTTTTGACTTGCCAAAATCTGACCATTCTGTGTTCATTAAATGATCAATATTTCAGCATTGATGACAATTAATTTTCTTAACCTTAACCACATTTCGGAGGTTTTCAGCTTTCAAAAGAGTAATTTATAAAACCAATGGATGAATTTAATGTCAGGTTATAAGCTTTTATTTACTTAACATGGATAAGCGACTGATTCCCAGGGAGGATTTGGTCCAGGTGGTGCCTGTGAACATACACTTCCTGACAGAATTTATATCTACAAGGATTACATTGGCAGTTGTCTCTCACACCATAGAAGACCACAGAGTCACTGCATTTTAGAACTTTTAAATACCTTTAGTACTTTTATTATTTTTATTATTTTGCATTACTTTTTTAATCATATGAATTACAATGTACATCCTGTGTTATCAATAAATGTTATGCTTTTTTTAAGAAAAAACTGTATTAGGTTACACTGCCATTTTATACGTTAGTGCTGAGCCATATCACACATTCAATAACCAGTATTTTTTAGAAGGTGGGGCATACGTGGCACCCCCTAAGCTCGTGGCAGCAGCGTGGCTAAAGAAAGAAATTGCTGGCTCTGGTATATAAATATTTCTAACAATCATTACTCTGCAACACATGGTTGCAAATAGCCACATTTATACAGTACTGTGTCTTTAGTCACAAGAGACAGCATAATGGCACTAGAACGCATTACTAAAGAGAGAGATTTCAGATTAAAATATGTTAGAACATTTTTTAAGCATGACGTACCAGACGTCACGGATTTTGAGCAAACAGAACGCACCAGGTAGATCCTTAAATCTTTAGAAAAGGCATTATACAATGAAATGAGAGACTTGTGGGAAATAGCTACGCTTGAGACATATAGGAAGGCAAAAACTACCCCGAGAGGGTTAATTATAGAAAAAACCTTAACCACAGACTATGGAGATCCCACTACTTGCGAAGAATGAACTAATAAGTTCAATGACTTCTTGCAAACCGCTTTAAAGTTCATTATTAACAAAAGGAAGGGAAGTCTCAAGAGAGCCAGCAAAGAAGTCGACCACTTATTAGCACAACTGGACAACTTAGGCTGATCAGGTTGGATCAGGTTTGTGTGCCAAAACCAGGAGAGGAACCAGGAGAGGAACTTGAAGAGAAAAATTATAATTGAAAGATTGACACCTGTTTTGAGTTTTGGAGACACTCCTGGTTTTGACACACAAACGTGATCAGGGAAAAAACTGCAGTGTGAAACCAGCCTTAGGCAAGGGTCACACATGGCAATCAGCTTTTTGGAGTGTTTTCTAAAACCGGATCAGTTTTTTTTTGGGTGTTTTTGGCCATTAGTGTCAATGTATAGGTGTTTTATTAACGGTCCATTAACGGATTGTGCTTATTTGGACCATCC
Organism: Allobates femoralis; assembly: GCA_033576535.1. NCBI lineage: Eukaryota > Metazoa > Chordata > Amphibia > Anura > Aromobatidae > Allobates > Allobates femoralis. The sequence continues at coordinate 347,942,758 of JARQOC010000002.1, forward strand.
GTTAACGGATGTGTTTACGTTTTGTTTTTTGTTTTTTAAAAAAAGGGAATTTTCCATTAATAATTCATTAAAAGTCCCTCCCCTCAGCCAATAAAAATGGCTGGTAAATTAGGGGTGTGACAAACTTCCTTTAGTAGACTTTGTGTCTGTCAAGTCTGTGCTGTCATCATGGATTTTCACGTAGATATAGATGTCATCCTTCTCCAGCTGCGATACGTTGCTGCCCGGCGATACCAGTTGCGACAAGAACGCAGGACTCGGCTATGGGTTCATGAAGTAAATTTGCTGTGCTCACAATATGGGGCTTTTCATGTTCTGTTCCCTCAACTTCCCTGAGAAATTCCACAGGTACATGAGGATGTCTGTCGCAGCATTTGACGAGCTACTGGAATTGGTGGGCCCAGACATCACTCATCAGGACACAACATGGCGGACGTCCATTTCCCCTTCTAAACGACTTGTGGGCACACTCCGGTAAGTGTTGTTGCCCTGCTTCTTTATTGCCTGCACACACGCTACACATGAGTCTCATGTATGAATCAAGTTTCCCGGGTACCTTTGTTTGTTCCTGGCTTCCCAGGGGTAATCAACGCAGCATAATGTGTCATTTCTGGCTCTCAGGACACTGCTCTGTCAGTTACTGAAGTTGGTGATGGAATTCCTAGCCTAATTTAGTGTTTAATGTTGTCACTAAAGCATATGGTAGTTAATAGCCTCCCCCTTTGCTGAGAATGGTGTTTGCAAATACTATACGTACACAAATATTTTGAATAATTAAGGTGCAATTTAGTTGTCAGGTCAACTCATCTCCCACTTAAACAGAAACATGTTGAAGCTGTGGTAACAACGTAACAGCTTGCCGTCGTCCGCCGACCTCCACACTCCCTCTCCCCGCACTTTGTCATGGATTAAAGATGTCCACTGACAGATTCTAATAAAGGAGATCTTGCCGCAACTGTGAATGGTGAGTGCCACTTGCTTTTTTCTTCAAACGAACTATGTTATATTGTTTTGGCGTGCACCTCAGCAGCTGAAGGGAGTAATCAGTGGTGACATAGCACATGCTGCTTTCCCTGAATTGAAGTGGTAGTGCCCGGTATTTTCTTATTCATAAAGAAACATGTTGCTGCAACCCCACCAACAAAATTGTTTTTTTATAAATTGTGTTGTTTATTGTGTGGACCTGCCCAACACACATTCATAACCTGTATTTACTGTTCACCAATAGCACATGTAACCAGCGTTAATATGCGTCTACTTATCTTATGGCAGCCGGAACTCTGGGTATGTTAGCCCTGGGTAGCAACACACACCATGTATATAGTGCCGTCGATAGGTAGTTTGTTACGGTTGGGTTAAGCTGGAATATGCACATAGGGGCCACACATCGTGCTATTTGCAATATTTTAATTTTGGCCACCAAGACACAATATACCGTGTTCTGGAACTTGACTGCTGTATGTTGATGGATGTCACACACATCATTATTGTAATGATGTTGATGGCCTCACACAAAGCCTGGGATGTACCACCAAAATAGTACTTATGATCTGTTTAACAAATGAACAATTAAGTGTAATCAATGTATGTGTTTAAAATACATTGCACGCATGTAGTATATGAATTGTTGGAAATGTCTTGTGTGCTTTTTATGACTTGTGTGAATGTTGATGGGCTGTTGAAATTCTTTTTATTTGTGCTTGTCAACAGGTTTCTTGCAACAGGGGAGTCCTATGGCTCCCTGCATTATCAATTCAGGATTGTCCGACCGACCATCACCAAGATGATCCCAGAAGTCTGTGAGGTGCTGTGGTCGAAGTTGCAGCCATTGGTCATGCCTCCACCCACCAGGCACACCTGGCTTCAAAATACTGTGCTCTTTGAGGAGCAAGCACAGTTTCCTCACTGCATGGGTGCCTTGTAGACAGGAGTGAAGTGCATCACACTATGACTGACAGCCTTGTAGACAGGAGTGAAGTTCGTCACACTGACTGATAGCCTTGTAGACAGGATTGAACTGTGTAACACTAGATAGGAGTGAAGTTTGTGACACTGACTGACAGCCTTGTAGACAGGATTGAAGTTCGTCACACTGACTGATAGCCTTGTAGACAGGATTGAACTGTGTAACACTAGATAGGAGTGAAGTTTGTGACACTGACTGACAGCCTTGTAGACAGGATTGAAGTTCGTCACACTGACTGACAGCCTTGTAGACAGGATTGAACTGTGTCACACTGACCGACAGCCTTTTAGACAGGAGAGAAGTGCATCACACTGACTGACAGCCTTGTAGACAGGAGTGAAGTGCGTCATACTGACCGACAGCCTTGTAAACAGGAGTGAACTGCGTCACACTATGACTGGCAGTTCAAATTCCTGCCAATATCACAGCTGCGGTGACTAATGAGAGAGGCGACATTCAACCGCACGCCAAGCTGCGCTACTTCTCTGATTGGTCGCTGTGGCCGCGGAGACCAATCAGCAAAGTGGTGCAGCTTGGCAGGAAATATGAATCCTGCGCTGCTGATTGGTCGCTGCGGTGGCCAATCAGCAGCGCAGAATTCATATTTCCCGCCAAACCGAGCCGCTTCACTGATTGGTCGCTGCGGCTGTGGCGACCAGGGAAGTAGCGTGGCTTGGCGCGCGGTTTGAATTCCGTATCTCTCATTGGTCACTGCGTTGACTAATGAGAGGCTCGGTGCACGGTTTGAATGCCGCATCTCTCATTGTTCGCCGCGGCGACCAATGAGAGAAACGGCATTCAAGCCGCGCTACTTCTCTGATTGATCACAGCGGCCTCAGCGACCAATCAGCGAAGTGGCGCAGCTTGGCGGGAAATATGAATCCCGCGCTGCTGGTTGGTCGCTGCTAGGTGGGGGATTTGAATCCCACTCGGGGTACTACCACTGCGAGAAGCCGGGAGATGATCTGCATCTCCCGGCTGTCTCGCCGTGGATCTCTGTGCGGCGGCGACCAATCAGCGAAGTGGCATGGCTTGGCGGGAAATATGAATTCCGCGCTGCTGATAGCGGCAACCAATCAGCGACACAGGATTTATATTTCCCGCCAAGCTGCGCCACTTCGCTGATTGGTCGCCGCTGCCACGGCGACCAGAGACGTAGTGCGGCTTGGCGGGGGATATGAATCCCGCTCGGGGTACTACCGCTGCGAGAAGCCGGGAGATGACCAGCTAACGCCGGTCATCTACCGGCTGGCTTGCCGGGGACCTCTGTATGGCAGTACATGAGCCGCGGCACAAATTATGAACGCCGCGCTACTTCTCTGATTGGTCAATGCAGCTGAATTGACCAATCAGCGAAGCGGTGCGGCTTGGCGGTAAATATGAACCATGCTTTGCTGATTGGTCCCTGCTTAGAGCGGCGACCAATCAGCGGCACGGGATTCATATTTCACCAATCAGAGAAGTAGCGTGGCTTGTTGGGGGATTTTAATCCAGCTCACGGTACTACCTCTGCGAGCAGCCAGGAGATGACTGGCTGACACCGAACATCTCCCGGCTGGCTCGCCGCGGACCTCTGTACATGAGCTGTGGTGCGAATTTTGAATGCACGCGGCTCATCTGCATATGCTGCACTCATTGGCCGCCGCATCTGCCGGCGACCAATGAGCGCTGGCGCGCCATTTAGTCGACAGACAGACACAATTAGGCAATTATATAGTAGATATACAGTTGTGGCCAAAAGTATTGACAACCCTGCAATTCTGTCAGATAATACTCAGTTTCTATCTGAAAATGATTGCAATCACAAATTCTTTGGTATTATTATATTCATTTAATTTGTCTTAAATGAAAAAACACAAAAAGAATTGTCCTAAAGCCAAATTGTATATAAATCCACACTAAACATTAAAAATGGGGTGGACAAAAGTATTGGCACTGTTAGAAAAATCATGTGATGCTTCTCTAATTTGTGTAATTAACAGCACCTGTAACTTACCTGTTGCACCTAACAGGTGTCGGCAATAACTAAATCACACTTGCAGCCAGTTGACATGGATTAAAGTTGACTCAACCTCTGTCCTGTGTCCTTGTGTGTACCACATTGAGCATGGAGAAAAGAAAGACGACAAAATAACTGTCTGAAGACTTGAGAAACCAAATTGTGAGGAAGCATGAGCAATCTCAAGGCTACAAGTCCTCCTCCAAAGACCTGAATGTTCCTGTGGCTACCGTGCGCAGTGTCATCAAGAAGTTTAAAGCCATGTCACTGTGGCTAACCTCCCTAGATGGGGACGGAAAAGAAAAATTGACGAGAGATTTCAATGAAAGATTGTGCGGATGGTGGATAAAGAACCTTGACTAACATCCAAACAAGTTCAAGCTGCCCTGCAGTCCGAGGGTACAGCAGTGTCAACCCGTACTATCTGTCGGCGTCTGAATGAAAAGGGACTGTATGGTAGGATACTCAAGAAGACCCCAATTCTTACCCCAAGACATAAATAGCCAGGCTGGAGTTTGCCAAAACGTACCTGAGAAAACCTAAAACGTTTTGGAAGAATGTTCTCTGGTCAGATGAGACAAAAGTAGAGCTTTTTGGGTAAAGGCATCAACATAGAGTTTACAGGAGAATAAAAGAGACATTCAAAGAAAAGAACACGGTCCCTACAGTCAAATATGGCAGAGGTTCCCTGATGTTTTGGGGTTGCTTTGCTGCCTCTGGCACTGGACTGCTTGAGTGTGTGCATGGCATTATGAAGTCTGAAGACTACCAACAAATTTTGCAGCATAATGTAGGGCCCAGTGTGAGAAAGCTGGGTCTTCCTCAGAGGTCATGGGTCTTTCAGCAGGACAATGACCCAAAACACACTTCAAAAAGCACTAGAAAATGGTTTGAGAGAAAGCACTGGAGACTTCTAAGGTGGTCAGCAATGAGTCCAGACCTGAATCCCATAGAATACCTGTGGAGAGATCTAAAAATGGCAGTTTGGAGAAGGCACCCTTCAAACATCAGGGACCTGGAGCAGTTTGCCAAAGAAGAATGGTCTAAAATTCCAGCAGAGCATTGTAAGGAACTCATTGATGGTTACCGGAAGCGGATGATCGCAGTTATTTTGGCTAAAGGTTGTGCAACCAGATATTAGGCTGAGGGTGCCAATACTTTTGTCATGCCCATTTTTGGAGATTTGAGTGAAATGATCAATGTTTTGCTTTTTGCTTCATTCTCTTTTGTGTTTTTTCATTGAAGACAAATTAAATGAAGATAATAATACCAAAGAATTTGTGATTGCAATCATTTTCAGGAAGAAACTGAGTATTATCTGACAGAATTGCAGAGGTTTCAATACTTTTGGCAACAACTGTATATATACAGCACTCCTCTCCCCATATATATATGCAGCACTCCCCTCCCCCATATATATACACAACACTCCCTTCCCTCATATACACTGTGTGTAGAATTATTATGCAAATGTGGCACCCTGGTTGGGGCACCCCAGGAACTCTTAGGACACAATGGAGTAGTACACAGCAAGCAGCCCCACTTACTAACACTACTTACAACACCCCTTTCACCCCAGTCCTGTAGGGGGAGCTCCATTGGTTGCCTTAAGCCATTTCCACCTATAAATACGGGTCTTGGAGGGAGAAACAGTGGAGTGTGCAGTCACTTTAGAACTGTGAACAGCTAGGAGAGCTGACCTAGTACTGGTGCCACACTAGGCCCATACCGGCACACCCGTGAAGTGGTAGACCCTCGCAATAGGGGTCATAGGAGCAGGAGGCAAATACAGAAAGAGGGACAAAGGAGTTACTTTGACTTCCCCTAACAATCCGGTCACTGGGTCCGAGCTGCAGGAGCCATAGCGCAGGCTGCAGAGAAACCAGCACCTCAACAAGGGAGTCTATCTCCTTGGACACCTGAAGCACCACCAGATGAGAGCCCGGAAGTGAGAATTCCACAATAATCCTTTATAGTGCTCTCAGTGCAGAAAGCTCAGGCGTACTTAGGGCCATGTCACACACGCAAATATTTGTGCAGATATTGTTTGCAGATCTCTGGTTGCAGTGAAATCATGGACACATTGTTCTATTTTGTGGCCGTGTACAAATGGAACAATGTATCCATGATTTCACTGCAACCTGAGATCTGTGAACAATATCTGCACAATTATCTGTGTGTGTGACGTGGCCCTTAGTCACACCAGAAAGTGCAACACTGGTTCGGTAGGATTCCATGTCCTCCAGACCCCCTAGAAGCTACGTATATCAGGAAGCCTATACCACTGCTTGCTGTGGAACCTCCAGAAGTGTCTACTTCATCGCTCAGTCGAGTGTACCTGATAACACCAGTAAAAGCTACTGAAAAGACTTTATGTGTTTGTGCATTCTTCCCGGGATATCACTAAAAACTAACTGAGATGCCGTTTTCCATCCAGAGCAGCTCCTGGCCCCGGGGATTACTGCTCATCCTGTGGGGATCATCCCATCTAGCTGCCGCACATCCCCCAGAGGCGCAAGCAGCACCGGTGCCATCACCGGACACCCACAGATGGCTTCACCACAATCAAGACTTTATCCCAATCCAGTATCCCTTTTTATTTGACCACCAGGCCCCACAGCCACAGGCGTGGAACCGTGACAAGTGAAGCATCACCTGAGACCTGAGAATCCGGCAACGGTGAGTCACAAATGAGTATTTTGATCAGATGATACTATTTATACATGTTGTCCTACTCCAAGCTGTATAGGCTTGAGAGCCAACTACCAATTAAGTAAATCAGGTGATGTGCATCTCCGTAATGAGGAGTGTGGTGTAATGACATCAACACAATATATAAGGTGTGCTTAATTATTAGGCAATTTGCCTTTCTTTAGGCAAAATGGGTCAGAAGAGAAATTTGACGGCCTCTGAAAAGTCCAAAATTGTGAGATGTCTTTCAGAAGGATGCAGCAGTCTTGAAATTGCCAAACTTTTGAAGTGTGATCACCGAACAATCAAGCATTTCATGGCAAATAGCCAACAGGGTCACAAGAAGAAGAAGAGTGTTGGGCAAAAAAGGTGCAAATTAACTGCCCATGAATTGAGGAAAATCAAGCGTGAAGCTAACAAGATTACATTTGCCACCAGTTTTGCCATATTTCAAAGCTGCAATGTTAGTGGAATATCAAAATGCACAAATTGTGCTATACTCAGGGACATGGCCAAGGTAAGGAAGGCTGAAAAACGACCACCTTTGAACAAGAAAGATAAGATAAAACGTCAAGACTGGGCAAAGAAATATCTTAAGACTGATTTTTCAAAGGTTTTATGGACTGATGAAATGAGAGTGACTCTTGATGGTCCAGAGGCTGGATAAGCAAAGGCAGAGAGCTCCACTCCGACTCAGACGCCAGCAAGGTGTAGGTGGGGTACTGGTAAAGGCTGGTATCATCAAAAATGAACTTGTGGGACCTTTTCGGGTTGAGGATGGAGTGAAGGATGGAGTGAAGGATGGAGTGAAGCTCAACTCCCGGACCTACTGCCAGTTTCTGGAAGACAACTTCTTCAAGCAGTGGTACAGGAAGAAGTCGGTATCGTTCAAGAAAAACATGATTTTCATGCAGGACAATGCTCCATCACATGCATCCAACTACTCCACAGCGTGGCTGGCCAGTAAAGGTCTAAAAGATGAAAAAATAAAGGCATGGCCCCCTTGTTCACCTGATCTGAACCCCACAGAGAACCTGTGGTACCTCCTAAAATGTGAGATCTACAGGGAGGGAAAACAGTACACCTCTCGGAACAGTGTCTGGGAGGCTGTGGTGGCCGCTGCACGCAATGTTGTAAACAGATCAAGCAACTGACAGAATCTATGGCTGTTGAGTGTCATCATAAAGAAAGGTGGCTATATTGGTCACTAATTTTTGGGGGGGTTTGTTTTTGTATGTCAGAAATGTTTTTTTTTCTAAAGTTTGTGCAGTTATATTAGTTTACCTGGTGAAAATAAACAAGTGAGATGGGAATATATTTGGTTTTTATTAAGTTGCCTAATAATTCTGCACAGTAATAGTTACCTGGACAAACAGATATCCTCCTAAGATAGCCAAATAAAAAAAAACCCACTCGAACTTCCAAAAATATTACGCTTTGATATTTATGAGTCTTTTTGGTTGATTGAGAACATAGTTGTTGAGCAATAATAAAAATAATCCTCTAAAATACAACTTGCCTAATAATTCTGCACACAGTGTATATACAGCACTCATACATATACAGTACTTCCCTCCCCATATACAGCACTCACCTCCCTATGTAGATACAGCACTGCCCTCACCATATATATACAGCACTCCCCTCCCCATATTTATACAGCATTCTCCATACATATATAGCACTCCCCTCCCCATATAGATACAGCACTGCCCTTTCCATATGTGTATATATATACCCAGTATATACACACACAACACTCTCCTCCCCATATATATACAGGACTCCCTTCCCCATATACATACAGCAGTCCCCTCCCCCATATATACAGCACTCCCCTCCACATATATATACAGCATTGCTCTTCCCATATATATAAAGCACTGCTCTTCCCATATATATACAGCACTCCCCTCCCCCATATATATAAAGCACTGCCCTCCCCATATACATACAGCACTGCCCTCCCCATTTTTATACAGCATTCTCCATACATATATAGCACTCCCCTCCCATATAGATACAGCACTGCCCTTTCCATATGTGTATATATATATATCCAGTATATACACACACAACACTCTCCTCCCCATATATATATACAGGACTCCCTTCCCCATATACATACAGCAGTTCCTTCCCGCATATATACAGCACTCCCCTCCACATATATCTACAGCACTCCTCTTCCCACATATATACAGCACTGCTCTTCCCATATATATATACAGCACTCCCCTCCCCCATATATATACAGCACTCCCCTCCCCATATGTATACAGCACTCCCCTCCTTCATATAAATACCGCACTCCCAATACATATACAACACTCCCCTCCCGATACATCCAGCACTCCAGCACTGCTTTCCCCTATTTATATACAGCACGCCCCTCTCCCTGTATGTATACAGCATTCCCCTCCCCATTTATATACAGCACTCCCCTCCCCATTTATATACAGCACTCCCCTCCCCATTTATATACAGCAATCCCCTTCCCCTCATATATACAGCACTGCCTTCCTCCATATTGTGAGGCACCGCCGGCATGCTCCCATGACCGGGGTGCATCACATGCAGGATCAGTATAGGATCCTGTTCACATGAGCCGTTTTTTAACCGTATGCGTGCTGTGTAATCATGTCCGGCACCCAGTATGTCAGTGCCTGAAGGAATCATGAGACCAATGAGCAGCTGAGAGCATTGTGTGTACTGTGTGAGCCTACCCGGAACACAGGGAGTTAAACAAGCTGTGTGTGTGCTGTAGAGATGAGGCACATAGATGAGCAGCTGTATAGGAACTAGAGGAGGCTGATTACTAGCAGCCAAGTGAGTGTGTCCGTGTGGGCGTGGCAGGCACGATAAGAGTCTGCCAGCTGAGTGAGTGAGGGAGGATACAGACTTCTGAGATTCATTCAGCCTGAGTCCAGGGAGAGACTCAGACATTCAGAGATGCAGATCCAGTCTGTGTGAGGGACTGAGAGAGATAGTCCAGACCGCCATGATGAGAGATGGTGAAGGGAGCGTGCTAGCTCCATACCGGTAGCTAGGACCGGGGTCGTGACAGCTCCTGGAGTGGGGAAGCTGTGGATGACCCAGGTGGACTCTGGTCCAGACATGGGGCGAAACACGTCCGGGAAGGAGCCTCGTGGGGATGCTTGGTGGACCCATGACCCAGGTAGAGAGACCCGGATCTGTGCCCGGTAAGGCGGCAGTTCCCATGTGATGGAGTGAGCTGTTGGTCGCGTGTGAATCATGCCAGGCGGGCACAACCGCCGTTGGGTCCGACTAGGCAGTCGGTAATGGACCCGTGGACGTATGTGAGGGCTTAGGTAAAAGTGCCCTGGATGAGAGACGATGGCCTATGAGTAAGAGCCTTGTATAATGTTGTGGGAGAGACCCAGCCAGTATGGATGATAGATTGAAGGCGATCCATCCCTGGTGGATGAGAGGGAGGCTTGCTTGCTTCATACAGGAGGCACCCGTCCTTCAATAGAATGTATGTACCTGTGGCCAGACGCAGGGGTTAAGAAGGCTCCTAGAAACTAGAAAGGGTAACCATGGCTGATCTGGGAGGGTTCTACTCAGATGCAGGGTACAGTCGTCGACCTGGAGACCTGCCACAAGATGGGGGTCTGGTGGCCCGTACCGTGGTGAGGAGGCCATGGTGACGCATAGTTAGCCCGGGTTCTACGGTTGACCAGGTCCCTGTTATGGTCATGGAGGAGCCACAGTCCATGGATGGATTATGATGGGCTGTGAGCGGGGTGAAAAGGCATGTGGTCCATGAATGTAGTAGGATGGATTACATGTGGTATGGAAGGTCCCGGTCAGGCTGGAGTCCTGACTACGGGTGAATATGGAGTCATCATGCTGGGTAACTAAAGCCGGTTGGCTGGTACCGCCACTGGGGCCCACAGGTCCTGTTGAAGGGTATGTAGCAATGGTCAGAAGCAGGGGTTAGAAGGGCTCCTAGAGTGGGGAAACCGTGGTTGAACCAGGTGGGCGCTGATCCGGACGTGGGGCGAAACAAGTCCGGAAAGGAGCCCCTTGGGGAAACATGGAGTACCCGTGACTCAGGTTGCTCAATCCCTGTTCTGAACCTAGAGGAGTCATCGTGCGGGGTAACTAAAGCCGGGCGGCTGGTAGCGCCATTGGGACCCACAGGGCCTGTTGACAAGGGTGGAATTATGTAAGACAAATGTATGTATTTTAAAGGTCTGTGTAGAGTATAGATAGGCTGGAGGCCGTGATCACCACGGGAGCTGTCGGTAGTGCTCCAATGGGGAAAGAGTCGTGGTGACAGGTCCCGGTGATCGTAAGTGCAATATGGTTGAATGTTATGTGTAATGTAAATGTATTATGTGAAGTATTTATGTTCAAATGTTTAATGCACTACCCGGGTTATGAGATGTAATTGAGTAATAACCGGGTAGTCATTTGCAAAATTATACACGTGTTGGCGTCATTGCGCAGCAAGCGAGTCCCATGGCTCGCTGCCTTACAATAAATATACAGCACTGCCTTCATTTAAAAAAAAAAAGTAAATACTCACATGTCTCCTCGGTTCTCATTGTCTGCTCCGTTCACCTTCAGTGTGTCTCCTGGCCATTACACTGCTCATCGCTCCCTGCTGTGCTGAGCTATGCAGACACTGTAGAGCAGCAGACAAAGCAGCCAGGACCCGGAAGAAGGCTACCCCTGGCAGCAGTGGCCAGGACTATGGGAGCGGCATCTGTGGGGTGGCCTGCACTACCACAGTGCACCCCCACGGATGCTGCCTCTCTGCTTCAGGCGGCAACCCCTGGTGGTTGACATACAGCTCAAGTCACCTCGTGGCTGGTGCGCCCCTGCGTTTCAAACTTTCTCTGTGTTGCTGTGTTGGTTATGTGTGCCAACAGCCGAGGTGGACTCATCATTGACTAACTTATCTTCCATGTTATCCTCCTTAACAATTGAGATTGTAACCTGACCTGATGGCAACTGTGTCTCACCATCATCATCCTAAACATCTGGAGTCAGTAAATCAGGTTCCTCAAAGTGAATTTCTTCTGGCCGTGGGCCCACAAATACTTTTGCATCAACGCTCCCAAACCTCCCTAATGTATAGAGGGCCCTCCTAAATGAATAGACGAGGGCCCCTCCCAAAGTATAGAGGAGGGACCACTCACATGTTTAAATAAGAGCGGTCCCTCCAAAACAAATGTTACAGGGCCATCTCTGGGTCCCAAGCAATCTCAAGTTTCCTGCCTACTGCAGGCCTCCTGAACATTTGAATTTAGGGCCGCAAAATGTCATGGAGGTGGAGGAGGAGGAGGGTTTTGCCCAACACTACGATGGGCACATTGTTAAATGCTATGGAATATTCATTCCACTGTCTGAGTCTCAATGAGGGAGTGACTGTCCAAATTTCGAAGTAAGAGCGGTCCCTCCAAAACGTATGTTACAGGATTGCCTGAGGCCTCTGAAGTCTAAGATCAAGATACCTACTGGTACGTTGCAGGTGGCCTTGTAAAGTGCTGGGGAATAGCTAAGTAAAAATGATGTATGACAAGGAGACCTACAAAATTCATGATCCAGGGCCCTCCCACTTATAAAGGGCAAAAAAAATCTACAACAATACATGTGAACAAACGCTAAAAGTGATAATTTTTGTTTCTCCTGTTTATTTAGCCTTGTATACAATTGATTATGCATGAAAACCTGTTTGAGAACCTTTTTTGGTCTGTTAATAGAGATGAGTGATGTTCGATCGAACATGTTCACCAATTTCAAATTCAACCTGTTTTGGACTATGTTTGAGTGGTTCGACGAATGCAAATGATTTGCTAAAAATTCGGTAATTCGAGATTATGTTTGATAACAGTGTGTTAACGAAAAGCATTACTGAATTTTCACAGTAATGCTTTTGTTCAATGTTATTATGAGTCTGTGTATAAGAATAGTGGGCGGGAGGGGAGCAGGGGAGATGTCTGTGGTCAAATAATTGCAGATCTCCATTTTTTTACTTTCCCGCACTTAGTGTGGGTGGTCCAGTCTGTCAGCTTATCAGCATGCATAAAACAAAATGCACTTTTTGCACACAAGGGCTGGTGTAATTGGCTGGCTATATCACATGTCCTTGCCATATAAGAACCAGTCATTTCCCTTCCTCCCCATTATCTCAGTTTTGAAGCTCAGTGTCAGATGCCACCTGCTGCTGCTGTGTGTGCTACAGAGAAAGATATTTTTATATCAATTCCATTCCAAGTTACATAGAGAGAGAGAGATAGTAGGTTTAGGGACTCCTTCCGAAAACAGCAATTTTTAGGGCTTAAAAGCACTGTTTGCCAGGCAGGTGGGTTCCAGTGCTGTGTTGAAATCTACTGTACGAGCATTGATCCTGTGCTTTGTAAGTGTTTTTTACAGCATCTGGGCAAATGTAGCCGAGCAAATTCTTTTTGGCTATTAGCCGTACAGTGTAGAAAGCTACACCTCCTGTGTTTGCAAGCCTTTTTTTACTGCATCTAGCCAAATCTAGCCAAGCAAATCCATCTTGGCTAGTAGCACTTTTAAAATTACCTATATGTCAAATGAGTTTGAGAGACAAATACAAGGTATAAAACATCACTTTATTGGGATAATACAAACATTTTTTAAAACATTATTACATAAGATGAAAATTACTCATATTGAATCCCACCAGAAACCAAGACACCCCGTAATTTTATTACCAAATACACATGATGTTTCTCAAAAATGTTTGGGATATTTCTTTATTTTCTGTCTACAGATTTCATAACAAGCAACTGAAATATCCAAAATACCCTTTTGTGGATACCAAGACCACCAAATAAGTGATGTAATTTTAGAAAATTATAGTGCTATGACAATGCAAAAGGCTAGTACCATACTGTGAAACTATAAAGAATCACCAAAAGGTGAAATTAAATGAATATATACTAAACTTATATGTGTATTACACTCACAATTTACAGTGACAATAAAGCAGGTTTAAAAATTCCCACTGTGCCTGCTATATTCAATGTTCTTCTTGAAGAAGCCTGGAGCGAAACACGTCAAGGGTGAGCAATTGTCCCTGCAGGACCGATATTTAGGTCTTGACCCCCTCTCATGGATTTATTTTAATATGCATGTAGTATATATTAGGGTTAGTATTTCTTTATATCTGTCCACTATTGAGCTGCACAGCAACTAGCAGCGAGTATAAGATTGTAGCAGCCTATAGCTCTACTCTTAAAGGGCACGTTTTTCTCTGCATACTGTGTTGTAGCGTGGCAGTGCACTGAGAGAGGCAGTAATTGTATTACATCTATAAATTGTTATGGTGTGCGTATGGAGGTGATATTTATATTTACCACCACAAGAGTGAAGACTTTACTTCCTTGCACCTATTTATATATTGATGCACTGCACACCTAAGATCATAGCATTTATATGAGCGCAGTAATCTTATCCATTAGCCCTGATTAAGATTTGAGGTATACCTGATAGTTTTTGAAATAAGCAATAAAAATCCCCAAGGCGAATAATATCAATCCCCTTAAGTGAACAATTTTGGTGATATAGACAACAACACTGTTTACACTGTAAACGTTAATTGCTCACGTTAGTGGTTTATCACTTTGCACATACACATAAATTTAGTATAAATTTATTTTGATTTGTACAGCACTTTATCATCTTGCACATTGAATATAGCAGGCACAGTGGTTATTTTTAAACCTGCTTTATTGTCACTGTAAATTGTGAGTGTAATACACATATAAGTTTAGTATATATTCATTTAATTTCACCTTTTGGTGGTTCTTTATAGTTTCACAGTATGGTACTACTAGCCTTTTGCATAGTCACACTATAATTTTCTAAAATTACATAACTTATTTGGTGGTCTTGATATCCACAAAAGGGTATTTTGGATATTTCAGTTGCTTGTTATGAAATCTGTAGACAGAAAGTAAAGAAATATCCTAAACATTTTTTGAAAAACATCATATGTATTTGGTAATAAAATTACGGGTGTGTCTTGGTTTCTGGTGGGATTCAATATGAGTAATTTTCATCTTATGTAATAATGTTTTTAAAAAATGTTGTATTATCCCAATAAAGTGATGTTTTATACCTTATATTTGACTCTCAAACTCATTTGACATATAGGTAATTTTCTCTGAAATTCGAAGTTTAGCCTTAGAAGATATTTAAGTGGCCACAATATAGGTTCATAGTAGCACTGTTAGTCAGGCAGGTGTGTAGCACTGCTGTGTAGAAAGCTACACCTCCTGTATTTAGATGCCTTTTTTTACTAAATCTGGTCAATTCTAGTCAAGCAAATCCCTTTTGGCTAGTAGCACTGTTTACTAAGCAGGTGTGTAGTACTGCTTGTGCAGAAAGCTACATCTCCTTTGTTTGCAAGCATTTTTTTATTGCATCTGGCCAAATCTAGCCAAGCAAATCCTTATCGGCTAGTAGCATTGTTGTGAGCACTACAAAGATGGTTAGATAGTGATTTCATTCCAAGTTAGATAGAGATATAGTTAGTAGATTTAGGGACTACTTCCAAGAATAGCCCTTTTATAGGGCTTAAAAGCACTGTTTTGCATAGCACTGGAACAGACGTGCCGGCAAACAGTGCTTTTAAGCCCTAAAAAGGGCTGTTCTTGGAATACAGAAAATTTGTTTATCACTGGTTCGATGGACAAAAAGTTTAAATATTCAAAAACAGGGGCAGGAGTGTAAGGGATAGGTTTTGTGCTCAGAGAGCCCTACTCAAGTCAAGCAACAAACAGCAAGGAGACCCCAACAACAGTCTTCATTTGTCAAAAAAATTAAGCACAGCCTACATTTAAGTGTCACTGAAAAGCCCCATGTGCTTATATGTCAGCGAACTACCAGCAGCGCTTAACACACGTTTAGACAGAATGCTGGCTGCAGGTTACAACAATATCTCCAAGACATGAGTGGCTAGCTCAGGCCATTTTTCCAGTTTTAAAACCCAAAATTCACAAGGGTCCAGCGTCACAGTCATGGCATTGATATTCAGCTGTAGATACTCCTGTACCATCCTCTCTAGGTGTTCACTATGTGTCAGACTTACGGTATTCTCTCTTTTGGCATTAAAAAGGATGGTCTAAAAAAAAGGTGAAACGATTCTACAATATTGCTTTTACCGGATACACTGTTACTGTTACCGTTTGAGTGATGACGACTCGACGTTCCCCCGGATTGGAAAGGTAGAACTGCAATATTCACTTTGTGCACCACTGGTATTTTGGGGAAAGGCAGAATTAAGATTGTGTAAAAGCTTCTGTTGATACTCCTGCATGCGTGCGTCCCTTTCCAGGGCGGGAAGCATTTGGCCAAATTTACACCTGTACCAGGGATTTAACAGAATTCGAAGTAATGCCGACTACTGGGTTGCAACAATAACATTCTGAGAATCATGTTGCAGGTAGTGCAGCAAGAAGGCACTCATGTCTTACACATACCGAGAGCGTGCCCAATGAGAGGTACCTGGTGGTCTAGTGGGGACCTTAACTGAAGTGTGGGGGGTTTTACCGCTAACCCTTAGTTCATAATGTTTTAGTGTATTGTTCTTTTATTTTACATTCATGTATTGTCATCACCATATTATGTATCTTGCAGGTTTTAATTGTAAGTGCCATAATTCAATTGTATGTACTATAGTTTCTTATTAGCGCTTAGGACAGGGTTAAAATGCCAAGTCTGTAAATATAGCCCTGGCACACAAAAAAGATGAGGAGATTTTTGGTATCTTACTGTGTTCTTTATTATAAAGGTTGACAAGAACAAGTTGTATCACACAATGTTTCGGCTCAAGGCGAGCCTTTCTCAAGGGAATCTGTGCATTACATGGATAAACATAAAAAACAAGAATAAGTATGAAACAAATGCAATAAAATTGTCTTAGGTGTTCCGTGACTAGAGGGTGTTTCAATGTGATAAACGGTTATCATGGTGGTGATGGGATGTGAGTGGTCCTCAAAGTGGAAAGAGAGTGTCTGTGTAATGGTGCTTGTGTTGAGTGTGGTGAGGGGGGTGTACTTGTGATGTGAGAGAATCTGAAAGAGAGTGAAAAAAGCATGATTTAAAAGAGAATGAGGGCATGATGGGTGAAAAAAGGAGAATTAGAAAGAGAGAAATGAGAGAGGAGGGTAGGAGCAGTGGATAAAGGTAGAGGTGTAGTTCAGAGAGCATGCCTAAGTTGAGGGAGTCTACCGGGAGGAGGGAAGTACCTTGTGGATGTGGTTAGAGCATGTGGGTAGGTTCCCATATGAGCATCCGCTCAGGCCAGTACCTGTAAATAGTGGCATAATATGTATTAGGATCACCTTATAGTTAATCTACAGAGTAACGTGTATGTGGAGCTTCATCTATAGAGGTTGTAAAGTGAGTGTCTATGTTGGTATAAGCACTAGCAGTCTATGCGTGAGTACTAGGATACCAGAATGCAGATTCGTCCTCCATCGTCCTTCGTGCTCCTGCACCTTCATCAACAATTTGGCTGCTACCATGCGCCCTCATTTAACCCTCTCCCTCACACTCCCATGCCAGCCGCCTTTGTGCTGCCAACGGTCTGGACCTTTGAGATCTTGCTATCCATTCCTCATACACCTCCCCTACTTCCTCCCCTTCCTCTTGGCCCTCCACCTGACTCCGAATACTGGTTAAAGTGTGCTACAGCATGTAGATGACCGGAATAGTCATGTTGATAATGGCATCGTCAGTGCTAAACATCTTAGTAGCCATTTCAAAACTGCAGAAGTGAGCAGACATCCTTGATCTGAGACCACTCCTGCAGCGTGATTTGCCCCACCTATGGATGACGTTGGCCAGGCTATGCATAATAATATACTGCACCTGGGCTTGTCGCTGCTGCTACAGTCACTGCAACATGTGCAGAGTGGAATTCCACCATGTCGGCACATCGCATTTCAGGCCGTGAACCGGCAGGCCGAAAGAGTTCTGTAGTGATGCATGTCATTGAGCTGTGGAATGCGATCAGCGGAAGTGAGCACAAAGCAATCGTGCCCTCTGTAGAAGCACATCTAGGCCGGGATGGTGGGCTAGAATTTGCTGGACAACCAGGTTCAAGACGTGAGCCATACAAGGCACATATGAATGATAGAAGGAGCGGTGTTAGAATGTGGTGCTAGGTAACACAAGATCAAGCCTTCATAGAATTACCTTAAGTTTATTACACAAAGCTGCAGGGTGCGACCACAACGCGTTTCGACACACAAATCGGCGTCTTTCTCAAGTGGATGAGGGGCCCCTGCTCAACCCTCTCTTATATATACCTATCACATGATATTAACTAGTCATTCATTAGCAACATCTGTTACACTCATTATACTCTCCTATGCTAGTTGTTATTACTGCAATAGGCTACAAGCTCTATGTATACATTCTAAATCATAATGTCATATTTTAAATGACAACATTTCTGACAATATTGGTAAAACACATTATAAAACCTAATAAAAAATGATAAAAAGAGGCGCATTAGCAATCTCTTAAAGAATTTCACAAATGATTCATTGACTCTATATAACCTAAAACATGGATCTCATGGATCCAGCTGGATTAGGGCATCAAACAGAAAAACCTATAAGAGGGCACACTCCTTAATTGTCTAGAAGAAAAGTGCCAGACCAATCCATTGCAAATATTTTATTATATCAAAGAAATAATTACATAATATTATTAGACAAATTACACCCAGTGAAAAGAGGGGATACAGGATTAGGAACATTAAAAACAAAGCATCATGTAGGGGGTAAGGGGTGCACTGTACAGGGGTCAACAATTGATTATATTAAGAATTTTCAGCAAGTTGGACTAAAGTGCAGCTAGTGTAAACCGATATCGTTCAGGGAATACGATGATACAAGTATAAGGGGGCTATGAATTACCAGACATCAAATATAGCATTGACTTCAAAAAAACAATATAGAAGTAAAGATGTCCGCCCCACCAGGTCTGCTAAATAGCAGGCCTGGGCTGCACTGGTGATTAGCCAGAAAAGCCCACTTGATACATCAATTTGATATATCAACCATCATAAGAGCATACACAATGTTAGCTGAATACATACCTTGTGACATATTGACTCCAAGATTACAGCACACCCCAGCCTCGACACGTGTTTCTCCGTCAGGCTTCGTCAGGAGGCTAACTAAGACTGATATTGTGCTCCCTCTTATAGCTCTCCCACCATGTGTATGCAATAGTGATGATGACATACCAAAGCAGTGCCGGATTAGACACAAATTAGATAGACAGGGCACACATGTGTCTAGGTCTGGCCTGGCCAATCACTAGGCAGCATTAAGGTTTGTTAAGGACAGAACCACCTGAGATAATCATGTGGCCATTAGAACGGCGCTCATAGCGCATGATGTATGCCGCGTCATCACATCCCGCCCCCGGAGCGCACCGGAAGTGACGCGACGGAGGAGCAAGTCATCCGACGCGTCACCCCGGCAACGCTCCAGAGCGAGGCGCGACGAGAGGCACACAGCGCATGCGTCCAGAGCGCACGGCCGAGAGGACGCATCCCCATGGTAACATACTATACACAGCGTCCATCGCGGATGGAAATTCGATTCACATGGGGATTGTACTATGCTTGGGGAATAGAAAAAAGACCCGGAGATGGATTAGACAGGGTCATGGGACAAATAGGAAACTCATTTTGCTCATATGGAGACACTTTTATAAGGGCCAGATCAACTGTCTAGCCCCCCAGACAAATCACAGTGCTGGAGGCAGGTGCACCCATGAGTGCACAATACAGTAGATGACCAGATTGATAAAAGCAAAACCGAGTCAAATGCCCTGGTTAATCAATCCATTCTAGAATTATATCCAAGCCTAAATCCATTCCCTACTCGGCATACACAGGCCTAATATAGTGTGTGCCCATCCTTAGCACTACAAGGAAGGAACCAAAAACACAAATACAATTTGCACTGGAAAAAAGACAACCTCTTATTGATTCAAACTGTACATCCAATATCTAAATTATAGAGCTATTACTCTGTAACAAAGTACAGTGGGTCCAAATCTAGATGTCTCCGGTCCTATTTCCGTTGGTCGATGATTTAATTAGGTCCAACGCTTAAGGAAAAAACTATCAAAACCAGAGAGTTTATCGTTGGCAAGTAGGCAATAAGGAAGTAGCCAGATCCCCGATACGTTCAGCGTCTCTCACAAGTGCATCCACAATATCAGAAGGAGAATGTGCCGATTTTTTAGCCAGACAGGGGGCTATGGCCCAAACATCAGGACTGGATCCTATTGGTCCGTTCCCCCGTGGTCAAGGACAAAGGCCCCCTTCCCGTTACAATATGCGGAGAAGGAATCAACGCAGGAGAAACTAAAGGTACTGAATTTATCTAGTCATACTCTTACTGACATACAGATTGCTGTATTGTCTAGAGGTTTGTCATTCTCTCCAGTAGAAAAATTTGATTATTTCACACTGGTTAAAGATCTAGAATTGTTTGGCAGGAAGCTAATGCTTAAAAAACAACTTGGGGTTGATAGTTCGTCATCGGTTAGTGATCTGGAAACACAAACTATAAAAGATCTGAATTTGCTTCTTGATGGAGGTTCTCCCGGAACTTCCTCGGGCGAACCCACACATCTGCACGGCCGCTCAACCTATTTCCCGCCCTTCACTACTTGTCCTCAGATTGGAATCTTTCTACATCTTGTTAAGAATGATTTGAAGGATGCCCAATCTGGTAATGTTAGGGACAATTTGACTAGGGCAGAAAGAAAGCTATAAGTGCCCTTAGAGAACTTAGAGACGTAATAATAAAACCAGCATATAAGGGCGGGAATGTGGTTGTGTGGCCTGTGCAGATGTATGAGGATGAGGCCCTAAAACAGTTGGGTGATACTAACTGTTATAAACGAAGTCATAATCCTGCATTAGAATTCAAGGAATCCTTAAGATCATTATTAGATGATGGTGCAGAATGCCATGCAATTTCCCCCAAGATGAGGGATTCATTACTTCCTAATCATCCAACAGTGGCAACTCTATACCTTCTCCCCAAAGTCCATAAGGACCCCCTCACCCCGCCAGGAAGACCCATTGTGTCGGGGGTGGGGAGTCTCTGTGAACCCATATGCCGATTTGTAGATTTCTATCTGAAACCTTGTGTTTCTACTCTTCCATCCTATATACAGGATTCCACGGATGCGCTGAGGAGGATTGAGGGTGTGGAATTGGATCAAGATATGCTTCTGGTTAGCTGTGACGTGGAGTCTCTGTACACCTCCATCTGTCATGGCCAGGGTATTAAGGCAGCCGAGTTCTTTTTAAGCATGACTAATTTGAATCTGGTGCTTATTAAATTTATTTTGAAACTCTTAGAATTCGTACTGACTCACAAATTCTTTTTATTCAAGGACCGCCCCTACCTACAGCTCCAAGGTACAGCAATGGGGGCGGCATGTGCCCCCTCATATGCTAATCTGTTCCTGGGGCTGTGGGAGAGGGAGGTGGTCCTTGATACCCCTGGCCATGACAGGGTTTTGTCATGGATACGTTTTATTGACGACATTCTTTTTGTATGGCAGGGCTCCACGTCACAGCTTGAGGAGTTTATGGAGTCCCTTAACCGGAATGACCACAACATCAAACTTACCTGGAAATGCAGTCCTGAAAGCATTGACTTTCTGGATCTTGCTATTAGGAAGAATTCTAGTGGTAAATTACATACAGATATTTTCAGGAAAAGCACGGCTACCAATTCGCTCCTCCATTTCTCCTCGGCGCATCCTCTACCTCTAAAGAAGTCAATCCCATATGGGCAATTTTTAAGAGCCCGACGGATATGCTCTAATGATAATATCTTTTTAAAACAATCTAGGTCTTTGAAGAAGAGGTTTCAAGTAAGGGGATATCCCCTTCAGGATATCCAAGAGGGGTTTAGACGTGCATATGATCATGAGAGGGATCAGTTACTGATACCTAAGGTGAAAGTACCAGATGAGAATAAGGGACAGACTGTTAGATTCATTACCTCATATAGCTCCCATTGGAAAGAAGTACGGGACTCATTCTCCAGGCATTGGCCTGTGCTCCTTTCTGATGGTGATCTGTCTGGTGCTCTTACCAAGAGGCCGGCAATCACATGGAGGCGTTCTAAGAATTTGAGAGATCTTTTAACAACTAGTCATTACATCCCACCTCGTAGCAAATACATATTTGGAAGTAAAGGCCCACCTTGGGGATCTTTCCCATGTGGTAGGTGCTCTGTATGCACCTTTGTACCAAGGAGCTTCACTTTTGAGAATTCTGATGGTTCAAAATGTTTCAAGATTGTTCATCATGTCACCTGCAGCACGGAAGCTCTTATCTACCACGCTACGTGCCCTTGTGGGCTTATCTATATAGGCCTCACTTCAAGGGCCCTCAAGGATAGAGCTAAAGAACACGTGAGAGATATCAGAAATGCTGCAGGTGAAACTGATGTGATGAAGCTCGAGAAACTAAAAACGTTACCGAAACACTTTTTGAAGTTCCATGATTCTAACCCTAGAGGGCTAACCTTCAAGGGTATCGATAGGGTATATATGGGCGCTCGAGGTGGGGACGTACAGAAACGCCTCCTTCAGAAGGAGACGCGCTGGATGATTCTCTTGAATACTGTCTCACCACATGGTCTCAATGAATCAGTCAGCTTTAAATCCTTTTTATGACTTTTAGTATAAGCTTTTCATGTGATTTTAGGTTTGGGTTTCACTTTTGCTCTGTTATTAGCCGTATGCTTTTTTTAATTGATGTTTTTTCTTCTCTATTTAGTTCTCCCCTGCACTGGATACTGACATCGCTTTTTTGTTTGTGGTCCTGACTATCCGGTTGTGGGAATGTTTGAACAGAAAGAAGAATTTTTTCCTTAAGCGTTGGACCTAATTAAATCATCGACCAACGGAAATAGGACCGGAGACATCTAGATTTGGACCCACTGTACTTTGTTACAGAGTAATAGCTCTATAATTTAGATATTGGATGTACAGTTTGAATCAATAAGAGGTTGTCTTTTTTCCAGTGCAAATTGTATTTGTGTTTTTGGTTCCTTCCTTGTAGTGCTAAGGATGGGCACACACTATATTAGGCCTGTGTATGCCGAGTAGGGAATGGATTTAGGCTTGGATATAATTCTAGAATGGATTGATTAACCAGGGCATTTGACTCGGTTTTGCTTTTATCAATCTGGTCATCTACTGTATTGTGCACTCATGGGTGCACCTGCCTCCAGCACTGTGATTTGTCTGGGGGGCTAGACAGTTGATCTGGCCCTTATAAAAGTGTCTCCATATGAGCAAAATGAGTTTCCTATTTGTCCCATGACCCTGTCTAATCCATCTCCGGGTCTTTTTTCTATTCCCCAAGCATAGTACAATCCCCATGTGAATCGAATTTCCATCCGCGATGGACGCTGTGTATAGTATGTTACCATGGGGATGCGTCCTCTCGGCCGTGCGCTCTGGACGCATGCGCTGTGTGCCTCTCGTCGCGCCTCGCTCTGGAGCGTTGCCGGGGTGACGCGTCGGATGACTTGCTCCTCCGTCGCGTCACTTCCGGTGCGCTCCGGGGGCGGGATGTGATGACGCGGCATACATCATGCGCTATGAGCGCCGTTCTAATGGCCACATGATTATCTCAGGTGGTTCTGTCCTTAACAAACCTTAATGCTGCCTAGTGATTGGCCAGGCCAGACCTAGACACATGTGTGCCCTGTCTATCTAATTTGTGTCTAATCCGGCACTGCTTTGGTATGTCATCATCACTATTGCATACACATGGTGGGAGAGCTATAAGAGGGAGCACAATATCAGTCTTAGTTAGCCTCCTGACGAAGCCTGACGGAGAAACACGTGTCGAGGCTGGGGTGTGCTGTAATCTTGGAGTCAATATGTCACAAGGTATGTATTCAGCTAACATTGTGTATGCTCTTATGATGGTTGATATATCAAATTGATGTATCAAGTGGGCTTTTCTGGCTAATCACCAGTGCAGCCCAGGCCTGCTATTTAGCAGACCTGGTGGGGCGGACATCTTTACTTCTATATTGTTTTTTTGAAGTCAATGCTATATTTGATGTCTGGTAATTCATAGCCCCCTTATACTTGTATCATCGTATTCCCTGAACGATATCGGTTTACACTAGCTGCACTTTAGTCCAACTTGCTGAAAATTCTTAATATAATCAATTGTTGACCCCTGTACAGTGCACCCCTTACCCCCTACATGATGCTTTGTTTTTATTGTTCCTAATCATGTATCCCCTCTTTTCACTAGGTGTAATTTGTCTAATAATATTATGTAATTATTTCTTTGATATAATAAAATATTTGCAATGGATTGGTCTGGTACTTTTCTTCTAGACAATTAAGGAGTGTGCCCTCTTATAGGTTTTTCTGATTCATTGACTCTGATTCTTTAGCAATTTTTTATATAGCAAGTGTTTTAGTAAGGTTTTTAACAAGTTTTTTGCCAAGATTTTTTAGACAAGCTTTAGAGTTAGATGATAATAAAATAAAAATGAATGATGATAAAACAGGGATTTTTAATATTTCAGGGGTAGAATTAACTGAAGAAGAAATAAAAGTGTTAAAACGAGGGCTATCTTATTGTCCAAAATCGCAGATGAACTCCTTTGATCTTTACATTGACTTTAATGAATTTATACGTAAATTAACTGTCCAGAGGCATTTTGCACTTGAAAAAATACAGGGTAAAAAACATATACAAAATGGAAATGAAAAGGATGAAAAGGATGAAAAGAATAATAGTGCTGGAAACTCCGATAATGACTATATCCATGTAAATCCGAGAACATGTAGCAATTTTTACCCAATACACCATCGGGGTCCCCATTTGGAGACATTCCAACATCTTGCTTTAAAAGAAATTCGGAATATTAGTCATACTAAAGGGAAGGATAACCTCACATTAGGAGAAAGACATGCCATAAAAAAAATTAAAAATGAATCATAATCTAATAATAAAGAAAGCCGATAAAGGTGGTGGAATAGTGATAATGAATCGTAATTGGTACTGTAATAAGGGTATCCAAATTTTATCGGATGAAAATTACTATGAAAAAATGACTGGTGACCCTATGGAAAATAATCTTTGGGAATATCGCTCAATGAT
Source organism: Allobates femoralis (assembly GCA_033576535.1). NCBI lineage: Eukaryota > Metazoa > Chordata > Amphibia > Anura > Aromobatidae > Allobates > Allobates femoralis. The sequence goes on from JARQOC010000002.1 coordinate 347,967,613, forward strand.
CAAGGCGGCCTGGCTGTGGGGCATATTGGACAAGAGAGAATTTAAATTCCTGAATGTCACAAAGTATAAAATACCCCACTTTTATTTTTTACCTAAACTGCATAAAAATAAAATTGACCCCCCAGGACGTCCAATTATTTCCGGGATTGGGGCATTAACAAGTAATCTTTCACATTATATTGACTATTTTTTACAGAAATATAATTTAGCATTAGACTCATATTTAAAAGATTAATCGGAATTGATCAGTCTCCTGACCGCTATGCCCCTCAGCCAGGTTGCCTTCTTTTGACCATGGATTATGCGCGTTATATTCAAATACCCCCCTTGAGTTTGAAATAAGTGCAATTGAATGGTTCCTCACCAAGGATACAGAAATGAAGGACCCACAAAAAGAATTCATTATAAAAGGGATAGAATTCATATTATCCAATAATATATTCACTTTTCAGGAAATAATGTACAGACAGGTAAGGGGATGTGCGATGGGCACCAGATTCGCCCATGCAGGTCTTTATATGGGGGCTTTTGAGTCGGTGACCATCGCACATTCCCCCCTGGGTATCAAACATATCAGGTTCTTTAAAAGGTACATAGATGACCTTATATTCGTATGGTCAGGTACTAAGGAGGAGGCAATCACATTTACAGAGGATTTAAATCGAAACAATTGGGGGTTAGAATTTACACTGAATCTCTCCAGCTCCCGTTTTCAATTCCGTCATCTCTTGATCAAAATAGACAGCAAAGGAGAAATAAGTACTTCCACTTTCTTTAAAGAAGTGGATGTGAATAGCTATTTAAGCTTCACTAGTAGCCATCTCCCCTCATGGATTCGCAAAATCCCATATGGGCAATATTGGAGAATTAGAAAAAACTGCACTCATTATGATGATTATCTCCATGAAACTGAGATATTGAAGAACAGATTTAAAGAAAAAGGCTACCCGAATAAATTACTACGGGATGCATTTATAAAATGCGGGCAATTCACACAAAAGAGCTGTTTAAAAAAATTAGAAGATCTTAGAATGCAGAAATTGATTAATAATCAGATCGATACAAAGAATAATTAGCGCTGTAATCTGATAACTACTTATAACCAATCCCATAAAAACATCTATAAATTTATGAAAAAACTTTGGTTTCTTTTAAAAGGGGACCCAATACTGACAAAATTGATTCCTGATAATCCGAAAATCATTTTCAGGAAAGGAAAAAATTTACAGGCAATACTCGCCCCGAGTAGGATAAAAAGTATTCAAGAAATCAAACATAATGAGAAATCTGATATAGGAGGACCCCCAATGGAATTGGGTTGCTATAGTTGCAGATCGAAAAAATGTAAATGTTGCGAAATAATAAATCATGGTAGTAAAGTTTTTTTCTCAAATACCACCAATCAATCGTTTATGATCAACCAGAGATTAGACTGTAATTCTAAAAATATTATCTATTTACTCGAGTATCCTTGTAAATATCAGTACGTCGGGAGAACAATACAAAGCATGCGAGCTAGGCTCAATAAACATCGGCATAACATCCAAAAAGGCTTTATGCTCCACAGCGTCTCCCGACACTATGCCCAAATACACAACAAAGATCCCTCTACATTACGATTAACAATAATTGATCAGATAAATAATCATTGTCATGATATAATGAATACATTAAACAGAAAGGAATCTTACTGGATCTTTAAACTGGGGACATTATCCCCAGAAGGGCTGAACCTCTTTCTGGAAAAGACTTGCTAAAATATTTGCCAAAAAACCTGCTAAAAAACGTGCCAAAAAACTTGCCAAAAGAAACTCGTCAAAAAACGTGCTAAAAAACTTGCTTGCCAAAAAACTTGCTAAAACTTTTTTGCTAAAAGACTGCTAATAAACTTGTTAAAAAACTTGCCAAAAAAACGTGCTAGAAAACTTGCTAAAAAACTTGCTAAAAAAACTTGCCAAAAAACTAGCTAAAAAACTAGTTAAAAAAAACAAACAAAATTTGCTAAAAAAATTAGTTAAAAAACTTGCTAAAAAACTTGCCAAAAACCTTGTTAAAAAACTTACTGAAAAACTTGCTATATAAAGAATTGCTAAAGAATCAGAGTAAATGAATCATTTGTGAAATTCTTTAAGAGATTGCTAATGCGCCTCTTTTTATCATTTTTTATAACGTTTTATAACGTGTTTTACCAATATTGTTAGAAATGTTGTCATTTAAAATATGACATTATGATTTAGAATGTATACATAGAGCTTGTAGCCTATTGCAGTAATAACAACTAGCATAGGAGAGTATAATGAGTGTAACAGATGTTGCTAATGAATGACTAGTTAAGATCATGTGATAGGTATATATAAGAGAGGGTTGAGCAGGGGCCCCTCATCCACTTGAGAAAGACGCCGATTTGTGTGTCGAAACGCGTTGTGGTCGCACCCTGCAGCTTTGTGTAATAAACTTAAGGTAATTCCATGAAGGCTTGATCTTGTGTTACCTAGCGCCGCATTCTAACACCGCTCCTTCTATCATTCATACCTATTCTCCCTTTGGGGAGCACGGTGTAGCGAGCAGCTTGGGCAAGTCCACAGGACCTGGCAGTACATTATCTAAACTCCACCTGTGTTCATCACATGATCAGCCGGCTCTGAAGAGACAAGGAAGTGATTTCCATTAACTCAAGGAGCGTAAAATATCTTCTCTTCACATAGAGGTCTGATGATCATCAACTTTATGGACCCTATCTCTCTATACGCTTAATCTGGTTGTGCAGATTCATGCACAACCTGGAAAGGTTAGTGTTCATTTAATAGAACCACATTGTGGTGAAATTTAGTGGTGTGGCGCAACAGTGCTGTTTTTTTCTGTTTCATACAAGGCACATATGTCACCTTGCCCCGGCAAAGGGCCACACCCAGGTTTGCAGCATTGTCTAACACGGCCTTCCCTGGCTGCAGGTTCGGTGGAGATAACTATTTATTAAACTCGATCTCCAGAGCTGACCACTACTCCTCAGCTGTGTGACTCACATTTCCCAGACATTTTAATGTAAATACCGCCTGATGGAGTTGATCCCTACTGCCAGCATAGTAAGGAGGTGTTCTGGATACCTTCTGCACAGTTTGAACGCATGTCACATTACCACTGCATCCTATTACAGATCCTCTTCCATTGGTATCACTGACTTTGCCCTCTCCTTGATCTCCTCCTACATTTCCAACCGCACATTTAATGTCTCCAAATCCAACATTACCTCCTCACCCCATCCCCTCTCTGTTGGGGTCCATCATGGCTCTTTCCTGGGGCCCCTTCTTTCTTACATTTATACTCTTGGCCTAAAACAACTCAAAGTCCCATGGCTTCCAAAACCACCTGTACGCTGAAGACACCCAGATCTACCTCTCTGGCCCAGACGACACCTCTCTGCTGTCCAGAATCCCAGAGTGTCTATCAGCCATATCCTCCTCCTTCTCCTCTCGCTTCCTTAAAGTAAATGTAGACATAACACAACTCGTCAACTTTCCCCCATCTCGTGCACCTCCCTTACCTGATCTATACATCACAATAAATTATATCATACTTTGCCCTGTACCTGAAGTCGGCTCCCTTGGAGTAATCCTTGAATCTGCCTTATCCTTCAAACCACACATTCAAGCCTTCGCCACCTCCTGCCCCCTCCAACTCAAAAGTATCTCCAGAATCCATCCCTTCCTCAACCCTCAATCTACTAATCTACTAGTGCATGCCCTCATCATCTCCTGTCTTGACTACTGCAACCTTCCCCTCAGTGGCCTCCCTGCTAACACTCTTGCACTTCTCCAATCTGTCCTTAACTCTGTTGCCCAACTAATCCTCCTTTCTCCTTGCTGCTGCTCCACTTCTCCACTCTGAATTGGGAGCCGGTGGAGGGATTTACAAACTACTAACATTGACTTACAAACCTGTCCACAACCTGTCCACCCAAAACCTCTTCCTTTCCTTCACACTTATACATTCCTTATGTAACTGCCTGCAAGACATCTCCCGAGCATCCCCCATCCTCTAGAACTCTGCACCTCAAAACGTCTGACTATCCACTACACCCGGAAACGTCAAGCGGAACCTGAAAACCCATCTCTTCAGAGCAGACTACAGCTTGCAATGACCACGGTGAAACCTCACCAGCACTGGACCTGGCGCTCCACCAACACTGGACCTCGCTCTCCACCACCACCTGAGCAGACCCAACCTACTGTTTCCCTCCTGATTGCCTTGTAGAATGTAAGCCCACATGGGCAGGGTCCTTTCTCCCCTCTGTACCAGTCAGCTTGTTCATAGTGTTTTTAACTTGTTTGTATGTATCCCTTTCTCCTTTACAGAACCATGGAATCACTGGTGCTCTATAAATAAATAATAATAATTATTACCAGACAGGCTTTGGTCACAGGTGGAAGACCTAGAAACGGTGGAGGAGGCAGAAGCCATTGAGTCATTTCTACATACAGAGGTTTGATACACAACCCATGGGGATGGCAAGACTTGTACAGCAGCCCCTTCTCCTGCTGCCATCGTAGTCACCAGTGCCCAGTCAGCAACATTTAATGCCTCTGTCCATGCTTACTCATCCAGGTGTTTGTGGTGAAATGCACACTGTCGCACACAGAGTTTCTCTAGGAAATGGTGATGTTGTGTTCAACATGCTGGTGTAGTGCAGACACAGCTTACTTCAAGAAGTAGTGGTGACTGAGTATCTTGTACTGGGGCACTGCGACGACCATAAGGTCTTGAAAATTCTCTGTATTCACCAGCTGGAAAGGCAGCATTTACATAGCCAACAGCTTTCAGATGGTGAAATTCAACCTCTTAGCTTTGACATGGGTAGGAGGAAATGGTCTTTTACTTGTCCACATCGGAAGGACCAAGGGCTTGTGTCTATGCAGGTCACATGGGTGCTAAGCCGTGCCTAGCCTGGGCATTTTTTCACATCACAAAGGATGACCCAACTCATGTTATCTGCAAAATGTTAAAAAAAATCTGAGAAGAGTCCAAAAAATCAATAGTTTCAGTACTTCATGCATGAACTGTTACATGGACATGAAGTATAAGCTACAGTGGGAAGCTCTCGGTGCTACAATGTGGCTTGACAGGCCAGGCCAACCACCATCTGCCCCATCAAGTTCATCTGTGGCTTCTTCATCTTCTGGGACTGTGGGGACAGCTGCCACACAGGCTTTTGGCCACAAAACGTCCACCTGTTTACCAACAGCAGCCAGTGTGATTGACAGGTCTCCAGCTGTTTTGGAAGTGGAAACGCTGCCTGGTATTGAGTGCTGTCAGACATTGAGAGCATCACTTTTTTAAGAAGGCGACATAATATGTTTACCTGCACCACCCTCACAGTCCAACAATTTGTCTGGGACACCCTACTCAACCCTGTCTCAGCACAGCAGCCAGCCCTCGGTCCCGCAATTGTGGACAAGTAAAAGGCCATTTCCTCCTACCCATGCCAAAGCTAAGAGGTTGAATTTCATCATCTGCAAGCTGTTGGCTATTGAAATGCTGCCTTTCCAGCTGGTGGATACAGGGGATTTTCGAGACCTTGTGGCCATTGCAGTCCCCTAGTACCAGATGCCCAGTCGCCACTACTTCTTGAAGAAAGCTATGCCTGAGCTGTATCAGCATGTCACACAAAACATCACTGCTTCATTGAGAAATTGTGTGTGTGAAAGGGTGCATTTCATTTCATACACCAGGATGAGTAAGCATGGACAGAGGTGTTACATGTCGCTGACTGAGCACTGGGTGAATATGGTGGCAGCGGGAGAAAGGGATGCTGTATAAGTCTTGCCATCCCCACAGCTTGTGTGTCAAACCTCTGTTTGTAGAAGTTCCTCCACTGCTTCTGCCTCCTCCTCCTCCTCTAGGTCCTCCATTTGCACCCACAACCTGTCTGGTAATGTGGGACGCATTCAAAATGTGCCAAAGGTATCCAGCACACCTTCTTACTCTGATTGTAGCAAGATTCAATGCCATCAGGCGGTGCTTACATTAAAATGTCTAGGAAATATGAGTCACACAGCTGAGGAGTTGTGTTCAGCTCTGGAGAATGAGTTTAATCAATGGTTGTCTCCACTGAACCTGCAGCCAGGGAAGGCCATGTTCAACAATGCTGCAAACCTCGGTGCAAGGTAACATACATGCCTTGCATGGTCTCATGTGAAATGAATCAGTCTACAGGGTTGGGGGTACTCAGATACCGGGACAGGTGGTTACTTCAGTGGGGATCACGGCTGGTCGCTTCCCAGTTCCGTGCCCTGGACCCTCAATGGCAGGTGGGGGTGATAATGATGGGGAAATTGTAACGTGACACCACCTGTGGTACCTGGTAATAGGGTTACCAGTGCTGTGGCCGGCCGCTGAGGTGATGGAAATGCAGCTTTGGTAGTACAGCTCCCCACATGTGGAGCTTTACCTCAGGGCAGCGGGGTCGAAGATGGGAATCATAGTCCTCACCTCTGAGATGCTGTAGAGGCCCTCTGGGTGACGGATGGAAGGAGACCAAACACCAGATCAACTTAAACAGTTCTTTACTTGCAACTGGTGAAATCGGTAGACAGTACAGTCTGGGTAAACCGGGGGCCGTAGCCACGGATTTTAGAGGCTTTTCCAGAGTCGTACCTGGTACCCAGGTTCAAGGCTGTAATTGTCCCTTTCTTCCTCGTGCAGTGGGGGCTGGGTGCGGGCAAAGGCGCGGGCCTGGCTGGTCTCCATCTCGTTTGCCCACCATGCTTCCCGTCACCTCTGCCGCTCAACTTCATCATCCTATTTGAACTGTGGCCTCCCGAGGGGTTACCAGGAGTACAGGGTCGGGTTGAAAAATGGCTTCCATACCGCCGCATTCCCATACCGACCCGGTCTTGTTGTTACTCCAGGAGATTGGACCACCATTGCACTGCCAGCTGCTCCCTCCTCTCGGTCCTCCTCTACGGAACTCGCCTGGTGGTTGGATCCTTTCTCGACCTCCTCCAAGTTGGGCTCCTCGGAGAATCGATAAGGACTTCCGTTTCGGCATTCTCCTCATCCCCGTCGGCACCGGGCTTGCGGTTTTCTTGGCTGGATGGTGTAATGCTGGCCTCAGATGGTTCAATCTCTTGGGTGGTGGAATCCCATTCTGTGGGGGCATAGTCCTCACCGGCTACCGGATGCTCGGCTTCTGGTTTTACTGGTTCCGGGTCTAGCTGCTGTCCCCGTTGTCGTTCCATTCTGCGGCTCAGCTTTAGGATCATCTCGGCACTCCAATGCTGGATGGTCCTCTCCACGGTCTTCTGAAGTCGGGCTTGGAGTTCCCGCAATGCTGCTCCTCAGAACTCGATGTCCTCACCCTCAGTTTCTAGGCTAGGCACTCCCGGGGCAGCATATTCAGCTCTCACTCTCTCCTCGACTTCCCTGACCAGGTCGGAGATCGTTGGGGCTTCCATCTTAACCAGGCCGTGCTCGAGTAACAGGTCTGGTAGTCGTCAATGTCTCTCGTTCTGGCTTTCGGCCACACCCTGTTCTCTTTTTATAGTCCCAAGCTGGTACGGTCTGGTTCTTGACCCATCCCCATGGTTGTTTGATGGCAAGGGGGGTGGGGAGACAATTTGACGCCTCTTGCATGGCCCTACTGCATTAAGGGGCCGAGGCACGCCCCTGGGCCATCACATAGTCTTTTACATATTCAGACCCGCTTAATTGGAAAAGTTCAGTCAATCAGCCCTTGGGTCTTTCCGGAACTAGCCACTGCGCTTTGACAATCCTTGGCAGAGCAGAGGGGCGGGGCTTATCTCCGTGTTCTTTTCCAGCCGCTCTGTGACGCAGTTTAATTAGTTTAATTTCTGTGGCGCAGCAATGGCGGCCTGACTCACAGTCCATAAAACAGTCAATAAAGTCCGATTTAAGAAACACAATACCCGGTTTTACCGGGCACGGGATCCTGTTCGTGACGCTAGAAATGAGTCGGTTGACAGGATAGGAGGTACTCGGATCCCGGGACAGGTGGTTACTTCAGTGGGGATCATGGCTGGTCGCTTCCTGTTTCCGTGCCCTGGACCCTCAATGGCAGGTGGGGGTGATGATAATGGGGGAATTGTAATGTGATGCCACCTGTGGTACCTGGTAATAGGGTTACCAGCACTGCAGCTGGCCGCTAAGGTTATGGAAAAGCAGCTTTGGTAGTACAGCTCCCCACTGGTAAAGCTTTACCTCAGGGCAGCGAGGTCAAAGATGGGAGTTGTAGTCCTCACCCCTGAGATGCTGTAGAGGCCCTTCGGGCTACAGATGAAAAAAGACTAGACATTAGATCAGCTCAAACAGATCTTTACTTGCACCAGGTGAAAACGGTACATGGTACAGTCTTTGTTAACCGGGGGCCGTAGCCGCGGATTTTGGAGGCTTTTCCAGAGTCTGTCAGAGCTGTCCTTAGAATGGCTCTCCTGGTTTTTTATCCCTTCTGTGCCCTGATGGCCATCTGTACTCCCACTCGTGAGTCGTCTCTAGTCCTCAGGGTCTGTTGCCTAAAGTCTCTGTACTTCTCAGCATCGTGAACCCAGCCGCGGGACTGATGTTAAACTATTTGATGGGTGCTGTGGCTCCCTTATGTCGGGCCCACAGCCTGCCAGTCTGCGGTTAGGAATAGACCTTAACTAACCGCCTCGGTTCTGGTGTACCGGTGATGTCCTGGGTCTGCAGCTGGCTCTGACCAGTCCTGGAGTGGCCCCCTTTCTTTGTCCGGGTCACTCCTCTTTTTAGAGGTGCCCTCCTCTCTGGGTTACAGGGTCCCCTGCGTCCGTCTTCTCTGATCTTTTACACCGTCTGAATGACTAATCTTCTAACTGTCACTCCTCGTCTCCCGCTCATCTAGGCTCCACCCCCCTGGGACCTACTGAATATACGGTCCCCTGTACTAAGGTGGCCTACTGTATGGGTGTTGGGATGCAGACTCTGTAGAGTCCTCTATATCCACAGCTACGGAGGCACCACGCCTTCTGTTTGTGGTGCAGTACCTCCCTGTGGCACCTTGCCATAGGGGCGCCACACTTGCATGGTCGCTGCGTGCTCACTTCTGCCATTCGCATCACACAGCTCAACGACTTGCATCGCTAAAGAAATCTTTCGGCCTGCCAATTCACCGCCTGAAATGCGAACTGCCAACACGATGGAACTCCACTCTGCACATGTTGCAGCAACGAGCCCTAGTGCAGTGTATTATGACTTATAGCCAGGGCCAACGCAATCCAATGGTGGGGCAAATCACGCTGCTGGAATTGTCTCATATCATGGACCTCTGTACCCTACTGCAGAGTTTTTGAAATGGCTGCTAAGATGTTTAGCACTGACGATGCCATTATCAGCATGACTGTTCCTGTCAGCTACATGCTGAATTACACTTTAACCAGTATTTGGAGTCAGATGGTGGTCCAAGAGGAAGGGGAGGAAGTAGAGGAGGAGGTGTATTCAGAAGGGATAACAAGATCTGAAAGGTCCATATGGTCGGAAGCACCAAGGCGGCTGGCATGTAAGGGTGAAGGAGAGGGAACAATGGGGGCATGTGGTAGCAGCCAAACTGTTGATGAAGGTGCAGGAGCCGTGAAGAAATGGAAGACGAATAGGCGATGGGCATGGAAGACTCAGCAGATGAAAGAGATATTGATGACATTTCTGTTGTGCAAGGTTGGGGGAGAGGGCAGAGGAAGCAAGGGTGAATGTTACCCTACCACCACAAACACAAGGACATGAACCTCTTGGATGCGCAAGACACATGAGTGCCTTCTTGCTGCACTACCTTCTAACTGTGTCTTTGTTAATTGCTAAGTTCAAATCAGTCTTAACAAGTGATCTGATGGGTTGGAAGAGCTCTGTAGTTGAAATATGCTTTTAGGGTACCGTTACACGTCGCAACATTGCATTTGCAATTTGCTGGTTGCAGTGAAATCATGGACACATTGTTCTCTTTTGTTGCCGTGTACAAATGGAACAATGTATCCATGATTTCACTGCAACCAGCAAATTGCAAGTGAAATTGCATGCAATGTTGCGACGTGTAACGGTACCCTAACTAGATTGGGCTCAACCAACTTCTTGCAAAATTCTATTTGATTTTTAATTAGCAAAAGCCATACAGGCATGATTTAAGATGTATTTTTCTTAAAGTTATTTATTGCAACACAGTTGCATAGCAGTGTTATTGATGACATTTTTAAATAATAAATTATTTTCGTACGGTTTTCATCATAATTCTCCATTACCAATAAAGGTCTCAATACATAAGTGTCGTGTTCCTGAAAAATACAAAATCTACTGGTTCTTTCTCATTGGAGACCAGAGAATACCATCCCCTGAAAGCCTAAAATGTAATATGAAACAGGCAGCTTTTATGTATACTTTATAATGTTTTTAGCTAGGAAGCTAGAAAACAAATCCAATGGAATATTAATGTAAAAAGCTTCAAAGCAAGGATGTTTGCAGAGTGCTTAAGGGATGTATCTCTGTGTTTGAGGCCTGAACCTTTAAACTGATTTTTTATGTCTATGCATATACACATTTGGATAAAAGTAATGGGACTCACCTCTTTATTATACCTTGTGCAGTGTGGGTCAGTACCAGGGCCATCACAGATTAGCGGTTCCCAGGGGAATAAAAATTGTGCAGAGTAGTCATTTTCCAAGTAACTAGGTAGGTCTCTCTCTTCTGTAGATTGTAAGCACTTATGGGCAATGGAGTCTTATCACTCGCTTGTATAGAATGTATTGGTCATATGGTCAGTAGGGCTGTCTCTCTTCTATAGAATGTAAGCACTTATGGTAAGCAGTGTCCTTTCTCTCCTGTAGAGTGTAAGCTTTTAAGCAGAGTCCTCTCCTTCTAGCATGTAAAGTCTAAACTCTTCTGGTCAGTGGGGTCTACAGTCTTTCTTGCCAGTGATGTATAAACCCTTATGTTCTGCAAGATCTTCGCTCTTTGCCACATTTAACAAAATTAGGTGAAGTTGGCAATTTTGACTTTTAACCCCTTCATGACCAAGTACATACCGTATATACTCGTGTATAAGCCGACCCGTGTATAAGCCGACCCCCCTACTTTTGCCCCCAAAACCTGGGAAAATCTATTGACTCGCGTATAAGCCGAGGGTGGACCCCAGCACAGGTATACAGCCCCCAGCAGTGGTATACAGGCCCCAGCAGTATAATATACAGCAGCCCCCAGTGGTATATACAGCAGCCCCAGTGGTATTGCAGCCCCTATATACAGCAGCCCCAGTGGTATTGCAGCCCTAGTGGTGTATACAGCAGCCCGTATATACAGCAGCCCCAGTGGTATTGCAGCCCCTATATACAGCAGCCCCAGTGGTATTGCAGCCCCAGTGGTATTCCAGCCCCTATATACAGCAGCCCCAGTGGTATTGCAGCCCCAGTGGTGTATACAGCAGCCCCTATATACAGCAGCCCCAGTGGTATTGCAGCCCCAGTGGTATTGCAGCCCCTGTATACAGCAGCCCCAGTGGTATTGCAGCCCCAGTGGTGTATACAGCAGCCCCAGTGGTATTGCAGCCCCAGTGGTATTGCAGCCCCTATATACAGCAGCCCCAGTGGTATTGCAGCCCCTATATACAGCAGCCCCAGTGGTATTGCAGCCCCAGTGGTGTATACAGCAGCCCCTATATACAGCAGCCCCAGTGGTATTGCAGCCCCAGTGGTATTGCAGCCCCTGTATACAGCAGCCCCAGTGGTATTGCAGCCCCAGTGGTGTATACAGCAGCCCCTATATACAGCAGCCCCAGTGGTATTGCAGCCCCAGTGGTATTGCAGCCCCTGTATACAGCAGCCCCAGTGGTATTGCAGCCCCAGTGGTGTATACAGCAGCCCCAGTGGTATTGCAGCCCCAGTGGTATTGCAGCCCCTATATACAGCAGCCCCAGTGGTATTGCAGCCCCTATATACAGCAGCCCCAGTGGTATTGCAGCCCCAGTGGTGTATACAGCAGCCCCTATATACAGCAGCCCCAGTGGTATTGCAGCCCCAGTGGTATTGCAGCCCCTGTATACAGCAGCCCCAGTGGTATTGCAGCCCCAGTGGTGTATACAGCAGCCCCTATATACAGCAGCCCCAGTGGTATTGCAGCCCCAGTGGTATTGCAGCCCCTATATACAGCAGCCCCAGTGGTAGTATACAGCCCCTGTATACAGCAGCCCCAGTGGTATTGCAGCCCCAGTGGTACTGCAGCCCCTATATACAGCAGCCCCAGTGGTATTGCAGCCCCAGTGGTAGTATACAGCCCCTATATACAGCAGCCCCAGTGGTATGCAGCCATGATATACAGCCCCTGTATACAGCAGCCCCAGTGGTATTGCAGCCCCAGTGGTACTGCAGCCCCTATATACAGCAGCCCCAGTGGTATTGCAGCCCCAGTGGTAGTATACAGCCCCTGTATACAGCAGCCCCAGTGGAATTGCAGCCCCAGTGGTACTGCAGCCCCTATATACAGCAGCCCCAGTGGTATTGCAGCCCCAGTGTAGTATCCAGCAGCCCCGGTAGTAATAAACAGCCCCCCCCTCCTTATCACGTCCCCCCCAGGCTGCGGCAGCTGTTAAAATAACAAACACTGTATACATCACCTTCCGACGCAGCTCTCCGCTCCTCCGGTCCTGTGCCCTCCGCTCGCCGGCTTCTTCTTCCTTGATGTGCCGACTTCTGTGACCGCGCGCAGGAAATGACGTCATCTCCTGCGCCCGGTCACATGACACCGGCACATCAAGGAAGAAGAAGCCGGCGAGCGGAGGGCACAGGACCGGAGGAGCGGAGAGCTGCGTCGGAAGGTGATGTATACAGTGTTTGTTATTTTAACAGCTGCCGCAGCCTGGGGGGGACGTGATAAGGAGGGGGGGCTGTTTATTACTACCGGGGGAGCCATATTAAGGAGGGGGGCTGTGCAGTGCAATATGCACGGCATCCCCCCGCCGCTGATGGACGGGGGGATGCCGTGCATATTCATTGCACTAATGAGGCGGCCCCACGTGACCGCATGCGGTCACCGCGGCCCCCTCCTGCCTCCTCCAGCCCCCGGTCACAGCCCCCCCCCACACAGCATACCGTATGACCCGTGTATAAGCCGAGGGGGGGACTTTTCAGCCCAATTTTTGGGCTGAAAAACTCGGCTTATACACGAGTATATACGGTATATATACGATCATGATTGGATCTGTGCTGTAAACCCTTTGGATCGCACTGTGAGTGACTGAACAGCGTGGTCCAAAGCAGCCAGAGGGGATTGCACTGTTTCCTGCCGGTATTGGAGGTCCCATGAAGCGATCAAAGGAGCTCTGCTGTTACCTTGACAGTTCGGGATACTTGTGATGACCCCAGAATCTGTCAGGGCAATATGTTCATGGGGTTGATGACAGTTACTACACAAACATTGCAGTATTCACAGAAAGGCGTGTTTTTTTCCCTAAAATCAGTGGTTGCCAAATATCACTGTATTCACAGAAAGGTCTGTTTTTCCCCCTAAAATCAGTGGTTGTTAAAAAACTCAGTATTAGAGATGAGCGATGTTTGATTGAACATGTTCCCAATTTCAAATTCAACCTGTTTTGGGCTATGTTCGATTTGGTAAACATTCGGTAATTCGAGGTTATTTTCAATAACGGTTCATTGAACAAAAGCATTTCTGAGTTTTCACAGGTCTGGGGGAGTATCTATTTTCATTACGGAGAGTATTCTGCCAGCCGACAGATGAGGAGACTTTAAGACGCAATGCTCATCTGGGAAATTGAATATGCAAATTGTCACTTAAGTAGACAAACTATAATGCCACCAATAAAGGTAGCAATCCTAAAAGTCATAATTGACTCTTTAACAAGCCTTTTAACATGAATTAGGATTTGTGCCAGATCAGAACCCCAAACTCCAGACGCTGCGTTTCGTGGTGACTGCCCCTCATCGGTGCAGTGTGTGGGAATTCTGATCTGGCAGTATAAGAGGCTAAAACAAGGTCTGGGGGAGTATCTATTTTCCTTGCCTAGAGACAGATGAGGAGACTTTAAGCTGCAATGCTCTTCTGGGAAATTGCATATTCAAATTGTCATTTAAGTAGACAAACTCTAAAGGTACCTTTACACGCGGCAACTTTTCTAGGAATTTCATTGGCAACTTACTGGTTGCAATGAAATAATGGACACATTGTTCTATCATGTTGCTGTGTACAAATGGAATAATGTCTCCATGATTTCACTTCAACCAGTAAGTTGCCAGTGACATTCCTAGAAAAGTTGCCGCGTGTAAAGGTACCTTAATGCCACCAGTAAAGGTAGCAATCCTAAAAGTCATAATTAACTCTTTAATGAGCCTTTTAATATGAATTAGGATTTGTGCCAGATCAGAACCCCAAGCTGCAGATGCTGCATTTTGGGGTGACTTCCCTCCAGCAGTGCAGTGTGTGGGAATTCTGATCTGGCAGTATCAGAGGTCTGGGGAAGTATCTATTTTCCTTGCAGAGAGTATTCTGCCAGCCGACAGATGGAGACTTTAAGCCTCAATGCTCCTCTGAGAAATTGCATATTCAAATTGTCACTTAACATTGAACAAAAGCATTACTGTGAAAAGGCATTAAAGATTGTCTACTTATTATGAGTTTCAGTGTCTAGGAATAGTGGGCGGGAGAGGGTCACTGGGGAGAGGTCTGTGGTCAAAAAATGCAGATCTCCATATTTTTTTCCTTCCCGCACTTACTGTGGGTGGTCCAGTCTGTCAGTCTATCAGCACGCATACAGCAACGTGCACTTTCTGCATAGAAGGGCTCGTGTCATTGCCTGTGTATGTCACATGTCCTTGCGATATAAGAACCAGACATTTTCTCTCTTCGCCATTTTCTCAGTGTTAGAGCTCAGTGTCAGATGCCGTCCACTGCTGCTGTGTGCGCTACAAAGATAGTTAGATAGCAATTCCATTCCAAGTTAGCTAGAGAGATATTTAGAAGGTTTAGGGATTACTTCCAAGAACAGTCCTTTTTAGGACATAGAAACACTGTTTGCCAGGCAGGTCTGTTCCAGTGATATGCAAGCGTTTTTTACAGCATCTGGCCAAATCTAGTGAAGTTAATCCTTTTTGGCTAGTAGCAGTATGTGCTAGGCACTGGTGTAGCACTTTTGTGAACAAAGCTACACCTCTTGTGTTTACTAGCCTTTTTTTACTGCATCTAGTCAAGCAAATCCTTTTTAGCTAGTGGCAATGTGTCCCGGGCACTGGTGTAGCACTGTTGTGAAGAAAACTACATATCCTTTGTTTACTAGCCTTTTTTTACAGCATCTATCCAAGCAAATTCTTTTTGGCTAGTAGCAGTGTGTGCCAGGAACTTGTGTAGCACTGTTGTGAAGAAAGCTACACCTCCTGTGTTTATTAGCCTTTTTTTTTTTTTACTGTATCTAGCCAAGCAAATCCCTTTTGGCTAGTAGCAGTGTTTGGAAAGGTAGCTGTGGTCAAGCGTTCTGTTAAAATCTCTCACCACAGAGCGCAGAAAACCCATTTGTATTGCATCTGCCCAAACCTACCTACCAAAATCTATTTAGGGAAGTACCACTGTTTGACTAGGTAGCTATAGTCCAGTGTTCTGTTGAAGTCTACTGCCACAAGCGCAGAAACCTTTTGTACTGCATCTACCAAAACCTACTTACCAAAATCTATTTACATCCATACTTTTTTTGTGCCAACAACAACAGAGTTGCCAATTACTAACCCTCAAATATGAATGGTAAAAGGTCTGCCGATGGCGGAAAGGGGAATAGGCGTGTTGGAAAGTGTAAAAACCTTTGTGTCCGTGGGGTACGTGCCAAAGTAACAGAAAGATCTGCTGAACAAATACCTTCTTCAAGTAAAAACTAAAATGGCTACTACTTTTAGTGGACGATCTGCTACCATCCCTTTCTTACGCAGCAGAGTATCGCTAAAACTTGAAGATGAGGCCCAAAAAGAGCAGGTGCAGCAATGGATGTCAAGCGATGGGCTCTCCTCCACCTCAACTGGGTGTCACCCCAATCACACTAGCTTCCTTACAGCTCACAAGTCTCCAACTGCCCTACTGACTATGGGTTAACACAGATGGGTGAGTCTGCAGAGCTAATCACTCACACTATAGCCTGGGAATCAGAGGTCTCCTCCAAAGCTTCAGTGAGTCAAGATGAGGAAATGATCTGCACCGATGCCCAAAATCTTTGTGAGTCAGATCCAGGCCCAGATGAAGAAGGGTCCGAGCAAAATGTAGGCCTTCATTCCCAAACTGTAACCCCTGTTGGTAGAGTCAATGAGGCAAATGATGATGAGACTCAGATACATGATTGGAACAACAACTTGACTTTGCGCTTGGTGCAGGAAGAGGTTGGCTCTGAGGACGACTAGTGTGAGAACACACAGGGTGATGATGATGAGTTTGGAGATCCCATTTACTATCAACCCAAAGGCAGGCAGTTGATGAGCTCAGCAGAGGAGGATGCTAGTGAGGAGGTTAGGTTGCAGCTTCCTGGACAGAGACAGACTCCTTGAAGCATGTCAACAACTGCATCCTCAGCCACAACTTTGCCTCTGTGCAGAAGCTGTGGTGGCTCTGCAGGTCGCATTGGCGCTAAACCTTGCCTAGCCTGGGCCTTTTTTCAGATCACAAAAGATCACCTAACTCATGTTATCTGCAAAATATGTAAACAAAATCTGAGTGTGATTCCTGTGCGGATTTTTTGCACTGATTTTTTTGCAGATTTTCTGGTGGTGAATGAATGCGGTTACTAATCGCATTCATCATTGTGCACTACTCATTATTGTTTGGTGAATGTATTTCTCCTGTTCGCAGGAAAGGGAAGTGACCCACCCTTCCCCTATGAGTAGTTCACACACAAGCAGTTTCACAGGTAAAAAGCCCACAGAGTGGAGTCCTGGCTGGAGCCTGGATTGAGGTATGTTCACACACTCAGGTTTTAAATGCACACATCAGCTAGGGACTGCCTCGGTCAGGGCAATCGTGACGGAGGTGAGGCAGCTTGCGAATATTTTTTGCAAAAAACGTACAGACCAATAGCCCTGTTTTTGATACTTTTTTGATAGCACTTGCTAAAAACTGGAAAAAATATTTATTATAAACAGAGAGCTTTTTGTGTGATTCCTGTGCGGATTTTTTGCACTGATTTTTTGCAGATTTTCTGGTGGTGAATGAATGCAGTTACTAATCGCATTCATCAGTGTGCACTACTCATTATTGTTTGGTGAAAATCTGAGTAGGGCCAAAAAAATCAATAGTTTGAGTACTTTATGCATGAATCGTCACATGGACATGAAGCATAAGTCACAGTGGGAAGCTAACTGTGCTACAATGCGGTCTATAGGACCTGGCCAACCACGGTCTGCCCCATCAAGTTCATCTGCGGCTTCTTCATCCTCTGTGACTTTGAAGACAGCTGTCAGACAGGATTTCGGCTGCATAACTTCTACCTCTTTGCCCGCAACAGCAAGTGTGATTTACGGGTAGCCAGCTGTTTTGGAGTTGGAAATGTGGCGCCCCACTACGTAGGTGCCACAGAAGGGGTACTGCACCCAGAAAAGCGGTGTAGTACTCCACTGCAATTGGGACAATGGTCACAAGATGGAGCCCTAGAGCTGCACTCACACACTAGGACAGTGGGTGGGAGTAACCCAGTGAGGGTCTTAGAGACCTCTAGAGGCAATTGGAGAGCTCAGCCAGTTGGATTCTGGAGTCGGAGGAGGAGGAGGTGGAAGGAGAGACAGGCAGACAGCCTGCAGGAACCAAGAGGGCCATCTTGGCAGAGGGGCCCTGAGAAGGAACAGATCCCAAACAAAGAGAAGAAGAAAGCAAGGAGACTCAGAATTGCAGAGTTAACTTGAGTGGGGAGCAAGTAACGGATAGAGTTTGCCCCATAGGAAGAGACTCGGGTACCGGAGCCCGCACCTGTGAGTACTCCAAGTCTCATGGAAAATCCGCTAAACATGGATATTATAAATACGGCCCTGACTCCCAAAGATCCCACAAGAGGGAAGCCAGAAGCGCAGTAGGCAGCTGCGGCATTCAATAGAAGGTTAACCCGACGGGTACAAAAGGGAGAGGAGACAGAACCAGAAGCAGCAGGAGGCCAGATCATTTACAGGAGATTAGGCTTCACACTGGGAACCGAATAAAATGAAAAGAAAGGAACATAAAGGAGGATTCCATCTGCAGCCAGAAATCCCAATTGCAGCATACAGCATTCGCCAGAATACCACCTAATGAACTGTTGAACTGTAAGGCTGAAAGAGAGTGTTCAAGTAAAGTTACCCAGTGAAGTGAAGCTTTGACTCTGCTGCATCCTTTCAAATATAAACTGTTTGCTTTTCAGCATCACTTCCCCGGTGGTCCAGTCCCACCTGCGGGGACTATTCCATCCAAACCGCAATACCATCGACCACTGGAGGACTGTGGTGGCGCAGGTGAGCATCATCAGACTCAGCAGGTGGCGTCACGAAGACAACTTGTAAATAATCCCCTGTAAATACATTTCCCCAAACCCTTTTCAGTTGACCCCCAGGGCCACGGCTTCGGGATGGCCACCCGTGACTTCCCAGACTGAGGAGAGCCCGACAGCCGAGTGTCCCGTAGCCATGGGTGCGCGTCAGAAACACCTGCTGGTGTTGAGCACTGTCAGACATTGAGAGCACCACATTTTTATGAATGCGAGATAATATGTCCACCTGCACCTCCCTCACAGTCCAGCAGTTTGTCTGGGACACCCTACTCAACCCTGTCTCAGCACAGTAGCCAGCCCTCGATCCCTCAGATGTGGACAAGTAAAAGACCATTTCCTCCTACCCATGCCAAAGCTAAGGTTGAATTTCACCATCTGCAAGCTTTTGGCTACAGAAATGCTGCATTTCCGGCTGGTGGACACAGAGGATTTTCGAGACCTTATGGCCGTCGCAGTGCCCCAGTACCAGATGCTCAGTCGCCACTACTTCTCGAAGAAAGCTGTGCCTGTGTTCCAACAGTATGTTGCACACAACATCACCACTCCCTTGAGAAACCCTGTGTGTGACAGGATGCATTTCACCACAGACACCTGGATGAGTAAGCATGGACAGGGGTGTTACACATCGCTGACTGGGCACTGGGTGACTATGGTGACAGCAGGAGAAGAAGCTGCTGTACAAATCTTGCCATCCCCATGTGTTGTATATCAAACCTCTGTATGTAGAAGTTCTTCCACTGCTTCTGCCTCCTCCACCTCTTCTAAGTCCTCAACCTGCACCCAAATCCTGTCTGGTAATGTGACAAACGTTTAAACTGTGCTGAAGGAATCCAGCACACCTCCTTACAATGCTGGCAGCAGGGCTCAGCGCCATCAGGCGATGTTTATGTTAAAATGTCTGGGAAATGTGAATCACAGAGCTGAGAATTTATGGTCAGCTCTGGAGATCGAGTTTAATCAATGGTTGTCTTCACAGATCCTGCAGCCAGGGAAAGCCATGTGTGACAATGCTGCAAACATGGGTGCGGCCCATCGCCGGGGAAAGGTGACACCTGTGCCTTCTATGGCTCACGTCTTGAACCTGGTCATCCAGCAATTTCTAGCCCACTATTCTGGCCTAGATGTGTTACTGTAGAGAGCAGGTCACTGTCTGCTCACTTCTGCCATTCGCATCTCACAGCTGAACAACTTGCAGAGCTATAGAAGTCTTTCAGCCTGCCGGTTCACCCTCTGAAATGTGATGTGCCGAGAAGATGGAATTCCACTCTGTACAAGTTGCAGTCTCTGTGGCAGCAACGACGAGCCTTGGTGCAGTACGTTATGATGTATAGCATGGGCCAACAAGATCCAGAGGTGGGGAAATCATGCTGCTGGAGTGCTCTCAGATCAAGAACCTCTGCACCCTTCTGCAGAGTTTTGAAGTGGCTACTAAGATGTTTAGCACTGACAATGCCATTATCTGCATGACTATTCTCAGTAATTTTCATGCTAGAGCGCACATTAACCAGTATTGGGAGTAAGGTGGAGGGCCAAGAGAGAGGGGAGGAAGTAGGGGAGGAGGTGTATGCAGAAGGGATAACAAGATCTCAAAGGTCCAAACGGTCGGTAGCACCATGGATGGGTGGGGGAGAGGGAACAATGAGGGCATATGGTAGCAGCCAAACTGTTGATGAAGGTGCAATAGCCGAGGAAGAAATGGAGGATGAACAGGCGATGGACATGGAAGACTTAGCAGATGAGGCAGATCTTGATCACATTTATGTTGTGTGACGTTGAGGGGAGGGAGCAGTGGAAGCAAGCGTGAATGTTAACCCACTGCCACCAACACAACAAGGACTTGGGCCTCCTGGATGCAAAAAACACGAGTGCCTTCTTTCTGCACTACCTGCAACATGAACTTCAGATTGTTAGAATTCGAAGTAATGCCAACTACTGGGTTGCCACACTGTTAGAGCTCCACCACAAGAATAAATTTGGCCGAATGCTTCCTGTCCTGGAAAGGAATCCACACACGCAGGAGTATCAACAGAAGCTTCTAGACAATCTTAGTACTGTTTTTCCCCAAAACATTAGTGGTGCACAGTTAATATCACAGTTCTACCTTTGCAACCCGAGGAAGGAGCGAGTATGCTTGTCACTACTCGGTACTCGCACGAATATCTCAGTACTCGGGGCACTCGGCGAGCACCGAGTAATCTCGCAATACTCTTGCTATGCTCGGGGTCCCTCTCCCTGCATGTTGGCGCTCTTTACAGAGCCAGCCCACATGCAGGGATTGGCTGACAGACACTGTAATGCCACAGCCATGTTGGTTGTGTCATTACAGTGATTGGCTGGCCGCACAGCGTCATCAGGTCTTTATAAGACCTGACCTCGCTGTGCTCATCACTCTGCTCCACAGACAGTCAGCGTAGGGAGAGCTGCTGCTGATTGAGGGACAGATTTGTGGCCTTTCAGCTAGTGTACGCGCAGGGCTGCCAATCTAATTACCACAACAGTCCTTCCGAGGACTAATAGAGCTGTATACAGGCAGGCAGGGAGGCAGGGTATATAGCAAACTTCGTTGTGCCAGTATACCAGCCTGCATCACATCTGTGGCTTGTGTACAGGCTGGAAATCTCATCCATCCATCCCAAAACAGTGCTTTTAGGGATTAATTTAGCTCTCTATAGGCAGGAGTAGATTTTAGCGCAAATTAGGATACGCCAAAAGACTCGCTATTCTCGTCAGCGTTTGTGTCTGACCAGTCCAACTGCAGGGCCTTAATCTGTTATCTCAGTGTCCAGCTAAAAACCAAATCTTGTCTGCATTCATTTAACATTTGTGTGTGCCAGGAGTGGGTTGTAGTGTAAATTAGGATACACCAAAATACTCGGTATTATCGTTAGCGTTTGTGTCTCACCAGTCCTACTGCAGGGCATTAATCTCTAATCTCAGTGTCCAGCTATAAACCAACACTTGTCTGCATTCATTTAACATTTGTGTGCGGCAGCAGTGGCTTGTAGCTCCAAGTAGTGTTTGCCAAAACACGGTATACGCGTCAGCGCTTGTGTCTGACCGTTCCAGATGCCGGGATTAAACAGCTCTAATCTCAGTGTCCAGCTACAAACCAACTCTTGGCTGCATTCATTTACTATTTTTGTGTGGCAGAAGGGGGTTGTAGCTCCAATTTGTATGCGCCAAAACACTCAGAATACTTGTGTCAGCGTTTGTGTCTGACCAGTATAGCTGCTGTAATTTAATCTCCAATCTCAGTATCCAGCTCAAAAACAACTGGTCATTATTTTCAGTTGACAGGCGGGTGCATTTATCTGTAATGATTCCACCTGCGTCAATAAAAACACGCTCTGACAAAACGCTAGCGGCAGGGCAGGCCAGGACTTCCAAGGCATAGAGGGACAATTCCTGCCACGTGTCCAGCTTGGATACCCAATAATTGGAAGGCACAGAGGAATCTAGGAGCACTTTCATACGATCGGCAAGGTACTCCTTCAGCATCTTTACAAACTTTGTAGTCCTTTTAACAGTACCCAGCACCTGAGGGCCTGTGCTATGGGAGGGGCTGAGAAAACTCTCCCAGATCTTTGAGAGTGTTCCCCTACCTCAGCTGGATTGGATTTGTACCTCTCTCGGCCGGACACCTTGGTTGTCCACCGAACCGTGACCTCTGCCGCAAGCATTTTCAGAAGGGAATTTTTTTGACTAATTCCGCAACTAGGGCCTTCTGGTACTGCAGCATTTTTGTAGACGTCTCCACCTTGGGAATAAGAGAAATAAAGTTCTCCTTGTAGCGTGGATCTAGAAGTGTCACCAACCAGTAATGAGTGTCCGCCAAGATGTTGATAACGCGAGGGTCACAAGACAGGCAGCATCACATAACAGTCTGGCGCACATGGCTGACTTTAACAGGCAAGACTTCAGGTCCTCACCAACAGGATGACTGACCATGCTGTCTTCATCATCATCCTCCTCTCCCCTGTCCTCTGGCCATCCACGCTGAACCGACGGTATGAAGGTTGTGCATGTATTACCGTCAATGCCGCATGAAAGTAGCTCCATTTCTTTATCCTCCTCCTCGTCATAGTCCTCCAATGCACGTTGGGATGAGATGAGGCTGGGCTGTGTGTATTCACACCATATGGTTTATTGCTCCAGCTCATCATGTTCCGCCTGCAATGCATCATCTTTGATTTTGAGCAGACAGCATTTTAGAAGACAGAGAAGCGGGATGGTGACGCTAATTATGGCGCCATCGCCCCTCACCATCTTGGTGGAGTCCTAAAAGTTTTGGAGGACAATACATATGTCGAACATCCATGTCAACTCCTGAGGTCTTATGTTTAAACCATATACTGATGGCCTAGTTGATGCAGGTAGTCAACAACTGCCCTCTTCTGCTCACAAATCCTGACCAACATGTGCAGTGTGGAATTCCAATGCGTGGGGACATTACAGACCAGTCTGTGATACAGTATCTGCAAATGCTGCTGAAAGCTGCCAAGGGCGGCTGAAGCAGTAGGTGACTTTCTAAAATGGGCACACAGGCGGCGTACTTTTACGAGCAGATCAGACAGCAGCTCCGGGTAGGATTTAAGAAATCGCTGAACCACAAGGTTAAGCACATGGGCCACGCATGGAACATGTGTCAGCTCGCCTCGCCTCCGAGCCACCACCAGGTTCTGGCCATTGTCACACACGACCATGCCTATCTGTAATTTCAGCGGTGTGAGCCAGTGATCTGCCTGCTGTTTCAGAGCTTTCCACAACTCTTCAGCATTGTGGGGTTTGTGACCTACGCATATTAGCTTCAGCACAGCCTGTTGCCGCTTAGCCAAGGCAGTGCTGAAGTGCTTCCAGCTTTGGACTGGTGTAGAGGGTGAAGTGGAGGAGGAGGCTGAGGATCATGACGTTCTGGAGCTGTACACTGTGGGTGAAACCCTGACTGAGTTAGGGCCTGCAATCCTTGGTGTCGGAAGGACGTGTTCCGTCCCAAGCTCAGACTGGGTCCCGGCTTCCAGAATATTAACCCAGTGTGTTGACAGCGAGATGTACCGCCCCTTCCCACAAGCACTTATCCACGTGTCTGTGGTTAGGTGGACTTTTCCGGAAACTTGTTAAAGGCAAGTGTAATATTTTGTGACACGTGCTTATGCAATGAGGTAACAACACACCGGAAAAATTAGTGGCGGCTGGGGACCGAGTAACGTGGGATGGCCACCGCCATCAGGTCGCGGAATGCTTCCGTCTCCACTAGCCTAAAAGGCAACATTTTCAGCGCTACCAGTCGCGAAATGTGTGCATATAGAACTGTAGCATGTGGGGTGTTGGCAGCATATTTGTGCCTCAGTTCCAAAGATTGGTGTATAGATAACTGAACACTGCGCTGGGACAAGGACGTGGTTGATGATGGTGGTATTTCTGCTTGTGCAACTACAGGTGAAGGACAGGAGGCATCTTCGCATGCAGTATGGACAGGGGATTGTATTGCATGCACAACAGTGGAAGATGCAGTGGTGTAACCCGCAGACACTGCTCCTGGACTCTGCTGTACATACTATAAAGTCGGGTGCTTTGCTGACATGTGCCTTATCATGCTGGTGGTGGTCAGGCTGCTAGTTTTACTACCCCTGCTGATGCTGGCATGGCAGGTGTTGCAAATGGCCTTTTTGGAATTATCTGTAGACACCTTAAAAAACAGCCAGACTCGGGAAGACCTAACAGTTGTAATGGCAACTTCTGTCATGTTGTTCCGGGGAACGGTTGCCTGCATTATGCCTGCGGCCAGCACCCTGCTTCTTCCGGCCTGTTGTGATTCTACGCCTCCCTCCCCCTGTGCACTGCTGTCCTCGCTCTGCATGTCCTCCTGCCAAGTTGGTTCAGTTACTGGATCATCCACCACGTTGTCTTCCACTTCCTTACCCTTATCCTCCTCCTGACTTTCTGGCAATAGTGTTTCATCATCGTCCACCTCTTGTTGCGACACGTTCCCACCGTTGCCTTCATGAGACCGTGGCTGCTCAAATATTTGGGCATCGGTACATATGATTTCCTCATAACCCACTTTAAGTGGAGCTGGCGAGAGGACAGAATCTAAGAATGGATAAGTGAACAGCTCTTCAGTGTGTCCAAGTGTGGGATCAGTTATGTCCGGGGCAGGGCAGTCAGCATGGTGGGAGGAAGGAGGATCAGGGTTTGGAATGTGCGGTCCAGTCTCACGGCTAACGACACTTGACCGTGTGGAAGACAGGGTGCTTGTGGTGGTGCCAAACTGACTGGAAACATTTTCCGCTATCCAACTAACAACCTGTTTACACTGGTCTTGGTTTAATAGTGCTGTACTGCTGCGGTCCCCTACAAATTGGGACAGGAAGGTTGAGCGAGATAATGTGAGCGTTTGTCGTGGCGCAATTCGAGCTTGCACATGGCCTCAGCCTCTGCATGCACCACCATCACGTCTAGTTCCTTGTCCCTTACCACCGGCCTTGCGCATTTTCAATGGTGTGCTGCTGTGTACAGCTAAATGTGTACAGCTAAATGAAGGCGTCCAAAAGATGGTTTTTAGCTGGACACTGAGATAACAGATTAGAGATTAAATTACAGCAGGTATGCCAGTCAGTCACAAACGCTGAGATGGGTATACTGAGTGTTTTGGCGTATACAAATTGAAGCAACAACCACCTCCTACCTTAAAAAAATAGTAAATGAAGGCGGACAGCCTGACTCAGATCAAGATGAACAAGGGTAGGATTGGGCCTGACTTCACCACACCACCACCAAATGATAGCGTTATTTAACTTTTGTGCCGGTAAATTGCCATGCACCTCCGCACGCCCACACATGGGTACACACTTCATGATTTTGACTATTTGCTGTACTGCTCCTCCTTCTCCTCATCCGGCACCATCATATGATCAGTGAGACTGTGGTTCATGATGCCACGAAAACATAATTTTTTTTACATCATATTTATGATGATGATGACCATAACCGTTCAAAAGTTAGGCTGTAGTTTCATGTATACCCCCAGGGGTAAATGTTTTGGTCCATGCTTACAGAATGGGCATTAGAAGTACAGTAGACCAGCTCCTTTGTAATGGGAACATAATTTAGAGGCTCTCCGCCATGTTTCTTTCCAGGGGCATTGAAGTGCCTCACAATTTTTGGCTGCCCTGTCTAGGGCAATCCTACAAAAGACCCACTTCCTTATAATGGGCACAATATTAAAAGAGACCCTCATGCACACCTCTATCCAGGGCATTGGGGTGCCTCCCAATTTTTGGCTGCCCTGTCTAGGGCAATACTACAAAAGACCCACTCCCTTAAAATGGGCACAATATTAAAAGAGGCCTTCATGTACGTCTCTTCCCAGGGGCATGGGAGTGCCTCCCAATTTTTGGCTGCCCTGCCTAGGGCAATACTACAGAAGACCCTCTTCCTTAAAATGGACACATTATTTATATATGCTGTAATGGCACAAAATGCCGGAATGCCCGCGCTGCCACCAAGAATCACCAGGAAACAAAGAGTTAACTGGGCAGATTTTTCTTTTATTCTATCCTACGCGTTTCAGAGCCTCTATCCGAGCTCCTTCCTCATGTTCCCTGAGAAAGGAGCTCGGATAGAGGCTCTGAAACGCGTAGGCTGGAATAAAAGAAAAATCTGCCCAGTTAACTCTGTTTCCTGGTGATTCTTGGTGGCAGCGCAGGCATTCCGGCATTTTGTCCCATTACAGCATTCCTGTTTCCACGTTTATCATGAAGGTGCGGCACTGCAGCAGCCATGCTACAAGCCATCTTACAGGCGATTATACCGGTTGTGGGTGACACAACCGAACCAGGTGAGCAGTTCCTGATATACACCGCTATAACCCTTTGTAAAAAGGATAAGACCCTATGCGCATTTATCTCACGTTTACAGGTTGACATTATTTATATAGGCCCTCATGCATGCCTCCATCCAGGGGCATTGTGGTGCCTCCCAATTTTTGGCTGCCCTGCCTAGGGCAATACTACAGAAGACCCACTTCCTTAAAATGGGCACATAATTTGAAGAGGCCCTCCTGCACGCCTCTATCCAGGGGCATCAAACTGCGACACAATTTTTGGCTTCTCTGCCTAGGGCAATACTACAGAAGACCCACTTCCTTAAAATGGGCACATTATTTAAGGAGGCCCTCATGCACGCCTCTATCCAGGGGCATTGGGGTGCCTGCCAATGTTTAGCAGCCCTGCCTAGGGCAATACTACAAAAGACCCACTTCCTTAAAATGGGCACATTATTTAAAGAGGCCTTATGTACGTCTCTTCCCAGGGGCATGGGAGTGCCACACAATTTTTTTTTTTTTTTAAATCTTTCATATAATCCAAAAAACTAGCATACACCAAACTCTGTCTCACAAGTGGGTATGAGCCCTTAACATTTTTTCCATGAAAATCCATTTTGGTTTCATTTCGTAACGTTTTCTTGTGATGTAATAGTCTGACAACATTGTTCACAGGAGTGACCTTGGGGTCTTAAATGCTTACAGGGGTCTTCCCCATGCTGTTCCCATGTCATTTGAGCACTGTTCTGATACTTTTGTGACATTTTTAGGGTTTTTCCATGCTGCTTGGTGTCATGCCAGAAAAATACTCGGGTCTCCCATACGATAACATTGGGCTTGGTGCTCGGGCCGAGTACACGAGTATCTTGGGATGCTCGGCCCGAGCTTCGAGCACCCGAGCGTTTTAGTACTCACTCATCTCTAGTAGTCATCACTCAAACGTTAACAGTAATAGTGTATCTGGTAACAACAATTTTGTAGAATCGTTTCACCTTAGACCATCCTTTTGCAGCACCAGAAGAGAGATCAAATCTGACACATATTGAACGCCTAGAGAGGATGGTACAGGAGTATCTACAGCTGAATATCGATGCCATGACTGTGAAACTGGATCCTTTTGCATTTTGGGCTTCAAAACTAGAAAAATGGCCTGAGCTGGCCACTCATGCCTTGAAGATTTTGACGTGCCCCGCGGCAGCATTCTCTCTGAACGTGTCTTCAGCGCTGCTTGTACTGTGCTGATGGATGAGCGCACGTGGCTGTCCAGTGACAGTGTAGACAAACTAACGTTTATCAAGATGAACAAGTCATGGATCCGCAAGGACTTTTCCACCCCTGTGTCAGCCTGGGGAGAGTAAACGCTTGTGTACTTTTCAATGTGCTGCATTAAACTCCCCATTTCAATATTTCAACTCTTTGGCGATTGATGCCACTTAAGTGGTGGCTGTGCCTAATTTTTTGAAAAATGGAGACTGTTGTTGGGGTCTCTTTGATGTTTGCTTCTTGACTTGAGTGTTGCTCTATGAGCTCAATACCTATCCCTGAAACTCCTGCCCCAGTTTCTGAATATACAACCTTTTTGTCCATCGAAACTTGCTGCATTCACATCCACGATTTTTGAGTGTTTAAAAGCAGTGATTACTACATCTTCCTTATGGCCATTTTACACGTCCCAACATCGTCGTCCAACTTCGATAAAAGTCACGTGGTTCATGTGTTGGCCCGATATCGTTCGTGCGTTGTATGGTGTAAATGTACAATGCGACGCAAGAACTATGCCAAAACAATATCGGAGGAGAAATGAGCAGGCTATCTAACTGCCCGATATTGGATGGACGATCTGGCTGGATCGTTCTGTGTGACAGCCCAACACCAACTTGGAGAACAACTTCCCCTATTCATTCCCATGTTAAATGGTCGTTCCTGGGTCGCTCGTACAACGGGGGCATAGACATTGCAGTTGTGTTGCCTGCCGATATTGCCCTGTGTAACATCTCCTATGCGATCTTGGATTTCAGCCAAAAAAATACGCGCTCCCGTGCCGTTATATACAATATCGAAACGATGTTGGGATGTGTAAAGTGGCCATTAATGTTTGCGTAAACTGGTTTTGGGCATCACACCAGGTTTTGGCAAATGTGCTGTATACATATGAACAGTTTTGGTAAAATCACTGTTTGGTCAATCTCCCCTGTCCACTAGGCGTATACAGGAAACTGACCTATCTGACTAGTTTTTTTGGTAATATTTCATGAAACATATAGTTGTCCCACCTGTGTGTGGTAAGGCATAACATTGATGGGAGCACTTAAATGAGCTTTGAGTTTATCCAGCCTACTAGGCCTAAACAGGTCACTGACTTACCTGACTAGTTTTTTCAGTAATATTTCACAAAATGTACACTTGTCCCACCTGTGGTGGGGGGCATAACACTGATGGGAACGCTTGCATGGGCTTTCATTTTATCTGTCCCAGTAAGCCTAAACAGGTCACTGACCTACCTCTCTCTTATTTCCTGTAATAATCCACAATACATATAGCTGTCCCACCTGTGTGTGGCAGGGCATTACATTGGTGGGAGCGCTTACATGAGCTTTGAGTTTATCCGGCCTACTAGGCCTAAGCAGTTTACTGAACTAGCTGACTTTTTTTTTGTAATATTCCACAAAACCTATAGTTGTCCCACCTGTGTGTGGCGAGTCATAACATTGATGGGAGCACTTGCATGAGCCTTGAGTTTATCCGGCCTACTAGGCCTAAGCAGTTTACTGAACTGGTTGACTTTTTTTTTTGGTAATATTCCACTATACCTATAGTTGTCCCAACTGTGTGTGGCAGGACATAACATTGCTAATAACGATTGCATTAGCATTGAGTTTATCAGGCCTACAAGGCCTAAACAGGTCACTGACCTACCTGACTAGTTTTTTTCCATGAAACTTCTAGTTGTCCCTCCTGTGTGTGGCAGGGCATAACATTGAAAGCTCATGCAAGTGCTTTCATGAGTTTATCCAGCCCAGTAGGCCTCAAAAAGTAAACGAAATACCTCTCTAATATTTCATGTAATACTCCACAAAACGTATAGTTGTCCCATCTGTGTGTGGCAGGACATAACATTGCTAGGAACGATTGCATGAGCATTGAGTTTATCAGGCCTACAATGCCCAAACAGGTCACTGACATACCTGACTAGTTTTTTCCATGAAACTTATAGTTGTCCCACCTGTGTGTGGCGGGGCAAAACATTGATGGGAGAGCTTGTATGAGCTTTGACTTTATCCCACCTAGTACGCCTAAAAAGGTCACTGAACTATCTGACTAGTTTTTTTCTGTAATATTCCACGAAACTTATAGTTGTCCCACCTGTGTGTGGTGGGGCATAGCATTGATGGGAGCACTTGCATGAGCTTTGAGTTTATCCTACCTACTAGGCCTAAACAATTCAGTGACCTAGCTGAATAGGTTTCGTGGAATATCACCGCAAAAACTATAGTTGTCCCACCTGTGTGTAGTGAGTCATAACACTGATGGGAGAACTTGTATGAGCTTTGAGTTTATCCGGCCTCCTAGGCCTAAATAGTTTATTGACCTATGGTAGTTGACTATTTTTTTCAGTAATACTCCATGAAACTAATAGTTGCTGAGCAATGTTTAACCTTGAAATGCTAGGCCAGGTCCTGTTGCAGACCCTGTGCCAGGCTGGCTGGTCCATTCAGCAATTTTTGGTCTGGGACAATTGATGCCATTTTGCTGTGGTCTGACTTTGGGAAGAGTGAGGACCCTTGTTGGGGTCTCCTTGCTGTGTGGTACATCATTTGAGCAGGGTGTGACATGCTTATACCTGTGTCTCATCCCTCTTTTACTCCTCCTCCTCTTTTTACTTAAAGGGAACCAACCACCTCAGATCACCCTAATACACAGTTAGTACATGTCCCTGCACCCTAAGGATACCTTTCCAGCACTGTTTTTGTGTAAAATCTTGCATTAGTATAACTGATATAAAGAGTTTATAAAGTTACTAGCCTGGAGACATCTGGGCGTATCCCTCCTTCTGTTATACTTCAGGGCTGTGCATTCATTGCATGGCTGTGCTCCCCCTCCCTCTGTGCAGAGGAGATAACGATCACGCCCATCAGGGCAGAGCAGCAGGCACGGAGGGAGGGGGAGCACAGACATGCAATGCACAGCCCTGAAGTATAACAGAAGGAGGGATACGCCCAGATGTCTCCAGGCTAGTAAGTTTATAAACTCTTTATATCAGTTATACTAATGCAAGATTTTACACAAAAACAGTGCTGGAAAGGTATCCTTAGGGTGCAGGGACATGTACTAACTGTGTATTAGGGTGATCTGAGGTGGTTGGTTCCCTTTAATGTAGAAAGCTACTGCCACTTTTCCCCTGTAACTCTTCCATTTGTCAATTCAAAGTCATTTTCACCCACCTCTGACATTTTAGGTGAATGTTAACCAACTTCTATTTTGCAGTGCTTTGGAAGGGTGCGCAGGCTGGCACAGACCGTGTCTCGTGCACCCATACTACGCCATGAGACTATTTGTACTGTGGGTAGATTGTTGTCACTTTTCCTGGTGTTTGTTGTCTATTCTGAGTAGTTTGGCAGCTTTTGGACACCCTTGAAGGTGTGTTTTATGTGTTTGCTGTTGCCTGCTATTGATTCCAATGAGGTTCGATGGTGTTCGACGAATAATTCGTCGAACACACCTCAATTCGGAGAATCGAACCGAATTCGAACCCAAAGGGCCACTTTACACACACCAACTTCTGTGACCAACTTCTGAACAGATCTCTGGTTGCAGTGAAATCATGGACACATTGTTACATTTGTACACAGCCACAAAATGGAGCAATGTGTCCATGATTTCACTGCAACCGGAGATCTGTTCAGAAGTTGGTCACAGAAGTTGGTGTGTGTAAAGCGGCCCTTAGGTGTTGACTTATCACTACTCTGCATTCACCCTAAGGGCTTTTTCCTACTAAAACCAGTGCTTGACAAATATTGTTGTATTCACAGAAAGGGTTTTTTCCTAGTAACAGCAGTTCTCAACAAATTCACATAAAAGCCTGTTTTTTTTTCCTAAAATCAGTGCTTGCAAATATTGCTGTATTCACATAAAAAAAATTTTTTCTTAAAACCAGTGTGTACCAAATGTCTGTGCATTACCATATAGTCTTTTGTCATACAACTGATTTCCAAATCTGTATGCATCATACATGAGTGGGAAATGCTGACGTTGTGGCGGAAGGGGGAATAAATGTGGTGGAAATGGAAAAAGGATTGGTGTACTTGTGGTAGGTGCTAAATTTACTAAAATCTCTACCCATCAAACGATGGCTTGTCCTATCCAAATAAAACTGGCAAATTTTTTAGTAGATGATCTACTTGTAATCCGTTTCTTATGCAGCAGCACAGCTTTACAATTTGTATATAAGGCCCCGAAAGAGAATCTGCCACAGTGCATGGCAAGTGCTGCATCAAGTGGCCTCTCCTCGTCTACTCAAGTCACACACAGTACAGTCCAGAGAGGTGGCACGCAACTTACCCAATTTCCCACTATCTAACAACTCTCCAACTGCCCTGCTAACTCTGGAAAACACAGATGGGCGAGTCAGTAAAGCTGTTCACACATGCTATTCAATGGTCATCAGAGGTCTGATCAAAAGATTCACAACTCAAGTCGTGGAAAGCATCTGCACCAATGCCCAAAATGTTTTGGAATTGGATCCAGGCTAGATGAAGTAAATTTCGTGCAGAAACCAGACCCTCACCACCATATATTAAACCCTGAGGTTGCAGGTGATGATGATTTAACTCATACCTGAGGTGCACCTGCACTGATAATATGGTGTCAGAACAGAAAGCGGAGGAGCATGACTCTCAGGGTGAGGAGTGGGAAAACATAGAGGATGATGATGAGAATGGAGATCCCAATTGGTGATAATCCAGATATATGCAGCTGATTAGCTCAGCAGAGAAGGTGGAGGAGGATGAAGTTAGGTTGCGGCTTCCCGCATAAACAGGTAGTGCTGCAACCACAACAATAATTGTATCCTCAGCAACAACTTTGCCTCTGGCCAGCAGTGGTTGCGAGTCTACAGCTCAAAGGGGTGGCAAGGCTTGCTGCGTTTGGCACTTTTTTGATATCACAAAGAATTACCCAATTCACGTTATTTGAAAATTTTGTACGGAAATGCTTACTGTCTGGTGGATCCTAGAGATGAGCGAACCTTCCCTGAACATGTTCAACAATTTCAGATTCAGCACAGTTCTCAATAGGAAATCCAAGCTTTTTTTTAAAAAAAAAATAGCCAAACATGGCCTTAAAACGTTCCCTGTTTTTTTGAGGCCAAAACACTCGATGAAAGATTTGTTGGCTGGGAACAGCACCAAACCTTAAGGTTAGGAGTGTTCCTGCCATCGTGCCTACTAACTTGTGTCAAGCTCTAGAATTTGATTCAGCCTTAAATGAAATTTTTTAAGCTTCCTAGAATTTGCAGGTGTTTTGACACCTGCAGGTTATGATATTGGAAACGGTGTCAGATGTGGCAGCAGTTGTCAAGTCCAAGAAGATTACAGTGTCCTTAAAACATTTGTTTAAAAGAAAAATATATTTTTTAAAATAATTTTTTATTTTATTATTTATGTATTTTAATTATTTTTTTTTTTGGGGGTGGACTCAGTCAGCACTGTGTGAAAAAATCTCTTCTAAATTTATGTGATACCAATTCATAAAAAAATGGCAAATTATATGCTTCACACACTTTGGTGTTATAGGTCCTTTCACACTCATGAAACATCACACTATGAATATTGATTTCTGAAAATGTGCCATTATCACTTTCATTTAATTCCATACATTTACAATACACATTTTTGGCATGGGCACAACTGTGTTATCATATATTTATAGTTCGTATTGAACTTGTCCTTGCATTTGCTGCAGTGCACTGCCCAGTAGTTTTATTCATCCGAATTCCAGATGAATTGGTGACCAGAATATAGTTATTTGTTTTCATCATTTTGCCTCCTACAAATATTTCAGTCTTCAAATCACTGCACCAAGTTCTCGCATTATCCAGTTTTTACTTTGTGGCATGGAGAGTTGGATGTATGAGTGATGTTTCTTCTGTAGCCCACTACATTGACGGGTTAATGAGGGGAGCTAGGCAACAAGATGTGCAAACAGTAATATCCTAGTGATTAATTGCATCTGATGCAGTCCTGGAAGTGGAAGATGCGGGCCCCTAGGCAAACCAAACAGTTGTCACTGTGAAGCTCAGCATTTCAGCTCCATATTATCAGTAGTGCACTGAGTGCTCCGAACCAGCTACACTCTCCTTCACTTGCTAGGATCCACCTTGCACCAGCATTATCCAGTTTGGCAATGGATCATGCCTGATGTGGAGAAAGAGGTCATTTTCATCACCACCCCAGGGACCGATGGTAGGTCAGCATAACCAGAACCAGAACTGGAATGAGATGCAGAGGACATGGACAAATATGTGACCTGGAGCTTCACCATGTTACTCACATTTGATCTCATCTTCAGTGAGGTACGAATACAGTGTTGGGGTTCAATGCCAGAGAAAGATCTGAGGAGCAAACACTCAGGAGGTGACCCTTTTCCTTTGCTATCTGGAATTGGGGGCACCAGATATCAGACTGTAGAGTAGCTTGCCTGACTGTATTCCACCTGTAGCTAGTACCGCAGCTACTGGATACCAATTGCACCGAAACCAGGAGCATGAGGAGAAAGTTGAGAAAGAGGATGAGGTAGAAGATGCAAAAGGCCGTTTCCTGCCGGAGGCATTTGACTGTTACAATGCCATGTGGGAACCCTACTCCCTCAAAGCAACTATCCGACAAATCATGAGCTACCTTTTCCGACTCCTCTCTTCTTTATTGAGGCAATTCATTTTGCAGGTACAATGGCTTGTGACTGGTTGCATGGGTCTAATGTCAATCGTTTCTACGACCAGTGCGCTTGAGGCATGGTGGTGGAATTCTTTTAGAATAGGGGTTTTGGCTTCCTAGTGGAAAAAGGTACTGGCTATTGGTGCTAACCTGTCCACCCTGCTGTATGATCATCTTCCCAAAAGACTACAGTTTATCTTTTTTGGGAAGGAGGTCATCTTCATGATGGTATTGGGCCGCAAGGGGAGGTTTGCATTTGATATTAGTTGGGTTGTCACCGCCGACGAGTTTGAGAAATGGCAGGAGGAGGATGACCAAGAGATAATGTGGCATAGGGTGAAGAACAGGCCTCCCTTGGTTAACCAGCCAGCTGCACCCATATCCACAGGGCATGTTAGTGTTCCACAAGTTGCTCTTGCCTGACCGATAGGATGTGGTTATCTTCTAGTTCCTCCATCATCTTCTCCAGCGAAGGCCACAATGGACTGTGCTGGGGGCAGGTGGTGGTGGAGAATGCCCCTGCAGGAATAGCCCTGTGACCCCCTGAGACCTTACAGCAGTGGAGTACCATTACCAATGGCGACCTTCAGTTTGAGCAATGCTGAGAATGCTGGAAGACAAATTTAATGTCATGTAGAGTGTTTTTTCCTAAAAAAAAGGCATCTTGTTTGGTCAATGACCCATCCATTTGTTCATATGTTGTCCAGAGAAGGACTTTTTTATGTTGATTTTTTTTTTCAGTTTCTTTGTTGACCGAGGCTTGTGTTTTTGTTAATGTTATATTTCCCCCACCCATGTTTTGCGCTGTTTGTGCTTCTCCCTACTGGATAAGAGGGCATACATGCAGCCTTTGGGGAAAAACTCTAAGGGTACCATCACACGTGGCGACAGCACCGCCGATTTCTTAGGCGATGCAGGGGCGTGGCCTATCGGCACCGATATCGCCCCTGCATCGCCTAATGTAAATAGGCGATGGAGACGCCTTTTATTGGTCGCCTTGTTTCAGAGTAGTGCTCTGAAACCAGACAGCCGATATGGGGTGATGTGTACACATCGTTCCATGTAAACGGCCGATGGTGATCCGACAGGCGATGAAAGCCATAGGCTCCCATTGTACTGCATTGCCGCTGGGGTTTTAAGACACCAGAGGTGTCGCCCCATGCAAATGGGGGATGGCGATGCTGGTGGGGCGCCAAAAACATGTGCGCTCCCACCCGTCACCGTCAACATCTCCGGGACCGTCGCACCGTGTGACGGTACCCAAAGACCTTATTGGACTCTGCCCTTCACGGACTTTCCACCACACTAAGAGTCTGTGTGCTGCTGATCCCTGTGGGAGTTTCATTATATTAACTATATATAGTGGGTACGGAAAGTATGCAGACCCCTTTAAATTTTCCACTCTTTGTTTCATTGCTGCCATTTGGTAAATTCAAAATAGTTCACTTTTTTCTCATTTATGTACACTCTGCACCCCATCTTGCCTAAAAAAACCCCAGAAATGTAGAAATGCTTGCAAATTTATAAAAAAAAATTGAAATATCACATGGTCATAAGTATTCAGACCTTTTGATCAGACACTCATATTTAAGTCACATGCTATTAATTTCCTTGTGATCCTCCTTGATGTGGTTCTACTCTTTAATTGGAGTCCAACTGTGTTTAATTAAACTGATACGACTTAATTTGGAAAGGAATATATCCAAATGTATAGTATTTTCTTGTTCCGCACAAACTGTACGATGAAGTAGACCACAATGGATCACATGAAAATGGCACTTTATTCTACGCGTTTCAGAGCATATCTTCGCTCATTTCTCTTGAATACAAGGCAATGGTTGTATTCCTGAGGAAGGAGCGAGGATACACTCTGAAACGCGTAGAATAAAGCGCCATTTCCATCTGATACATTGTGGTCCACTTCATTGTACAGTTTGAGCAGATCGAAAAAAACTTGTTATGCTCATTTTTTTTAAAAAACTTTAAAATATGCAATGCATTTCGTTTCACTTCTTGATTGTGTCCCACTTGTTGTTGATTCTTCTCCAAAAAATGAGAATTTATATCTTTATATTTGAAGCCTGAAATGTGGAAAAAGGTTGAAAAGTTCAAGGGGGCCAAATACTTTCACAAGGCACTGTATAGGGAGTATAATTTCTTCTAGTATATTTATAATGGACCCGCCAAAGAAACCCACATGGCTAGTACACAAGGGTATGTATAGATGCAGCAGCAATAAATGTAATTTATGTAATGTTGTGGATGCATTTTACACCAACACAACAAATAAATGTTTCCCCATGAAATCCTATATTAATTGCAGCACCACGTATGTTGTGTACATGGCAATATGCGTGGAATACAATAATTATTATATTGGCTGCACAATACATACCCTAAAAAAAGAGAGTGGCAGAGAACATTTCAACTGCTAATCCTGGGTCTAATACAATGAGAACAGACATGTCCAGTTTGTCTAGGCAATTTAGGGATAACCATCCTGGTGCTCTAAAATCACTAAAAGTAAAAGAAATCGAGAAGTTATTTTGCTCATATAGGGGCAGGGATTGGGAGAAATCCCTACACAATAGGGAAATATACTGGATCCTTTAACTGGATGGACGCAACCCTATGGTCTGAATTATAAAAACGACTTGTACTTTTATTAAGGCAATTTTTTTAACTCAATTTTTGACTGTTGTGTCATTTAACAATAATGTAAAATATTAACAATTGAAATATATGTATTGAACCAAATAGTAGCACTGGGATTCTCTTTTATCAATATATGGTGGAATTCCACTCAAGCCTTGATGCAGAATGTCAGGATACGTAAAGTGACTCAAATTGATCCGAATGTGGGGCAAAGGATAAATATGTAACGTTAAGTAACATTAGCTGTAGCACCTACTCCTTGTACAACTAGAACACCAAGACTATTACTCTTTCCACTATGCTTATTCCCCTTTCCACCATGACCTCAGGATTTCCTACTCAAGTTTAATGCAAGCAAATTTGGAAAACCCATGTTTGAGGCCCAATAAATGTTTATTTGACAAAAGACAGATTTGACAATGAGTTTTTTGGATTCCAATAAAAACCTTTGTAGGGGAAACACAAAAACGTGGCAATTACTTGTTTGGGGCCAAAAAAAGCCTTTTAGGGGAACCGCAAAGATTTGTCCATCATTTGTTTGAGGCCTAAGGGTCCCGTCACACTTGTCGACGTTCCAGCGATCCCGACAATGATACGACCTGGCAAGGATCGCTGGAACGTCGCTACATGGTTGCTGGTGAGATTTCAAACAGTCAGATCTACTCAACGACACAGCAACGCTGTCCAGGCCATTTCGACACGATCGGCAATGTCACATTGGGGGCCCTTTTGCTGCTACGTGTCAAACATAGCGAGATCGCTGGCGAGGTCGCTGTTTGCGTCACAAAACCTGTGATGCAACAGCGATCTCGTTATGTGTCACGGGGGCTTAAGAATGCCAAATATTTGTGTTTCCCCTAAAAAGGGCTATCACTTGGTGGCCAAATAAAAGCCTTTTTAAGGGAAAAAATAGAGATGAACAAACATTTCCCAAACATGTTCTACAAGGGCCACCATCAGGGCATGAATGGTGTGACTCCTTTGAGGGGCTCCATGGTGATCGACAGGAGAGGGGCCCAGCAGAAGAAGTGAGGAGACAGGGTACAATCTCATCCAGACCCCACCACTTGTACAGGCCCCCTCTCCTGCGAGCCCTAACCCTTCATCTCCTGGATGGGCCCTTGAACAAGAGGAGGCCAGCCTGGCCAAGACTGACATCTTCAGGGATATCAATCTCCGCCAGGTGTGTATTGCACATGCACCCAACAGGTTGACATGTGAGGTATAAACTGGAAGTTACGGCACAGTGTGGGCGTCAGCAGGATTTGAAGGACATAGTTGCTGTTGGTGAGTATGATGTGTGTGTGTATATCTGTCTGTGTTTATCCTTCTGTCTGTGTGTCTATCTGTCTGTCAGGGTGTCTGTCTGTCTCTACACAGCACTGTACTGTATATACAGGTCCACACTACATGCTGTATTAGTGTCTATACACTGTATGCATATAGTGTAGACCTGTATATACAGCATAGTACTATGTATACAAGATATACATGTATACAAGATATACATGTGTACAAGATATACAGCCAGCAGTCTCTATTGTGCATACAGCTGGCTGTCTCTAATGTCTATATGGCTGGCAGTCTCTAATGTATATATGGCTGGCAGTCTCTAATATGCATATGGCCCATAGTCTCTAATGTGCTAACGGCCAGGAGTCTCTAATGTGCATACGCCCCCAGTCACTAAAGTGCATACAGCTGCCAGTCTTTAATGTGCATACGGTCAGCAGTCTCTTCCAATCTCTAATGTGTATACATCCCGCACCAGTGTATTCAGCCAGCAGCAGTCTGTATTGTGTATTCTCTATTGTGTATAAATCCAGCAGAAGTTTCTAGTGTGTACTTACCATTGTATATATAGCTATTGTATATTCAGCCTAAAGAGGTCTTAATTGTGTGTGTATATATGTATGTGTATATGTATATATAGAAAAAATAAAAAAGAGCAGCACGTGAACAATATGAACAAAAAATTTTCGGGTGAAAAAATTCTCCTTTACAATCATAGTTCGCTATTTTTTTAAATGTGAATTTTTTGCAAAGGCAGCTCTCCAATCTTCCAAGCTTAACTAATTTTTTTATGTAAGAGAGTCCTCAGGGGTGGATACCTTTTAATAGCTAACTGAAAAGATGGTAAGCATAGCAAGCTTTCGGGACACTATGCCCCTTCATCTGGCTGATAATGACAAATTCTGAAGACACATACATATAAACATAAGCAAAAAAAAAAAAGCAGGGTTAGATGCTGTAGTAAATATGACAGGTGACATAAAGCAGAGTCAGGCTAGAGAGGGGGATAGGAGCTGGGAAGGTAAGGTAAAGTCAAAATTCCAAGATAAGAGGAACCGATTGTATAATTGTTCTATGATTAGTGGCCTGTGGAGATCTGAAGAGAGTCTCCACAGGGAGAGTAGAAAACTACAAATCGATGCGAGACAGTTCACATAGGAAGTGTCAAAAGTTCATTGTCATCTAAATGGAAACTGTTGGAATATGTTATATCCCAAAATGCCCTTTCATTTTATATAAAGACACATGAATCTGTGATACCCCCAAATGCACTTTCATTTTATGTAAAAATGCATGAATCCATGTGAGACATTTAATCCTGTTTTGAATGTTTTAAAGGTCATTATCAATTTGTATTCCCAAATTCTTCTCTCTTTCTTAGATTTGAAGTTTCTTTTTACTTATGTACAGTATATACTAGAAATAGGCCCGATGTTATTGCATCGGAGTGCGGTGAAATGAAAATCTGTGTATTCTTAGTGGTGCTAGCAGGAGCAGTGGACATGTGTCACACGATTTGCGCTTCCCAACATACCTGTTCTATGTCATCATTCCGCATTTGTGTATTGTATTTGTTGCATGATTTGACTTCTTTTACACCTGTGCACTGTCCTTTCCTTGTTGTGTGCTGTATTTTGGTATGTGGTGTTGTATTTCCTGAGCGATGTTCACTATGTGGTGTCTCCTCTGTGTGCTATGTGTGTGTTTACACTATATGGTCTCTTGGAAGCTGTTGTGAATATAATTGGATGTGGTACATTGTTTTGTGCAGTTTGATGTGTGTGTGAGTGTCTGTTTCCAAAGTGGAGGAAAAAAACTGAAAGGAAGTGAAAAGATACAATTTATTAACATGTAAAAAATTATGGCAAAGCTTCATACTTTTACATAATAGTAACAGAAAGACAATTCATAGAAATTGTGTTATATTCTATTTTATGTGATAGATAGATAGATAGATAGATAGATAGATAGATAGATAGATAGATAGATAGATAGATAGATAGATAGATACAAAAGAGAAAAAAACTGCACAGAACTCACCGACAATGTGAACTGGTGCCAGCAGGGCTGCTGGGTCAAACTGTGTACTAAGAACTTCAGATTTAAAAAAAAATAAGAATTTTGAGTTTTTTGAAAAAAAACGTAAGTTTTAAAATTTTTTCTCATATAATATATATATATATATATATATATATATATATACATATATAGCTTGTCAGCATATCTACATCACTGGTAGTAGCTGAGTGCTGCAAGGTTTTTTTCTAGTTGTTTGAACCAGCGTCCCTGCTGGCACCAGTTCACATTGTCTGTGAGTGCTGTGCAGTTTTTTTCTCTATTGTATCGTGTGGAGTTACTGGCTCCATTACTGCAGTTTGCACCCTCATTGCCTACAGGTGATCTAGGGTCTAGATGGTGTCTGCCCACTTAGTAGTGGGTAGGGTGGTCAAGGAGGACTTGGGTGTCAGCGTTAGGACTCATCGGACCTGAAGTCACTTTGTCGCAGTTGATGAGCAAACCGACATTGGCCAATGTGTGTACTAAGAACTTCAGATTTAAAAAAAATAACAAGAATTTTGAGTTTTTTGAAAAAAAACGTAAGTTTTTAAATTTTTTCTCATATATATATATATATAGCTTGTCAGCATATGTACATCACTGGTAGTAGCTGAGTGCTGCAAGGTTTTTTTCTAGTAGATAGATAGATAGATAGATAGATAGATAGATAGATAGATAGATAGATAGATAGATAGATAGATAACTAGAAAAAGTTCTCTGCAGCACTCAGCTACTACCAATGACGTACAATTGCTAACAAGCTATATGTATATGAGAAAAAAGTTGAAAAACTTACGTTTTTTCCAAAAAACTCAAAAATCTTATTTTTTGATTTCTGAAGTTCTTAGTACATACATTGGCCAATGTCTGCTTGCTCATCGACTGCTTTTTTTCTTTTTTTTTTCTTCTTTTTTCTTTCTTTTTTCTTTCTTTTTAGATAGATAGATAGATAGATAGATAGATAGATAGATAGATAATAGATAGATAGATAGATAGATCTATGAAACTTAAATGACATACTGATAGGATATTTAGATTGTGAGCCGCAATGGGGACAGTGTTGCAAATGTATGTAAAGTACTATGGAATTAATAGTGCTTTATAAATAAATAAATATTATTATATACATTATTATATTATATAAATATATTATTTATTTATATTATGCATATATGGTTAAACTATTTAAGTATGAGGACACATTATAGTTACAATCTATATGGGTCTATATATCTATTATTTATGTTTATCATATTAAGAAACTAATATATGTATGTGTTTAGCTATGATGTATTATTATTATTATTTATTTATATAGCGCCATTATATTCCATGGCGTTTTACATGCTAAAAAGGGCAGACTAGGACAAGTAACATAGTAACAATACAAGTAACAATAAATGTTGACAATTCGGTTGTACAGAAACAAGAGGGGAGAAATCCTGTCCACAAAGGCTCACCGTCTACGAGAGGCGGGTGGGGATACAGTGGGAGGGGGAAATTCCAGTCATGAGGCGTTGTGGTGGACCGGGTCTTATTGCAGGTGGTAGGCTTGGCGGAACAGGTGGGTCTTCAGGCTTCTTTTGAAGGTTCCCAGGGTGGGAGAATGTCTGATGTGTTGGGGCAGTGAGTTCCAGAGTCCGGGTGAAGCACGGGAGAAATCCTGTATGCGGTTGTGCGAAGAGGAGATGAGGGGGGAGTAGAGGAGAAGCTCCAGGGAGGATTGCAGATTGCGTGAGGGTAGGTATCGGGAGACCATGTCAGAGATGTATGGAGGAGACAGGTTGTGAATGGCTTTGTATG
Source organism: Allobates femoralis (assembly GCA_033576535.1). Taxonomy (NCBI): domain Eukaryota; kingdom Metazoa; phylum Chordata; class Amphibia; order Anura; family Aromobatidae; genus Allobates; species Allobates femoralis. Next base: position 348,009,674 of record JARQOC010000002.1, read on the forward strand.
TCATGGTTAATGTTTTAAACCGGGATCTCTGGGAAGTAGGGAGCCAGTGAAGGGCTTGGCAGAGGGGGGAGACAGGGGAGTAGTGGGGAGACAGATGGATTAGGCGGGCAGCGGAGTTCAAGATAGATTGGAGAGGTGCAAGGGAGGTATTGGGGAGGCCGGTGAGCAGGAGGTTGCAGTAATCGAGGCGGGAGATGGTGAGAGCGTGAATAAGGGTTTTAGCAGTGTCGTGGTCAAGAAAAGTGCGGATCCTATAGATGTTTTTGAGTCAGAGTCGGCAGGAGGTGGCGAGGGCCTGGATGTGGGGCTTGAAGGAGAGGAAAGAGTCAAGGATAACCCGGAGGCACTTGGCATGGGGGACTGGAGAGAGAGAGCAGTCGTTGACGACGATGGATAGGTCAGGTAGTGAGGGGAGTTCAGTGCAGTTCTTACAAGTTACAGTACACGGGCACTCTCTCCCTCTTCGGGTTCCCTTTGCTCCCTGCAGCCAGGCCTCTCTCTCTGTGACCCCTCACACAGTCTCTGTGTCCTTTCCGGGCTATTACGTTCTCTCTTTACTTCGTGCTGTGCGACACTGGACAGTATGGCGGTGACTTAGGCCCCCGTGAGTCCTAAGTTTGTCACTAAGCCGCCTGTCCTTTAGGGTAGGGATCTCAATCTGGAACTAAGACCCCCCGTCGTGTTGTTTGGGGATGCCGGGTAAACTACGGTCCCCTCTAGAGCCAACACTCTACTTCAGCCCAGCCTCCAGCAGTCCTCAAGTCTGAGGCTCTACCAGGCTCCTTTATTTCTGTTCCTCTTCTGTATCATAGGAGGGCTACTCCGCCTGAAGTCAGTTGCTTTAGCTGTGTTTCTAGGGCCCCGGGTATCACCGTCCCTCTCGGCTTTCTCACACTCCTGGGGATCCGGCTCTGGATAGGCTTTCTCTCTCCTCTGGCTCGCACTGGCTCAGTACAGATTTCCTTATGCCCTCACTCTTCCAGGACGTGTGGCTCTCTCATGCTCAGCTTCAGCTCAACCTGCTGCTGTTCTCTGGCCTTTGCATCTCAGCTCACTGTGGCCTACTGAACACCTTCCTCCTCCCCCTTTCCTATATACTGTCAAGTCACCTGACTACGGGTGTGCCCAACCCACTCCTCCAAATCCACCACCCCTCAATCTCATAGAGTCTCTAATCTCAGGGCTGGATGTTACCTTCTCTTACACGTGGGTATGTGGGCTGTGAGGGTGTTGTTGTGCAACAAGTGTCCTACCTGCCTGGCTACAGTTCCCTTTGTGGCCTCCTGGACGCAGGGGCGCCACAGGTACCTGCATTGTCTGCCATAAAAGTATGCACTTGCACTTTAATTGTATTGTATTTACCTTGCAGTCAATGCCGCATTCGATTATGTAGATGCTTCTTGTATACTATCTGTCAATTTGATATACGGTAATCCACCAATTGAATCCCTATGTATTGAATGCAACTATGCCATATCACATGTACTACATGTTTTAACCCCATGTGAGCTCACCTTCCTTTTGTTTATTTGGCACTGCGAAAATAATTTAATGCAATTCATTATAAACGCACACCTTCCCTCCATTGTCTTCTTTGGTTAAATGTAATTTTGGAGTGTTGACAGAGCAATTCCATTTCTGCTGTCTTTGCATAAGATTGTATGGAATTGTTTATATTAATATTGTTTTCTGTGGTTTCCACAGCTTTCCAAGAGTGCAATATTAATTTTCGTGCCCGGGATGATACCTGGACCTCGCAGTTAAACCAGACCTTGGATGAGGAGGGTGGCTCACTGGTGGATTTGGTGGGGGATGACACGTTACAGGGGCATACTAAAAAATACAAAGAACTCCTCAAAAAACGAACCAAAATATGGTGGAATCGGGCTTTTTTGAACAAGTATGTAGAAAAAGATTTAATACCACGAGGATTAACCCATGAATTGTCAATTGTTTTAGAATTATGTTGATATGTAGTGCCAATGTTTCTGCGGTAAATTGGATAGCCATCCATTACTTTACAGGTATTTTGTTTAAATTTTTTTGGAAATCCTTTGGTGCATTGTCCATGATCCATACATGGACAGTTAGGATTAGCATCACCACAGGGACTGTGAATCATGTTTTTCAGAACAATGTTGTGGAGCTGAGAGTATGTTGTCTTGTCGGAAATTTCAGCCCATACAATATTGTCTTTCTCGTCTTCAGTTCTGATTTTCGACTTTTTGTCAAGTATGATTAAAATATGTGCATGTGGCAGGTCACGCTTTTGAAACTTGATGACATGCACAATAGCTAAGACATGTCCAAATAATCCATGGTTGATGTCAGATAATAGGGATTCAAGTTTAATTTTAAAGACCCTTGCAACTAAGTCTGGGCCTTGTTCAACACGTTGCCACTGTTGTAAATTTTCAGTAATTTCCCTCCACTTTGGAGTACACGTCATGGTGACAAAGATCAGGGTAACCATATTTGGTAACGATAGCCATAGCATCCTGATACCGCTGCTGCATATTTTGTGCACTGCCTTCAAAGGATGATGGTAAAATGACAGTTTTGCCAATGGGGATGCCCTTTTCAATAGATTTGTTGAGTAAATGTTCTTGTAGCAAGCAATAATCTTCTACTTTTAGATCTTTTTGATGCATATGAATGTAATGTAGTCTATTAGCTTCAATTTTGCCATATGCATCAACCAAATAATATTGTGTTAGTTTACCTCCATTTAGCAGTGGATTAAAATCCTTTCTTACTGATAAAACATAGCTGTAAAACTGTAGTTGGGTGATCCTTCGTTTACTATCTCCTTGGTTTTTTAGAGCATCATGCCAACCTTGTTGTCCATAAGGAAAAAATTACTATGCAGAATACTGATTCTTTGTGCATTTGGAGCCAGAGGGTTTTGTTGATCAGGTTTTAAAAGAATTAAGGTGTCTCTATGGAAGGGATGATCACCATCATCATTCCGAAACATAACTGCTACTTCACTCACAGTTGGTTTATTGTATTGTCTGGGATCTTGAGTACGATCTTGTTTAATAGCCATTGTGATGTTTGGCATGATAGTTCCATGTTTTAGAGCTTTGATCGTCTTTTGTTGTTCCACATCATGTAGCATTCTATAGTCAGCAGTGAAAGGATTTTGTGTTTGCATTAGCTAAGCAATAATGGTCATTAAAGTAGGATGACAGTTTTCATTTTCTTTACATTGCAGTCGTTGTTCATTAGCGTGGGTGGTATCTAGTATGTAAAGTTGTGCAAATTTAGGTGGTTCTTCGTTAGCTGGATGCAGTGTGCCTGTTCAATGATAGATCTGTCCATGAATTCTAAAACAGTATGGGCCATATCCAGGAGGTGGTGGTGAAACACTTGCTCCCATGGACGCCAAAGTGAAAGAACTGTTGATAGAGCAAATATTGTCCATAATATTTTTGCTGTATTCATGTTCTCCTGTCATCAACATTGTCAACACCTGGGGATACTGTATTATGGGTAAATGTACTTTACCCTTGCGATAGCACTGTGTAAACTTTTTATCCAGAGGCATCTCATTTGCAAAATGCAAAGCTTGGCAACTTTCACATATATGGGTCATGTCACCGCAGCTGTGTTCTTGAACAGTGTTTTCATCCTGAGTAAAATATTGTTTTGTAGTAGCAGTGGTGGACTACTTAAAAAGTCAATGGATCTTGTTTGTGGCCAAATGTTGATTAGTCATTTGTTTTGTAGTTGCAGTACTGTAAGCATTTGTGTTTCAGCTTGCGGCTGCACAGAGTACTGTGCTGTGTTGGGTAACACTGGCATTGATATGGCTAGTGGAGATAGTTGCCGAGAGGTCATACACCTTTCAGTGGTACAATCTGTGGCGTGCTGTTCAGATTGTGATTGACAAAATGTGTATTTTTGCAGCATTTTTTTTGTCAAATAGCCAATCTATTAGCTTTAGAGTGAGGCGAATTTTGAGCAAGACAATTAAGTTGATATGCATTGTCTGTGTCCATACAATGGCATTTTTGTTGAGGAGTCTCATTAGCATGGTGTTGTTGTTGATGTAGTTCCTGTGCCTTTTTCATTTCTTCTTGATTTTTGTATTTTTTATGAGAAGCCATGTTTGGTAGTTGGAGTAGCGTAAGGGTTTGTGTTTCAGCTTCTGGCTGCACAGAGTATGGTTCAGGATTGTGTAACAGTGGCAATGATGTGGCTAGTGAAGATAGTTGCCGAGAGGTCATACACCTTGAAGTGGTACAATCTGTGGTGTGCTGTTCAGATTGTGATGCATCACCTTGTGATTGTGGTAGAAATGTTGGGACGGAATGTGCATTCTGGCAGCATTTTTGTTTGGAAATTGCCAATCTAATAGCTTTAGGCTGCCTTCACATTTGCGTTTGTGAACGCATCTTGCGCATGCATGTACGCATGAAAAAACGCATGCAAAAGCAGCATTTATCGTACACATGCAGATGCTCAATCCTTCATAAAAACGCAGCGTTTTATTGCGTTTGCAGCATGCATACGCGTTTTTTGTCCGCATGCATTAAAGAAATTTTTAGCATTTTTTAAGTTTCACACATGTTTGTTTTTGCCAGCCATGCCCATGGGGAGTGGTTTTAGTGGTTTTAAGGGCAAGGTATAAATAGACCCTGCCTGCCCTGTGTCAAAACTCCTTCCATGCAGCTGTTCACAGAGGCAAGATGGATCTCGGCTTTGAGAGCTTCTATGCGTATCTCGATTTATCTATGAAGAGGTCAGTTTAATTTGCTATTGCTTGTGAAGAAGAACGTCGAAGAGAAAGACGGAGAAGACGACGTCATCGTCGTCGTTTCCGGCAACACCCCATCGTGGAGCTTCGGGAGACACGCGGACTCTACTACTCATTGTACCATGAACTTCGAGAGGACGCAAAAAAGTTCTATGACTTCACCAGGATGTCGCCAGACAGCTTCGATGATTTGCTGCGACGTGTGGAAGGATCGATCACCAGGCAGGACACACAGCTTCGTCGATCCATTCCTGCAGAGGAACGTCTTTTGGTCACACTGCGGTATGTTTATTTTTTAAACAAAGCTCCTGTATACTATGAATCAATTAATATTATTATTATCTTTCGATTTTCAGTCAGTTTTTTTTTTTTTTTTTTTTTCAGATTCATAGCGACCGGAGAGGCTTTATCTTCTCTTCATTTCCAGTTCCGGATAGGATTGTCAACGCTTTCTGGGATAGTTGAAGAGACCTGCAAGGCTATTTGTGATGACCTCCGCGAAGATTTCCTCCCTTACCCAACAACCCAACTATGGCTAGACAAAGCAGCAAGATTTATGGACATTTGTCAATTTCAGAACTGCGTTGGAGCCGTGGACGGGAAACATGTTCGGATCCTGAAGCCGGCTGGAAGTGGATCCGAATACTTCAACTATAAAAAAATATTTTCCATTGTACTGATGGCGATTGCGGATGCTGACTGTTGTTTTATTGCTGTGGATGTTGGACAGCGATATGTCATACATCAATGTGATTATCACTTGAGGCTCAGGACAACCAAAATAGCTGTCATTATCAGAAGCCTTCCTAACCATAACCCTAACCAATACAATCTATTCGCCCAATTATTACTGGCTTTCTTGGTTAGTGGTCTACCGCAACTTGACTACAAAAATTTTTTTGATGGAAGCTGACCCAACCAAAGTCATGTGCAAACTTTTTTGCCCCTCAACAAGACCCCACTATCAGAGTACACCTGGGCACACAGAAAAAATGTACATCCCACAGTCGGACGCAGAAGACGCTGACCTATTACATATATGGACAGAATAAGGTGTCCAAATGGACAGCAAACATATGTACTAGAAGTATCCATAGGAAAAGAGAGAAACACTCCATCTACCAGACTATCAGTAAACGAATCAGACAATGTCTAAAGACAATGACCATAAGCTCTCAAGAAATTTTACTCAATTTTACTCAAACCTTTACTCAAAGAAACACGGCTAGGTCCAATTTGTCGTTGAGACCAAGTGGACCCTGTGCATCCAAATTCAGGATCCAATTGGCCTCAATCTGAAGCAGACGCTTGTGCTGATCTCCCCCGTTTCCTGAGGGATGCAGCCTTTCAATCCCAGCAAAGCGTAAAACACTTGCATCCCCGTTATGGGCCTCGGTGACATGCTGTATAAGTCTGGGGAACCTTTTTTCTTTAGAATCGACCCAAAATGTTCTCTGGCCCTGACAAAAAGTGGTCTAATGGTCTTACCCACGTAGAAACGCTTGCAGGGACACCAGATAGCATACACTACCCACTTGGTGCGGCAATTGATAAAAGAATTTATTTTGATCATTCGCCTTCCTATATCAATACATCGGCCAACCCCGAGCTGGGGACACCAATTACAGTGCCCACATACAAAGTTCCCTTTCAATCGTTTCAGGCTCAACCAATTGTTCCCACCATCTATCTTTTTTATCCTTTTTTGCATCAACATGTCACCTAAATTTTTACACCTTCTATAGGTGACAACTGAGGTAGGGGAAATTTTTGTCAAGGTTTTGTCAGCTTCAACAACATGCCAATGCCTTCTTATAGCAGCTGCTATTCGTGAAAACATTGGGCCGTGTTTGAAATTAAAAAATAATTTTTTAGATTGAGCATTGTCACTCTTGTGCGGAGGTCTACCAGGGTCGTGGGGGGGTCAATTAGTTGCCCGAAGGCGGGCTTTTTTCAGAACATGAGGAGGATATCCTCGTCGTAACAGATCGTGCTCTAGTCGATCTGCTTGCAGTTCAAAATTTTTTTCCACATTATTTATGCGTTTAAAACGCAGAAACTGACTGAACGGCAAGCCCGTTTTGGTGTGCTCAGGGTGGGCGCTGCGGTAGTGTAGTAGCGAATTCGTGGCAGTGGGTTTCTTAAACACTGACCTAATTAGTTTGTCATCTAGTAACTCAAGTTTTACATCCAGAAACTCTAATGACTTATCCCCGAAAATCGAGGTAAAAGCCATATTGTACGAGTTCTGGTTAAGGTAAGCCACGAACTGATTAAACACCTCCTCATCGCCCTCCCATACAATTAGCACGTCATCGACATATCTGATGTAATGTCTTATGAATTTCAGAGAGGAATTTTTTTGGGTAAACACATATTCTTCCTCAAAGGCAGCCAGAAAGAGGTTGGCCAGGGTGCACGCGACCCGAGTACCCATGGCCACTCCACCTCTCTGCGCATACCAATGGTCGAGAAAACTGAAGACATTATGAGTAAGAATGAGCTCTAGCGCTTCACATACAAAATCAGTCACATCTGTATTAACTTCGTTATTGGTCAGTAACCTTCTTACCACCGCCACAGCCAATGCTTGTGGGATCCTCGTATACAAACTCTCGATATCTATCGAGGCTAACCTATAGTTGTCTCTCCAGTTTATCTGATCTATAATGTTTACAAAGTCATATGTATCTTTAGCTAAAGAAGGAACGGTGGCAAGATACGGGTGCAAAAACCAATCTAGAAACTGTGACAAAGGCTCAAAGAGAGAACCGATGGCCGACACGATAGGCCTGCCTGGAGGGGTGGATAGGTCCTTATGGATCTTAGGGAGGTAATACCAATGTGGCCTCGTCGGGAACTCAGGATACAGCCTCTCGGCTTCTTTAATAGAGAGTATGTTCCTATGCACATAGGATCTTAAAAATGAAAATAATTTTTTTTGATACTGCAAAGTAGGATCTCCCGACAAGGCCACATAGGTGTCCCTCCGATCCAACTGTCTAAATGCCTCCGCCAGGTAGGCTGCTCTGGGGAGCAGGACAATACTCCCACCTTTGTCCGCTTTTCGGAACACTACATCCGACCATTGCCTCATTTCTTTAATAGCATGGCTTTCACCTCGTGATAGGTTCCAAGGGGGGTCGGGGTAAACTAAGGCTCTTATATCCCGGTCTACCAGCTCAGAAAACAAATCTAAGTTATCTCCCTGTACGATGGGGGGCATAAAGGTGGACTTGACTCCGCCCGTAAAGGCGGATCTTGTCTCCCCTAAGCCAGCCGGAGCAACCTCTTGACTCTCGTTTATTCCCAACAATAGGGCTATGTCTGCCTGCGATTGTGCCCCCACATTCCCACCCGGAAAAAAAACAAGAGGACCAATGCTAACATTGCTCTTAAAGATTTTAGTGTGACTCTTAGCTGTATCAGTAGAGCCCAGATTTTTCTGCATTTCGAAGTGCTTACAAAGTTGCAATTTCCTCACCACTCTAAAGAGGTCAGCCCTAAATTCTGCGTAGTCGAAACTTTCCGCCATGCAGAATGTCAGGCCTTTCCGTAGAACAGAAAGCATATCAGAAGACAGTGTACGGTCCGTTAAATTAAAGATTTTCAAGTCTGCCTCATCTACTCCCGCCACGACACCTGTTTCCTCTTTTGGGGTGGTGGAGGGAACCTCTCTTCCTCCATGTCTGGATCTTCCTCCTCTTCTAGTTCTGCGCCTAAAGGGAGGTCATGAGTACTAGAATTATTATCCGATGTATCCGGGTCCTGATCAGTATCGCAATTTAGCCCGGTCTTCCTGTTTTTCTTATTTTTTCTGTTGTATCCCTTTGGAGTTTTAGGGGGGACAGGAGTCTCTGGTATATTAGGTGGAGTCTTTGGTATAGTAGGTTTTTTCGGAGTCTTATTTTTTCTGTTCCTTGGGGTGTCGGGGGTCCTCCCCCAGGAAAACACCCGCCCGCTTTCATAGTCAAGTTTATCACGAAGGAACTTGTCCCTTTTTGCAATTTTGATTTCGTTTTGCATGGGCACTAGTTTTTCATCTAGTTTTTTCAGGAACAGACCCCATTTTTCTTTACTATATCTTTTTTGTAGCTCGTCTGAAATTAATCAGTTCAGCAGTTACTTTAGCGTGTTCTGCCACATTCTGCTCCACTACAACTTTCAAAAAATTCATCGAGGACTCGTGTTGAACTGCCTCCCATTTTTTGGCAAACAGAGGATCAGGATTCTGGGTGGCCATGGTTTTAGAAACTCTTAGGCCACGTGGTACTCTTGAACAAGTCATGTACATTTTTAATGAAGTGACCGTCCAGAAAAGACGTAGCTCTCTCTCAGCAAGGGTTGACATTTTCGGTTCCAAGGTGTTAATACTTAGGACAGTAATGGTCTCCTTAGAGTTGCAGTCCGTAAAAAAGGCCTCGGCATCCTCCCTCCCTGAGAAAAGTTCCCAGTGCTGAAAATCCGCTTTTTTAGTGTTCTCGGAGCTGGCAGGCTCCATTATAACCTCGCTGCACACAACACTATCAATGGCCGGATACCTGGGAGTGTGCCGCTAGGCGGAAGGAGCAAAGCAATAGCAAAACAACAGATTAGGGCACCACTCCTCAAAGGCCATGAAGCTGCTGCTGTCAGTGGGCATAGAACACTTTGTCCATGGGGTGCCAGTCAAATAACAAAGTCCAATTTCAAACAGAAGAAAACAGACGGCACTCACCAGGTTGAAGATGAATCAGCGGTGTCCTTTATTTCAGGGACATTGCACAGATACAGGGAGGGGGTGCAGAGGATGACGACGGGCCGTTTCGGGCGTTTGCCCTTCGACTGGTCACACATGGCTACTGGTGCCTGCTCACATCTTATATGGACGGAGCAGGACCGCCCATCAAGGCGTCACCAATCAGCCGTGAATTGCATAAGAAGTACACAAAACAATGATAAACTTCGCATTGACGCTCCCCAGAATACCTCGCGGTTCGCGCGAGAGTACCCAGAGTCCCGCGCGGCCCGCGCGAGATCGGTGAACAGAGAGAGAAACGTAGTTTAGCCCCACCCACAGGCAGTGAATCTCTATGGGATCCAGCTATATAAAGAAGGGTAAGATGAACTTATTAAGCTAAAGGTCTCCTTATTGTATTGTAATGTCTGTTAATGTGGTTACCTTGAAGTGCGGAAAGACAGTTCATAAGGAAGCACAGACACTGTAAGTCTCTGTAACGTGTCTTTACTGTAACCAGCAAGCAGTACATGGCATACAGTTAACGGGGAGTGGACCGGGTGGACTCAGCAGTGATAGGTGTCCTCAGAGATCCGTGGTGTTCCTCCATTCTAGCTAAGTGTTTGCCTTTGTCGCCCAGGAATACCAGAACAGGTACGGGGAGGCTGCTTCAATGCCCTATCCAAAGTATACGTGATGGATATTTTCGGGAGCCTTGGATCCCTCGGTGGGTACACCGCTGGTAGACGACTGGAATTTGGCGGGTGGTGGGGTGCTCCTGTGAAGCTGCTCCTCCACTCTTCTGGTTCGCATAGCAGAGCTGAAGTGCTGCTAGCTTCGGTACCAGCAAACCGGCTGTGTAAGGGTGGGGGTAGTTTTGGACCCGCATTTGGATGCCCAAGTTTGGTTGGTGATGCACCGGGAGTAATGGTGCTCAACCGTGGTAAGGGTGAGGAGATGGCCTGTAGAAGGTGGCCAGGGGGCTGCACCAACTGTGCAACCCCCTCTCCTGGGTTGCAGAGCTGGAAGTCTGCAGAGGTCTTCTAAGTTGCTGTTGCTTCACCAGACCTGAGACTAGAACTCTCTAAGCTGGACTAAACTTTTCCTACACACTACCCTTGCACTCCGCCCACCAGGACCTGGATTGGTCCCCTCTACTAGTGTTGCATGCAGGGTATGAATCTCTGAGTTAAACACATAACTACTGGGTCAGAGAATATTGCTGCTGCATTTATGGCTGCAATACCCTCCTGTGACGCACTCGTTGCGGGGCGCCACAAGTGCAGATCTAAAAGAAGAGACGTCTTGAGGGAACAGATTAAGGGGTTAATTGTTTCGTGACGCCACCTATGAGTAGTTCGGTAAGTCTTACTGACGCTGCGGAACCTCCGGGGAAGGATAGCAGCTAGATGGAATGCTCCCCACAGGCTGAGCGGTGATCCCCGGAGGCTGGAGCTGCTTAAGATGTTGTGCGGCAGCTGCGGTTACCTTTTGTGCAGACGGACATAGTCATAAGGAAGCACGGACACTGTAAGTCTCTGTAACGGGTCTTTACTGTAACCAGCAGGCAACACATGGCATACAGTGTGTAGATAGCAGAACGGGTGGACTCAGCAGTGATAGGTGTCCCTCAGAGATCCGCGGTGTTCCTCCATACTAACTAAGTAGGTTGCCGTTGACGCCCAGGAATACCAGGTCGGGTACAGGGAGGCTGCTTCAATGCCCTATCCAAAGTATACGTGATGGATGTTTTGGGGAGCCTTGGGTCCCTTGGTGCGTACACCGCTGGTTAGACGACTGGATTTGGCAGTGGTGGGGTGCTCCTGTAAAGCTGTTCTTCCACTCTTCTGGTTCGCATAGCAGAGCTGAACTGTTGCTAGCTTCGGTACCAGCAAACCGGCTGTATAAGGGCACGGGAGTCTTTGGGAACCCGTTTCTTTGATGCCCGTAATTGGTAGGGAGATGGCCGGTAGAAGGTGGCCAGGGGGCTTCACCGACCGTGCAACCCCCCCTCCTAGGCTGCAGAGCTGGGAGTCTGCAGAGGTCTTCTAAGTTGCTGTTGCTTCTCCAGACCCGAGACTAGAAATCTCTCTAAGCCTGGACTAAACTTCCACTACACGCTACTCTTGCACTCCGCCCACCAGGACCTTGATTGGCCCTCTATGCTAAGTGAGGCATGCAGAGTATGGATCTCTGAGTTAATCACATAACTGCTGGGTCAGAGAATATTGCTGCTGCATTTATGGCTGCAATAACCTCCTGTGACGCACTCGTTGCGGGGCGCCACATAAGCAACTTGGAAGAATACAATGAACAGAACGTAAGGACAAGCGTTGAAATAGGCAACATGAGGGACTGGTTTGCTTCCTATTTTGTTTCCGAAAATGGACGGGTACCCTGGCAGGACGAAATGGTGCGAATATGTTTGATAAAGTTGTACCATTTTGATTACTGAAGTATTATTGTACAATACGTTCAGTTGGGAGTAATGGTTTATGCCCTTAACTAATATCCCTAGACTGAAAGTATTTGCATACCTATCTGTTTTGCATAATCAACTGTCTATTTGTCTTTTTTATTTAATCGATATGTATATATCACTTGTTGTGTTATTTTGATTGTGTACTATATTTCTTTTTGGAATCGTTTTAAATGTTATTTTTGATCAAGGATCATTATGACACTTTAAACTTGAAGTGTACAAACTTTTTTTTTTGAGCCAACGTCCTAAATTGGCAAGCTTTGGACCTTGTTTTTTTTTAAAAAAGTTCCTCTGGATCATACTTTGTTTAACGTTCCCAAAAAACTAAACTTCTAAAACTATACATGTTGTCTTCCCTTCATTAATTAACTCCATGTTGTTCAAATTACAATTATCAGATATGCGCAGCAAACCAAAAAATGTATAGGTGGGGTATCTTGTGTTTTGGACATGCTGCACTGGTTGTATTGCTGATACTATGGTGCTTGTGTCTCACTGCATGTGTGTTGATCGGTGTCTCCTCCAAGGGTGAGTATAGTGGTGGCTGATGGATCTGTGCCTCTTTCGTGTGTCTGGCCGGTATAACAGTGCCACTCTACTGTTCTCCTTACGTTGGCGTGTCACTTTTTCCTCATAGTGGTAAAGTGTCCAAGAGGCGGAGTCACAAACCACACCTGAAAATGTGAATTACACGCAAAAGAGTGCTTTACTAACCCTAGCCCTCTGATTCATCACCCTCTCATATGTAGACCACTTCTTATTTTTTTTACTATACACAGACCTTGTGTTCATGGGGTTGACTTTTAATGTACACACCAATTCTCATTCCATCTTTGAACGTGAATTTTGTCCACCACCCTCTACATGTACGTTCTTTTTTGGTTTGTTTATGTATGTACCTTGTCTCCATACACAACCAATAAAGGCCTAGTGTACGTTAGATGTACATTAATCAAAATCAAGTCTTAATTAAAACTAGAACCCTTTAAAACTAAATACATATTACACAATACGGTATTGATCATATGGTAACTGTAATTAATGGTTATAGTCAATAAATCAATCAATTTTTGTGAAACCCAAAAAAATTTTATTGATGCAATCATGTAATCAAACTTTGACATTACATTAACATATTATGCTTTACAAACAAATCAACATATTTTATAATGGTGTGTAAGTCTTTGTGGTAACACTCGTCATGTTGCTGTTGGCTCTGGTGTTGGGTAGTTGGAAATGTTCATCAATGTTTGGTGACATACTGTGATGAGGACTTGCACCAAGAACACCAAGACTTGGACCATGAACACCAAAACTAGAGTCCAGCTGTGTGAGTGGACTGAACGATGGAGAAACAACATTTTGCAATCGAAATGAACTAGATACATTAGGAGTTGACATTACACTATCATCTGACCTTAGACCAAGATTGTCCATGAAACCAGAGGGGACATTTGAAGGTAAAGATACATTTGATAGGAGGGAGATATTGTAAGGGACAGACAGAGCAGGAGGTGTAGACACATGAAGCAATGACACATAAGCAGGTGAAGTGGAGGATGGTAAGAGTGGTGCATTGTCCTTATTTTTTTGGGTCGACCAACTTTTTCTACCAGATGCTGTACCTTTAACAGGCTTTGCTGGGGGGTCAATATTTGTTTTGGAATCTGATGCACTGCTTTTAACAGTTTTCTTGTGCATCACTTTAGTTTTCATTGGCATGCTGCTTTCTGGTCCTTGCGTTGCCTGTGTCCACTCTTTATTTGTTGTTTTCTTGGCCAGCGTTGTACTACCACCATATGCGACAGAAGTTACAGTTATTGATGCTGCAGTACATGTTGGCGTTGAGAATGTGTGGGTGGACTTGGGTAACATACCATGTAGTACAGAGGAAGCTGAACAGAACGCTGCACGTGATTCCTGAAGCGAAGTGTCTGAACTGATAGTAGCCTGAGGCACCTGTGATGAAGAAGTGTTTAGCCGTGTGTAGCTAGGTACCTCAGGTACAATGTCCATTGGTGGTGGTGGCGGCAAGTTAGTGTGTGTTGGCAACCTTCTTCCTACTTGTGGTTGAGCTGCATTTTTCCACTGAAGCTGCGTTGGGGCAGATTGGGACACCTGAACATTTGTCATTGGCTGGTTGAAGAAGCCGTGTTGCTGGGTCCGGTAAGGGAGCTGTTGTAGATGTTGCTGATGCTGTTGCTGTTGTTGTTGTTGTTGTTATTGCTTTTGCTGATGCTGGACTGCCAGTCTAAAAGCACCCTGACATGCAGTCATGACATCAATCTGGAACTCAGGTGATAAGGTATCCGTCACGCACTTTTCCATACAAGAAAAAAAATGTTGTGCCGGTCTTGTTAGGTCGGCTTACAAGAGGTCGAGTCGGCTGTTAACTTCACTGAAAAGTGTTTTCATATTCTAAAATCCCTTTTCAACAATGTTAACAAGACGAGACAAACCTTCCTGAAAGTTTGAGCTCAAGTGCAAAAATTCTGGCATGAAAGTCCTATCACATGCCCTCTGTCGCTGGGGTGAAGTACCCACCAAAGTAGTACCGGAGGATAGGATAGGGGATAGCTTGTAGTGCCGGCAACTTGAGTTCCAGATTGTGCCACGTCAGACGTTGCATCCTCCAGTGCAATGGTCTGGGAAGAGAGTTCGGTGGTGCTACCAACTGATTCTGACGGTATGATTATGATAAATATAACGTTTCAACATCCGCGGAGCACCACTCCGAACTTTTCCTTGTTGTATTGATCTTTCATCGAGCGCCATCGAACTCTCAACCTCTTGACTACAGTGGGCCAGACAAAACAGAGATAAGTCAATTATCTAAACATTTAATTTTTTTAATTTGTTCTTATAAAAAAAACATTGCAAGTACAAAAGACAGAAGGTTCTTTGGTAAGTACTGTCCCAGCCTGGCATCATCAATTGAGCAATTTCTTCCCACAGCCTTCGTAACACTGCAATATCCGAATGTTTACGGTCTCGTGTGTCCCATATAGCAACTCGTTTGTGTATGAGGGGTATGAACTTGTCTATTTCAATATATGGTTTTGACCTGGTTCCTCTACGAACCTAAAAAAAGAAAAAAACATGTAAATGCACATGCTTGGTTTTAGGATAACCAACAAAGTCTAACTGTAAACAGACCTTTGCTCTTTGTGTCTGCTCCAAATCAGAAGACTCTCTGAAGATTCTTGCTCTGCCTCTTCTTCTTCAGCTTCAGCGGAGGAGTACTGTTCCTGAAAAAAACATTATCCTTTAAGTACAGTATTCAACAAAATGCAAAGAAAAATGCTAATTGAAAAAGTCAAATTTTTCCTTACATGGTCACCTTCTTGGCCAAGTTCTTCATCAGGTAAATATTCACTTGCATCGGACATTTTTTAGCGGGGAGCAGAAAGAACAAAACGGCAGGAGAACAAGACACCAACCAAAAATTTGTTCACCAGGAAGCAGCAACAGAAACAGCTGGAGCACCACAGAGGACCATACTATGAAGAGCACCTTGAAAAGCAGGCAAGGGAGACAAAACCAAAAAAAGGCATATGCATTAGACCTTTCAAGTAGGATAACAACTATGGTAAACAAATGGTTAGATATAAAGATATGACAGTTTGCGATTGCACAGAGTAGCGTCACTATCAAACTCTGGGGCCCTCAGCGTGCCAAGGTGAGACTACCATGTGCAATAGTCATACATACAGTTTATTTGCTACTAGAGGAAAAAAAAACAACATTTCCACTACAGTGTCAATACTTACCACACGGAACAACAGCCAAGCCCAAGAAGGACAGGAACCAGCAGCAGATGACACAGCAGGTGACAGAAGCAGCAGCAGCAACGCACAGAACCAGACTTGGAAGAGAACCTGGATAAACGGGCAAGAGAGACAAAACCAACAAAAGGCTATGCATTAGACCTTTCAAGTAGGATAACAACTATGGTAAACAAATGGTTAGACATAAAGATATGACAGTTTGCGATTGCACAGAGTAGCGTCACTTTGACACTCTGGGGCCCTCAGTGTGCCAAGGTGAGACTACCATGTGCAATAGCCATACATACAGTTTACCTGCTACTAGACGGAAAAAAAACAACATTTCCACTACAGTGTCAATACTTACCACACGGAACAAACAGCCAAGCCCAAGAAGGACAGGAACCAGCAGCAGATGACACAGCAGGTGACAGCAGCAGCAGGAACAACGTACAGAACCAGACTTGGAAGAGCACCTGGATAAACGGGCAAGGGAGACAAAACCAACAAAAGGCTATGCATTAGACCTTTCAAGTAGGATAAAAACTATGGTAAACAAATGGTTAGACATAAAGATATGACAATTTGCGATTGCACAGAGTAGCGTCACTTTGTCACTCTGGGGCCCTCAGCATGCCAAGGTGAGACTACCATGTGCAATAGCTATACATACAGTTTACCTGCTACTAGAGGTAAAAAAAAACAACATTTCCACTACAGTGTCAATTCAACAGGGAACAACAGCCAAACACAAGAACGACAATAACCATCAACACAGACTACAACAGCCAAACAACTGACGAGGTGACAGGCCGACAGTATGATGACGTGAAAATAAATTTTGCTATTAAATAAACAACTCACAACAACAAGTGTAGAGTATTGCCGCAGCCAAACAAAAGCATTGACATGTGTGATACAATCCAAAATGTTACACTACACAGAACAGGCACCAAAGCAAAACAATGACAATTGTGCACACACTACAGGGTGCCAAGGTAGCAACACATACAGCAGTGACACAATATTGATTAAAATTTTGGGCAAATTTACAAAATTAAACACAATATTTGGACACAAAGCATCACAGTGATAAAATTGGGTAGAGTAGTGATAACAACATTGGGTACAGGAAGATTACACACTAGCCAGTTCCAAAAAAAAATAAATAAAAAAAAATGGACTTCATACTTTACCAAGACAGCAGGGACAGCAGCAAGGTGACATCCACTTGAGACCGAGATCCAGGGAGACCGAGATCCAGGGAGTCAGAGATCCAAGGATCATAGATCCATCAAGTAGATCAACAGAGTTCACCATGGAATGGACACATCCACTTAATATACACACTGTTTGTGGGCAGGGATATGGGCGGACAATAGGAGGAACTCCAATTCTGTCTTCTGGGCTTGCGCAATGAATGGTACGCATGCGTATCAAACGCAGATGCTTGCGTACCCATAGACAATAATGCGTTGTTTATGCACAAGCGGATGCATGCGGATGCTTGCAGATTTTTTTAGGCGCCAAAAGATGCTGCAAGTTGCGTTCGAAGGGCATGGAAATTGAACGCACAGGTACGCATACGAATACATATGCATGCAAACACATGTCATTGCGGACGAATGCGTACCCCAATATAAAGATAGGTCCGCAATACGCATGCAGATTTAGATTTTAACATCCGCAACATACGCTGCGCTTGCAAACGCAAGTGTGAAGGCAGCCTTAGAGCGAGGTGACTCCTGAACCAGACATCTACGTTTACATGCATTGATTTTGTCCAGATGATGGCGTTTTTGTTCATGTGTCTCATTAGCGAGGTGTTGTTGTTGACGCAGAACCCGAGCCTTTATTTTTTCATGTTCATTTTTGTATATTTTTGGAGGAGCCATGTTGGCAGTGGTGGAGAAGAGCAGGAGCACTGATATGCAGAGAGTATACAGTTATACAGGTGCCGTCGAAATAGCCACTGAATAGTGGAGTCTTCTCTCCAGAAAGTACTGTGTACCTCAGAGACCCACATCTTCTTAAAAGAATCAATTTTATTTTCAAGAGTTTAAAACATTGTACATTGACGCGTTTCGACCATAACTGTGGTCTTAGTCATAATGTGAATGGTAACAAGATTTCAAACTCCTTATGCCCTCTTCCCCATTCAATTGGGTGGTGGCTCGCAAATGAATTCCACAATTCCAGCTGGTCAAAACACTTCATTACTATGCATGCAAGATAAAACCATACAAAATAAATAGCAGGCTTCACAGGGGAATATACAATTGAAAACAGAGACATTTATATACATTTAGATGAATACAAGAATTATTAATATCACACAGAAAGAATGTTAAAAAGAATGATGAAAACACTCCTTGTTATTACAAAAAAACATAACCCCAGACTGATAATTTCCTTAGTAAAAGAATGCCACATCATTCCTTTGATTTAACCCATTGCGATATCTAAACCCCAACCTTAGGATCCAGAAAACTTCTCTTTTCCGCAAACAATGCTTAATATCACCGCCTTTTTGTTTTAATGAGACCTTAACTAGGGCAGATACTTTTAGTGAGGACTGAGGAGATATTACCATTATGTACATTTAAAAAATGTTTTGAGGCTCCTGACAAGCTATGTGTTGTTTTATTTTGGGCATCATAAATGTGTTCCCCAATTCTGCGCCTCAGGCCCTTGTAGTGCAGCCAATATAAGATAAATCACATGAGGTGCACTCAATCCTGTACACAACATTCTCACTACCGCAATTAATAAAATTAAGTATGGCATATGCATTTCTAGGTACTTGAGAATTTGTGAAAGTCGTAGTGTTCCTCATATACGAACACAAACTACATGATTTCTGGCCACACTTATAAAAGCCCACGGACCGCAGCCAATTCCTGTTGTTTTCATCAGCAGACTTTTTCTGCAATTTCACTGTGACATCACTAGGAGCAATGATATTCCCGACAGTGCACTCAAATTCCTTTTGAAGACATTCTTTTTTCTGGTTAGTTAAATACCTTCATCTAAACAGATATGTTACAATTACCGTATATACTCGTGTATAAGCTGACCCGTGTTTAAGCCGACCCCCCTACTTTTGCCCCAAAAATCTGGAAAAACCTATTGACTCGTGTATAAGCCGAGGGTGGACCCCAGCACAGGTATACAGGCCCCCCCAGTGGTATACAGGCCTCCCCAGTGGTAGTATACAGCAGCCCCAGTGGTAGTATATAGCATCCCCAGCAGCCCCAGTGGTAGTATACAGCAGCCCCAGTGGTAGTATATAGCATCCCCAGCAGCCCCAGTGGTAGTATACAGCAGCCCCAGCAGTCTCAGTGGTAGTATACAGCAGCCCAAGCAGCCCCAGTGGTAGTATATAGCATCCCCAGCAGCCCCAGTGGTAGTATATAGCATCCCCAGCAGCCCCAGTGGTAGTATACAGCAGCCCCAGTGGTAGTATATAGGAGCCCCAGCAGCCCCAGTGGTAGTATACAGGAGCCCCAGCAGCCCCAGTGGTAATATATAGCAGCCCCAGCAGCCCCAGTGGTAGTATACAGCAGCCCCAGTGGTAGTATATAGCATCCCCAGCAGCCCCAGTGGTAGTATACAGCAGCCCCAGTGGTAGTATATAGCATCCCCAGCAGCCCCAGTGGTAGTATACAGCAGCCCCAGCAGTCTCAGTGGTAGTATACAGCAGCCCAAGCAGCCCCAGTGGTAGTATATAGCATCCCCAGCAGCCCCAGTGGTAGTATATAGCATCCCCAGCAGCCCCAGTGGTAGTATACAGCAGCCCCAGTGGTAGTATATAGGAGCCCCAGCAGCCCCAGTGGTAGTATACAGGAGCCCCAGCAGCCCCAGTGGTAATATATAGCAGCCCCAGCAGCCCCAGTGGTAGTATACAGCAGCCCCAGTGGTAGTATATAGCATCCCCAGCAGCCCCAGTGGTAGTATACAGCAGCCCCAGCAGCCCCAGTGGTAGTATATAGGAGCCCCAGCAGCCCCAGTGGTAGTATACAGCAGCCCCAGCAGCCCCAGTGGGAGTATACAGGAGCCCCAGCAGCCTCAGTGGTAGTATATAGCATCCCCAGTGGTAGTATACAGGAGCCCCAGCAGCCCCAGTGGTAGTATACAGCAGCCCCAGTGGTAGTATACACGAGTCCCAGCAGCCCCAGTGGTAGTATACAGCAGCCCAGTGGTAGTATACAGCAGCCCCAGCAGCCCCAGTGGTAGTATACAGGAGCCCCAGCAGCCCCATTGGTAGTATACAGCAGCCCCAGCAGCCCCAGTGGTAGTATATAGGAGCCCCAGCAGCTCCAGTGGTAGTATATAGGATCCCCAGCAGCCCCAGTGGTAGTATACAGCAGCCCCGGCAGCCCCAGTGGTAGTATACAGCAGCCCCGGCAGCCCCAGTGGTAGTATACAGCAGCCCCGGCAGCCCCAGTGGTAGTATACAGCAGCCCCAGCAGCCCCAGTGGTAGTATACAGCAGCCCCGGCAGCCCCAGAGGTAGTATACAGCAGCCCCGGCAGCCCCAGCGGTAGTATACAGCAGCCCCAGCAGCCCCAGCGGTAGTATACAGCAGCCCCGGCAGCCCCAGCGGTAGTATACAGCAGCCCCAGTAATCCAGGGCCCCTCCAGCCTTGCTCCGGTCACCTGTAAAGCAAAATATACTTATCACTGTCCCGCTGCCGTCTGCGCCCGCCGCTGCCGACATCCGCGATCCTCCATCTTCATGCGTCTTCTTCCGACTTCCTGTGTTCGGCGCCGGCAATGACGTCATTGCCTGCGACGAACACAGGAAACCGGAAGAAGACGCATGATGATGGAGGATCGGGATGTCGACAGATGCGGGCGCGGACGGCAACAGGACAGTGATAAGTATATTTTGCTTTACAGGTGACCGGAGCAAGGCTGGGGGGGCCCTGGATTACTGGGGCTGCTGGGGCTGCTGTATACTCATAGGGACCGTCACTGACTCGCGTATAAGCTGAGGGGGGTACTTTTCAGCCCAATTTTTGGGCTGAAAAACTCGGCTTATACGCGAGTATATACGGTATATGTATTGAGATTCTACCTATCACTACCATGGATAGGAGTCGTGCGTTTAGGCCACATAAACAGAGAAAACCACGATAACTCCTTCAATAAAGTGCATAAGGTGAAATTTATTATACTGATACCAAAAGGATAGGCAGGAGGTGTACCCAGGACCAGCAACGCAGTGCGGTTGGCGTACACCTCAGGTCACTCAAAATATGCAGTGCAAATACGCTAAAACATATGTATTACAGACTAAACTATATTATAGAATTTTTACAGATTTTTTACACGTTATACTTCAGAGCAATTAGCACCAGTAATACATTAGGTCAATCATACAATTGATCACTGTGGTAATCCACCACTGGTTACAGAACCTGATACAATGAGCATGTATAGTGTCATTTCTTATTATGCTCATGCTCATACCATTAATCAAAAAAATCAGGACCATAGTCACCAATTAGCATAAAGTGCACAGTTATAGCATAACCATAACCATTCTTTTATCTGGGAACAGTCTTACTAAATCAGTAGAGACTAGTTTGTTCCGCAAACCTATAGCAGGTAATATGATTTTGCATGCCGGGAGTAATCATCCCCGACATGTTATTGATAATATCCCTGTTGGAGAATTTATTAGGGCAAAGAGATGTTGTACATCTCCAAAAGCTTATATGGAGGAGTGTGACTTACTAAAGAAAAGGTTCATGATGAGGGGCTACAAAAGAAGCATCATTGACAGAGCTAAGGGGATTGCTGACAAGATGCCATGGATTAATTGCCTTAGGGCCACGTCACACACACAGATATCTGTGCAGAGATTGTTCGCAGATCTGTGGTTGCAGTGAAATCATGGACAGATTGTTACATTTGTACACAGCCACAAAATGGACCAATGTGTCCATGATTTCACTGCAACCACAGATCAGTGAACAATCTCTGCACAGATATCTGTGTGTGTGACATGGCCCGTAAACAGGTAAAAAGACGGAGAAATAATGATGCTCAGGTAAGTGTTTTCTACTAATTTTAGTAACTACAAGAGCCTTGAGGCGCAGAATTGGGGAACACATTTATGATGCCCAAAATAAAACAACACGTAGCTTGTCAGGAGCCTCAAAACATTTTTTAAATGTACATAATGATAATGTCTCCTCACTAAAAGTAACTGCCCTAGATAAGGGCGGTCACTAGTGAGATGTCAAACAGTCAGATCTACTGAATGACACAGCAACGCAGCAACGCTGCGGCGACCCGTATAACGACCTTGGCGGTTGTTGGGACCCTGTCACTCAGCAGCTAGTCTGATGACTCAGACCTACGTGGCTGAGTTCCGAGTCACCAATAAGGTTGTTGTTAAGGCGTCAAACACATCGATGCATGCTGGCCAGCAGGAGCCTGACAATCAATAAATGGTCCAGGCCACTTCGACACGATCGGCGATCTCACAGCGGAGGCCTGGTCACTGCTAAATATCAAACATAGCGAGATCGCTGGCAAGGTCACTGTTGCGTCACAAAAATTACTCTAGCTAGGTGTGATGGGCGCTTAAGGTCTCGTTAAACCAAAGAGGTGCTGATATTAAGCATTGTTTGCAATACTTTGTCAGGAGCCTCAAAACATTTTTTAAATGTACATAATGGTAATTTCTCCTCACTAAAAGTAACTGCCCTAGATAAGGTCTCATTAAAACAAAGAGGCAGTGATATTAAGCATTGTTTGCGGAAAAAAGAAGTTTTCTGGATCCTAAATCTGGGGTCCAGATATCCCAGTGGGTTAAATCAAAGGAATGATGTGGCATTCTTTTACTAAGGAAATTATCAGTCTGGGTTTATAATTTTTTCTAATAACAAGGAGAGTTTTCAACATTCTTTTCAACATTCTTTCTGTGTGATATTAATAATTCTTGTACTGATCTAAATGTATATAAAGGTCCGTGTTTTCAATTGTATATTCCCCTGTGAAGCCTGCTATTTATTTTGTATGGTTTTATCTTGCATGCATAGTAATGAAGTGTTTTGACCAGCTGGAATTGTGGAATTGATTTGCGAGCCACCACCCAATTGAATGGGGAAGAGGGCATAAGGAGTTTGAAATCTTGTTACCATTCACATTATGACTAAGACCACAGTTATGGTCGAAACGCGTCAATGTACGATGTTTTAAACTCTTGAAAATAAAATTGATTGTTTTAAGAAGACGTGGAGCTGGACATTGACTTTGGATTACTGGGAATGCCTTGTGATGTCTGCAAGGAGTCTGTAGCTCCGTCAATGAATGCTGCACTCACATAGTCCGGTGAGCTGGAACTGGTTGGATCTGTTACCGAGGACATTGTCCGTGCTCCTAGAAGGTGAGTGACACATTAATATTACTGGAAAGTGAGTGCAGTAGAAATTACAAACAATGTGGATCATGATGAATTCTTTGATTTTAACTGTGATACAAGATTGAATAAAATAGCGGCTGCCTTCGGTGGGGATCCTATATCCATTGTGGATGATTCCTTTAATAATAAAGCAAAGATGAGGGAGCTGGAAAGAGATATGTCCACAAGATTGAGAGTGTGGTGGGACTGCCAAACCCTACAAACATATCTGGATAAAAACCTCATCCCTAGGGGTTTGAGGCTATGAAAACGTCCCAGATTTGAGTTTGATGATAATTTTTCCAAACAGTGGGTTAATGCTCTCTCTGAATTCTCGTTTAAATTAATACATCTCATTGTTAAAAGTGAATAAGCAAAACTAGAGTCACTGGAGTGTACAATAAATGGGGTGGCAAATGAAATAAAGGACTATAAGGGCATTGGGATATATAAAGCCCTGAAAAAGAGCATTGTAAATAATCTGAATTAGATGGAGGATGGAATTGTGTCTAAATAACAGAAGAAATTTAAAAGAGACACTTTGGATTATGAACAAAACCAGGTGTACACTTGGAGTGAGGGCAAAAAACCTCAGCCTCTGTCTAAAATGATTCTAAAAAATAAAGATGGCAAAAATAAGAAGAAAAATAAGAATAAAGATAATAAAGGAAATAAGGATGGTTTCTCAAGGCAAAAGGTTACCTTCTCCTCTGAGTTTGAAAATTCGGATTTGAATACAGACATCTCCATATCATAATTTTTTCCAAATATTTGGGCACAGACACCACTTACGTGGCATCAATTGCCCCAGAGTTGCAAGATTAAAATGGTTGGTGAGGTGACTTTAAAGGCTTCTGGATTTTTGAATGTGCTGCATGAGTCTCCCCATGTTATCTCTAAGATTTGTCAAAAAAATCTAAGTAGAGGCCAAAAAATCAATAGTTTGAGTACTTCATGCATGAACCATCACTAGAGATGAGCCACCACCCTAGTGTTCGAATTCGATTTTATTCGTGAAATTGGGGGTGTTCGTCGAATGTTCATCTAACACCGTCAAATACCATTGAAAACAATGGCAGGCAAACACAAACACATACAAACACATAGAAAACACCTTCTAAGGTGTCCAAAAGGTGACAAACTACTCAGAAGACACAACAAAAACATGGAAAAGTGACAAGTACATATAAAAATGTGAAAAGAAAAGAGGTGGAGAAGTAAAAGGAGGAGGAGACACAGATATAGGCATGTCATGCCCTTCTAAAATCATGTAAAACACAGCAAGGGGACTCCAACAAGAGTCTCCATTTTTTCCAAAAATTGGGGCACAGACACCACTTAAGTGGCATCAATTGCCCCACAGTTGCAAGCTTAAAATTGTTGGTTACTGTCATGCAGCACATTCAAAAATCCACAAGCCTTTAGTCTCCCCAGGATGACACAGGGGTAAAAAAGTCCTTGCGGATCCATGACTTGTTCATCTTGATGATGTTAGTCAGTCCATTTTGTGGCTGGACAGACGGGTGCGATTATCTGTCAGCACACCACCAGCAGGGCTGAAGACACATTCAGAGAGAACACTGGCTGTGGGGCACGACAGGATCTCCAAGGCGTGAGTGGTGAGCTCAAGACATTTTTCCAGAAGCCTAAAATTAGCAAGGGTCCAGTTCCACAGTCATGATATCGATGTTCACTTGGAGATATGCCAGTACCATCATCTCCAGGCGATGACTATGTGTCAGACTTTTTGTGTCTTCTGGCCTTGCAGACGATGGTCTAAAAAATTTGTGAAACGATGCCACAAAATTGGTGTTATCACTCACACCGTACCAGTAACACTGTATCTGGTGGTGACTCAACAGTCCCATGGTTGGCAAGTTAGAACTGTGAGATTCACTCTGTGTACCACTGGTGTTTTGTGGAAAAGTCAATTTAAGATTGTGTAACAGCTTCTGCTGATACTGCTGCATGTGTACGTCCCTTTCTATGGCAGGAATTATTTCGCCAAATTTTGTTTTGTACCGAGTGTGGCAACCCAGTAGTCAGCATTACTTCTAATTCGGTCAATCCATGGGTCATGTTGCAGGTAGTGCAGCAAGAAGGCACTCATGTGTCTTGCGCATCCGGGAGGACCAAGTCCTTGTTGTGTTGGTGGTGTCGAAGTGAGAATCATGCTTCCTTCCTCTGTCCTCTCCCCCCAACCTCGCACAACAGAAATGTCATCAAGGTCTCCCTCATCTGTCTTCCATGCCCATTGACAATTTGTTCTCCATTTCTTCCTCGGCTTGTGCACCTTTCTCAACAGTTTGGCTGCTACCATGCGCACTCGTTAATCGGTCTCCACCACCCTTTTATGCCTGTCGTCTTAGTGCTGCTGACCGTGAGGACCTTGGTGATCTTTTATCCCTTCAGCATAGGACTCCTCCTGTACTTCCTCCACCTCCTCTTGTCCCACCACCTGACTCCAAATGCTGTTTAGTGTGTGCTCCAGCATGTAGATGACCGGAATAGTCATGTTGATAATGGCATCATCAGCGCTAAAAATTTTCATCGCAATTTGGAAACTGTGCAGAAGGGTGCATAGGTCCTTGATCTGAGACCACTCCAGCAGCATAATCTGCCCCACCTCTGCATCTCGTTGGCCCAGGCTATATGTCATAATGTATTGCACCAGGACTCGGCGGTGCTGCCACAGTCACTGCCACAGTCGCTGCAACATGTGCAGAGTGGAATTCCAGCATGTCGGCACATCGCATTTCAGACAGTGAACTGGCAGGCCGAAATACTTTGGAGCGATGCAAGTCATTGAGTGGTGGGATGTGATCGCGGAAGTGAGCATACAGCGACAGTGCCCTCTACAGAAGCCAATCTAGGCCAGGATAGTGTGTTAAAAATTGCTGGACTCACATTTCACAGACATTTCAAGGTAAACACGGCCTGACGGTGTTGAGCTCTTCCTCCAGCATAGTAAGGAGGTGTGCTGGATTCCTTGTGCACAGTTACAATGCGGGTAGCATTACCAGACAGGTTTTGGGCACAGGTGGACCGAGACAGGGTTGAGGAGACAGAAGCAGTGGAGGAACTGCTACGTACTGAGAATTGATGCACAACACGTGGGGACGGCAAGACTTGTACATCAGACCCTTTTCCTGCTCTCACCATGGCTACCCAGTGCCCAGTCACCGACATGTAACGCCCCTGTCCATGCTTACTCGTCAAAGTGTCTGTGGTGAAATGCACTCTGTCACACACAGAGTTTCTCAAGGAAGCGGTGATGTTGTCTGCGATATGCTGGTGTAGCGCAGGCACGCCCTTCTTGGAGAAGTAGTGGCGACTGGGCATCTGGTACTGGGGCACTGCAACGGACATAAAGTCTCTAAAATCCTCTGTGTCGACCTGGCGGAAAGGCAGCATTTCTGTAGCCAACAGCTTGCAGATGGTGAAATTAAACCACTTAGCTTTGTCATGGCTATGAGGAAATAGTCTTTTACTTGTCCACATCTGATGGACGGAGGGCTGGCTGCTGTGCTGAGACGGGGTTGAGTAGGGTGTCCCTGGCAAACGTCTGGTCTGTGAGGGAGGTGCAGGTGCAGATATAATGTCACCTTCATCCAAAGGTGGTGCTCTCGATGTCTGAGAGAGCTCAACACCAGCAGCATTTTCCACTTCAAAAACAAGTGACGACCTAGCAATCACACTGCCTGTTGCTGGTAAAGAGGTGGAAGGTCTGCGTCCAAAAGCACGAGTGACAGCTGTCCCCACAGTCACAGAGGATGAAAAGCATACAGATGCACTTGATGGGGCAGACGGTGGTTGGCCCGCCCCGCTCGCCCACATTGTAGCACAGTGAGCTTCCAACTGCGACTTGTGCTTCATATCCATGTGACGATTCATGCATGAAGTACTGAAACTATTGAGTTTTTGGCCTCTACTCAGAGATATGTGATCTGCAAGATTTGTCACCAGAGCTGGGTGATCCTTGGTGATGTCAAAAAAGGCCCACGCTAGGCAAGGCTTAGAGCCCATGCAACCTGCAGAGCCACCACCACTTCTGCTCAGAGGAAGAGTTGTGGCTGCGGACACTGTTGTTGACGTACTTCCAGTACTTCGTCTCTGTCCAGGAAGGCGCAACCTAACCTCGTCGTCACTAGCATCCTCCTCCACTTCCTCTGCTGACCTTATCAACTGGCTGACTGTAGGTTGACAGTAAGTGGGATCTCCAACCTCATCATCATCCTCTGTGTTCTCACACCCCGATCCTCAGAGACAACCTCTTCCTGCCCTGACCAAAAAGTTAAGTTGTCAGTCCAATCAGGTATCTCAGTGTCATCAGCATCTACCTCATTGTCTCCACCAAGAGGAGTTACAGTTTGGGGATGAGGGTCTACATTATGCTCAGAACCTTCTTCATCTGGGCATGGATCTGACTCACAAAGCTTCTGGGTATCAGTGCAGATCATTTC
The DNA here is from genome assembly GCA_033576535.1 of Allobates femoralis. Lineage (NCBI taxonomy): Eukaryota > Metazoa > Chordata > Amphibia > Anura > Aromobatidae > Allobates > Allobates femoralis. Next base: position 348,037,281 of record JARQOC010000002.1, read on the forward strand.
CTCATCTGGACTCACTGCAGCTTTGGAGAAGACCTCTGATTCCCAGGCTATAGTGTGACTGAACAGCTCTGCAGACTCAACCATCTCTGTTACCCCATACTCAGTAGAGCAGCTGGCAGCTGGAGACTTGGGAGCTGGGAGGAAGCAAGTGCGATTGGGGTGACTTTTATGAGGACTGGAGTATTTGTGATGTTGAAGTTGAGGTGGAGGAGAGCCCACTTGATGGAGCGCTTGATATTCATTCAAGCACCTGCTCTTTTTGTGCCTCATCTGCAATTGGTAGCGATGGTCATGTCCATAAGAAAGGGATCATATCAGATTGTCCACAAAAAAGAAGTAGACATCTTAGTTTGGCTGGAAGATGGTCTTTCTTCTGCAGATGTTACTGTTGCTTTACCACCTACCCGATGGACACTAACTTTTTTTCCCTTTCCAATACGCCTATTCCCCTTTCCACCAGAAGTAGGCCTTTTGCCACCCATTTTGGAGTTTAACTAATTGGCAACTCTGTAGATGTTGGTACAAAAAACCATGGAAGGAAACCGAGCAGAGCTGAGTGGCCAAACTGTGGTACTAGCCCAAAAGGATTGCCTTTGTTAAATGCAGTAAATAATTGTTATTAGATACACAGGCGGTGTAGCTTGCTTCATAGCTGGGCTACTCCAATGACTACCAGACACTTCTACTAGCCCAAAAGGATTGCCTGGGCTAGCTGCAGTAAAAAATTGGTATTAGATAGACAGGTTGTGTAGCTTGCTTCACAGATGGGTTACACTGCTGACTAGCAGACTATTAGCCCAAAAGGATGGCTTGGGCTAGATGCAGTAAAAAATTGGTATTAGATAAGACAGGCGGTGTAGCTTGCTTCACAGGTGGGTTACACCGCTGACTACCAGACACTGCTACTAGCCCAAAAGTATTGCTTGGGTTAGATGCAGTAAAAAATTGGTTACTAAAGACAGGCAGTGTAGCTTTCATCACAGGAGTGCTACACTACTAGCCCAAAAGGATTGGCTAAGCTAGATTTGGCCAGATGCTGTGAAAAACACATGCACAGCACTGGCACAGACCTACCTGGCAAAAAGTGCTATGAATTGCTCTAAGCTAGCCTTCAAAATGGTTGATATTACAACTAGTCCCTACTTCTCTGAACTAGCCCTCAAAAGGGCTGATATTGCAACTTGTCCCTACTTCTATGAACTAGCCTGGTAGCCCTCAAAAGGGCGGATATTAAAACTAGTCCCTACTCCCTAAACCTATCTCTCTATCTAACTTGAAATTCTCTCGCTATCTGGCTGACTGGCTGACTAGCTGACACTGTAGTACTGTATAGCGCCCACAGCAGCAGCGGTGCCATCTGACACAGAGCTGTAGCAGTGAAGAAATGGTGGTGACTGGGAAAATAGCTGGGTCTTATAGGGCAAGGACATGTGACATACACAGCCAATGACAGATGCCCTTGCTTGTGTGCAAAAAATGCACTTTGCTGTGTGGGTGTGCTCATAAGCTGACAGACTGCACCGCCTCACTGTAAATGCTGGAAAGAAAAAAAAATGGAGATCGGCATTATTTCACTACAGATCTATCCCCGCCCACTATACACTGAAAGTGTATATTAACATTTAAATAACACTATTACTGTGAAAATGCAGTTACACTTTTGGTAAACGAAGCGTTAACTAACATAACCTCGAACTGCCGAATTTGAAGCAAATTGTTCGCATTCGTCGAATGACCTGAACACCGCCTAAAACAGATCGAATTTGAAATTGGGGAACATTTCGAATCGAACATCGCTCATCTATACTTACTAAATCAGTGGAGATATAAAATTACAAAAAAATACCCAGGAGTCAGGCCAAATAAGATTAAGTATACTAATTTTTATTCACATATCAAAAACAACGGATCAAAATGACAATGCACATTGGAACACCAGGCAGGTACACCTATTGATGGTAGATCATATACAGGCTCCTAAATCAAAGATACCATATAAAGCCCTGCATAACCCAACAATGTGGGCATATCATTAGCAATCACTATGACTCCAATATAACAACAAAGATGCAAGTGCATCAAAAATCCAGGCAAATGCCCCATCAGTGGGTGGATATTATTACCTGCCAAGGTGACCGCCGCCAATAACGCGCATTTCGCGTTAGCTTCGTCCAGAGGGGGTAGTTCTATATGGGCATGGCAGTTTTTTTCATATTATAATGCCAGTATTCTTGGCGTGTGAGGTCACATCCAGTTTGACAAACCGGATGTCAGCTCATATGCACCACCACTTCCTGGTCCGGGCCACAGCTAGGCAACAATGCTGATGCACAATGAACCGACAGGGAGCCGTTACGCCTCCCGGCTCGGCCAACCAATCAGCCGAAGCCAGGGAGCCAGTGGCCCACCCCCTGCATGCATCACGGTTGACAAGTCACCTCGCACGGCGTGGGTCGGGCCACACCACCGCCGCATCCTTGGAGGCCAATGATGCCACCCAGTCACCCGCACCATGGGTAAACACACAGATGCCTGTAAACTGGGAAGCATCATGGCCATCAAAACAGCTACAGCAGCGAGGTCCACCAGGCATAGAGGGATACCACCTAAGATGGGTGGATCCCCAGACGCCCCAGGAAGCAACGTCGCATCAAACCACTGATGGGAAATTAGCTTCTGTGATTAGAATTATCACAAAAATAGGAACAGCAACTCTATCATATGGTCACTCACAAGGCAAAAGCATAAATAATAATAAAGTGCAACTGTGCATATATGGTTATAATAATAATACAACCAATATCAGCATATAATAATGTGACAATAAGAAAGGGCACAGAAACAAAATACTCATTCTGTACCCAGTAAATTCATAACCAATCATTCATCCCATACATACGGCCGGCCGGCTCATGCATACAAACATTACCAACCAGTCATTTTACTAAAATGCTACAATGTGCAAATGCCACCTAATTCATATTCCAGACTTAGTGGTAATAAAGTGCATGTGAAACATGTTCTTAAATGTCGAGTGCCATTTATTCCAAATTTCATCTTGAGTTGCTTCATTGTCTTCACTTCACTATATTGATTAAAGACCTGTTAAAAAACAAAATCAAACACAATTAACAGCAAATAAAACCATAAAAAACCTACAGGAATGGAGCGAAGCTTCACTTCACTGAGGCCTTTGGGACGGACACATCCCACCCTCATGATCTATTTGGGCTTCATTTGAGGTCTTCTTCGAATCCCCTCCTCATGTGTTTATGTGAACCCTATTAATTCCAAATGCGTTGTCTTGTTTGTACCATATGATAGAGTTGCTGTTGCTATTTTTGTGATAATTGTAATCACAGAGGCTAATTTCCCATCAGTGGTTTCATGTGATGTTGCTTCCTGGGGCGTCCGGGGATCCACCTATCTTAGGTGGTATCCTTGTATTCCTAGTGGACCTTAAGGTACCTTTACATGCAGCAACGTTTCTAGGAATTTCACTTGCAACTTACTGGTTGCAGTGAAATCCTGGAGACATTGTTCCATTTGTACACAGCAACAAGATAGAACAATGTCTCCATGATTTCACTGCAACTAGTAAGTTGCCAGTGAAATTCCTAGAAAAGTTGCCGCATGTAAAGGTACCCTTACTGCTGTAGCTGATTTTGTGGCCGTGACGCCACCCAGCTTACCAGCATCTGTGGGTTTACCCATGGTGCGAGCGACTGGGTGGCATCATTGGTCTCCATGGATGCGGCGGTGGTGTGGCCCGGTCCGACCCTGCGCGAGGTTACGTGTCGGCCGTGACATATGCTGGGGGTAGGCCGCTTGCTCCCCGGCTTCAGATGATTGGTCGGCCGAGCCGGGGAGCATGGCAGCTCCCTGTCAGCTCATTGTGCGTCGGCATTGTTGCCTAGCTGCGGCCCGGACCGGGAAGTGACGATGCATCTGAGCTAACATCTAGTTTGTCAAAGCAGGTGTGTCCTCACACGCCGAGAATACCGGCATTATGATATAAAAAGACTGCAATGCCCATATAGAACTACCCCCTCTGGACAAAGCTAACGTGAAACGTGCAGTGGGGCGGCGGTCACCTTGGTAGGTAGTAATATCCACCCACTGATGGGGCATTTGCTCGGATTTTTGATGCACTTGCATCTTTGTTGTTATATTGGAGTCATAGTGATTGCTAATGATGTGCCCACACTGTTGGGTTATGCACGGCTATGTATGGTATCTTTGATTTAGGAGCCTGTATATGATCTACCATCAATAGGCTGTATGTGGCTGGTGTTCCGATGTGCATAGTCATTTTAATCCATTGTTTTTGATAAGTGAATAAAAATTGGTATACTAATCTTATTTGGCTTGACTCCTGGGTATTTTTTTGGGAATTATATATTGATTGGAGGGCCGTGCATTGGTGTTAAGGTCAAACTTTTTTGAATACATAAATCAGTAGAGACTAGTTTGTTCCGCAAACCTACAGCAGGTAATATGATTTTGCATGCCTGGAGTAATCATCCCCGACAGGTTATTGATAATATCCCTGTAGGAGAATTTATTAGGGCAAAAACATGTTGTACATCTGCAAAAGCTTATACAGAGGAGTGTGACTTACTAAAGAAAAGGTTCATGATGAGGGGCTCAAAAGCGGCATCCTTGACAGAGCTAAGGGGATTGCTGACCAGAGGCCACGGATTGATTCCCTCAAACAGGTAAAAAGACAGAGAAATAATGATGCTCAGGTAGTTGTTTCTACTAATTTTAGTAATCAATATACGGCGATTGTCAACATTGTAAAAAAGTTTCTCCCAGTTCTCCTGTTGTCAAAACAAATTCTGTCTTAGAATGTGGCATCCTTGCGGGGGATTGCCACGGGATCCACCGATGCAAGGAGGGAGTTACACCTTCGTTTGCACAGCTTCCACCCCAGACCTGAAGGGAGAGCTCTACTGGCTGCCTTAAGCCAGTTCCCCTTTAACTCCTCCCCTTAGGCCTGAATGTTTTAGTCAGTCTCAAGAGTGAGTCTCAGGAGAGAGTCGGAGGAGTGAGGAGCTGGTCGCTGGCCCAGGACCAGGGGCCACTGACCGCTGTATTGCACCCTAAGGAAAGTGTAGGAGGCCAGTGGAGAGCAGGGAATCTAGAAAAGGAACCAGTTAAGATCTCCCTATAGTACACCTGGACACCGGAGTCCGACGCTGCAAGCATTTATTGTAACAGCAAAAGCCCGGAAGAACCAGGAGGAGTTAACTCCTGAAGGAACACAGTAAGAGACGCTAAAACTGACCAAGGACAGGACCAGGGGCCATAGGAGAAACAGGGACCCCGCAGAAGGATCTCATAGTCAGTTTAGAGCAAAGCCCTGAGAGGGAGAAGGAGCGGTGGGTTCAAGCACAGGCAGGTCTCATCCCAAATCACACAGCACAGAGACAGAGGAGGCCTCACAACTTTCTAAGGTGGAAGTCCCAAGTTGCATCGGGGACCTGGTTATTTCACTGGACTGTACCTGTTACCTTGTCACCAGTAAAAGGTACGAAACAACGATCACTGTGTGTGTGTGCCTGCTTAACCTCCGCAATTCACAGCCTTGCCTGCAGAGACGCGACTACTATTCCCCTCATCCATCCCCGCTGCCCTGAGGTAAAGCTCCACTTGTGGGGAGCTGTACCACACACTGCTGCACCCACCACCACCTCAGTGGCCGGCTGCAGCGCTGGTATACCCGTTACCAGGTACCATAGGTGGCGTCACGTTACCAATCCCCTTATTCCCCGTCATTGAGGGTCCAGGGCATGGGACCAGGTACCGACCAGCCGTAATTCCCCATCAAAGCTGCCATCAGCCCCGGTACCCGAATACCACCTTCCCTCTCGACTGCCTCAAGAAAATGGGGTTAAATTTGTTTAAAGATGTGGTTGAACTGTCTGGAATATCATTTCTCCTAGTGATGTCACAGAAAAAGTCTACTGAGTTAAACAACAGGAATTGGCTGTGGTCCGTGGGCTCTTATACGAGCACAAACCACATGATTTCTGGCCACACTTATATGAGGAGCACTACAACTTTCACAAATTCTCATGTACCTAGAAAAGCATATACCATACGTAATTTTATTAATTACGGTAGTGAGAATGTTTGTACAGGATTGAGTGCACCTCATGTGATTTATCTTATATCGGCTGCACTACAAGGGCCTTGAGGCGCAGAATTGGGGAACACATTTATGAAGCCCAATATAAAACAACACATAGCTTGTCAGGAGCCTTAAAACATTTTTTAAATGTACATAATGGTAATGTCTCCTCACTAAAAGTAACTGCCCTAGTTAAGGTCTCATTAAAACAAAGAGGCAGTGATATTAAGCATTGTTTGCGGAAAAAAGACGTTTTCTGGATCCTAAGGTTGGGGTCCAGATATCTCAATGGGTTAAATCAAAGGAATGATGTGGCATTCTTTTACTAAGGAAATTATAAGTCATGGTTTATAATTTTTTCTAATAACAAGGAGAGTTTAACATTCTCTTTTACATTATTTCTGTGTGTCATATTGATAATTCTTGTATTCCTCTAAATGTATATAAATGTCTCTGTTTTCCATGGTATATTCCACTGTGAAGACCACTACTTATATTGTATGGATTTATCTTGCATGCTTAGTAATGACGTGTTTTGACCAGCTGGGATTGTGGAATTGGTTTGTGAGCCACAGCCCCATTGAATCGGGAAGAGGGTATAAGGAGTTTGAGATCTTGCTACCATTCACATTTTTACTATGACCACAATTATGGTCGAAACGCGTCAATGTATGGAGTTTTAAACTCTTGAAAATAAAATTGATTCTTTTAAGAAGACGTGGAGCTGTACATTGGCTTTGGATTACTGTGTACCTCAGAGAGTATACAGAAATACAGGTAGTGTAGAAAAAGCCGCTGAATAGTAGAGTCCTCTCACCAGAAAGTAGTTGTGTACCTCAGAGAATATACAAGTATACAGGTGCCGTACAAAAACAGGTGCTGAATAGTTAAGTCCTCTCTCCAGAAAGTACTTGTGTACCTCAAAGAGTATACAGGTATACAGGTGCCGTAAAAATAGCCATTTAATAGTAGAGTCCTCTCTCCAGAAAGTACTTATGTACCTCATAAAGTATATAGGTGCCGTAGAAATAGTCGCTGAATAGTAGACCCCTCTCTCCAGAAAGTACTGTGTACCTCAGAGAATATACAGGTATACAGGTGCCGTAGAAATAGCCACTGAATTGTAGAGTCCTCTCTCCAGAAAGTACTTTTGTATCTTTGAGAGTATACAGGTGCCATAGAAGTAGCCGGTAAATAGTTGAGTCCTCTCTCCAGAAAGTACTGTATGCCTCAGAGAGTATACAGGAATACAGTTGCCGTAGAAATAGCCACAAAATAGTACAGTCCTCTCTCCAGATAGTACTGTGTACCTCAGAGAGTATACAGGTATACAGGTGCCATAGAAATAGCCACAGAATAGTACAGTCCTCTCTCCAGAAAGTACTGTGTACCTCAGAGAGCACTGTATCGTAAATCAATATCAGGGAATATGGTTTTGCATGCCAGAAGCAATCATCCATCACATGTAATAGCCAATATTCCTGTAGGAGAGTTCATTAGGACCAAGAGGTGCTGCACTCAGAATGAAACCTATGAGACTGAATGCAAATCCCTAAAGGAGAGGTTTTTGAAAAGAGGCTATACACATGGTAGCTTGGTAAGGGCTAAAGGAATGGCAGAAACTAAGACCAGAGATCATTACCTGCAACAGAAGAAAGGATGTGGGGCCAATAATAAGCAAGTGGTATTTTCTACGAATTACAGTAGTCAATACAGTAAGATTGTGGGTATTGTCAAAAAAAATCTTCCAATCCTATTTGCTGATGATAAGACTAAGGCTGTCTTGGATAAAGGGGTCAGATTTGTTTCTAAGCGCGGTGCAACAGTGGGAAATGTCATCTCACCAAGTGACATTACAACTAGGTTGGAAAAAAATGACAGATTACAAAATTTCTGGTTGCACCTGTAAGAACCTACGGTACGCAACCAATCTTTGTTATCTATGTGCTTACATGCGGAACACTCAGAGCTTTTCATCTTCAAAAACTCAGAAAAATTATGAGATTCGCCATTTTAAGAATTGTGGCACTGAAAATGTTGTATATAAGATTGAGTGTACTGCTTTTAAACTAGATTATATTGCTTCCACCTCTAGAAATTTACGCCGCAGAATCTCAGAACATGTACCATATATGACTGCCAAAATAAAACCACACGTAGTCTTTCTGGTGCCTCCAAACACTTTTTGAATGTCCACAAAGGAGATGTGTCATCATTGCAGGTAACTGCATTGGATAAGGCAGTGTTCAGACAGAGGGGCGGTAATACCAAGAACCTGCTGCATAAGAAAGAGATTTTCTAGATCCTTAAATAGGATCCAGAGCTCCTTCTGGCTTAAATCAGAGAAATGACGTAGTGCTGTTTTATTGATTTTACTGCATTTTTTGTATCATTGGAGATATATTCTTTCCCATTATATATTTTTGGCTCAGATTTTTTTGTCCTCTGATTTTTCTACATGTATGAGCAGATTTATTTATTTATGTGTAACATGTATGTATTTGTTGCCTTTCTGTATGATAATGGGGTTATTATATATGTGCTCTATTTCTTTTTCGCCATCTGCCATATTATTGCACCAAACTATTTAGTTCCTATATGTTATTTCAACATGTTTTTAATTTCCACTATTGACGTGCATGACCAGCTCACACTGATCTATCATTGTGTGTGGTACCGCCCAGAAGGGAATGTGGTTATATGGAGGTTTGGGATCTGTTCTCATTTGTATTATGACTAAGACCCAAGGAGGGGTTGAAACGCGTCACATTTTGTCTGGACTGTGTACCTCAGAGAGTATACAGGTATACAGGTGCTGTAGAAATAGCCATAGAATAGTACAGTACTCTCTCCAGAAAGTACTCTGTATCTCAGAGTATACAGATATACAGGTGCCTGAAACTGTGTCACTGTGAGGTAATTTGAAAGTATTTATTGCTGTGATGTTGCTGATTCAAATTCCATGCCAAAGCCGCGCAGCACTGCTCATTGGCTGATTGCTGTTGGCGCATGATTTAAATCCCCCTTCGCTAATTGCTCACCGCGGTCGGTGGCGACCAATCAGCGCAGTTGGCCCGTAATTTAAATCCCCCTTCGCTGATTGGTCACCGCGGTTGACCCGATACCGAAACATTTTACTGAGGAGAAACATTTGGAAAAACATCTAAAATATAGAATTATTGATTGGGTGCCCTAACTGAGAAGAGGAGAGGATAGAGTTAAAATTGTTAAAAAGAAGAGTTGGATTGGATCCAAAGGTCAAAATGTGGATTTTAAAATTACCGTATATACTCGTGTATAAGCCGACCCGTGTATAAGCCAACCCCCCTACTTTTGCCCCCAAAACCTGGGAAAATCTATTGACTCGTGTATAAGCCGAGGGTGGACCCTAGCACAAGTATACAGCCCCCAGCAGTGTGGTATACACCAGTCCCAGAGGTAGATACAGCAGCCCCAGTGGTAGTATACACGCAGCCCCAGTAGTATATACAGCCCCAGTGGTATATACCGCCCCAGTGGTAGTATAGACGCAGCCCTAGTAGTATATACAGCCCCAGTGGTAGTATAGACGCAGCCCTAGTAGTATATACAGCCCCAGTGGTAGTATAGACGCAGCCCTAGTAGTATATACAGCCCCAGTGGTAGTATATACAGCCCCAGTGGTAGTATACAGGGCCCCAGCAGTATATACAGCCCCAGTGGTTTATACAGACTCAGTGGTAGTATATAGGGCCCCAGAGGTATATACAGCCCCAGTGGTAGTATATACAGCCCCAGTGGTAGTATACAGGGCCCCAGCAGTATATACAGCCCCAGTGGTTTATACAGCCCCAGTGGTAGTATATAGCAGCCCCAGTGGTAGTGTATACAGCCCCAGTAGTAGTGTATAGCAGCCCCAGCGGTAGTATACAGGCAGCCCCAGTAATGCAGGGCCCCCCCAGCCTGACTCCGGTCACGTGTAAAGCAAACTATACTTATCAGTGTCCCGCTGTCCGCGCCCGCTCGCCGCTGACATCCGCGATCCTCCATCTTCATGCGTCTGTTTCCTGTGCTCGTCGCAGGGAATGACGTCATTGCCTGCGACAAGCACAGAAACAGTAAGAAGACGCATGAAGATGGAGGATCGCGGACGGCAGCGGCGAGCGGGCGCGGACAGCGGGACACTGATAAGTATAGTTTGCTTTACAGGTGACCGAAGTCAGGCTGGGGGGGCCCTGCATTACTGGGGATGCGGGGGCTGCTGTATACCGATGTATGCATCGGTATACAGCACTGACTCGCGTATAAGCCGAGGGGGGTAATTTTCAGCCCAATTTTTGGGCTGAAAAACTCGGCTTATACGTGAGTATATACGGTAATGCTGTTTTGTAGATTTTAATAAGAGGGATGCAACTTTGATTCTATGAGGAGTTTTATTCATTTATGGTGGTAACAACATTTGATGATGGTTATTTTATCTTGATTCTGTTTTTATTATGTTTTCACTGGAGCATCTGCGAACTGATCACCCATCAGTAATTTATGTTTATTATATTAAGTTTTTATCTGTAAAATGTAGGTATGTCTTGGGGCCACATGTAATATTGGAAGTCAAAAAGGATCTTTGACTCAGAACACCAATTACAATATTCTCTTTTAGTAATCAGAGAATCCAGGGATAATAATTAGGAGGCTGGTATAGAAAGATGTGTGGAGAACTGAAGTCCCTGTGACTGTCCCAAAAGTAGGTGGGTGGGGCAATGTAGGCTTAGTTCTTCAACCCTGGTACTGCCACATGAAAGACTGGTGTTACTCTAGTTATAGGGGAGCACCCATACCTCAGGGACATAGGGATATGAACCACCACTACCATATGTTAGCCTTGGTTTCTGTGATTTCATACATCCCATTTAAACATTGCAGTAAGGACAAGTTGCCCACTAACAAGATGGGTAATGAGAACAGCATGATTAGAGTACGAAGCTCCGGTGTAATAGGACAGCTCCGGGTGTAACAAGATGGCTGCAAATTTGAACTGCACATGCACGGTCCTGCAAACCCAGAAGCAAAGTGATTTCCTGTTGCAATATGACCCTGGACATGGACAGTGCACTCAGGAAGATGCCAATAGTGGCGTTTTGCATATACACGTAAGATGGGTGAGTCCTTATATACATATAAAAAAGTGATGACACCTGGGTAAACGTTATAGTTAATTAAGCACAAGTGCACTTCATGTTGCACTGAAATGCCATACTGTAATGATTTTGCCCAAGAATAATTTTAGCAGGATATATGTATATTGATGTGTAAGAAAAAGATATATACACAATAGTATACACTGTAAAAAAAGCTGAATTGTAATTTGATTATAATTGATTGTAAATGAATGAGCACTTTAAAAACTACATTATTGTTCCACAGCATATACCACTGTAAAAAAGGATGTTTGCACTGAAACGTCGTGGATTATATGGACCAATAATGGTATGTTAAGCTTGGAAGTTTGGAGTGCTACCTTCACTATTTTTTACATATACATATATATATGTTTGGGTGGAGGCAGAGCTGGGTGGAGGCTTGCCGGAGTCTCAGGGGAGCCCAAAAATTTTGCCATTGTGGGGCCCTGAAATTCCTAGTGGTAGCCCTGCTCCTGCAGGCTGTGAAATTTTAGAACAGTGCAAGATAAGGCAGCAGCATTGAAATCCAGGAGCCTTAAAATCTCTTTTAAAAATCCCTTTAATTTGTTTTAACATTTTTTAATTATTTTCTTAATTTTATTTAGAGAGAAAACCTTAATTACTGCACAGGGTCAGCAGCATGCTAAGCCATTACTACACTTATCTGCTAGTAATTCAGATAAAAATAGCATATGTCCATTATATACTTAACATATATGGTTCTTATAAGTCTGTTTGCAGTCATGAAACACCATAATGTGAATATTGCTTCTCGAAAATATGCTATCTCTTTATTTAACTTCATTCCATTCAATACGTTTAAAATACAGATTTTTGGCATATGCACAAGTGAGTGATTATATAAATCATGTTTGACTTGTCCATGCATTATTAGCCTTATTCAACATTCCGGATGAATTGGTGCTGAGCTGAAAAAAATATTTTCCTATTTCTCCATCAAATATGTTAGGCTTCAATATTCACTCCTACCCAACCGAAAGCCCTGGTGTTACCAGAGGCATGGGGAATGGGATTAGTAATTTAGGTGCCTTCAGCAGCCCACCCCATGAACAAACTAATGAGGAGCTAGGAAACAATATTATCCTGTAAGTGATTGGGTTCTGGCACTGCAAGAGGCAAAGGAAAGATACTTCACCTTGGTGGCCGACGCCATCTTGGGATTGTTGTGCATGATAAGGCTTTCAATTTAAGTGGGCATCAAACATGCCTCCACCTTATCTGTCTGCTCTTCAAAATAATCTTATAAGATACGGGACTTACGTGCACTCAGAGGAGGAAGAAATGACTGACACAGGTGTTTGTCAAAGCAAGTTCCTATTTGTCTATAAAAACCCATGTCTCCAATACATAGGGTAGAGCTGGAGAATGCTTCCTGTCACCAACATCAATAGTAATTGGATAGGCTTCACATACAGTGAATTAATATTAATTTCATAAGATCTTAATCAAGACAGATACAGTCTAGAAAAAATACAAGAGATATACTAGAAACTATTGCTTATACCTGTATTGCAATCTCCTGACAGTTTGTGGTCAGCCATTTCGTTTTCTTTCATAGACTGTCAAACTTTAATAAATACCTGATATTTTCTGTGCAGGCTACTATTCTTATAGGTATCTTAATATTGACTCTTAAGTGGTAGTTTTTTATGCAATATTCTAGCAATATCAGTAATCAGTAAGTGATAAATAAGTAATAAGCAAGCAGCACAAGCGTCTTGGTAAGTCTTTAAGTATGTTCAATTGAGGGGACTGATGTGGTAACCAATATATGAAGATATTCAAAGATCTTGCCTGGGAAAATGGAAAATCTCACCAGGTTTGAGACATATCCTTTCTTGTGAAAATGTTTATTGCTCTCAGTGGGAGAAACAAGATAATAATCTTGTAGTTGTGATACCTTTTAATGGCTAACAAAAATAAAATAAGTGATGTTACAAGGCGTGCTTTCGAGACGTCTTAGGTCCCTTCATTAGGCTGGTATGACAAGATATTGAAAGAAACTCAAAATACATACATGAACAACTGGAAGGAATGGACATTTAACTAAATAAACAAAGCAAAACAAAGCCTGGAGAAGATCATCAATCAGCCAGGCTTAGTGATGTTAAAGTTTTGATGGTTGTCATTTATACGAAAACCTTGAAGGACTGCATAATGCGGTTCAACAATGATTCATACAATTTGTTAATGAAGTCATCAGGAATAGCAAAGAATGCAGTCTTATGGCCCCTTTACACGCAGCTACAGGTGACAGGTTTTCCACAGGCAACTTGCTGGTTGCAGTGAAATCATGGAGACATAGTTCTATCCTGTTGCTGTGTACAAATGGAACTATGTCTCCATGATTTCACTGCAGCCAGTAAGTTACCTGTGGAAACCCTGTTACCTGTAGCTGCGTGTAAAGGGGCCATTACATGTCTCCCAGAGTTCATCTAGATTCTTTGGTTTTGTCTTCCAAGCTTCCTCTTTCATCCTACCCCAAACATGCTCAATGATGTTCTTCTCTGGTGACTGGGCTGGCCAGTTCTTGAGCACCTTGATCTTTTTTGCCTGAAGGAGATGGATGCACCATCCTGCTGCAGAATGTGACCCCTTTTATGATTTGGAATGTAAGAGGTAGCTAATACTTCTTAAAAATGTGAAACGCCATTAGCACTTTCACTAATGTGCTCTAATGTGCTCTGTCCCACCAAGGGCATCTGTAGCATGGATCTAATGTTCATGCCTCACATAGCCAATAGACATCAGAAGGTTGATATGTTTGGTTTACCAGGAATTTATCATAAGGTTGTGTACAGCCTTGTACTTTTATGGACTGATTGCAAAAGGAAGGTGGTGGTTTACTCATTTGTATTCCAGGCCCTTCTCTTTGTAAACTTGTGTATTGTACAGAATTAGGAGTGATACTGTGTTCTTCTGGTTTCTTTCCTTTGTAAGGGGGATATAAGTGTGACAAAGTCATGCAGTTTCTTTTCTCTCTCTGCCAAGTTTCATTTGTTTAAAAAGATAGTTAATACATGTAACTGTGTGGACTTTAACTGGATGTATGGGGAATGGTACTGTCCCCAGATGAGGTTTTGCTGTAGCACATACCCCACATGAAGATCTATTCTGACTAGTGGCAGTGTACCTCATCCATCCAAGCCAAAAATTAGACTCTGAGAACCCAATTTATGTAGCTAACCTCTCCTCATATGTTAAATCAGCCAGGTACATTGCTCCTATTAAGAGTGCATTTATCAGTTGAGGTTCAGGGGATGGAGTTGCCACATTAGCTCATTTAAATTATCCCATTTTATTTTGCCCTTGGGTGCCCAATACATATAATCCTTGGTCACAGTGTGATGGATTCTTAATGGTGAAGTACATTTTCATACATGCTTCTCCCACACCTACACACTTTGATCTGTTACCTTGAACCATCACAATCAGTAAAAGGTACAGAAACAACTTCCATCGTGTGTGTCTGTTATTACAGCCCCTGATCCTGCCCTTAACATAAACTGTCTGCCAGCATCTCCACCTGATGAGCCGCCTTCTGCAGCACAAGGGACAAGGCTGTGTGGAGTTCTGCCTCCCTGTGTAAAACCCTATTTATCCATCACTGCCCCAGGGAGCATTACCAACAAAACTGCATCATTATCACCCCAAAGGTCGGCAAGCAGCGCCGGTATCATTACCGAATACCATAGGTGGTGTCACAAATTCATTCTTATTTTGAAACCCCTTTTTAGCGACCGCCAGGGCAACGGGAGTGGGCAAAGGCCACCTGTGACATCCTCATTTAATCAATGCCCGGAACCGGGTACCCCACGGCCCTGGGGTGGGTTACTACCCTAAATAGATTTGGGCAAGTAGGTTTGGGCACATGCAATACAAAAGCATTTTCTGCGCTGTGTGGTGCTAGTTTTGAACTGAACAATGGACCACAGCTACCTATACAAATACTATTTAAAAAGGATTTGCTTGGCTAGATGCAGTAAAAAAGGCTAGTAAATACAGGAGATGTAGCTTTCTTCACAACAGTGCTAAACCACTGCCTGGCACACACTGCTACTAGCCAAAAAGGATTTGCTTTGCTATATGCAGTAAAAAGGCTAGAAAACACAGGAGGTATAGCTTTCCTCACAACAGTGCTACAGTGCTGACTTTGGCCACAGTGGAGGTGCTCTTAGGAACAATTTACCCAGTTCTCAGTCTGATCAAACCACTACCCCTTGGCACCTGTGTTAATGTTATCTACCTGTGTTAGCCAGCACAGGAACACAGAGGAAGATGGATATGAGTGCCGACTGTCCAGGTAAGATCATTGGACTCTTCATCAACCAACTCATCTTCCATCTTATTCTTCTTTACAATTGAGATGGTAGGCTGACTTGATGGCAAATGTGTCTCATCATCCTCCACATCTGGAGACAGCAAATCAGGTTTCTCAAAGTGTCTTTCTTATGGTCGTGGGTCCTCAGATACTTGCACTTTTTCAATATTTGTCACCTTTTAATGTCCCTCTTCAATGCTGCACAGTGAGAGAATAGAGGTAACCAAAGGATACGTACAAAACTGATCCCCGAGGAGGGCAAGCTTGGGGTCATACGTCTCCTGTGACTGATGATGGGGAGTAAAATGAGAACCAGGTTGAGGATTGGATGGGCCAGCTTTCTGTGTATTGACAATAGACTTTGTAGTCATGGAAGATTTTCTGCTGCATGAGAAATATGTAGCCTTCACAACCCTGCAAAATTGAATTTTTTGAAAAATACAAGGGATGTTTTCACTGATTTTTATGTCATTTGGTGTGCTGATTACGAAAATGACCTCCTTTTTTTTCCATCACGTAAGGATTTTTTGTAAAACCAAGATCAATATTTTAGCTAAAATCCTATTTAAAAAATAATTCTGTCCAACAATTGTACATGTAATATCTGGCAACAGTGGTTTTTATCCATTTAAATTTATGTATAAATATACAGAGGCCCTCCTGCTGGCACACGGCCCCCACATCGGTATACAGAGACCCCCTGCCTCCGCAATGATCTCACCCTCCATTGTCCACAGGCACCCGGGGTCCTCCATCCACTCTCCTCGCTGTACGCCGGGTTTGCTGAGAGCGGCGCAGCAGGGATAACGTCATCACTGCGCCCGGCGGTCACATGTAGAACCCGCCAGCATACAGTGAGGAGAGTGGACGGAGGACCCCGGGTGCCTGCGGACATCGGACGGTGAGATCAATGCGGAGGCAGGGGGCCTCTGTATACCGAAGGGGGGGCCGTGTGCCAGCAGGGGGCCTCTGTATACTGATGTGGGGGCTGTGTGCCAGCAGGAGTGCCTCTGTATACCAATGGGGAGCCGTGTGCAGGCAGAGGAGGCCTCTGTATATTTATACATAAATTTAAATGGATAAAAACCACTGTTGCCAGATATTACAATAGAATTGTTCGACAGAATTCCTTTTTAAATAGGATTTTAGCAAAAATATCGATCTTGGTTTTACAAAAAATCCTTACGTGATGGAAAAAAATGGAGGTCATTTTCGTAATCAGCACACCAAATTACATAAAAATCTGTGAAAACCTCTCTTGTATTTTTTTCATCGCAGGCCTGTGATATAGGCCTTGTCTGCCATCCAAGACAGATCTGTTCTCAATCTTTTAGCTTCCAGGCACATTTACGTTCCAGACCAGGAAATTGTGCCAGAAACATAGTGGCAAACAAGCTTTTTTTGACCTGTCACAGACTCGGTGCCTTGTCGCTCACCACTGATAACACCACGCCCATGCCCACATCTCATTCCCTTAAAAAATGGTCTTTTTTTGCTTATTTGGTTTTTGGTACATATTTGCACATATTGATGCCAAACATCAAGCTTACTGTGAGGACCCAAAAACATTGGACAAAAAAGGACCACTGCCAAATAGCAGTGGTTTCACTCCCAAACGTATAGAGGAGGGTCCTCATAAAAGTATAGAAGAAGGCCCTCATAAAAGTATAGAGGAGGGCCCTCACAAATGTATAGAGGACCCTCCCAAATGAATAGAGGAGGGCCCTCCCTAATGTAAAGATGAGATGACCTTCAATGACATTAATCATTGCTTTGCTTATGCTGTTCTTCTTAAGGCAGTGGTTTAAGCACCAAATGTATAGAGGACCCTATCAAATGTGTAGGAGAGGGCCCTCCCAAATGTATACAGGAGAACCCTCCCAAATAAATAAAAAAGGGCCATCCCAAACATATGTTACAGGGCCATCTCTGGCCTCTCACCCAAACTCAGGTTTCCTAACTACTGCATGCCCTCTGAACATTTGAACTTAGGGACGAGGTATTACTTGGTGGTGGAGGAGAGTAAAACCCAATGCTACATTGGGCACATAAACTGTTGTGGAACATGTATTCCACTATCTAAAGTGCAGTCACACACACATAATTGTGCAGAGATTGTTTGCTGATGTCTTGGTTGCAGTGAAATCATGGACACATTGTTCCATTTGTATACGGCCACAAAATGGAACAATGTGTCCATGATTTCACTGCAACCAGAGATCTGCAAACAATCTCTGCACAATTATGTGTGTGTGTAACTGGGCCTTTAGTCTCAATGACGAAGAGACCGCCAAAATGTCTAAGTAACAGCAGTCTATCCAAAACGTATGTTACAGGACCACCTCTGGGCCCTCACCTAAAGTCATGCAAGTCACTAGTATAGGGACAAGCTTAAGTGTCAGATGGATGCTCCAGAAAATTTAAGATACAGTACACTAGAGTATCTAGGCACACCAAAATATGAAAAAAATGGATAACGTCAGGTTTGCAGGTGAAACAAAACATATCCTTTGTTTTGTCACACAGAAAATAACACTGGTTCAAAGTTTTGGCCTACTTAGGCCTTTCACAACGTTCTGTGGTACAAAGATTTTCAAAACATAATATTACAAAAATCAGCAGAAATGCAACAAGAACACAAATATATTATCTTAAACACGTGCTACGTGAGCCGTTTGGACGGATATACCGTATGGATTATGGTGACAATAATGGTACGTGAGTTTGTGAACATGTGAAAGGGCAGGGGAAAGTGAAGAGAAAAAGTGAGTTTCAGGAAGGAAGGAAAGCCAAAGAGGAGGAGAAAGTGGAGAACACGGTTAATCACTCTCTATCTTTTCCAAGGTGAAGAATATGAGGGATATAGGAAAATTACCAGTGTATAAACTGAGGAAAGGGTCTCAAGGAAAACAGCCAAATTGAAGAAAAAGCGGCACTCACCAAAATAGCATAGATGGTCCTTTATTCCAAAATTCTAGAAACGGACAGGGTGCAGGGAGGAGGCCACGGGGGCCAACGGACGACGACGCAGTTTCGCGACAGCTGTCGCTTCTACGGGTCCGGGTTCTCACAGAGAGACACTTGGAGCAAAAAATAACAACTCTAGCCGAAAAAGAGATGAGGCTGTTTTGGACAGTGATGTCGCTGAGATCTTATGTGGCCTGTGATCGTGTCCCTAGAGGTCTTCGAGTGATTAAAAACATGGCCTCTAACACCACAGATAGAGACTTTGTCAAGAAATGGGAGCTAATACTGCTCGAATCATCGAAACAATTTTTGGGTCTGGTTCTGGAACAAAACGAGTTAGAACATCAAAGGGTTACTAAAGAGTTGATTTCTCTTAGACAAGAAATCGAGTCCAGATGTAAAAAGGAGAAATGGGAGAAATTTTTGAAGAAACTAGATTCAAAATTGATCCCGTTACAGGAGGACATTAAAAATCTGAAAAGAGAAAAATTTATACGAGACAAGATTGATTATGAGGAAGGCAGGATCTTTTCATGGGGAAAGACCGAAGGTACCCCTAGAAATAAAAGTCCATATCCTGCAGGTCCTAAAAAACCTGGGACACCTAAGACTTCGAATTAACCGACCCCTAAGCAACCGGCTGACAAAGTCAATAATAGTAATAAAAATAAGAACAGAAACAGAGGCAACAAGAAAAATAAGAAACATATAGAAACTACCGCATCTGGTGATACTGAAGGAGAGGATGGCTTGGGGAGTAGTGACAATGAGGGCTATGTAAGTGCAGGTGATAAGTCTCCAGCAGTCTTCCAGGATAAGCCCGCCCCTTTAGCCCAAAGACACGGAGAGGAGGACGGGGACGACGACATACTCCTGCCTCCCCCAGGGAAACGAAAGCAGGTCTCATGGAGGAGTTAGAACCATATCAGTTAAAGATCTACAACTTGTCCAATAAGACTCTGACTATGGACATGATATCCGTACTACAGAAGGGCTTGAATTTTTGCATCGAGGATCAATTTAATTATTCAGAGTTTCGTGAAGATTTATTTAAGTCTATACGGAAACTGCATTTGTTTAAACATTTTGAATCCCAAAAGTGTCCTCAGAGCTCTGTTAAATCTAAGGATGTTAGTAAAATCACTCAAAGCATTGTGATAATTGGTCCGCTTGGTTTCTTTGCTTCGGAGGCGGCACATCCCTCTCTACTCGCCGATGTGCAGACCCTGCTAAGTATGAGCGAGCCTGCAACGGCGGGGGATGATGGTGATGGTGCTGTCCCCATTGCTAATTCTAGCAGACCATATTTCACGGGTGGCCTAGGTTCCACATTTATGCCACCGATTGCACCAGGGAATAACATCGATTGATTTGCGGAGCTAGTAGATGTTAAGGCTTTGATCTACCCTGACCCACAGAAGAATCTTTCTAAATCTGAAAGTAGTGCCCTCTCACAAATGATGGGGTGGCGGGATGTTATTTTTCGGAAAGCCGATAAGGGGGGCAGTATCGTGATACTGAATAGGGAGGCGTATGTGGCTGAAGCCGAAAGGCAACTTAATAACGAAGCCACATATTTACCCGTCAAACGTAACCCTACAGAAGGTTATAAAAATAAATTAAGATCACTTTTGCGTAAGTATGTCGAGCTTAACGTTATCCCCAAAAAGCAGGCGGAAAAGCTGTTTCCTGAATTCCCTATCAGACCTCACTGGTACTATCTCCCAAAAGTGCACAAGAGCACTACTTTTCCCCCAGGCAGGCCGATCGTATCCGCTATTGGGTCTCTGACTGAGCCACTGTCTAAATATGTCGACTGGTTCCTTCATCCATTCATGACAAATTTGCCGTGTTTGGTGAAGGATACCGGTGACTTATTGAAAAGGGTGGACAAGATAGAATGGCAGGAAGGCCACCATCTGGTTTCTATAGATATCGAGAGCCTGTACACCCGTATACCGCAGGGATTAGGAGTAGAGGTTATCAGAGTGATTTTGGAAAAACAAAAAGTAGACCCTTTAGTGGTAGACTTTGTATGTGAGTCCCTGGCCTTTATATTACAGCATAACGCTTTTACTTTTCTAGGACAGTGGTTTGCACAGTTGACCGAAACAGCCATGGGCACACCAGTCGCTTGTACATTCGCTAATTTGTTCCTAGCGGTCTTTGAGGAGAATTGCATTATTTCGTCTACCAATCCCTACTTGAGGCACATCAAGCACTACGTGCATTACGTAGATGATGTACTGATGGTGTGGGATGGAGATGAAGAAACATTCTATAGTTTTATTACTCATCTGAATGAAACCAATACTTACAATATGCTGTTCACGGCTGTATTCGGCGGCTCCGAATTAGATTTCCTAGATGTGAAATTGAAAATTAGTGAAGGGTCCCTAGTGAGATCTGTCCATAAAAAAGAGACTGCGACCAATTCCCTCCTGCATTATAGAAGCGCGCACCCCCTACACACTAAAGTGGGATTGCCATACAGTCAGTTTTTCAGACTCTTCAGGATAAACAATACAGAGACGGGATGGCAATTACAGGCGGATGAGCTGGAGCGAAATTTGATCCACCGTGGTTACCCAAAACGAACTCTAGAACAGGCCAGACATAGAGTGACTACTCCTGAAGCACAGGTTAGGAGTGTAACGCGTACCGTAACAACTTCTCTCGATAGAAAGTTTTATTTTAGTTTTCAGCACGGCCCAATGTTTAAAACAATCATGGCAGCCATTAAACGTCATTGGCACGTGATAGCCACGGATAGGGATCTCACTAAAGCTGGCTCTCCCAAGTATGTGGTGACATATAGGCGCTGCAGGAACTTGGGGGATATGTTAGTGAAAAAACATCTAAAAGCACTTCCCACTAGGAGCACATGGTTATCTTCCGTCCCGGTGAGGGGTAATTTTAAATGTCTTCAATACAATTGGTGCAGGTACTACCTGACTGGGCAGTCCATGAGGATCGGTGGCACGGATCATTTAGTGCCTTCTTTCCTCAATTGCAGGAGCAGTTGGGTTGTATATGTGATATTTTGTCCCTGCTATAGGTTCTATTTGGGCAAGACCATACGCCCCGTGTTTCATCTGTTCCGGGAGCATTTCAACTCCATTCTATCTGGCAAAGGGTCACCAAGACTTATCGAGCACATGCGGGATTCGCACGGGGGGACCCTGAGGTGTTACGGTTCGCTTCTGTCCAGAAGGTCAGTATAAATGAAAGAGGGGGGGATACCCATAGGCAGCTGCTGAGAGAGGAGGCTAGATGGATACTTAAGACAGACGCCCAAGGAGCTTTGGGGCTTAACGATAAGCTGGATCTAGCAGTATTTTTATAATCTAGAGTCTCCTCACTGTACCCTGTTTTTTATATATACTTATTTTTTGTTGTTTTATAAGAGCGTGTACATACCTTTAACTATACGGTGATTCACCTGTTCTTATTATCTATCAAGTATTATACTTTATATATTACCCCCCGCTTCCTCTCCTCGCTATATTCACATGTATGCATGCGCGCACATCTTCTGTTACATCCTTGTATGTAGCACGCATGCACACTTTGCAGATGCTTTAACTATTGAATTATTTAATTATCCTTTTAAGTTTTAAATATACATGACCATGGCCCATACCACTCTGTGTATCCCTGTACCGTAAGCCTTATGAATTTCGAACTTTGAACACACAGATATTGTGGTTTTTGGTGTGATGGGTACTCCCTGGTCATGCCGCTCCGGCATTGTGGCTGTTGGATTGTTTGTTTGTGTGGGTTATTTGGAGTTACACACTGGCAGCATGAAGAGGTTAAACTGAAATCTCTTACTAAAATTTTGTATTTTTATCCTTATATCTTCCCATTTATTGAGTTGATTTTGTCCCTGGGGCGGGCACCATGTTTTAAGCCTTGTACATGTGTGTATATATTCTTATATATTCTTATATGTACTCTTTGCAGCATGGTGCCCGCCTTCCTCTTATGGTTAACCGACGGGGATGATTTATCGGCTCGGCGCTCCACTGCTCTGGTCTGATATGTTGAGAGCAGTGGCGATTGGCTCTGAGCTGGTCTCGCCATAGCCACGCCTCCATCCAGCCAGGGTTAGCAGAGCACCGACGATGCCGCCCTGAATGCGATCTTCTATGACGCAATGGGAGCGGGGGCTGCGGGAGTACCTGTCATTAGTCCCTTTGTGGACTTTGCAGTAAGTGTCTAGTAACCTTTTTTGTTATAAGTTTGTCTGTTTTAACTGTGTTGTCTGTTGTTGCATTTTGTTTTGACAATTGTGATTAAAGTTGGCTGCTTCAAACTTGGAGCTAGTCAGCAGGAAGTGATGCATTAGGTCACATGTATTTAACATGGAGACCTGCTCACTCCAGCATACCCGGACCCGTAGAAGCGACAGCTGTCGCGAAACGGTGTCGTCGTCCGTTGGCCCCCCATGGCCTCCTCCCTGCACCCTGTCCGTTTCTAGAATTTTGGAAAAAAGGACCATCTAGACTATTTTGGTGAGTGCCGCTTTTTCTTCAATTTGGCTGTTTTGTTTGTGCTTTGGCTGTGCACCACCGGAGGGGAATCTGCCTTATTGGGATGTGTTCCCGGACCTGACTGTTAGTACCGCTTGGTGCCCTGATTATCTTTCTTCAAATTGACCTGGTCTCAAGGAAAAGGTTTTCTCCACTCCGGCTGAAGAAATTGGATCTCAAGTTATGTAAAAGAACTCATGAAGCAGACAGCTCTTGATCTCCACTAAAAAAGTATCACAGAGTCCAGTGGATACAGAGAGGGAAGGGCTTATAGTACTTCTTCGCTCAACTCTGTTTTTGGACAATGAAGCAAAAATTTGAGAGCATACTGAACAAATGCTCAGTGGATATAATCCTATTAACCATTGAGTACTTACATGAAGAATTAGAGACTCTTAGTCAGAGTGTCTCAGACCAACCAACCAACAAGACCAACTTCGTGAAACATTGTCCAGCTCCAAATTTGAGAAGTCCAAGAAGAAAGATACCACAGCGAACAACAAATTTAGAAAGACCCTTCAAGCCCAAAAGAAGTCAAAGTTCTACAGAAATATAGGGGATTACTACAAAGTCCAAGTCTACAAATGGTGATCTCCAGAATCTAAATCTTACAGACCAGGCAACCAATCTTCCTCTGGCTCAGAAAGTGAGCATGTGGCCACCAATACCCACCCTATCCTCATTATCCTCCACAGTATCCTCCGCCACCTTTTTTAGGTCGACGGTCCTCAAGAAGACAAGGAGGAAAAAGAAACAGGGCGGGTCTTTCATGCATAGTGACCAGGTCCCAGGTAGGTCGCAACCAATTTACAATATCTCATCCTATAACCTCTTCCCTGCTGAACTTAGAGTCCTCCATTGTCCTCCAGTCCCACCCCATGATTCGACAGCTTTTAACTTGACCAGGTGCTTAGATGGTTTTATAGGTCCCTTAGACTAAAAGCCCATTTTTCTGAAAATCCCAACTGACAGCACGGACACTAGTGAGACAACCGCATTCCAACTTACAAAGTTAGCACATTCATGAAATCCAAGGGCAGATTAATTGAGGGAAATATCACTTAAAGTATAACCTTACCCCTGACAAATCTAGGGCCATAAAATCGCTCAAACCGAACAAAACGATAGTAATGAAACCTGCCGATAAAGGCGAGCTACTGAAGTAATAGATAAAGCCTACTATATATATCTGAAATATATTCCCAATTATCAGATACAATGGCTTACCAGCCAGTAGCAAAGGACCACTCGCCGGACACCCACATGGAAATTAAAACAATTGTTGATCATTTCCTTTCCAATGGGGTAATAGATCAGAAGTTAGCAGACTATCTTATCAATAAGCATCCGGTTACTCCAGTGGTATATACCTTACCTAAAGTACATAAAAACTTAACAACAACGTCAGGACGTCCTATTGTGGCATCAACAGAATCCATCTTTTCACTGTAGGCAATCACTCTTGAAAAAATTCTTAGTCTCCTAATACCTGGCTTAAAATCTCACCTCAAAGACAATAATGTATTCTTGAGTACCATCAGAGAATTGAAGAGCATCTCGAAAGACTGTCTCCTTGTCACCATCTCCTACTCTCTATGCTGCACTCCATTGACATAAAGGACACCGCTCTCTCCTGTTTCTCTTCTTATCTTTCGGTCCACACTTTCAGTGTATCATTTGCTGACTTCACTTCTTCTCCCCTTCCTCCCACTATTGGGGTCCCTCAGGGTTCAGTCCTTCGCCCTCTTCTCTTCTCTCGCTACACAGCCCCTAATGGACAGACCATCAGAAGATTTGACTTTCAGTACCATCTTTATGCTGATGACACACAACTCTACACATCATACCCTGACCTTACCCCTGCTGTATTACAGAACACCAATGACTGTCTGACCGCATTTTACAATATCATATCCACTTTCTACCTGAAACTCAACCTTTCCAAAACTGAACTTCTCATATCCCGTCCTCCACTAACCTCCCTAAATCTGACATCTCCCTCTCGGTGTGCGGCACCACAATAACACCTAGGCAGCAGGCTCGCTGTCTAGGTGTTACATTTGATACTGATATTTCATTCACTTCCTGTATACAATTGTGGCGCCCTGTGCCAGGTAAGCTACAGAACCAGCTAGTACACTAAGGGATTTCCATGTCTGGTACTCACATACACCCAACACCTTCCACCCCAGCCCTGTAGGGGGAGCCCAACTGGTTGCTGTTAAGCCAGATCCCCTATAAATACAGGTGCTGGGGGGAAATCAGCCAGAGTGTGCAGTCACTAGAAGAACTGTGAAGTTCAGCTCAGAGCTAGTGAGCTAAATCTGGTTACCAGAGCCGTGCTAGACCTGACACCTGTGCACCTCCAGAGCCAGTGTGAGGTCCAGAGAGAGTGAGGACCGCAGGCAGAGGCGAGGAACTCTTCAGAGGGGGCAGAGGAGCCATCCCGGCTCACCCCAGGAGAACACCGGTCACTGGAGACTGAGTCTGCACACGGGGAGAGTGAGACCATCCCAGCAGAGAATCCAGCACACTGTGGAGTCTTAGCTTCCCGGACACCTGCAGCACCCAAATTTGAGAGCCAGGGACCGCAGGAGAGATAGCAGTAGCCCAGAGAGAGATCCCTCAGTGCAGCAACATGGATGTGGAGAAACAGGAGGTCGGGTCTGGTTTCATGCCAGCGAGGCTTAGAGAGAAGGAACAGGACAAGGAGGCCAATACCTCACTCAACGTGGATGTCCGAAAGTGCATTCTTCATCCCTGGACGTGTACCCGTTTCCATCCGTAAAAATACCAAAAGAGACTTTCTGTGTGGGTGTCCATCATTCTAGACCCACACCATAATAACTACGCTGCCCTATTCCACTATTGCTATTTCCAACACCCCGGGGACTCAGCCCTGCCTGTAGAGGGCTACAACACCTTGCTGCCGCCCATCATCCTAGAGGTCCCCGCAGCGCCGGTGTCATCACCGAACCTACAGGTGGCATCACGACTGACAACTTTAATCCCTGTAAATATACCCCTTTTTATTGTCACCCAAAGGCACAGGCTCAGGCACCAACTACCCGAGACCTGAGTACCCAGTCCATTGTGGCCCAGACACAATCACTTGCACTCTCTTGTCACCTGGAACTGAAGAACATCTATAGAATTCGCCCCTTGCTCATCATGGAAACAACTAAAACCCTCACAGTGGCTCTTATCCAACCGCGCCTTGATTGCAACTCTCTCTATTAATTGGCCTCCCCCTTTCCAGTCCATCCATAATGCAGCAGCCAGAGTCACCTATCTAGATAATCATTACTCGGATGCTTCCGCTCTGTGCCAATCATTGCACTGGCTGCCTGTACATATTAGGATCCAATTCAAATTGCTTGTTCTCACCCACAAAGTTCTTCACAGTAGAGATGAGCCACCACCTCGATGTTCGAATTCGATTCGATTCGTCGAATTTGATGTGTGTTCGTCGAATGTTCGTCGAACAACGTCGAACCCATTTGAAAACAATGGCAGGCAAACACATACAAATACATAGAAAACACATTCTAAGGTGTCCAAAAGGTGGCAAACGACTCAAAACACACAACAAACACATGGAAAAGTGACAAATACATATAAAAATGTGAAAAGACGAGTAAAAGGAGGAGACACAGATATAGGCATGTCATGCCCCTCTAAAATCCGTTTTTACTTCAGTATTTGTAAGGCATCATGCAGACGATGAGTATTTGGAGAGTTTTACTTCAGTTTTAGTAAGGCCATGTTCAGACGATGAGTACTTGGTGAGTTTTACTTCACTATTTGTAAGGCCATGCTCAGATGAGGAGTACTTGGGGAGTTTTACTTCAGTATCTGTAAGGCCATGCTCAGACGAAGAGAACTTGGTGAGTTTTACTTCAGTATCTGTAAGGCCATGCTCAGACGAGGAGTACTTGGGGAGTTTTACTTCAGTATATGTAAGGCCATGCTCAGACGAGGAGAACTTGGTGAGTTTTACTTCAGTATCTGTAAGGCCATGCTCAGACGATGAGTACTTGGTGAGTTTTACTTCACTATCTTTAAGGCTACGTTCAGACGAGGAGAACTTGGTGAGTTTTACTTCAGTATCTGTAAGGCCATGCTCAGACGAGGGGAATTTGGTGAGTTTTACTTCGGTATCTGTAAGGCCTTGTGCAGGCGATGAGTATTTGGTGCGGTTTTTACCGCAGTATCTGAAAGGTCTTGTGCAGGCAATGAGTATTTCGTGTTTTTTACCTCAGCATCTGTAAGGCCTCGTGCACATGCTGAGCATTGTGTCACATTTAGGGGACTACAACAAGAGTATCTATTTTTTCCAAACATTTGGGCCCAGACACCACTTCAGTGGCATCAATTGCCCCGCAGTTGCAAGCTTAAAATGGTTGGTGAGTTGACTTTCATGCAGCACATTCCAAAATCCACAAGCCTTTAGTCTCCCCATGTTATCTGTAAGATCTGTAAGATTTGTAACCAAAATCTAAGTAGAGGCCAACAAATCTATACTGTGAGTAGTTCATGCATGAACCGTCACATGGATATGAAGCAAAAGCTGCAGTGGGAAGCTCACTGTGCTACAATGCAGCCTAGCAGGCCAGGCTGACGACCGACTGGCCCATCAAGTGCATCCGCTGCCTCTTCACCCTCTGTGACTGGGGGGACAGCAGTCACACATGCTTTTGGACGCAGACCTTCCACCTTTACCCGCAACAGCCAGTGTGATTAGAAGGTCCTCAGTTCTTTTGGAAGTGAAAACACCTGCTGGTGTTGAGCGCTGTCAGACATCAAGAGCACCAACCTTGGATGAAGGCAACATAATATGTCCACCTGCACCTTCCTCACAGACCAACAGTTTGCCAGGGACACCCTACTCAACCGTGTCTCAGCACAGCAGCCAGTCCTCGGTCCCTCAGATGTGGACAAGTAATAGACCATTTCCTCCTGGCCATGACAAAGCTAAGAGGTTGAATTTCAACATCTGCAAGCTGTTGGTTACAGAAATGCTTCGTCTTCGCCTGTTGTATACAGAGGATTTTTGAGACCTTGTGTCCGTCGCAGTGCCCCAGTACCAGATGCACAGTCGCCACTACTTCTCAAGAAAGCTGTGCCTGCGCTACACCGGCATGTCGCACACAAAATCACCGCTTCCTTAAGAAACTCTGTGTGTGACAGGGTGCTTTTCACCACAGACACTTGGACCAGTAAGCATGGACAGGGGCGTTACATGGCGGTGACTGTGCACTGGGTAACTATGAAGACAGCAGGAGAAGGGGCTGCTGCCCAAGTCTTGCCATCCCCACGAGTTGTGGGTCAATCCTTTGTATGTACAAGTTCCTCCACTCCTTCTGCCTCCTCAACCTTGTCTCGGTCCTCCACCTGCACCCAAAGCCTGTCTGGTAATGCCACCCGCGTTCTAACTGCGCACAAGGAATCCTGCACACCTCCTTACTATGATGGCAGCAGAGCATCAGGCGGTCTTTACCTTGAAATGTCTGGGAAATATGAGTCATACAGCTGAGAATTTGTGGTCAGCTGTAGAGACCGAGTTTCATCAATGCTTGATTCCCCTGAACCTACAGCCAGGGAAGGCCGTGTGCGACAATGCTGCAATAATGGGTGCAGCCCTCCGCCGGGGCAGTGTGACACACGTGCCTTGCATAGCTCACATCTTAAACCTGGTTGTCCAGCCACTTTTTTCACACTATCTGGGCCTAGATGGTGTTAAGCAGAGGAAACGGTCGCTGTGTGCTCACTTCTGCTGTTCGCATCCCGCAGATCAATGCCTTGCATCTCTACAGAAGTCGTTCGGCCTGCCAGTTCACTGGCTGAAATGCGATGTGCCGACACGATGGAATTCATCTCAACACATGTTGCAGCAACTGTGGCAGCACTGACGAGCCCTGGTGTAATAAGTCATGATGTATAACCTGGGCCTACAAGATCCAGAGGTGGGGCAAATCACACAGTTGGAGTGGTCTGAACTGAATGACCTATGCACCATTCTGTGCAGTATTGAAATGTCGACGAAGATGTTTAGTGATGATGACGCCATTATCAGCATGACTATTCCCGTCATTTCCATACTGGAGCACACTTTAAACAGTATTCAGAGTCAGGTGGTGGCACTAGAGGAGGGGGAGGAAGTACAGGAGGAGTCGTATGAGGAGGGGCTCACAAGATCTCCAAGGTGCAGTTCACAGTTTATGAATGAGGGTCTACATTATGCTTGCTCAGACCCTTCTTTATCTGGGCCTGGATCCGACTCTATCTGCACTGATGCCCAGAAGCTTTTGATTTCCTCATCTTGACCCACAAAAGCTTTGGAGCAGACCTCTGATTCCCAGGCTATAGTATGAGAGAAGAGCGATGCATCCTCAACCATCTGTCTTACCCCATACTCAGATGGGTGGCTGGAGACTTGGGAGCTGTGCGGAATCAAGTGGGATTGGGGTGACACTTCTGAGGACTGGTGTATTTGTGATGTAGAAGTTGAGGTGGAGGAGAGCCCACTTGCTGAAGCGCTTGCTATCCATTCAAGCGCCTGCGAGAATTGGTATCGATCGTCGCCTGAGACGTGTCCATACAAAAGGGATCATATCAGAATCTCCTCGGAAAGAAGTGGACATCTTTCTTTGACTGGAAGATTGCCTTTCTTCAGTAGATGTTAATGTAGATTTAGCATCTACCCCATGGGCACAAACTTTTTTTCCCTTTTTACCACGCCTACTCACATTCCCACCAGCAGCAGGCCTTTTGCCACTCATTTTGAATGGAACAAAATTTGAAACTGTACAGTTGCTGGACAACAAAAAGCTGGATGTAAATCAAGCAGAGGTGACTGAACCAACACTGCTACTTGACCCAAAGTGAGACCTGGGCAAGGTGCAGTGAAAAACTAGAAGTAAGTGACTACACAGGCAGTGTATTTGTTTGTATTAGAAGTGGCCTACACTACTTCTTTTTTAGTGGCACTGCTACTTGACCCAAAGTGAGACCTGGGCAAGGTGCAGTTAAAAACTAGAAGTAAGTGACTACACAGGCAGTGTATTTGTTTGTATTAGAAGTGGCCTACACTACTTCTTTTTTAGTGGCACTGCTACTTGACCCAAAGTGAGACCTGGGCAAGGTGCAGTTAAAAACTAGATGTAAGTGACTACACAGGCGGTGTAATTGTTTGTATTAGAAGTGGCCTACACTACTTCTTTTTTAGTGGCACTGCTACTTGACCCAAAGTGAGACCTGGGCAAGGTGCTGTTAAAAACTAGAAGTAAGTGACTACACAGGTCGGTGTAGTTGTTTGTATTAGAAGTGGCCTACACTACTTCATTTTTTAGTGGCACTGCTACTTGACCCAAAGTGAGACCTGGGCAAGGTGCAGTTAAAAACTAGAAGTGACTACACAGGCGGTGTGTTTGTTTGTATTAGAAGTGGCCTACACTACTTCTTATTTAGTGGCACTGCTACTTGACCCAAAGTGAGACCTGGGCAAGGTGCTGTTAAAAACTAGAAGTAAGTGACTACACAGGTCGGTGTAGTTGTTTGTATTAGAAGTGGCCTACACTACTTCTTTTTTAGTGGCACTGCTACTTGACCCAAAGTGAGACCTGGGCAAGGTGCAGTTAAAAACTAGAAGTGACTACACAGGCGGTGTGTTTGTTTGTATTAGAAGTGGCCTACACCTACTTCTTATTTAGTGGCACTGCTACTTGACCCAAAGTGAGACCTGGGCAAGGTGCAGTTAAAAACTAGAAGTAAGTGACTACACAGGCGTTGTATTTGTTTGTATTAGAAGTGGCCTACACTACTTCTTATTTAGTGGCACTGCTACTTGACCCAAAGTGAGACCTGGGCAAGGTGCAGTTAAAAACTAGAAGTAAGTGACTACACAGGCGTTGTATTTGTTTGTATTAGAAGTGGCCTACACTGGCTTCTTTTTTAGTGGCACTGCTACTTGACCCAAAGTGAGACCTGGGCAAGGTGCAGTTAAAAATTAGAAGTAAGTGACTACACAGGCGGTGTAGTTGTTTGTATTAGAAGTGGCCTACACTACTTCTTATTTAGTGGCACTGCTACTTGACCCAAAGTGAGACCTGGGCAAGGTGCAGTTAAAAATTAGAAGTAAGTGACTACACAGGCGGTGTAGTTGTTTGTATTAGAAGTGGCCTACACTACATCTTTTTTAGTGGCACTGCTACAGTACTAGCCCAAACAAATTGCCTGGACTAGCTGCAGCCAAAAAATTCCTACTAAGGCAGGTGGTGTAGCTTTCTTCACAGCAGTGTTACACTACGTGCCCTAAAGGACTCCCAGAGCTAGATGTGGCCAGATGCTGTGAAAAATGCTTGCACAGCACTGGCACACTTCTGCCTGGCAAAAACTAACAGGGACTGCTCTAACCTAGCCCTAAAAAGGGCTGAAATTAAAACTAGTCCCTGCTTCTATGAAGTACACCTGAAAAAGGGCTACTAGACTACTAGTCCCTAATCGATACTCCTATGAAGCAGCCCACAAAAGGGCTGATACTCCTAAAATTCACACACTACCTCCAGTCCCTACTCCCTAAAACTATCTATCTACCTCACTAGCTGAATCAGAACACAACTGCTTGATTTCGCTCTCTATCGCCCACAGCAGCAGCAGTGCCATCTGACACAGAGCTACAGCAATGAGCAAATGGTGGCGATGGAGAAAATGGCTGGGTCTTATAGTGCTAGGACATGTGACTTACACAGCCAATGATGCCTAACCTTGCTTGTGTGCAAAAAATGCACTTTGCTGTGTGTATGTGTGATTAGATGACAGCCTGCACCGCCCCACTGTATCTGCAGTTTGGAGAAAAAAAAATGGAGATCGCTATCATTTCTGCACCACTGGTTCAACCCCCTTTGCACACTATACCCATAAACTGGATATTCACAGTCATTAACATGGTTAGGGTTAAGCTTTTGGTGATCGAAGCGTTATCGAACATAACCGCAAACTGCCGAATTTCAAGATAATTGTTCTAATTCGATGAATGCCTTGAACACCGCCCAAAACAGCTCGAATATGAGATTGGAGAACAAATCTAATTGAACACCGATCATCTCTACTTCACAGTGCAGCACCTCCCTACCTCTCTATCCTCATCTCTGTCTATCACCTTACCCATTCTCTTTGCTCTGGAAGTGACTTGAGTCTAACATCTGCACTTAACCAAACTTCCCATTCCCAACACTTCTCACGAGCTGCATCAATCCTCTGGAATGCTCTACCCCAAGAAATTAGGACTATCCACAAGTTACATAGTTTTAGGCGCTCCCTAAAAACACATCTTTTCAAAGCAGCCTATCATTCTCCTTTATGGAAGTCATTTAGACATAGGTTATCCACTACCTCCCTGAACAAAACTATCAAGCTCCATCAGACCCAAAATCTCTACACAGAATGGCTAGTGGCCACTTATTCCCCTTTTATCTATTGCACACTTTCTCAAAATGGTTGGACCATGATAGTAAATAAGCCCCTGTACTTTGTGTCACCCCACCTTATCATAGATTGTAAGCTCTTGCGAGCAGGGTTGTCATTTTTTCCCAACTATTTTATTTTCTACAACTGTTACTTAAGACTGTTTGTATATAAATTTCTGAATTGATAGGCACTGCGGAATATGTTGGCGCTATATAAATAAGGATTTTTATTATTATTATTCTCACCATGGAAGTAAACAGTCTTTATATTAGCATCAATCATAAGAGAGGGATCACTGATGTCCAATGATGTCTCGATCTCCATGACTGTTTCACGACTGTTCAAAAACAATTTTGTATCTAACTCCTCAAAATTGTGCTAGAAAAAAAAAGTTTTTTTTTTCTAAACTAATTTTTATATCCAGAAACAAGGTACAGCAATGGGGTCCAATGTTATGCCACCTATGCGAACATCTTTATGGGTAAATTTGAAGGGGATTACATTTACAGCCATCCACTTGCAGCGGTGCAAGACTTATTGTGGCACTGCTACATACATGACATTTTCATCAACTGGCATGGCAACCAAGACCTACTAAATGCATTCCATCAGGACAGCAATGCTAGGGTGCCAAGCCTAACATTTACCTTATATCATGTCGCGCACAAAATCAATTTCCTGGGCACAATGGTCATAGTTGACTGAGCTCTATGTAAAAGCAACAGAAAAAAAAAGCCTTTTACATTTTCAGAGCTGCCACCCGCTTCACGTGAAGAAATCCCTACCAATTTCCCCAACATGCTCACATTGACAAAATAGTTTGAGATCCATTAACACGCACACAACGGCACAATAAGATGACCACCAAATTCCTTTATAGATAATTTTTCTCCTGCACTGTGGAAAAATACATGGACACCAATAATTTTCAGTTTTGTAATGTCATTCTAGTATTTGCTACCTTGCTTGCCATATGTAGCACCTACTTATTAAGTGAATTAAGAACATCTGTGTTATACCTTGTAAAAGAATATGGCATTTTATTTTACCATTAGTCATGAGTAAAACTGCTTAGTGCAGTCAAAACGCATTGACTGGGTCATGTCGACCATGTAAAGTTTTCTTTTGTATACACTACATTTTCTTTTGAAAAATAGAAAAAATTGGAGTCCGGTTCAACAGGACTGGATATTCCTTTTCTTTTTATTATCCTTGATGGAGCGAGGCCAGTGTCTGCACCCCAGGTGGATGAGCATGGAGCAATTGGGTGAGCTACAATCAAGTTTCTAATGTGATAATTTGTCCTCAAATTGTGACTAGATGCATTACGAAACATGGATGTCCTCACTGACAC
This sequence comes from Allobates femoralis, assembly GCA_033576535.1. Classification (NCBI taxonomy): domain Eukaryota; kingdom Metazoa; phylum Chordata; class Amphibia; order Anura; family Aromobatidae; genus Allobates; species Allobates femoralis. The sequence goes on from JARQOC010000002.1 coordinate 348,071,242, forward strand.
CGTGAAAGCCACACCATCAATTTCCTATACCAATTGGTTGTAGCACTTGTTTTTTTGGTCTCTCTGTCTATCCCCGTCACTCAATTGCGCATGCGTTTCAACGCATTTCCATGCGTTCCACGAACCGGATATGATGATCTGGAAGTCCCGCCCCCTCCCCAAATTATACGACCAACCCATTCAGAGCGACGCACACCGCCACCACATCGCTGCTGACAGGTCAGGTAAACCGCACTATATAATATATAAAATCTAGCTCTACCACTTGATGATGTGCTCAGAGGGAAAATAAACCGGTAAGATAAACAATATCTATCCCTTGCACAACAAAAAAGGATTCGGTACTTGGAGCTTTGCTGAATGTGTTTTTTTTATTGATTCACAGAGTGAGGACAAAACAATCAATCTACATTTCGACCCACATCGGGTCTTCGTCAGGATTGTGCTAGGATATATACAAAACAAAAAATCACAATTTTGTACAGAAAAACTAATTAATAGGATGATCCATGTGAGTAATGTGCTGTGAGTGGTGGAAATAACATTTACGCAGTGTTTTTGTGGAGGGGTGATAATGTGGGGGCAGATGGAAGGTGTTATATATTATTGTGGACTAGAGTGCTCGTGTACGTGTTAAGTGGAGTATATTCTAGAGTGCATGACGTATCCATGGCAAATTGTGTTGATGTAAAGTAATGTTATTTGTGTTTGAGAGGGTTAGTGATTTTGTGAAAGCGTGAACTCTACAGTGCAACGAGGGAAGGAAATTCTAATATGAGGCCGGTTGGATGACGTGCTTCCGCACGTCACTTGTTTCTCCCCTCAGCACATCCGGTTGGATGACGCGCTTCCGCACATTACTTGTTCCTCCCATGGGCACATCCGGTTGGATGACGCACTTCCGCACGTCACTTGTTCCTCCCCTCGGCACATCCGGTTGGGTGACGCGCTTCCGCACGTCACTTGTTCCTCCCCTCACTAGCACATCCGGTTGTGATTTTTTTTGTATTGTATATATCCTAGCTAGGGATGGGCGAGTCTACTCGCTAGGACTCGTTACTCGGCGAGTAGTAAGGGACTCGCAGGACTCGGTACTCTGCGAGTTTCCCAGCGATTACTCGCACAGTAATGAGTCCAATGCAAGTCAATGGCAATCCTAGTTTTGTCAGAGTTTACTTTTTCTCACTCGCTATATTACATCGCTATGTAGCTTGAATCTCCCCAAATTGTTTAAACAATCGCATCGCTTCACGGATACCCGCTGTCAGCAGCGAGTCTGAACGAGTCTGAGCGAGTCTTAGCGATTCTGAGCTAGTCTACGAATCCGAGTCCTGTATACTGTATTCGGGACTCGCGAATACAGAATCTGTTATGTTCCGATAAAGCTTCCAAGACAGCCTAGCATGTTACGTCAGAAAACTTGTGAAGATGGACAAGCATGTTAGCCAATCATATTCAGTAATGCCACAGCCATGTTGGTTGTGGCAGGACTATGATTGGCTTCTGTCCATCGTGATGCCTTTGTCATGTATGAGAGGCGAGGCTGTATATAAGCCTTGCCACCGCCATTTTGGGCACATTCCTGTGAAGATCTGAGCTAGAGCAGGGTGAGGTAGATGCTGAAGAAGATCATAGGGAGTGTCAGTCAGTGTAGGGAAACTTAAAATTCCTTATATTTAACCCAAACAGCTCTTGTGAGAGCTACCAAGAGGACAGAGGAGTACTGTGTAGAGGACTGTAGGTAGGCAGGCAGGGAGGTGCAGCCTTACAGTGCTCACAGGACCGACCTCATAGCTTAGCTTACTCACTCAGCTGTCCTAATAGCTGAAGTCAGAGCTTAGCTGAGGTAGTATTTCCAATTTTTTTGCACCTGATAGATTTTGGGTCATAAAAACCCTTTCAGCTTTATTTTGTCTGTGGCAGATCAGTGAGTTGCTGCTCTACCTGCAAATAGCACGTACGCCATCTACTTGTGCGACTACTTGTGCGCACTTAATAATTTTTTCAAGGACTAGTGTGCTGCTTCACTGACAAGTGTTAGCACGCACTTAACCCGCCAGCAGGTGAAGCCTACAGCAACACCTAACTCCATCTCGGTGGCTGTGCGCACTTAATTATTTTTTCAGGGACTAGTGTGCTGCTTCACTGACAAGTGTTAGCACGCACTTAACCCGCCAGCAGCTGAAGCCTACAGCAACACCTAACTCCATCTCGGTGGCTGTGCGCACTTAATAATTTTTTCAGGGACTAGTGTGCTGCTTCACCGACAAGTGTTAGCACGCACTTAACCCGCCAGCAGGTGACACCTACAGCAACACCTAACTCCATCTCGGTGACTGTGCATTTGTCAACAATGTCACAAAAACCACAATTTAAAAAAAAAAGAGGTTGCAAGGGGACGAGGTCGTGGCCATAGCAGTCGTGCCCAAGAAGGCACTGGTACAAGTAGACAGATGAGGATTGATAGATCTCTCTTTCTCCCGTCTAAAATTACCAGTACTCAACAAAAACGTGTCTTGAGGCCGGAAGAGCATGACCAGATAACATCTTGGATGGCTGATAACACCTCGACCACTGGTTCTTGCAGTACACAATCATCCTTGCCAACACAGTCTAGTGTCGCTACAGACAACGCAGGGCCATCCAATCCTCAAAGGCTTCCTATTTCTTCAACCCATCGGCAGGCAGAAGAAAATTTGGAGTGCGATCTTGGTCACTCCGATGATTTATTTGGTTCTTATCAGCCCTCGATTGCATCTGGCCTTTCTTTGTCACTGCCTGACGAGATACTTCAAGAAGACGTAATGTCTATTCATGGCCAAAGTTTTGAAGCACCTCGTACTGAAGAAAGCCACTTTCAGCAAAGGCATACAGCATCTCAGGAGGTGGATGATGATGAGGATGATGAGACACACATCTCATCTGGCCAGCCTGCTCAGTCACATTATCCAGAAGACTTTGAAGAGGAAGGCGTGGATGATGAGACCACAGATCCTACCTGGACTCTTGGCATGCATAGCCAACAGAGCAGCCAGGAGGAGGAAAGTGGCTATGTACCACCGCCAAAAGCACCAAGGCTTACTCCTTTCTCCAGAACACAAACTGTGACAACAGTTGCCCAAAGTGTACCAACTGTTGCACAAAGTGTACCAACTGTTGCACAAACTGTAAACACAGTTGCCCAAACTGTGTCAACAGTTGTTGTTGTACAGAGTCATCCTCCTCTACCTCCAGTTCAACATAAAGGACGAAAAGCCATTGTGTGGCAATTTTTTAAGGATGCCACATCTGTACCAAATATGGTTATCTGTAACATCTGCCATGCAAGGCTAAGCAGAGGCCTGGGAAAAGGAAACATGAGCACCGGCAGTATGCGTAAGCATATGTCTGTTAAGCACCCAATGCAGTGGTCGGCCCATCAGGGTTCACAATCAGTGCCTTCTGATCCCAACACTTCCAGGCCACCTCAGATCCATCCTTCACCAGCTAGTGTTCAGGCATCAGCTCCTGCTCAAACGTACTCCCCCCAAGCTGCGCTACAAGAGAGACATGACAGTAGTCAAGCCACTGGTCAGTGTGCGCCAAATGTCCAGTTGTCTGTGCCACAGCTGTATGAAAGGCAGCGGAAGTACCAATCGACACACCCATTTTCCCAAAAAGTGACTGCAAAAATTGCAAAGTTGTTAGCTGTGGAAATGCTGCCGTTTAGGCTTGTGGGTACAGAGTCTTTTCGGGAGTTGTTGGCTGTGGCAGCACCACGATACTCTGTAGACAGTCGCTACTTTTTCTCACGTAGTGCCGTCCCCGCGTTACACCAGCACGTTGTTAACAATTTAAAGCGTGCACTAACAAATGCTGTAACCGCCAAAGTCCACCTAACAACGGACACGTGGACAAGTAGTTGTGGACAGGGCAGATACATCTCAGTAACGGCTCACTGGATCAACCTGGTGGACAGTGTCCCAACTTCTCAAAGTGGACCATCTGAGATACTACCAACTCCACGAATAGCGGGCACAACATCATTACGGGTGGCTGCCTCATCATATATGTCCAGTACACAATCTGCTTCTGCAACTTCCTTGTCCACTGCTGAGCTGCCCGCACCATCACGTCCAAGTTGGGAGCTTTGCAGTAGTGCTTCAGCAAGGCGACAACAGGCTCATCTGAAGCTTATCTATCTAGGTGACACACCTCACACTGCAACTGAGCTGTGGAAAGGTCTTAAGCAACAGACTGATGAGTGGCTGGCCCCACTGCAACTACAACCAGGTCTTGTTGTCAGCGATAATGGACGAAACCTTGTGGCGGCACTAAAGCACGGTAACCTTGTTCACGTGCCTTGCCTGGCCCACATGCTGAACCTAATAGTTCAGAAATTCCTGAAAATATACCCCGAGTTATCTGACCTACTCGAGAAGGTGAGGCGAATTTGCGCCCATTTTAGACATTTGTACACAGCATTTGGCAGTCTTTCAGCCCTTCAAAACAAATTTAATTTGCCTAAACACCGGCTAATTTGCGACATGCCCACGCGATGGAACTCAACATTCCATATGTTGGCAAGGTTTAATGAGCAGCAGAGGGCAATAGCGGAATAACAGCTACAACATGCCCGTCACCACGGAAGTCAGACCAGACACATTAGTACTTTCGAGTGGGTCTGGATCGCTGATCTTTGCGAGTTGCTGGAGAACTTTGAATACTGCACCAAACTTGTCAGCGGTGATCAGTCAATTATCAGTCTCACCATCCCCATGCTCTGTTTTCTTAAAGAATCGCTCCTGAATCTGAAAACAGAATCTTTGAGGGCCTAGCAGATGGCTATAGCAGATGGCTATGGAGCCAGAATTTAACATCGCTGATCCTAGCCAGCCAAGCCAATATCAGCAGGCTACATTGGGTCTGGAAGAAGAAGCTGATGAGGGTGATGATGAAGAAGATTCATTTTTCTGTGGTACTGATGTGAACCCTGATGGTACTCCCAACCCTACGTTTATGTCGGTACAGCATGGGTGGGCTGAAGAGGAGGAGGCGGAGACCGATTTAGAGGCCATGAGCACACTTGGCTGACGTAATGTCTCAATGTCTTTCCCAAGATCCACGCGTCATTCACATATATGCCAGCAACCTCTACTGGTTGTCAACCTTTTTGGACCCCAGATACAAAGACAAATTTCCGTCGCTGCTGTTGCAGTCACCCAGGGGCTTAACGATGGATTTTTTCAAGAGTGTTGTTGTTGACAATTTGATGTCCATATCACCGTCTGACTCCGCTATACCCCAAAGAACCAGCTCTTTGCAACAGCAGCCTTTGGTTGGGACACAAACGTCATCAATGTCAAGAAGAGGTGGGAGTAAGATGTCCACCAACTGGGCGATGTTCAACAGACCTTCCGATCAACAACGGATCATGCCTACTGTCACCTTGACTAGGAGACAACAATTTTCCAACATGGTGAACGAGTATGTCAGTGACAGTACCAGCTTCCTAACCGACCCTTCTGTACCCTTTAATTACTGGGTTTCCAAGCTTCACACTTGGACAGAGCTCGCTTTGTATGCCTTGAAGGTGCTGGCCTGCCCAGCTGCTAGTGTGACATCAGAGCGTGTTTTCAGTGCCGCTGGGGGTATAGTCACTGATAGAAGGTCACGGCTTACTACTGAAAATGCCGACAGGCTGGCTCTCATTAAGTTCAACAAGGACTGGATATCATCGCAGTTCGTAAGCCCCCCAGACGACAGTACCCAAATGTAGAGTAACCTAATCATATTTAATAGGATTGGAATATTGCGCTTTTATCTTTATGCCCTTTTAAGACAGGAAGTATCGGCATCTCCCTCAGCTCAGACGATGTGATAAGTCATGTTCCTGCAACATTTGCTGCATGATAACAAAACTACGAAATCAGTAAAAATCATTTTACTTTACAAGTGCATCCGCTTGTGAGCATTTTTCATTTTTTTTTTTCCATTCAATACAATACAGCCCCTTGGGCTAATTTTTTGAGGCAACAAGCCTATGGCTGCATCGTGGACGTTGCTTGTACTATGCTCTTAGGACAAGCAAGAATATAGTATGGGCCACGCGCCCTCCTCTATTTCAAAAAAAGAGTTGATTAAGCCCTTTGAGCTAATTTTTTGAGGCAACAAGCCTATGCCTGCATCGTGGACGTTGCTTGTACTATGCTCTTAGGACAAGCAAGAATATAGTATGGGCCACGCGCCCTCCTCTATTTCTAAAAAGAGTTTATTAAGCCCTTTGAGCTAATTCTTTGAGGCAACAAGCCTATGCCTGCATCGTGGACGTTGCTTGTACTATGCTTTCTGGACAAGCAAGAATTTAGTATGGGCCACGCGCCCTCCTCTATTTCTAAAAAGAGTTTATTAAACCCTTTGAGCTAATTTTTTGAGGCAACAAGCCTATGCCTGCATCGTGGACGTTGCTTGTACTATGCTCTTAGGACAAACAAGAATATAGTATGGGCCACGCGCCCTCCTCTATTTCTAAAAAGAGTTTATTAAGCCCTTTGAGCTAATTTTTTGAGGCAACAAGCCTATGCCTGCATCGTGAACGTTGCTTGTACTATGATCCTGCTGGAGCCTGGCGAAGGGTCCCACTGTACGCTACGGAGATAACGCGTAGACTCGCTGTGTTGCAAGTAGACGTCCCAGACTCTCGCATCTGTGTTCCTAGTGTTGTTGCCATAGCGAGTCATTAAGTAACCCCCCCCAAACACAGGCACTATTTATTTGTCAGCAACATTTGTATGTGTGGAGTCATGATTTTACACATACTAACCAAGGTGCCTTCATGCGCCATGCAGGCCGTAAAGTTCTTGCTAATGATGATGACATTAAGCCCACCCACAAAACAACCTACACATCCATTCCCTGAAAAAAGACAGACACAAAGCAGTTTTTTCAAAATGTGTATTATCACGCCTTAATGGCAAAGATGTCAGATTGTTTTTTTTGCGTTTCTGAGCTTTCTAAAAGCTAACAAATAAAACAGAAAAAAACAAATAGAAATAGTGCAATGCACTTTTTTGATAACAAAAAAAAAAAAAAAAAAAGTTGACCCTACAGCTGGTGGTAGGTGGGGTGATTGTGTGTGGTAGCCTCTACCGGGCCACCATCACCCTGGTCCTGGAGGAGGTACAGGGCCCCACGGATAGTCTCCCCCACTGATTGTGACCCTGTAGGGTGGGTCATATGGGCCGGTGTCTCGAAATGGCCTTGGGTTGGGAGGTCCATGTTGGGTGGCACATAGCTGTCCCGGGGTGTGGGCCTGTCTAGCCTGTTTGCGCTCAACTGCTGCCACCCCTCCAAATAATTAAATACCTGGCCAGGGTGGTTTGGGGGCCGACAGGCATCAAGGACAATGTGGATTGCTGACCTTGCCCGCAGTCGTCTCTCCAATGGAATGAGAGCCAGAAAAGGTATGAGACTGCGGGCAAAGTCAGCATCACATTGTCCAAGGTGGTCATTTGGTGCCCCCGGGATCAGAGCATGGCTGCTGGGGTTCTGGTGACTCCCCACACTGCTGGCAGTCGGCAGTGGAGGAAGCTGGATGGCCAGAGGTTGGTTTTGGTGGGGAGACCGTTGGTGTGGCCCTTCATCCTCCTCTTCTTCCTGTGGCCGGCCATGCCCCAAAGGTGGTGGTGGTATCCTCCTCCACTCCAAGTGGTGGTGGTTCAGGGGCCTCCCTCGCCTCTTCAGGCAGCTGTGCTGGCGGGTTACCACGCCGCTTGTGGTAGTGAGCAGCTCTGTGGGTAAATACAAAAAAAATTTGGTGAATGGGTTGCGTTTGGAAACAAAACCATAGGCCAAACATAAAATGTGCACGCTTTTTTGACTCACTGTATCTGTGTATTATGTGTCTTTTCATTGTTGGCCTTAAGATGGAATTGCAGCAAATACATTAAGGACATTTTAGGTCGTGTCTCAAACAATATTCTATGTGTGGGTAGTGTTGGTCCTCGATTTTTTGCCATTACATTAGAAATTTAAAAATTTGTCTGCACTATTACACTGTGCCCTGCCTTAGGCAGGACAGCTATTTAGGCACTTAAAGACATATTAGTGGCCACAACTATTGCTTTGACTTTTTGTTGAAACTTTATGTGGACAAAGCTATAGCCTGACACTGTGAGGCAAACACATTCTTCAGGGTTGTTTGCCATCAAATGGACACAAAAGACGCAGTGTGGGCGGCCTTGGTCTCAACGCACATAACCCAAATCTATAGGGCAGATGAGCAAGACAGGAAATGGAGTCCTGCAGCATAGGTGACACATGAACATTCGGCGTTAGTGGCCTACACTCCTTTTTGCTGCCATGTATGTTAATCAGGAATGTCTTGGTAAATAAAACACACCAAGCAGATGGCTTGGCTTTTGAAACGACTGTAATGGACATAGAGTATGGGGTCGTTTTTGAGCAGCAGGTCACACATCGTTGGTGCCAAACAAGGTGGTATGCACAGATGGACAGTTTTACAGTTATTCCAACCGGGCCGAACAAAAAACCGGGAACAGCAAGGCCAAACCTCAGGTTTCCTAAAGGACCTTGGACATAAAAGCCTGTTGCCCTTAAAATATGGCCCCCTTTAGTTTGATTTTATACAGCATTAATACACTATGTTTTCCGGAGGATTCGTAATGTGGCCATCAGTTAACGACAAAAAAATAAAATTCACATGTGGGCCCTAATATCTACACCATCACCTTGCAGGCCCAAATATACACATGGGAAAACTCACCCACACGTATTTGTAGTGATACAGGGTATGTCCTCAAATGTGTGTGACTGTGTCAACAATCTGGGATGGTGTACAAACAGTTTAGTGCAAAAGGGGTATATCCTTGCAACGTTATTTAGCCCAAAAAAACACAAACAACTAAACGTGTAGGGATGTATGTGGCCCTTATGCAAGTCGAGGCCATTAGGAACTGATACAAATGAGGCTTATGACAGGCAAACCAGACAAGGCCACACACCTTAGAGGCCATTGCAGGGAAGAACATGGCTTTGTTCCACAAACATGCCAACAATAATAGCTAATTGTGAGGTCACGGAACATTGTGTCTGCCCACCCTGTAGAACATTGCTTATTTGTCCCAACGTCACAATGTGGCTATAAATGTGTATGTCCTGGATCATTGCCAAAGGTAATAGAATTCTGTTGCACCATGGCAGGAACAAACCCCAGTGTGGGTATGTAAACCACCACACTCATTATAGAGCTTCATACGTAGACTGTGTGCCCTCGTGGACAGGGTCCTCTCCTCTTGTACCTGTATGACCTGATTGTCTTCATGTACTGTTTTTTGTCGTTAACCCTTATCCTCATGTAAAGTGCCATGGAACCTAATGGCGCTATATAAATAAATAATAATAACAATAGTAGTACACAACAGTGCAGCAGACACATACCTTGGCATACGGACCACCGGTTCAAGGAAGGACAACCGGTCGTAGTGGCGATATATCGGCCCTAGATCAGCTTCCGGTCCCCCCTCCAAGATCTTACGGTGTTGCCTTTTGTGCTGATCCCGACAGCTCCTCCACCGTTTGATAAGCAGGTCAACTGTGAAATGATTTCAAACCGGGTTTAGACCTCTGTAACATTTGAAACACTAAAAGTATGTGTACAAATCAACAATAACATTTTATTCATGTAGTGTGTGTAATGTGTATACAAGGCACAGTGACACGGCAGTGTGGAACATCATCAACAGCATTACGGACATTGAGCTCACGTGGCCACAATCACAAATGAGGCAGGGCACATGTCAACGCATAGAGAATTTAATAGTGCGGGTACAAGACTCTGCTCATTAGTGGTATTTATATACACCCAACCCCCTGGCCTTCAGAGCCAGGAGGACCAGCCCTTAAACTAAGTGTACTATTGTGACCCCATCCAAATATAAGCAACCATCCGACGGCGCATGATAACACATTGAGGGCCCTGTATACCCTACTATGGGGCCCTGTATACCCACGGGGGCCCTGTATACCCACTGCTGGGGGGCCTGTATACCCACTGCTGGAGGCCCTGTATACCCACTGGGGGACCTGTATACCCACTGCTGGGGGGCTGTATACCCACTGCTGGGGGTCCTGTATACCCACTGGGGGCCCTGTATACCCACTGCTGGGGGCCTGTATACCCACGGGGGGGTTGTATACCCTAATATGGGGGGCATGTATACCCACTGGGGTGCCTGTATACTCTGCAGGTGGAGCTGTATACTATGCTGGGGGGCTGTCTACCAGTGATAGCCGCTGTATACCAGGATGGCGGTCAATATGTTTTCCCAGTTTTGGGGGCAAAAGTAGGGGGGTCGGCTTATACACGGGTCGGCTTATACACGAGTATATACGGTAAATGCAATATAACGTGTGAACATATTTAACTGACCCATATTGCTCTGTGCATCCTGGCCACTGCGATAGAATGCAGGGAACATGACTTGAGCGACCTCCCTCCAGGCTGTAGTCCGCTGGATGTTATCCCCATAGGCAGGGTCAGTGGGCAGCCAAAGCAGGGGCCGAGCCTCCACCAGGTCAATCAACTGCAGCGTGTTGACACGGGCCATGCTTGCTCTGTGTGTGTGTGCGTCTGTCAGCTCGAGTCGGCTTATTTCCTGTTTGCTAAAAGCATGGGGTTTGCTGCAGAAAATCGCTTGCCTCGCCTCAATAAGACAAACACATGCGAGTTTGGCCTCTTAGACAGCAGCAAAATACAGTTGCGAGTGGGGTTTCCAACACGGCAATGCGAGCGCTTTCCGAGACACATCTGCGATTTTTAAATCGCACATTACTCGCTTCCCCATTCATTAACATTGGACTCGCTAGACTCACAACGAGTAGCGAGTCCCGGGCTCGGACTCGCTAGAGTCAAGCGATTCCGAGTAATTTAGGACTCGCCCATCACTAATCCTAGCACAATCCTGACGAAGACCCAATGTGGGTCGAAACGTAGATTGATTGTTTTGTCCTCACTCTGTGAATCAATAAAAAAAACACATTCAGCAACGCTCCAAGTACCGAATCCTTTTTTGTTGTGCAAGGTACACCGCACTGTCTCCTCTGCCTACTAATTACAATACTCAACTTAACAAAATGAATTGCTTTAACCATACAAAGTTTATGGAATGCTTTTTTGTCCCCTTTACATGCTGTTCTCCTTGAGCCTTGCTCCTCTTCATTTTCAGGGTATGTAAGTTTGATTCCTTAAACTTGTACAGTATATGTAGTCTCAATGATCACTTGTTGTCAGGCCAATTGAGGTTTTCTTCTCTTCTTCCAGAAACCATTTTACCATATCAATTTGGAACCACACAGATTTTTATTAAACAGGTACTCTGCTCTCTAACCTTACTGTCCCTATTACCCATTATTTTCTTTTTTGTCTTCATCTACTATCCTTTTGATCTCCCTCTCAGATTCCGCAATACGGGAGACCTCTGCAGGTTTCCATGATTAATATTTGAAATATATATCCTGGCTTCCCCAGGAGGTATTGCATTGGTCATTTGATATTTTTGCCTTCTTAAAATTCTCATATATTCTTTATCTGACTTTAATCCTTTTTGCTTGAATTGATTTATAGCATTTTGTTTTCTTTTTTCTTTGCATTCCTGGTGATTCCCCTAATCATAATCTATTCTTCTATCTAGTTTTCTCTGTCCAATGACATATAAACTGATCTTCCCAGGAGGTACTGCATTGGTTATCTGACTAATATCTCTGTCTAGATAAACTTCTCAGATATTCTTTATCTGATTTCAGACCTTTTTCTTTCAATTATTCCTTGCGTTTCGTTTGTGTTTTTACTTTGCCTTCTTGGAGATTCATCTTGCTATAATCTAGTATTCTATCTTATTTCCCTAAAGCTCCCATCACACACAACGACGCACCAGCGATCCCGATAACGTTCCTGTAAGTATCGTTGGTACGTTGTTACCTGGTCGCTGGGGAGCTGTCAAACATGCAGATCTCCAGAGCGACCAGGGACCAGGGAGCCACCTCCACAATGCTGGTAACTATGATAAACAGCAGGTATCTAGGCAGCACGCGCTCCCTAGTTGCCCAATGTTTATCATAGTTACCAGCGTCCTCCATGCTTAGTGCTGGTAAAAATGATAAACACCGGGTATCTAGGCAGCGCGCGCTGATCACTGGTCTCTCTCTGTCACATGCAGCGATGCGTGCTGACCATCGGGAAACCAACGATCAAAAAATGACCCAGAGCACTTTGTAATGATCAGCGATCCCACAGCAGGGACCTGATAGCTGCTAAGTGTCAAACTTAGCGAGATCGCTGTGAAGTCACAAAACCTGTGACGTTACAAATATCTCGCTAACAATTGCGTTATGTGTGACGGCGGCTTTGCTCATATACTGACCTCTAGCTTCCTTAAAGGATTCCTGAGATTACCCTTTAACATTTTACTTGAGACTGTGTCCGCAGTTTATATACTGGTAATTTTCCTATATCTCTCATATTTTTCACCTTGGAACAGATAGAGTGATTAACTGTGTTCTCCACTTTCTCCTTCCCTTTGGCTTTCCCTTCTTCCTGAACTTCTCTTTTTCTCTACACTTTCCCCTCTGCTCCCCTTTCACATGTAGATATTGTGTTCACAAACTCACTTACATACCATTATTATCACTATAATCCATACGGTACATTGGTCCAAACGGCACATGTAGCATGCACTAAAGATGCACTAAAGATAATATATGTTTGTTCTTTTGTATTTGTGCTGATTTCTGTATTATTATGTTTTGAAACTCTTTGTACAACAGAACCTTGTGAAAGGTCAAAGTAGGTCGAAACATTGGAACAGTGTTATTTTCTGTGTCACAATAAAAAAATACCAAAATAGAAAAGACGGCACTCACCGGTGAAGTTGACTGGCTAGTGACCCGTCGAAGCGCAAGGAGCGCGAAACGGTGCCGTCGTCGCCTCCGCCTCTCCGCATCATGTAATCAGCAAACCTGAAGAAAAGTGCAACTTCACCGGTGAGTGCCGTCTTTTCTATTTTGGATTGCATTTAGAGATGAGCGAGTATGCTTGTCACTACTCGGTACTTGCACGAATATCACGGTACTCGGGGTACTCGTCGAGTACCGAGTAATCTCACGATACTCTTGCTATGCTCGGGGTCCACCTCCCTGCATGTTGGCACTCTTTACAGAGCCAGCCCGCATGCAGGGATTGGCTGACAGACACTGTAATGCCACAGCCATGTTGGTTGTGACATTACAGTGATTGGCTGGCCGCACAGCATGATCAGGTTTTTATAAGACCTGACCGAGCTGTGCTCGTCACTCTCTGCCATTAGACAGTCGGTGTAGGGAGAACTGCTGCTGATTGAGGGACAGATTTTCAGCTTTTCAGCTAGTGTAGGCACAGGGTTGCCAGTCTAATTACCACAAAAGTCCTTCTGAGGACTAATAGAGCAGTATACAGGCAGGCAGGGAGGCAGGGTATCTACCAAACTTCGCTGTCCAGTATACCATATATGAAATATATAAATGAATTATTATGAAATATATATATTTTTAAGGTATAGAGTTATGTAAATATTTGACACAATATTGATTTTATTTAACTTTTTCCAATGAAAAATGTTTTTATTAACCCTTAGAAATAATCCAGCAAACACACAAATGACATGAAACATTAAAGAACTTTTATTTTTATTTATATCCCATTATCAATTTATCCACCAAAAAAAAATATATATACCGTATATATTTTTATATAATTTGAAAAAAATTCTTGCAGCACACAGCTACTACCAATAATGTACAAATGCTATAAGCTATATGTATATAAGGAAAAAGTTTAAAAACTTACGTTTTTTTCAAAAAACTCAAAAATTCTAATTTTTTATTTCTGAAGTTCTTAGTACAAACATTGGCCAATGTCTGCTTGCTCATCGACTTCAGGTCTGATGAGTCCTATCTGACATCCCTATCCTCCTTGTCCACCCCCCACTTCTCAGTGGGCAGACTCCATCTAGACCCTTGATCACCTGTAGGTTAATGAGGGTGCACATTGCAGCAAGGAGCCTGCAACTCCATATGATAAATAACAAGAAAAAAACTGCACAGCACTCACAGACTAGTGTGAACTGGTGCAAGCAAAGACAGCATTTTTATATATATATTTTTTAACTACAAATAATTTAAATTTTTTTTTATATTTTTAATAGATGTTGTAAGATGAAACCAGATGCTTATATATACACATATATATATCCATTTATGAATATAATTCCACTGGTAGTCTTGTTGTCCTTCACTTGTCCCTTTCTCCTATTCTTGAAAACAATATTTCCTATAGAAAGATATAGATAATTAATAATTAATACAATTTTTATCACTTTAATTAAAACATTTTTTTTGGCACACCTAGGGTGAGATGCACCTTTTCTTTTTATGAGTCTATCACAGTATATATAAATAACTCTGCTCACTATTATCATTTTTTATTCATCATTTTACAATTAATTTATTCACTGTATCTTCTTTATATATACATACACAAAAGTATCACCTATCATTGCACTAAGATATATGTGTGGATATATAGCACAGTAGATAGAACACCATTAAATTCAGGATAGAATCTCCCTCACTTTTATTGTATATTTTTTATGGGTTCTAATCCGATCAGAGCACTAAACCATGTTTTCGTTTTCTTTGAGGAATAATAACTTTATTTCTTAGCTATCTATAATAAATGGAAGTATATATATTTTTTACCTTAAAGAACTATACTTTTGTTCAATATTATGTTTGCAACCAGAGAGATAAACAATGTGACGTGATGTATAGATCCACCCTGTTCGCTGACGTCACAAAAATCATGTCCACATCATCTGTTTGGCGCCTTTTTCTGTTTAAATAAGATTGTACTCAGTATGCTCTTGATGTTCCCTGAGGAAGGAGCTCGGCAAGCAGCTCCGAAACGCGTCGGAAAATAAAGCTATCCATCACTTTCAACCAGGCATCCCGGTGTCTCTGGTGTCATTTAAATCTATCCTGCAGCAGCGCGGACCTGAGGTACTTTGTCCGGATGATTAATTACCACAACAGTCCTTCTGAGTACTAATAGAGCAGTATACAGGCAGGCAGGGAGGCAGGGTATCTACCAAACTTCGTTGTGTCAGTATACCAGCCTGCATCGCATCTGGGGCTGGTTTCAAGGCTCATCCATCCCAAAAACCATGCTTTTATGGATTTATTTAGCTCACTATAGGCAGGAGTAGGTTTTAGCTCAAATTAGGGTACACCAAAAGCCTTGTGCTAAAAACCAACTCTTGTCTGCACTCATTTTGCATCTAAGTGCTGCTCCTCTAGGTTGCAGCGTTATTAACGGTACACCAAAAGCCTCGTGCTAAAAACCTACTCTTGTCTGCACTAATTTTGCTCCTAAGTGCTGCTACTGTAGGTTGCAGCGTTAATAACGGTACAGCAAAAGCCTCGTGCTAAAAACCTACTCGTCTGCACTAATTTTGCATCTAAGTGCTGCTCCTCTAGGTTGCAGCGTTAATTATGGTACACCAAATGCCTCGTGCTAAAAACCTACTCTTGTCTGCACTAATTTTGCATCTAAGTGCTGCTACTGTAGGTTGCAGCGTTAATTAGGGTACACCAAAAGCCTCGTGCTAAAAACCTACTCTTGTCTGCACTAATTTTGCATCTAAGTGCTGCTACTGTCTGTTGCAGCGTAAATTAGGATACGCCAAAAGACTCGTTATTGTAGTCAGCGTTTGTGTCTGACTAGTCCACCTGCAGGCCCTTAATTTCAAAACTTTGCGTCATGCTAAAAACCTACTCTTGTCTGCACTAATTTAGCTGTATACAGTCAGCACCACATTGAAAATGCGCAAGTCTGGTGGCAAGGGACAAGGAACTGGACGTGATGGTGGTGCAGGCAGAGGGCGAGCCCGTGTGCAAGCTCGAATTGCGCCACGACAAACGCCCACATCATCTGGCTCGACTTTCTTGTCCCAATTTGTAGGTGAACGCAGTAGTACTCCACTATTAAACCAAGACTAGTGTAAACAGGTTGATAGTTAGATAGTGGATAACGCTTCCAGTCAGTTTGGCACCACAACAAATACCCTGTCTTCCACACGGTCAAGTGTCAGTACCCGTCAAACTGGACTGCACATTCCACACCCTGATCCTCCCTCCTCCCCCCATGCCGAGTGCCCGGACCCAGACATAACTGATCCCACACTTGGACACTCTGAAGAGCTGTTCACTTATCCATTCATAGATTCTGGCCTCTCGCCAGCTCCAGTTGAAGTGGGTCATGAGGAGATCGTATGTACCGATGCCCAAATATTTGAGCAGCCACGGTCTCATGAAGGCAACGGTGGGAACGTGTCTCAACAAGAGGTGGACGATCATGAGACACAATTGCCACAAAGTCAGGAGGAGGACCAGGGTGCGGAAGTGGAAGACGACGTGGTGGATGATCCAGTAACTGACCCAAACTGGCAGGAGGACATGCAGAGCGAGGACAGCAGTGCACAGGGGGAGTTAGGCGTAGCATCACAACAGGCCAGAAGAAGCAGGGTGGTGTCCACAGGCAGAAGGCAGGCAACCGTTCCCCGGAACAACAAGCACTCGACTTTGTGGGATGTACAGTAGAGTACAGGAACATTGTCTGTGGGTGACACCACTGCGTCTTCCACTGTTGTGCGTGCCAGCCAATCCCCTGTCCATACTGCAGGAAAAAATGCCTCCTGTCCTTCACCTGTACTTGCACAAGCAGAAGTAGCACCATCATCAGCCACGTCCTTGTCCCAGCGCAGCGTTCAGTTATCCATACCCCTATCTTTGAAACGCAGGCGCAAATACGCTGCCAACGCCCCACAGTCACTGTTCTAAATGCAGACATTTCTCGACTGCTTGCGCTGGAAATGTTGCCTTTTAGGCTGGTGGAGACGGAAGCATTCCGCAACCTGATGGCGGCGTCTGTCCCACGTTACTCGGTCCCTAGCCGACACTATTTTTCCCGGTGTGCCATCCCCGCATTACATAAGCACGTGTCACAAAACATCATACGTGCCCTTAACAACGCAGTTTCAGGCAAAGTCCACCTAACCACGGACACGTGGAAAAGTGCTTGCGGGCAGGGCCGGTACATCTCTCTGACGGCACACTGGGTTAATATTCTGGAAGCCGGGACCCAGTCTGACCTTGGGATGCAACACGTCCTTCCGACGCCGGGGATTGCAGGCCCTAACTCAGTCAGAGTTTCACCCACAGTGTACAGCTCTGGCACGTAATGCTCCTCAGCCTCCTCCTCTTCCTCCACTTCACCCTCCACACCAGTCCCAAGCTAGAAGCACTGCAGCACTGCCTCGACTAAGCGGCAACAGGCTGTGCTGAAGCTAATATGCATAGGTGACAAGCCCCACAACGCTGAAGAGTTGTGGACAGCTCTGAAACAGCAGGCAGATCACTGGCTCACACCGATGAACCTACAGCCAGGCATGTTCGTGTGTGACAATGGCCGGAACCTTGTGGCGGCTCTGAGGCGAGGCGAGCTGACACATGTTCCATGCGTGGCCCATGTGCTCAACCTCGTGGTTGAGTGGTTTATTAAATCCTACCCGGAGCAGTCTGATCTGCTCGTCAAAGTACGCCGCCTGTGTGACCATTTCAGAAAGTCAACTACTGCTTCTGCCGGCCTTGCCAGCTTTCAGCGGCGTTTGCAGCTTCCAGCTCACAGACTGGTGTGTGATGTCCCCACACGTTGGAATTCCACACTGCACATGTTGGTCAGGATTTGTGAGCAGAAGAGGGCAGTTGTTGAGTGCCAGCATCAACTAGACCGTGGGTATACAGTTCTAACTCCACACATAAGACCTCAGAAGTGGACATGGATGTCCGACATATGTACCGTCCTCCAAAACTTTGAGGACTCCATCAAGATGGTGAGCGGCGATAACGCCATCATTAGCATCACCATCCCGCTTCTCTGATTTTCAACAGAGAGCGTTTTAGAAGACAAAGGCGATGCATTGAAGGCGGTGTAGGATGACTTGCAGCAAGAAACCGAACTGGGTGATTACACACAGCCCAGACTTATTTCATCCCAACGTGCATTTGGGGACTATGACGAAAAGGATGAAGAAATGAAGCTACTTTCATTCGGAATTGACGGTAATACATGCACAACCATCAGACCGTCGGTTGAGCGTGGATGGCTAGAGGACCAGGGAGAGGAGGAGGAGGAGGAGGATGAGGCCAGCATGGCCAGTCGTGCTGTTGGTGAGGACCCTGAAGGCTTGCCTGTTAACAGTCCGGCACACATGGCTGCCTTTATGTTACACTGCCTGTGTCGTGACGCTCGCGTTATCAAGGTCTTGGCGGACACTCATTACTGGTTGGTGACACTTTTATACCCATGCTACAAAGAGAACTTTATTTCTCTTATTCCCGAGGCGGAGAGGTTTACAAAAATGCTGCAGTACCAGAAGGCCATAGTCGCGGAATTATTAAATAAATTCCCTTCTGAAAACGCTAGCGGCAGAGGTCACGATTCAGTGGACAACCAAGGCGTCCGGCAGAGAGAGGCACAAGTCCAATCCAGCAGAGGCAGGGGAACACTCTCAAAGATCTGGGACACTTTTCTCAGCACCTCCAGTACCACAGGCCCTGAGGTGCGGGGTAGTGTCACAAGGAATGCAAAGATTGCAAAGATGCGGAGGGAGTACCTTGCTGATTGTACTAAAGTGCTCCAAGACTCCTCTGAGCCTTGTAATTATTAGGTATCCAAGCTGGACACGTGGCATGAATTGGCTCTCTACGCCTTGGAAGTCCTGACCTGCCCTGCCTCTAGCGTTTTGTCAGAGCGTGTTTTTAGTGCCGCAGGTGGAATCATTACAGATAAACGCACCCGCCTGTCAACTGAAAATGCTGACAGGCTGACTTTGATCAAGATGAAAAAGGGTTGGATTGGGCCTGACTTCACCACACCACCACCAAATGATAGCGGAATTTAAATTTTGTGCCGGTAGATTGCCATGCACCTCTGCACGCCCACACATCGGTACACACTTCATGTGTTTGGCTACTTGCTGTACTGCTCCTCCTCCTCATCCGCCACCATCATATGATCAGTGTGATTGTGGTTCATGATGCCACAAAACCATAATTTTTTCACATAATATTTAGGATGATGACCCTAACCATTCAAAAGTTAGGCATTAGTTTCATGTACTGTATACCCCCCAGGGGTAAAATGTTTTAGTCCATGCAGAATGGACATTACAAGTACAGGAGACCCGCTTCTTTGTAATGGGAACAATTTTTAGAGGCTCTCCTCCATGTTTCTTCCCAGGGGCATCGCAATGCCTCCCAATTTTTGGCTGCCCTGCCTAGGGCAATACTACAAAAGACCCACTTGCTTAAAATGGGCACATTATTTAAATAGGCTCTCATGCACGTCTCTATCCAGGGGCATTGAAGTTCCTCCCAACTTTGGGCAGCCCTGCCTAGGGCAATACTACAAAATACCCACTTACTTAAAATGGGCACATTATTTAAAAAGGCTCTCATGCACGCCTCTATCCATGGGCATCTTGGTGCTTCCCAACCTTTGGCTTCCCTGCCAAGGGCAATACTACAGAGGACCCACTTCCTTATAATGGGCACATTATTTTAAGAGGCCTTCATGTACGTCTCTTCCAAGGGGCATTGTGGTGCCTCACAATTTTTGGCTGCCCTGCCTAGGGCAATACTACAACAGACTCACCTGCTTAAAATGAGCACTCTATTTAAAGAGGCCCTCATGCACACCTCCATCCAGGGGCATTGAAGTTCCTCCCAACTTTGGGCAGCCCTGCCTAGGGCAATACTACAAAAGAGCCACTTGCTTAAAATGGGCACATTATTTAAAGAGGCACTCATGCACGCCTCCATCCAGGGGCATTGAAGTTCCTCCCAATGTTTAGCAGCCCTGCCTAGAGCAATACTACAAAAGACCCACCTGCTTAAAATGGGCACATTATTTAAAAAGGCTCTCATGCACGTCTCTATCCAGGGGCATTGAAGTGCAACACAATTTTTGGCTTCCCTGCCTATGGCAATCCTACAAAAGACCCACCTGCTTAAAATGGGCACATAATTTAAAAAGGCTCTCATGCACGCCTCTATCCAGCTGCATCTTGGTGCCTCCCAACCTTTGGCTTCCCTGCCTAGGGCAATACTACAAAAGACCCACTTCCTTATAATGGGCAGAATATTAGAAGAGGCCCTCTTGCACGCCTCTATCCAGGGGCATTGGGGTGCCTCCCAATGTTTAGTAGCCCTGCCTAGGGCAATACTACAAAACACCCACCTGCTTAAAATGGGTACATTATTTGAAGAGGCCCTCATGCACACCTCCATCCAGGGGCACTGAAGTTCCTCCCAACTTTGGGCAGCCCTGCCTAGGGCAATACTACAAAAGACCCACTTGCTTAAAATGGGCACATTATTTAAAGAGGCATTCATTTACGTCTCTTCCCAGGTGCATGAGAGTGCCACACAATTTTTGGCTTCCCTGCTTAGGGCAGTGCTACGAAACACACACTTCCTTACAATGGGCACATTATTTAAAGAGGCCCTCATGTACGTCTCTATCAAGGGGAATTGGGGTGCCTCCCAATGTTTAGCAGCCCTGCCTAGGGCATTACTACAAAAGACCCACTTCCTTATAATGGGCACATTATTTAAAGGGCCTTCATTTACAGTTAGGGCCAGAAATATTTGGACAGTGACACAAGTTTTGTTATTTTAGCTGTTTACAAAAACATGTTCAGAAATACAATTATATATATAATATGGGCTGAAAGTGCACACTCCCAGCTGCAATATGAGAGTTTCCACATCCAAATCGGAGAAAGGGTTTAGGAATCATAGCTCTGTAATGCATAGCCTCCTCTTTTTCAAGGGACCAAAAGTAATTGGACAATGGACTCTAAGGGCTGCAATTAACTCTGAAGGCGTCTCCCTTGTTAACCTGTAATCAATGAAGTAGTTAAAAGGTGAGGGGTGGATTCCAGGTGTGTGGTTTTGCATTTGGAAGCTGTTGCTGTGACCAGACAACATGCGGTCAAAGGAACTCTCAATTGAGGTGAAGCAGAACATCCTGAGGCTGAAAAAAAAAGAAAAAATCCATCAGAGAGATAGCAGACATGCTTGAAGTAGCAAAATCAACAGTTGGGTACATTCTGAGAAAAAAGGAATTGACTGGTGAGCTTGGGAACTCTAAAAGGCCTGGGCGTCCACGGATGACAACAGTGGTGGATGATCGCCGCCTACTTTATTTGGTGAAGAAGAACCCGTTCACAACATCAACTGAAGTCCAGAACACTCTCAGTGAAGTAGGTGTATCTGTCTCTAAGTCAACAGTAAAGAGAAGACTCCATGACAGTAAATACAAAGGGTTCACATCTAGATGCAAACCATTCATCAATTCCAAAAATAGACAGGCCAGAGTGAAATTTGCTGAAAAACACCTCAAGAAGCCAGCTCAGTTCTGGAACAGTATTCTATGGACAGATGAGACAAAGATCAACCTGTACCAGAATGATGGGAAGAAAAAAGTTTGGAGAAGAAAGGGAACGGCACATGATCCAAGGCACACCACATCCTCTGTAAAACATGGTGGAGGCAACGTGATGGCGTGGGTATGCATGGCTTTCAATGGCACTGGGTCACTTGTGTTTATTGATGACATAACAGCAGACAAGAGTAGCCGGATGAATTCTGAAGTGTACCGGGATATACTTTCAGCCCAGATTCAGCCAAATGCTGCAAAGTTGATTGGACGGCGCTTCATAGTACAGATGGACAATGACCCCAAGCATACAGCCAAAGCTACCCAGGAGTTCATGAGTGCAAAAAAGTGGAACATTCTGCAATGGCCAAGTCAATCACCAGATCTTAACCCAATTGAGCATGCATTTCACTTGCTCAAATCCAGACTTAAGACGGAAAGACCCACATACAAGCAAGACCTGAAGGCTGCGGCTGTAAAGGCCTGGCAAAGCATTAAGGAGGAAACCCAGCGTTTGGTGATGTCCATGGGTTCCAGACTTAAGGCAGTGATTGCCTCCAAAGGATTCGCAACAAAATATTGAAAATAAAAATATTTTGTTTGGGTTATGTTTATTTGTCCAATTACTTTTGACCTCCTAAAATGTGGAGTGTTTGTACAATTCCTACATTTTCTATCAGATATTTTTGTTCAACCCTTCAAATTAAAGGTTACAATCTGCACTTGAATTCTGTTGTAGAGGTTTTATTTCAAATCCAATGTGGTGGCATGCAGAGCCCAACTCGCGAAAATTGTGCCACTGTCCAAATATTTCTCGCCCTAACTGTACGTCTCTTCCCAGGTGCATGGGAGTGCCGCACAATTTAAAAAAAAAAATCTTTCATATAATCCAAAAAACTAACATACACCAACTCTGTCTCACAAGTGGGTATGAGCCCCTAATATTTTTTCCATGAAAATCCGTTTTGGTTTCATTTTGTAACGTTTTCTTGACAGTCCGTAAAAGTGGCGTAATAGTCTGACAACATTGTTGACATCAGTGACCTTGGGGTCTGAAATGCTTACAGGGGTCTTCCCCATGCTGTTCCCATGTCATTTGAGCACTGTTCTGATACTTTTGTGACATTTTTAGGGTTTTTCCATGTTGCCGGGGGTCATGTCAGAAAAATACTCGGGTCTCCAATAGGATAACATTGGGCTCGGTGCTCGGACCGAGTACACGAGTATCTTGGGATGCTCGGCCCGAGATTCGAGCACCTGAGCATTTTAGTACTCGCTCATCTCTAATGAACAATATTAATTGACTATTTTTGTGTCTCAATAAATGAACAATATCTGAATTCTGTTCCTTTAATATTTTTCCGTGTGAGAGAGTTGATATACTTCTCAATTCCTGCCTATTGAAGGCCCTCTAAACATTTGAATTTAGGACTGCAGTATTACATGGAGGTGGAGGAGAAGGATAAAGCCCAACATTACAATGGGCACATTGTATTCTGCTATGGAATATCTATTCCACTATGAGTCTGAATGAGGTAGCTCGGTTGATGAGGTCAGCAGAGGAGGTGGAAGAGAAGGATGATGACGTCGATTAGGTCCTGAACAGAGACGGACTGCTACAAGCATGTCAACAACTGGGTCCTCAGCCCAACTCTGCCTCTGTGCAGAAGCCGTGGCGGCTCTGTAGTTCACATGGGCAGTAAGCCTTGCTTAGCCTGGGCCTTTTTCCAAATCGCGAAGAATAACCCAACTCATGTTGTCTGCAAAATATGTAAGCAAAATCTGAGGAGAGGAAAAAAATCTATAATTTTAGTACTTCATGCATGACCCATCATATAGACATGCAGCATGAGATGCAGTGGTAAGCTGACAATGCTAAAATGCTGTTTAGTGGGCCTGGCCAACCATTGAGCACTCTGTCAAGGGCATCTGTGTCGTCTTCATCTTCAGAGACTGTTGGGAATATTGTTACACAGACCTTTGACCCTACAACGTCTACCTCTTTACCCACAACAGCTAGTGTGATTGTTGGGCCATCAGCTGTTTTTGAAGTTGATACTCCTTCTGGTGCTGAGCACTGTCAGTCATCAGGAACACCACCTCTTCATGAAGGCAACATAACCTCTCCACCTGCACTTCCTTCAGAGTCCAGTAGTTTATCTGGTACACCCGACTCCACCATGTCTCAGCACAGCAGCCAGTTCTCTGTCTGGCAAATGTGATGAAATAAAATACCATTTCCTCCTACCCATGCCAAAGCTATGAGCTTATATTGCACCATTAACAAGCTGTTGGCTGCTGAAATTCTGACTTTCCACTGGTGGATACATAGGGTTTTCGGAAGCTCATGGCCATCACAGTACCCCAGAACCAGATGCCCATTTGCCACTACTTTAAAAGAAAAGCTGAGCCTGCTTTTCACCAGCATGTCACAGACAACATCACTGCTTCCTTGAGAAAGATTTGTGTGTGAGATGGTGCATTTCACCTCAGAAATCTGGATGAGTAAGCATGGCCAGGGGTGTTACATGTCGCTGACTGGGCCCTGGGTGACTTTGGTGGCTGTGTGAGAAAGACTGCTGTTCAAGTCTTGGCATCCCCATGGTCTGTGAGTAAAACCTCAGCATGTAGCACTTCCTTTACAGCTAGTGGCCTCCTCATCTAGGGCATCCACCTGCATCCATAACCTCTGGAGTAATGTGACACATCATGCACAGTTGAAAGAATACTATATGCCAGCAGCGCTCAATTGCTTCAGGTTGTGTTAACGTTAAAATACCTGGGAAATGTGAAAAATATATTGCAATCTGAGAGTCCTCAGTGATTGATACCTTTTAATGGCTAACTGAAAAGATGGTAAGCAAAGCAAGCTTGCGGGACACTATGGCCCCTTCGTCAGGCTTATAATGACACAGATTCTGAAGGGACATACATATATACTATACTTAAACAGGATGAAATGGCGCAGTAAATACAAGAGGTGACATAAAGCAGAGTCAGGCTAGGGAGGAGGGGGGGAAAGGAGCTGGGAAAGTGAAACCAAAATTCTAAGGTAAGGGAAGAAGTGTCAAAAGTTCATAGCCTTCTAACTTGAGCCTGTTGCAAAATGTGATATCCCCAAGTGCCCTTTCATTTTCTATAAAAAGGCATGAATCTGATATCCCCAAATACCCTTTCATTTTATATAAAGACACATGAATTTATGGAAACATTTAATCCTATTTTGAATGTGTCAAAGGTCGTTATCAATTTGTGTTCCCAAATTCTTCTCTTTCTCTGAGATTTGAAGTTGCTTTTTAAAATGAGCAGATTCATATCGTTTCACTGTTGTGGTCATAGTTGCAAAAATGCTTTGCAACAGGTAGATCCCGTTATCTGGGATCTTGTAGTCCTGATCTTTCCCAGGAATCTTTATCTTGTCGGTTGTCATTATAGATGGAGGTTTTGCACCTGTTCTGGTTGCAGGGAAAGGTTCCTGTTGCTGCTGGAGAGGACAGGGCGCTTCTGACAATGATGGTTTTTAGATTCGGAGGTTGTCTAAAACATAAGAGTGGGGGATCCGGAAATATTGATTTTAATCAGGCATCTTTTTTTTTTCTTGTCTAGTTTTGTAATGTAGGAGATGATTCCTTGATATTTTGGTGGCTCTTGTAATCTGGTTCCAATTGCTCTTGGATGGTAGCCCTAGTTCAAAGAGGTCTTTCTGAGGTCCTCAAGGTGATTGTCTCTGTCTCTAGGGTTAATATAAAACAGGGTGGGGGAACAAGAGGCGCAATAGTGCTCTATCACTTGTGACACTCAGAAGTGAGTGGTGGCATGCAGTTCCACTCACGTATTCCAGTTGTACGACCCACAACTGGTTTAAAAGCATAACACAGTATCAGCTGCTGCAGGACCTCCAACGACCACTCCAAAGTGGAAAAACTGCCAGAAAATATGGGAAGCAAGGTGTGCCACAGTCCGCGCTGCTGAATCCACAAAATCACCTGCGATGCAAGATGTTGTAGCAGTATACTTCTTTATTCCTTCCTACGTGTTTCGGCGCCCTTCCTGGCACCTTCCTCAGGGATATGATGGTGTCCAGAAAGCTGATTTCAGTGCAGGAGTAGTTGAGTGTTAAGTTGATGGTGGGATGAAACTGATTAAACTGTTCATGGAACGTCTTTAGCTGTTGCTCAGACTATGTCCAATTGATTAAAATGTCATCAATATAACGGTAGTAGGTCAGAGGCCTGATAGGACAAAAGGATAAAAAATCACTTTCAAGCTTGGCCATGAAAATATTTGCATATTGTGGTGCCATTTTGCTTCCCATTGCTGTGCCAGTCTCTTCTAAATATATGTTCTCGTCAAATATAAAGTAGTTGTGCATGAGAATGAATTTTGTGAGCTCCACCACAGAGTTAGCATCAATTCCTGTGTTTTCCAGGAAGGATTTGCAGGCATTTAATCCATCCCGGTGTGGGAAGCTACTGTACAGAGATTCTACATTCATAGTGGCGAGAATGGTTCCTTCTAGTAGAGGACCTATTGCTGACATTTTATTCAATAGGTCAGTTGTTGATGGGACAGTTTTCATCCAAAGCACATAAAAAACTATTGTGTACAGCCATTTCATCAGTTACAATCAGATATGTTCCAAATCTACAGACATAGACAATCACCCAGAGGAACTCAGAATGATCTTTTTAAACTAGGGCTACCATCCAAGAGCAATCGAGAACCAGATTACAAGAGCCACCAGAATACCAAGGAATCATCTCCTACATTAAAAAACTAGACAAGAAAACAACAGAGTCCCTCTAGTAGTCACCTACAATCCAAGTCTGGAAGAGCTAAGACGAGCTGCGCGGAAACTGCCACCACTACTACAAAAAGATGCCTGACTAAAATCAATATTTCTGGATTCCCCACTCTTTTGTTTTAGACAACCTCCAAAGCTAAAAAACATCATTGGCAGAAGCCCCCTATCCTCTCCAGCAGCCACAGGAACCTTTCACTGCAACTAGAACAGGTGCAAAACCTGTCCATCTACAATGACAGCCGACAACATAAAGGATCCTGGGACAGATCAGGGCTACAAGATCCCAGGTAACTTCAGTTGGACCACAAGTAGTGATGGGCGAGTCCTAAATTACTCGGAATCGCTTGACTCTAGCGAGTCCGAGCCCGGGACTCGCTACTCGTTGCGAGTCTAGCGAGTCCAATGTTAATGAATAGGGAAGCGAGTAATAGCGAGTAATGTGCGATTTACAAATCGCAGATGTGTCTCGGAAAGCGCTCGCATTGCCGTTTTGGAAACCCCACTCGCAACAGTTTTTTGCTGCTGTGTCCGAGGCCAAACTTGCATGTGTTTGTCTTATTTGCAGGTAGGAGAGCAGCAACGCACTGGTCTGCCACAGAGAAAATAAAGCTGAAGGGGTTATTATGACCCAAAATCTATCAGGTGCAAAAAATAAGAAACAGTACCTCAGCTAAGGGTACTTTCACACTAGCGTTAATTTGAAATCGCGGCAGATGCGGTGAAAAAAACGCATCTGCCACGATTACCGCATACCGGCTACACAGTTGCGGCAAGCCCCATACAATGTATAGGCGGGCTTGCGGCAGGTGTGGCAAGTGCGGTTTTGGCACTTGTGACAGGTGCGGCCGCGAAAAAAACGCGTTCAGCCGCGTTTTTTTCGATGCCGCACCTGCCGCAAGTGCCAAAACCGCACTTGCCACACCTGCCGCAAGCCCGCCTATACATTGTATGGGGCTTGCCGCAACTGTGCCGCAACCGTGCTGCAAGTGCAGCCGATATGAGGTAATCGCGGCAGATGCGTTTTTTTTCACCGCATCTGCCGCAATTTCAAATAAACGCTAGTGTGAAAGTACCCTAAGCCTCTGACTTCAGCTATTAGGAAAGTTGAGTGAGTAAGCTAAGCTATGAGGTCGGTCCTGTGTGCACTGTAAGGCTGCTCCTCCCTGCCTGCCTGCCTACATAATAGATTCTGTATTCGCGAGTCCCAAATACAGTATTCAGGACTCGGATTCGTAGACTCGCTCAGACTCGCTGCTGACAGCGGGTATCCGTGAAGCGGTGCGATTGTTTAAACGATTTGGGGAGATTCAAGCTACATAGCGATGTGATATAGCGAGTCTAGCGAGTGAGAAAAAGTAAACTCTGACAAAACTAGGATTGCCATTGACTTGCATTGGACTCGTTACTGTGTGAGTAATCGCTGGGAAACTCGCAGAGTACCGAGTCCTGCGAGTCCCTTACTACTCGCCGAGTAACGAGTCCTAGCGAGTAGACTCGCCCATCCCTAACCACAAGCAATGTGGTGTATTAAATTATATGTACCAAATGTCCAACAGGTGGCATGTACATAGGGGAGATCGGGCACAAATTCAGAACAAGAATGAATTCTCATCGCCACTCAATAAAAGAAAAGCCTATGGATCTACCTGTAGCAAAGCATTTTTGCAACACTGACCACAACAGAGAACCCAATATGAATCTGCTCATTTCAAAAAGCAACTTCAAATCTCAGAGAGAGAGAATAATTTGGGAATACAAATTGATAATGACCTTTGACACATTCAAAACAGGATTAAATGTTTCACATGGATTCATGCGTTTTTATAGAAAATGAAAGGGCATTTGGGGATATCACATCTTGCAATAGACTCAAGTTAGAGGACTATGAACTTTTGACACTTCTTCCCCTTAGTATTTTGGTATCACTTTCCCAGCCCCTTCCCCCCTCCCCCTAGCCTGACTTTGCTTTACGTCACCTCTCGTATTTACTGCGTCATCACACCCTGTTTAAGTATAGTATATATGTATGTGTCTTCAGAATTTGTGTCATTATCAGCCTGATGAAGGGGCCATAGTGTCCCAAATGCTTGCTTTGCTTACCATTTTTTTAGTTAGCCTTTAAAAGGTATCAACCACTGAGGACTCTCAGATTGCAATATATTTTTCACATTTCCCAGGTATTTTAACATTCTTTATGTATAGATAAATACAACAGCTGAAGAATGCATATGTTGCCTAAACATCCTGTATTATCAAATTTCTGCATTGACAACTGCTGAACAAATAAATTGATACGGAACAAACATACATTGTTTTCTCTTTAATCCTCATATTGAGTGCTGGGGTTCTCCTAGAGCGTTAACTATATTTTTTCCCTGGGCACCAAAAACAGGCAAGGTGGCCAGACATTTACTTCCTGATTACTATATTTTTGGCTGAGCTCCTGCCGATTTGTCTTTCAGTACATTTACCTATACTGATGAGGAAACCACAGCCATCATTGCTAGAATTGCATCTTCTGAGTTTTTTTAGCAGACACCGCTGAAGAAGTTTGCAACAAGGACTATGAAAGTGAGCTTCATAGGAGAGTTGCCCTAGACTTACACCTCCACACGCTTATTGAGTATCATAAGGTCAAATGCATTCCTCGACTTCTGAAGGTACCATTACGGCCAACCCTTTTTTTCAACGAACCCGACTATTGCGAACGGTTCAAAAGTATTTTGAACAAGTGTTCCATGGATCTTATAGTTCTCACGATAGAACACTTGCAAAACAAACTTGAAGAAATCTCTACCAAAATCATTAGCATCGAGAAACAACTGACGAACACTCTGTCGGAACAAGAATTCACAGCCCTGAAGTTGAAGCTTTCGAAATCTGTTGGTGACTTTAAGAAGAATCTTCAGGCACGAAAGCGTGCCAAATTTGCAAGAGACCAAGAGGACTATGTTAAGGGACAGGTATATAGGTGGCGCTGTTTGGAGACCTTTTCCCCGGTCCAGCCCCTCCTACGGGCTATGCTTCATCTGGCAGCGGGGACAATGATCATGGACTACCTTATCCTCCATTTCCCCAATTTCCACAGTACCCTCCCCGATTTTAGGCAAAGACGGGGAAGAGGAAGAGGAAGATGAGGCGGGGACCGAGGCATCCCAAATCCTCATCACATGACTACCAAATCCCAGGTAATGAGACGTTGGTCTTCAACATGTCCTCACACAGTCTTTCACCAGTCGAGATGGGACATTTCAGATAAACCAAGAGCTAGAACGCCTCTTTAGGTCAGTTAGACTTAAGGCACATTTCTCCAGTCCCTCAAGTACCCCGTGCTCTGTTGGAGTGGTGGATGTGAATATCCCGAATTTAGGTCTTTTCGCAATCCCAGTTCTTTTACACCCCCCAAGAAGTATCACCCAGTAGAAACATTTGTGTCTTTGGTTAAAAGGGATGCTGAAATAACATTAAAAGAGGGGATCTTCAAATAAAAGGGAATATCACACCCATTGAACAGCAGGAACTACAAAACTTTAAGTCCCATAAGGACATAATCATTAAACCGGCTGATAAAGGCAGTGCTCTTGTAGTGATGGATACAATTTACTATACCAATGAAATCTTATCCCAACTTACAGATAGATCAACTTACCTGATGATCTATAGTGATCCTACTACTACCATTAAGAATCTTATAGTTGATGACAAAGTACACTTTGCCAAAGGTGAAAGCACCGAGTCAGTGGAGGCTACTATAGGCCTCCCTGGGGGTAGCCGCAGATTTTTATGAATTTTGGGTAACGTGTAAAACACGGGACTGATTGGATGGTGGTTAACTAGAAAGTCGGCAAGTCTAGTGTCAATGACATTATTCCTTTTGTAAAAGACACTTGACAGGATCCTGTCCCCTTACATATCCTCGATAAGGTCCTATGTGAAGAACACTAATAGTCTTTTAGTGACATTAGATGTCACAAGTCTCTATACAAGTATAGAACACGACAGATAACTAAGGGCTGTCAACTGTTTTTTGGATAGATTCACAGACCTTACTTCACCACAGAAAGCTTTCTGCACTGACATTCTAGAACTCTTTCTTACAAAAAACATTTTCCTGTTTCAGGACCAGTTTTTTCTTCAAATGAAAGGGACCACCATGGGAAGCAATGTAACGCCGTCATATGCCAATATTTACACGGCATTGTTTGAAGAGGAGCATGTATACTCCAATTCTTTGTTCTTGGCACATGTTGTTACTTGGTGGCACTACATTGATGACATCTTCCTCGTTTTGGAATAATAACTTGGATACCTTAGGGATCTTTGTTGAGGGCTTGAATCAGGCGGTCCCAGGTCTCTCTTTCACGGTCCACAGTGACCTTACTAAGATCAATTTTCTTGATACACAGGTCCTCAAAGACACCGAGGGGAGAGATTGTTCCTGTCGGTGGGCTCACGATATATGTCAGTGGACAGTCTCCTCTATTATACCAGCTGTCACCCACTCCATATGAAAAAAGTGAAACAAGTGTTGCCACACTCACAATACATGCGTGTTAACCGGATTGTCTCTGATGCCCAAATGAAAGTCATCCAACACAAAGAGATAACTGCCAAGTTTGTCTGTAGAGGATATCCCTTACAACTTGCTACACCTAAGTCAGTGGTACACAATGTACGTATTGACAAACCACCTAGAAATGCATTTGTGAACACTTACCATCCCTTAAGCCAACCTTCAGATCAGATTTTTAAGAATCATTGGTCTCTTTTAGGCTTGGCCTATCCAGAGATCAACAAACCCCACCCATGATCTGTTACAAAAGACCAGAGAATTTTAGAAATAAGTTGGTAAGGGCAGATTTGGGCTCCAACAAATTCATTCCTAGACAACAATTCCTGGCAACACCAAGAAGGTGCACCTTCCCATGTCTTGGCTGTGTCAATTGTTCTTATATGACTAAAAGATGTTGTTATGATGTTGGTCTACCAGGCATTGCTCCCACCTAGCCAGAATCCTACTCCACACTGATGAGGGGCAATACCCCGAAACAGCTGTCTGTGGATGGATACCTGGCTCTGTTAATTCTCTTGTCATATCCTTAACTCGTAACTGAGTGGGATATTGACTAAAAGGGCCACGTAATATGGTGGTTATGGTGGTCTCCGCATGGATTCTACCCCAGGGCTAGGTCCTTCCCTGGAGGAATATCTGGCTAGTCCCGTGTTTGAGACTCTTAATTGAGGCTCCACGGACTCCATTTGCATATGTGACTAAAAGAGCCACTTTCACTCATCCTACGTCGGCAAAGTCATACCCTATTAAAGGGTATTATTCATGTGATACCTTTTTTGTTGTATGTCTTACTAAATGCCCGTGCGGTCTCGGGTATGTTGGGGAAACCACCCGGCATATCTGGGACTGCATTGGCAAACACAAATCCACTATCAGGTGTGACCAAGGGGCACTTCCTATTCCCCACCACTTTCGGGAACAGAGACACTTTGTTAGCCAGCTGACGTATCAGGTCATTTTGGAGTTTGGAGCTCCCTGGATTCGCCAGCCTTTCTTTCTATTTTTAACTAATGCATACCCTATAATTCCTTATAGATAAATAGCCATGGAATGAATAAGTTAGGGGGAAGTGATCTTATAGGACCAATCAAGGTAATACACTCCCTGATCATGGGAACTGTTATACCCCATTACTTCATGTTTCATATGTTGTAGCATAATTGTATGCATAAACTTGTATTCCCTTGTTTTCCCCTATATTGTGTATATGAGGTGCCACAGGGTGTTCAGCCACAGTGTGCACCTCCTACAGTGTGTTTCGTTAAAGACAAAGCCTGCACTTTGGTCCTATACTGTCCTAGACTCTGAATTTGGGCACATCTTAATTCTTGTAGTATGTATTTGACTGTTTGGTCTCTCATTCTTTTCCATCACAAGATGCCTGCGTTTACCTAGTGCTACACAAACAGATTCCTGTATAAACTGGGTTCAATATAGCGCTGTTCTTATCAAGCATTGTTGGTAAGAAATTTCCATTTTTTCTTTCTTTTTCATGTTTTTTCTCTTTTCCTATTCCTGACTTCTCTCCCTTTTCCATATCCTTGTCTACCCACCCCTTTTTTCCCCTGACCTTCTGCAAAAAATCTCAATGACACCTTTCAGAACATAAAACGGTGTACATGTATATATATCCTTAGGCTGCGCCTGCCAAAGCATTAACGCACCGCTATTTTTCTACATACACGCCGAGAGCACTTCATTAGGTACGGTCTTTCTAGTTTGATTTTCCTGTAAATTTCTATACAGACCGGTTGGTCTAAAAGTACTTATGTGTCTTAATTTGTCCTCAGTGCTCTCTATCAACTTGTATGTCCTTGATATGTACACTTGATTATGTTGTTTTTCCATGTACCAATGGTATTTTTCTTTATGTATAGATAAATACAAAAGCTGAAGAAGGCATATGTTGCCGAAACGTCCTGTATTATCTAATTTGTGCATTGACAACTGCTGAGCAAATACATTGATACGAAACAAACATCCATTGTTTTCTCTTTAATCCTCATATTGAGTGTCGGGGATCTCCTAGAGCATTCAGAATCTGTGTCATTATTAGCCTGACGAAGAGGCCATAGTGTCCCGAAAGCTTGCTTTGCTTACCATCTTTTCAGTTAGCCATTAAAAGGTATCAACCACTGAGGACTCTCAGATTGCAATATATTTTTCTATCTACTGGCTAACATGGTATAAATATACTTTACCTTTGGAAATGTGAGTCACACAACTGAGGAGTTGTGGAGACCGAGTTTCATCAATGGCTGCCTCCACTGAACCTGCAGCCAGGGAAGGCCGTGTGCAAAAACACTGTGAACCTGGGTACGGTCTAACGCTGGAGCAAGATCAAGCACGTGCCTTACATGGTTCACGTCCTTAACCTGGTCATTTAGCAATTTCTAGGCCACTATCCCAGCCCAGATGCACTGTTGCAGAGGGTACAGTCGCTGTGTGCTCACTTCTGCCGTTTGCATCTCGGGGCTCAATGACTTGTATTGCCACAAAAGACTTTCAGCATGTCAGTTAACCACCTAATATGTGCTGTGTCAACACGCTGGAATTCCACTCTGCACATGTTGCAGCGAATGTGGCAGCAGCAATGAGCTCTGGTGCATCACGTATTAGCTGGGCCAATGCAATCCTGAGGTGGGACAAATCACGCAACTGGAGTGGTCACAGATCAAGGATATCTGCACCCTTCTGCACAGTGTTGAAATTGGTAACTAGGATGTTTAGCACTGACAATGCCATTATCAGCATGACTATTCTGGTCATCTACATGTTAGAGCACACTTTGACAAGCATGTGGAGTCTGGTGGTGTTCCAAGAGAAAGAGGAGAAAGTAGAGTAGGAGGCATATGCACAAGATCTGAAATGTTCTGACTCATCAACACAGATGTGGGTGGCATTGGAGTATGGAGGACAAGGGCTCATGGTATCAGACAAGCATTTGATGAAGGTGCAGGAGGTGAGGAAGAAAAGGAGCAGGAAAAGGTGATGTTGATGAAAAACTCAGCAGATGATGGAGATTTTGGTCACGTTTCTGTTATGTGAGGGTGACGGGAGAGGACTTAGGAAGCAAGAGGGAATGCTACCCCACCACCAACATAACAAAAACTTAGGCCTCCTTGATGCACAAAACGCGCGTACCTTCTTGCTGAACTATCTGCAACATGATCCACAAATTGTTAGGATTCAAAGTAATGCTGACTACTGGGTTGCCACACTGTTAGATCCCTGGAACAATAGACAAATTGTTAGGATTCAAAGTAATGCTGACTACTGGGTTGCCACACTGTTAGATCCCTGGAACAATAGACAAATTGTTAGGATTCAAAGTAATGCTGACTACTGGGTTGCCACACTGTTAGATCCCTGGAACAATAGACAAATTGTTAGGATTCAAAGTAATGCTGACTACTGGGTTGCCACACTGTTAGATCCCTGGAACAATAGACAAATTGTTGCCAAATTATTCCCACCTTGGAAAGGGAAGCACGCATTTAGGAGTATCAAAAGAAGCTTTTAGATAATCTGAGGACTGCTTTTCCTCACAACCCAGTGGCGGACATAGTACACATCACAGTTCTACGCTTACAATCCTGGGAAAGTCGAGTAGTCCTCATCACAGTACCTTTACACGCCGCTACAGAAGGTTGAAAACGACCGGGTTTCGGAGACAAATGTATCTTGCACCGTCAAATCAACCCGAGGTAGCGGGGTGTAAAGTAGGTTGTTGCCAGCCGTCCCTTTCGGCACCTGTTTCAGAGCAGTGCTCTAAAACAGGTTGATTTCAACCCGATGGTAGCGGCGTCTATATAAGGTACGGTAAGGTTTTTTCGCCACCTAGTTAACTCCCTGGGGCGTGACACAGTCTCCGGGAAAACGCCCCCCTTCAGTGATCATTGGTGGAAGCTCCTGCGTTACGATTGGTTGTCGCTGCATAGGGCGGCATATTTAAGGAGCTGACCAGTCACACTACACAATTGCAATAGCATCATGTATTAGCCAGCCTTCCTGCGTAGGCTGGCCAATCATGATGCTATTGCATTGCCCAATCATCGTACGAGCGTCTCATAATCCACAACACTGGCACGCCTATGTGTTGTCTCTGCTGCCCCAGGTCCTCCCATATTACCTTCTGTAGCGGCGTGTAAATGAGGGACGGTGCTCTACAGAAGGTAACTTGTGGTACCCGGCGGTGCCTCCAGGGATAGATTAAACCTTCTGTAGAGCACCTTGTAGCGGCGTTCTGATATCGCATACAATTTCAAGGGAGTGCGCACATTTTTGACACTTGTCCAAGATCACATAGATGTCGTCACACAGGGAGATATCGGCAGGCAACGCTACAAGGATGTTGTACGCAACTTTTGTGCGCTGGGTATGAGCAACCCAGGGACCGAGCATTAATATTGTATTGTAGTGAATAGGGGAAGTTACAAACAAGATCGTAGTTGCGCCGTCACAAAGCACGATCATGCCAGATTGCATATGCATCATTATACGGTTGAAGTGCTTGCACAATCTTCTTGCAATATCGTACCTGCGATTTTTTCCGGTAGCATTGCCCTGTTACACCACACAGCGCACCAACGATATCAACTGCAACGACCACACCACGTGAATTTTTGTCGATGTTGCATTGCGATATTGTGGCGTGTAACAGTACCCTTAGGGTCTCTCTGCTGTGTTGTGCATTAGTTCATCAGGGCTCTTTGATCACAATACATGCCCATTACACTTGTGCACAACTTCCTAAATACTCTACCTTGAAAGGCTGGGCACAGGTCTCCAGCATTCCTGCTCTTGTGGCCCAATACAATGAATACATTACCACTTTGCTGTGGTTTGACCCTAATGTATGGAAAAGTGGGGGCTGTTGTTAGGGTCTATCTGCTGTGTTGTGCATTCCTTCAGAAGGGCTCTGAGGGACATGCCTACTCCTGTAACTTATCCTCATTTCACTACTCCTCTTATTTTTACTTAATGTAGAAAACTGCTGCCACTTTTCCCCTGTGACTTCTGTCAATTCAACCTGAACTTCACTCACAACTGAAATTTAGGTGAATGAGAGCCACTTCGTATTTTGAACTGATTTTGAAGAGTGTGGAGGCTGACTCAGACCATGTCTCATGCACCCATGCTACACCATGACACTGTTTTTACTCTAGGTAGATTTTGGCCCATTCTGTGGTGTCTGGCACTAATATGAGCAGTTCATCAGCTTTTGAACACCTTTGAAGGTGTTTTCTATGTGTTTCATGTTGCCTACCATTGATTTTGATGGAGTTTGGAAGGTACAGCACACGTTTCGCCAAACATCCTGCATTCGGCAAACCAAACTGAATTTGAACACTAAGGTGTTTGCTCATTTCTGCTAGAGACATCCATCTCACCAATAAAATTAGGCTGAGCCAACTTAGGGTCAGGAAAGTAATGTTCGTCTATTTCAGTAAAGGCACTGAAAGTTCCAGGCCTCTAGTTAATCATATAAGTAACTTTCTTACTTAAATAAATCATTTGTTTACCAATCTTGGAAAAAATAAGAATACACTTTTGATAGTAATTAGTGAACCTAATAATGCATCAAAACTTTCAGAGGCCTGGATTCGACCCAAACACTAATAACCAGAACCTTAGAGATAACTGTTCAAAAGTAATTGACAGACATGATATTTTACATCAAAAAGAGATTCACAATTTTTAAAGTTTACATACGCATATGTCGGATTGATTTTATGATTGGGTGAGTAAACTTAAATGTCATTAAAATAGATAACCACATACTGTATTAATCTTATATCACTAAATGTGTTATTGACAAAATTTTGAAAATCAAACAGTCATATGAAAAAGTTTGAGCACCCCTCTTTATCTAACTTATTCTTTTCTGTTTAAAATAGTTTTTTTGCAACAGCTATTTCAGTGTGATATATGTAATAACTGATGGACACAGTAATATTTCAGGATTGAAATGAGGTTTATTGTACTAACCGAAAATGTGAAATATGCATTATTTCAAAATTTGGCAGGTGAAAAAGTATGGGCACCTCAACAGAAAAGTGACATTAATATTTAGTAGATCCACCCTTTGCAAAAATAACAGCCTCTAGTCGCTTCCTGTAGCTGTTAATGAGTTCCTGGATCCTGGATGAAGGTATTTTTGACCATTCCTCTTTACAAAACAATTCCAGTTCAGTTAAGTTTGATGGTCGCCGAGCATGGACAGCCTGCTTCAAAACATCCCACAGATGTTCAATGATATTCAGGTCTGGGGACTGGGATGGCCATTCCAAAACATTGTAATTGTTCCTCTGCATGAATGCCTGAGTAGATTTGGAGCGGAGTTTTGGATCATTGTCTTGCTGAAAGATCCATCCCGGCGTAACTTCAACTTTGACACTGATTCTTGAACATAGTATCAGCAGATTCTTGAGAATAGAGTGGAATCCATGCGACCCTCAACTTTAACAAGATTCCCGATGCCGTCACTCTCCCATACAGCTTCTCCTTGTGCAGTGTGCACTGTATTGTTGACCGATGCACAGTGACACCATCTGCAGCAAGATGATGCTGCAGGTCTTTGGAGGTTGTCTGTGAATTGTTCTCATCATTTTTCTTCTCTGCCTTTGTGAGATTTTTGTTGGCCTGCCACTTCTGGCCTTTACAAGAACTGTCCCTGTAGTCTTCCATTTCCTTACTATGTTCCTCACAGTGGAAACTGACAGGTTAAATCTCTGAGACAACTTTTTGTATCCTTCCCCTGAACAACTATGTTGAACAATCTTTTTTTTCAGATCATTTGAGAGCTGTTTTGAGGAACCCATGATGCCACTCCTCAGAGAAGATGCAACTAGGAGAACAACTTGCAAGTGGACACCTGAAATAGCTTTTCTCATGATTGGATACACCGGGCTATGAAGTACAAAGCTCAATGAGGTTACCAAACCAATTTAGTGCTTCAGTAAGTCAGTAAAACGTAGTTAGGCGTATTCAAATCATGAAAAACGGAAGGGTGCCCATACTTTAGCACTTGTCAAATTTTGAAAAAATGCATATTTCACATTTTTGGTTAGTGCAATAAACCTCATTTCAAACCTGAAATATTACTGTCCATCAGTTATTACATATATCACACTGAAATAGCTGTTGCAAAAAAACTATTTTAAACAAGAAAAAATTAGTAAGATTAAGAGGGGTGCCCAAACTTCTTCATATGACTGTATGTGGCATTTCTTATCCTAAAGCTCTCTTCACATGGGCATATAAGACACGTATGTGAAAAACTGGTACCAGTGTCATTAGTATTTTTCAGTACTGTGCAATCATTGTGTCATCAGTATGTCATCAGAATGCCATTCATAGTTTACCAGTGTGGATAGAGCAAGAATAAATCTACAAAGCTTTTCCTATATTTGACAGTGTTAAATATATATAGCACATGGATGACAAATGGCTGCCATGATCTTCACAGACCCTTAAACTTCTATTGGTCCTTGTCATCCGTACTGCCAGAAAAAAAAACAGATATGTCTCTGTAAAGGCCCAGTTACACACACAGATAATTGTGCAGAGATTGTTTGCAGATCTCTGGTTGCAGTGAAATCATGGACACATTTTTACATTTGTACACGGCCACAAAATGGAACAATGTGTCCATGATTTCACTGCAACCAGAGATCTGCGAACAATCTCTGCACAATTATCTGTGTGTATAACTGGGCCTTATCAGAGAGTATGATGATGAGGGTTGAGCTCCAACTTAGAATCAACTTAGAATAGCTCAGCAGAAGGGGAAGAAGACGTAGAGATTAATTTGCATCTTCTTGCAAAGAGACTGAAGGCTGCAAGAATGACAAGCACTGCATCCTTAGGCTGGTTTCACACTGCGGTCAGATCAGGTCAGGTTCGATCAGGTTTTGTGTTTCAAAACCAGGAGTATCTCCAAAACCCAGAACAGGTGTCAATCTTTCAATTATAGTTTTTCTCTGCAAGTTCCTCTCCTGGCTCCTCTCCTGGTTTTGGCACACAATCCTGATCGAACCTGATCAGTGAAAAACCGCAGTGTGAAACCAGCCTTAGCCTGAACTTTGGCTCCGAACAGCAGCGGTCATGGGTCTGCAGTTGTCAGGGCAATGAGGGTAACCAAGCCGGGTCTTTTTGACATGGCAAAGAATGACCCAACTCTAGTTATTTGCAAAGCTTATAAAAAAAACTCAGTTAGGGGCCTTTCACACTTGCGTTTTTTTCCTGATTTGGAAGATCAGGAAAAAACCTGATTCTTACAGGATTCATTTTTTTTGCCCATTCTCTTTAATGATTTCAGGAGAAAACATGAAGCAACAAGATTCTACCTGACAAAATTAAAGTGAAAGGGCAAAATACTGTAAAGGCCACTTCACACACACAGATATCTGAGTCCAATATCTGAACAGATCTCTGGTTGCAGTGAAATCATGGATACATTGCTCCATGTTGTACACAGCCACAAAATGGAGCAATGTATCCATGATTTCACTGCAACCAGAGATCTGTTCAGATATTGGACTCAGATATCTGTGTGTGTGAAGTGGCCTTAAGAATCGGGTTTTACCTGATCTTCCAAATCAGGAAAAAAATGCAAGTGTGAAAGGCCCCTTAGACACAAAATAAAACTGGCAATTTTACTTCAACATGCATGAACAGCCACATGGCCCAACACCATGCGTTACTCTGGTAGTTAATGCTCTGAAATTGCCTAGCATTCTTCACTGAACACCGTCCACCACATCAATCGCATCTGCTGCTTCTTCCTCCTCTGTCACTGTGGAAAGTGTTGTCTGATAGCTGTCTGGCCATAGAACGTCTGCTTTTTTTCTCACTACTGTCGGGACGAGTGAGAGCCTGGCAGCTGTTAGGGAAGTGGACATGCCTAGTGTTTTTGACTGATCTCAGACACCGAGCACACCAATTGTTTGTCAACCCACCACAACATCTCCGTCTGCACCTCCCTCACAGTGCAGCAGTTTGTCAAGTACACTGTGCTCCAACTGCTCTCAGCCAGCCCTCGGTCCCACATTTGTTGTCACAGAAAATATTATTTCCTCCTACACATGCCAAAGCAAAGAGCATGAACTTTACCATCACCAATTTCTTGGCCATGGAAAAGCTGCCTTTGCGCCTGTTGGATACAGATGGTTTGGACATCCCAGCCTCCCAGTATCAGTTGTCCAGTCACCAATACTTCTCTAAGTCTAGCTTCACATTTCAGGACGGTTGCGTTGCGTCCCATGCGCATGCGCAGCCGCAGGTGAAAACGCATGCAAACGCGTGTAAATGTTGCGTTTTACATATGCATGCGCATAGCTTTGCGCACGCAGGTCCGCAACGTTCACATGCGTTTGTCTGCGTTTTGAGCTTTGCGCATGTGTTTTCCATCTGCATGCGTTCGCTAAACTTAGCCCAATTTTCAGTGACCCT
Source organism: Allobates femoralis (assembly GCA_033576535.1). Lineage (NCBI taxonomy): Eukaryota > Metazoa > Chordata > Amphibia > Anura > Aromobatidae > Allobates > Allobates femoralis. Next base: position 348,111,667 of record JARQOC010000002.1, read on the forward strand.
GCCTACAGACACGCCCATGGGCTTTTTGAGCATGCGCACTAAGGTGTCCGCATGCGTTTCATCCGCAGCTGTGCGCAAAACCATCCGCATGCGTACAGTCTCATAGGGGGCTAATGTTAATTGTATCCGTAGCGTGCGCATGCGGACACTTGCATTTTTTTGAACGCGCCGAAAAATGCTGCAAGCTGCGTTCCCTGGCGGCATAAAATCTTCTTCTCCGTCCGCATGCGTACAGTTATGCAGCTGAACGCGAACGAACATGGCTATGTGCGGATGACTGCGCATCCCATGTTAAAGATAGGTGCGCAATCCGCATGCGGATTTCGGGACACAGAGCCGCACCGTCCGCGGCGCAAACGTCCTGAAATGTGAAGGCACCCTAAGAAAGCTGTGCCCGCGCTACACAAGCATGTTGTAGATAACATTGCCCGTTCCTTGGGAAACTCTGTGTATGATAGGGTGCATATTCCCACTGACACCTGGATGAGCAAACATGGCCAGGGGGGTTTCATCTCACTCACTGGGCAGTGGGTGAATCTGATGGCTGTGGGGCAGGTGAGGAAGGGACTACTCCTCAAATCTTAAAATCCCTAAAATGTATGGGACAATCATCTGCATGCAACTTTTTATCCACTGCTTCTTCTTCCTCCACCTGTAAGGCATCTGTCTGTGCCCTCGACCTCTCACTTAATTTTCCAACAGTCCAGACAGAATCCCCCCATCTCCATATTGTGCTTTCAGGGCTCACTGCCATAAGGCAGTGTTGAAATTAAAATGTTTTGGAGATGTAAGTCACAAAGCTGAGAGTTGAAGGCAGCTATGCAGGCCGGGTTTTAGCAATGAAGCCATGCTTAATAATGGTGAAAATCTAGTGGCGGCCCTACACTGAAGCAAACTTACATATGTGCCTTGCATGGCTCACATCCTCAACCTATTTGGCCAGTAATTTCCATGCCACTATCCCAGCTTGTTATAAGCTGTTGCCCAAGATATAGTCGCTCTGTGCTCACTTCCACAATTTACACCCCAAGGCTAATCAAAAAACATTGCTACAGAGGTCTTTCGGACAACAAGTTAACAGTTTGTTATACAATGTGCGACTCAGTAAAATTCCACTCTACACATGTTGAAGCGACAATGGCGGCAGCAGCGATACACCCTGGCGCAGTATATAATAATGCATACAGTGACTCAATGCAAGCCAAATATGGTACAAATGTCGCATGAAGAGTGGGCACAGATCAAGGATCTCTTCACCCTTCTGCACATTTATGAAATGGTTGCTATGATGGTTAGCACTGATGGTGCCATCATCAGCATCACTATTATGGTCCACTTACTGGAACAAACATTGTAAAGTCTGTGGGATAAGGTGGTTGTACCAAAAGAAGAGGAGGAGGAAGAAAAGAAGCATTTGGTAAGGATATCAATATTTCTAAGGTCCAGACTCTCATTGCAAACGCAAGTGTCATAGGAGGGTGAACTAGAGCATCAGTGGGACTCAAGGTACCAGAAATTGGTAGTGAAAGTCAGGAGCCAAGGAGCTGAGCAACAAATGGAGGAGTATGAGGATGAAGAGGTGTTAGGCACAGAACAGTCGGGAGAAGAGGAAGAAATTATTCCCCTTTCTGTTGTCTATGATTGGCAAGAGAGGACAGAAGCTCGATTTTTACGCCACCACCAACACAACAACAACTTGGGCCTCATGAATACATCAGACAAATAAGCAACTTCTTGCTGCTCGATCTGCAACAAGATAAGCGTATTGTTAGGATTCAAATTAGCGATGAATACTGGGTTGCCACACTGTTGGATCCATGGTACAAAAGTAAATTTAGCCAGATACTTTTGGGTGGTATAGCGGAAAGGGAATGGTAAGATAGGCTAGGCGAACCGGGGCACTAGTCTGACCCTTAGACTGGGGGTCTCTGGGTCACCCTCATCCTGAAATTCCCTCTGAATGTGAGGACATTCAGGCTGCCACCCTTGCTCTTTGCTCCTGATTAGCCCTAGGCTAAAAGCCCCTACCTCCACCCATGGACCACAAAAAGGCAACCAATCCAGTAGAAGGGAACAGCAGCTGCTCCAGCTACCACAACTGCACCACATGGGTCCTAGAAGAGAAATTAACTCTCTTTGTGTAATCTGGTGGAAGGAAGCAGAACTACTTAGGTGTGGAGAGAGGAAAGCTCAGATGCACCCCTCACCTCCACTGAGCTTTGATTCACTTCCCACCTGCAGAGCTGCCCACCACACATTCAGCAATGGCAGCTTCAATATCAACCCAGACTGTGTCAAAGTAAAAAAAAAAATTTGATTTAAACAGCAGCAGAACTCCAGGACTGCAGTCAATACGTGATGCTTTCCAACATGGACAGGAACACACATTCTCGAGTATCAAAAAAAGCTTGTAGACAATCTTAAAACTGGTTTTCCCTAACACATCAGTGAGGGACACAGTACATATCATAAATCTACACTTCCAACCTGGGGGACTTTGAGTCTTCAGCACAGAAACATTAGCAGCAGCAGTTTACTGTCTGAAGCAATTTCTGAGAGTCATTTGATCAATTTTTTAAACCAGCCCATCCAACAGCAGGACTGACTACAAGTTTCACACATAGTGACTAACTGGAGAGGATGATGGTGTATCTAGAGCTCAATATCCATGCCATCAGTGGGGGTTTGGACTCTATTGCACATTAATCATCAAACATGGAGGATTGGTCTGAGATCACCAGTCACACCTTGGAGGTTTGTCATGCCTGGAAGCAAGCATTTTTTCAGAATGTGTCTTCAGTGCTGCTGGACGTGTCCTGATGGATAAGCACATCAGGCTGTTCCCTGCAAGTTTAGACCACCTAACTTTCATCAAGATGAAAAAGTCATGGACCTCCAATAACTTTTCCCTCCCAGTTGTAGACTGGGCAGGCTTTGGAAATGTTGCACTGTTCAGTGTGCTGCATTCATCTCACCATTATACAATTTTAATTCTCGGTCAATTGATACTATTTTGGTGGTAACTGGTCCTAATTTTTTTAAATGTGGAGCCTGTTCTTGGGGTCTTCCTTTTTGTCTGTTTTATAAATTTAGCAGGGATCTCTGCGCATGATGTCTACAAGTGTCACTCATCCTCCTGTTACTAATGAATCTTTAACCTTCAAATGCTAAGCCAGACCCTGTTCCAGACCCTGTGTCATCCATGCAGGCACCGTCATTATACAATTGTTAATCTAGGTCAATTGATGTCACTTTCATGTTCTCTGGCCCTAATTGTTTGAAATGTATAGATTCTTGGGGTGTCTTTGTTGTGTTTTATAAGTTTAGCAGGGTTCTCTGAGCACCATGCCTAAATATGTTACTGACCCCCTGAATTTTTCTTCCTGTAGTAGTCAGTGAAGTCTATACTTGAGCCCCCTGAGTGTGGCAGAGTATAAAGTTTATAAGATTGGATATATTAGGTATGAAGGCCTTATGCTTAATAGGCCTACACGTGACTGACTCTCCTAACTAATTCTTTTAGTAGTACTCCGTGAAGCTAATATTTGTGCCATCTGAGTGTGGCAGAGCATAACATATATTGGAGTGGTTACATGAGATATGAGGACCCTCTGCCCAACAGTCCTACACCTTTCAATCATCCCTCTGTTTAGCCTTGAAATGCTAGGTCAGGCCGTGTTGTGGACCGTGTGCCATGCATGCAGGCTATGCTATTGTACAATTCTTAGCCTGGGTCAATTGCTGCCACTTTCTTGCTGTCTGGCCCTAATTTTTTTAAAATTTGGAAAATCTTCTTGGGGTATCATTGTTTTGCGTTTCGTAAATTAAGCTTGGCTCTCTGATCATCATGCCTACACATCTCCCTCATCCCCCTGTTAGTAATGAATGTTTAAATTTCAAATGCTAGGCCAAGCCCTTTTCCAGACCCTGTGCCATGAATGCAAGTTGCACCAATAAATATTTTTTTCTTCTGGGTCAATCAAAGCCCCTTTGGTAGCAGCTGGCCTTAATGTTTTGAACTATTGAGACTGTAATTGGAGTGTCTTTGTTATGTGTTTTTTTAATTTAGCAGGGCTCTCTTAGCAGCTTGCCTACACCTGTTACTCATCTCCCTGTTCCTGATCAATGTTGAAGCTTGAAATACTGAGCCAGACCTTGTCCCATGCATCTATAATGCGCAATGATAAATATTTTAACTCTGGGGAACGGATAGCACTTTTTTTTCTGTATCAGTCCCTATTTTGAGCTGTTTTGGCACCTTCTGGGTCCCTTTTAAGATTTTTATTATGCCTTTAATTTTGCATCCCATTGGTTTCGGCGAATTGTTTGGCAATCATATACCCATTTGGGGAAGCGAACTGAACATAAACTTCAAAAAGTTCCCTCATCTCTACTCTGGACGAGAAAGATGATATATTTGACCTTTGGAAGGATGGGAATGAAATAAAAGTTCAATGGAAAAATCACACATTCTAAATGGGAGTAATTTTTCAGCATCAAACAAAGAAAACATCAACAAAATTTTCAAATATTTCATGTAAGCTGTCAGGTAAATACACAGATAACGACATACATTTAATCTGACACTCAAAGTTCTGTTGTACAATGTTGCTCTTGTGGCAGTCAATAACCTGTTATGTTTAGGTGACCAAGACAAACCCAAGACCATAGCAACCGGCAGATTTTCAAGTACAATATAAATATTTTACCACCCTTTGGGTGAGAGGTGTGTTATCTTTCTTCTTTCTTTTAATGTTCTTTTTATTGATAAAGATAGTCATACGAAAGTAAGTATGCATTTACAAACAGTAAAATAGAAAAGTATACAATACTAAGAGAACAAAGACAAAATACAGTACTCATAGATGTAGTAGGAAGTAATCGGAATAGCTGGGTCAGCAGCTCCATGGTTAAGTCTTGACTTATTAGAGTTAAAGATTTTCTTGAGGTCCAAGCATGATAGGTCAGCTTTAGTAATAACCGTTGGAATCGCAGTAGGGCCATGGATACAGTCCGTCCGAAAGGCGATATCCTCCATGTCAGTTAAAAAAAAAAAAAAGAGTACGGTATCGAAATATATTGGGTTGAGAATGAGAAGGAAAGGGGGACAGAGGGGACACAGGGGATTCAAAGAGGGGGGTATAAGAAAGGAAGTCTGAGTGACGGAGTGACGTCCATTACTCCGTGATAAGCAGGATGTTATTATAAAAGAATATTTCAAGGGATATTGGATTTAAAGACGGACACTTATGATATGCATAGTTTAGGTGTTAATTTATCATTTGTCATTTGGAGAGAGTGAGCATTTTGGCAAAGGATGGGGTAGATCTGTACCATATCCAGGGAGTCCACGTCTCCTCAAAAAGGGGATATGATCCATAAAAGAGGGCCGCCAATTCAGCCGTCCTATATATCAGGTCAATTTCTTGCAGAAATTGGGTCCTGGGAGGAATAAGTGAGGTATTTCAATGTAATGGTACTGAAGCCTTGGCAGCTGCCAGAATATTGCTGGTCAATCTAGAAGTCGTGGAGTTCCCTGGCCATAGTTGTAATTGCAGTAAGACTGTTTGTGGTGACAGATCTACGTCTCTCTCCAATACCTCAGAGATCACTCCCGATACCATTTCCCAGTATTTTTGAATTACAGGGCATCTCCACCAAAGATGTAAATGGGTGCCCTTTTCTATGTTGCATCTCCAACATGTTTCTGACACTGAGGGATTCCAAGTGTGCAGTTGAAGAGGCGTACGATACCACCGAGTGATCACCTTAAGCGAGTTTTCTTGTAGCTTCACACATGGCGACGTGACGTGTGATCTCTTGTAGATCTGGGCGATCTGCGGCTCTATGAATGAAATGTTTAGGTCTTTTTCCCACAGGCCTAGATAAGCTCGCTTAATGTGAGCAGTTTCGTGGATTAGATGTTGGTATAATTTAGACAGGGTTTGTGTGGGCGGTTGGATGTGTGTACATAATTGTTCAAAACTGGTGAGGGATCTAGATAAGTCCGAGGTCCGCATGTATTTGACAAGATAGCTTTTCAAGCCATTGTACTGCATAAACGTAATGTTCATTAAAGGGCCTTCAGATTTAATTTCATTGAGTGTTAATAAGGCTCCGTCCGCAAATAATTTATCTATTGGTATGGGTCGTAGTGTCTCGTAGTCTGTGTTATTATCTAGATTTGTCCTGGGGGGAGGGGGTGCTACGTGACCAACAATATCTTGTATTGTGAGGATAGGTGACATTGGTGGGGTCATTTTATTATAAACTTTTTTCCAAATGTATAGGACTGCTTGTGTCAATTCATTTGGCAGGGTGTTAGATTTGTCAACAAGTTCTGGCAACAGGGCCATAGTTCTCAGGGGGAGCGGAGATAATGAGTTTTCAATAATTAACCACAGCTTATTAGATGGGTTTCTGATCCAGTCCACCACTCTGGAAAGCATGGTAGCTTCATAGTACTTAAAGATATCTGGAGCTGCCATACCTCCTTTGTGTCTCGGAAGGGATAGAGTGGATGTGTTTATTCGTGCTCGCTTCTTGCTCCAGATAAAGTTGAAAAGAAAAGTGCGGATTTTAGCAAGTATCCACATGGGGATCCTGATTTTAAGCATTTGGAATATATAGAGGAATTTGGGTAGAATCAGACTCTTCAGCAGATTTTTCCTCCATAGCCAAGACAAGTAGGGTGCTCGCCATGTTTGCACGTCCACTGCTACTCTAGTTAATAAGGGCAATACGTTCAGGTCTAATAGGTCCTTAGCTGTTCGGCCTATCTTTACTCCTAGGTAAGTGATATATTTCGGGGGCCAAGTGAACGGGTACTCGGATTTAAACTTATCGATTTTGGTTTTGGAAATATTGATACTTAGAGCCTCTGATTTAGTTGGATTGATTTTATATCTAGAGAGGTAACCGTATCAGTCTAGAATATGTAGGAGAGCAGGGATGCCCCTATCAGGATTAGAGAGGACAACCAGCAAGTCATCAGCAAACGCTGCGGACTTATGGTGGAACCCCTGTGTCACCACTCCCTCCATCTCCATGCTCATCTGGATACTGCGTAAGAGCAGTTCCATTATGAGCATAAAGAGCAGCGGCGATAAAGGACATCCCTGCCTCATTCCGTTTTGTATTAAAAATGGGTCTGATGGGGGCATGACCTGGCCATGGAAGTGTGAGGAAGCACCTCCATAAGCTCTGCAGACCCGGGACTTTATAGAGCTATTCAACTTCACAATCTCTGCTCCAATGTCAGGGAGAAAGAAGCCTGAAGATGCTGTGACAGCCCTGACACCTCCTGAGAAGCAAGGGAGAGAGGCAGGCATGGCAAAACTGTTTGGGACAGCAGGAAGAAAGGCAGCACGCTCCTCTGTAATGGCACAGGGAGGACCTCATGCTCAGAAGCTGCAGGCACAGTCACCTTCACAGCTGCCACAGAGAAACCCCCGCAAACAAAGCACTGGAAGCCAGGTAACAGCTGTTATCAGCTCCTCAGATAAGGGGAAGGAGAGATCAAGGGAGTCTGCAGTTGTGGAAACATTAGAGGAGATTGCAGACACTGGAGAGGAGACGGAGGAGACATGGAGGGATACTCCCCCCTCCCCTACACAGGCTGCAATAATGGTGCCTGCTTCAGACCAGTCCAGCAGCTCCTACTCTGAACTGAGGGCTATTAGGAGCATGATTGCTGCTCTCCCCACCAGACAAGACCTAGACTGTTTAATGGCCCGCATGGAGGCATCCCAAGCCAAAGCCCTGAGCCCCATTAAGGAGGATATAGAGACTCTAAAGTCACAATCCACTGCTGTGTCTGAGACCATAGCTGCCATTGAAGAGAGAGTCACTGCCTTGGAGAGACATGCTACACGCTCTAATGCACATATTGTTGCCCTGATTCTACAAGCAGATGACCAGGAGAATAGGGAACGGCGCAACAACATACGCCTGAAAGGATTGCCTGAGACCATTACAGCTAATATGCTCCTTGACAGGACTCTAGACATCTTTAATACGGTAACACAAAGATCACCAGGCTCATCATATAAAATTGATAGGATACATAGAGTATCTCGCCCTGGCCCAATTGACCCAGACAACCCCAGAGATGTTCTGTGTAGACTTCATAATTTTACAGACAAGGATGCTCTGATACAAGCGGCTTGGTCCTTTGGCGACATTCTGATTGACAACGTAAATGTTCGCCTCTTCCCAGATGTTTCTGGTCGCACCTTGTATATGCGACGGCAGCTGCGCCCCTTACTTGTGAAGATTAAAGAGCGGGGAGCCACGTACCGCTGGGGTCATCCCTTCCATCTTATTGTGAGAAGAAACAACAAGACATATTATCTTTGGCATAGGGATGACCTTCCTGGACTATTTTCGTTCTTGGATATCCCATCCATCCCGATCCCGGATTGGCTCTCTTTGGAAGGATTTCAGAGGTTCGCAACAATGGGCCGCCAACGCAGTTCCCTTTCAGATGCTGTCCGCAAGAGGAAGACACGGAGTGGCAATGCTCCACGTACGCCCTCGTCACAGCCTGGCAGCCCGAGGGGCGGAAGAGACGAGGCGTTTGCAGATCTCCCAACCTGACTCTTGACTATTAATGCATGCATTTGATGTGATTTTTCCCCCCTGATAAGATCGAGATATGTTAGGGAGGTTGGACGTATGGAGTAGTAAGCACCAGCTGTTATTTTTGTTGTTATTTGGACGTTTACTTATCTCTGTTTAGTGCCAGAGTGTCGCTGGCGTCCGATAGGATAGATTTTTCACCCTCAATATTAACTGGTTGTGGAGATTAGTGGGATATCTAACTGACCAACGTATTGCAAATTTGTCCCGGGACTGCGGGTCGTTATCCGTGGTCGATCACATTCTCTACGATCCTCTCATCTTTTTCTTTTCTGAGAGGATTGTGAAAGCCGATCTTCACGGCATAGACTTGTGAAGTCTCTATAGTCTCCCCTATTCGTCCCCTTGGGACGAGTAGTGTCTAACCTTTTCTTTCTTGTTCTACTCCCCCCCCCCTTTTTTTTTTTTTTTTTTTTTCTTTTTTTTTTTTTTCTACATACACCTCCTGTCTCTCCCTCCCTCCTTCTCTTCCCTTGTCGTCTTTTCCCATCCCCCCTCCCTTTCTCCTTGCTATTTTAGCTTTATTTTTACCTTTGAGCCTCGGTTTTACCAGTCTCGCAAGAATGTCGCATAATGACCTAACAAAGGTAAAAATAGGTACGCTGAACGTACAGGGTTTACACGATGTGGGAAAGAGATCAATCCTGTTTAATTACTTGAAAAATAACAAAATACATGTTGCCTTTCTCCAGGAAACTCATCTTTGTGCGGCTAAGCCATACAAATTCTCCAGCCACTGGTACCCTTCGATGTATCACAGCTTTTCAACTAATTCTCACTCTTCCGGTACCAGCATTGCAGTAGCAGGATCACTGCCATGGGAATTCATAGACTCTGACGTCGACGGAGATGGGAGGATGCTCATGGTCAAAGGTAAGATTGCTTCACAGACATATACTTTTGCCTCGCTATACCTCCCCAACTCGGGTCAGATATCTGTGCTCCTGCGTTTCCTGGACAGGATTGACGCATTTGCAGAGGGGATACTGGTCCTGGGGGGAGATTTTAATGTCACGCTGGAACCAGACCTTGACACCTCCAGGGGTAAAACTAGTCTATCTAAGGCAGCAAGTAGGAGACTACATCTTGCGCTACATGATCACCAATTAATAGATGCCTGGCGTCTACTGTTCCCGACATGTAAAGACTTTTCATTCTACTCTCAAATACACGATACGTATTCTAGAATCGACTTTTTCCTTATGAAAACACGCTGACCTGACGCACTTAACTGACGCCACAATAGAACCGATCTCCTTTTCGGATCATGCTATGGTCACGATTTCTCTTGCTCTTGCCTCCCCAATTCCTAGGCAGTGGCAGTGGAGGTTGAACGCCTCTCTATTAGAAGATTCGGTAATATTGGCGGATGTCACAAAAACGATTGCAGATTATTTTGACCTAAACACCGCTCCTGACATGTCACCCGTGACAACATGGCAAGCTCATAAGTGCGTAGTAAGAGGCATCTTAATAAAACACGGGGCGAGACTGAAGAAGAGTAGAGACGCTGAGATCCGAGACCTTATGTCCAAACTGAGAGAGCTCGAGACGAGACACAAACGGCAGAACCTCCCGGCTTTGAGGAAAGAGCTGCTCGACGTTAGAGAAAAGCTACGCTCTGTATTGCTCTATAAGGCGAAGGGCGTGCTTTCCCGTTGCCGTCGTCACTTCTACGAGTATGGGAATAAGGCGGGCAGGTCTTTAGCTAAGGCCTCACGAATTCACAGGGCGACTACGTATGTGCCTGAAATAACGCATCCCACTACCTCACGACGATCAAAACTCCCCATGGACATAGCTGAGGCCTTCAAGCAATACTACTCTGCCTTGTATAATTTAGACACCACTAAGTCATCCCTGTCTGGCAATACACTTAAGACACGTATTAAAGAGTATATACGATCTTCGGGGCTGCCAAAACTTCCGGATGTGGCGCTGCAATCCCTAGATGCTCCGATTTCGGACCAAGAAATTATAGATGCGCTGTCCTCGACCAAATCAGGTAAAGCACCTGGCCCCGATGGGTTTACAATTGGCTACTATAAAAAATTTAAAAAGTCCCTACTGCCACACTTGAGAACATTCTTCAATGCCATGTCGTTAAAAGTCCCACCCCCGAGAGATGCGCTACGCGCCACCATCACAGTAATTCACAAATCAGGGAAGGACCCCTTGGTATGCTCTAGCTACCGCCCCATATCTTTATTAAATGTGGATCTTAAGCTATCTGCTAAAATCTTGGCGGCGAGGCTTTCCCCATTCATACCAAGCATAGTTCATCCAGATCAGACTGGGTTTGTCCTGGGACGAGAGGCCAGGGATGACACCACCAAGGCCATAAATTTAATCTATAACGCAAAACTCTCTAACACCCCATTGATGTTGTTATCCACGGACGCCGAAAAAGCGTTTGACCGTGTACATTGGTCCTTCATCGAAGAGACACTGTCTCATATCTGTTTGAGACCAAAGATGCTTGAATGGGTCTTGTCCCTGTACTCCGTCCCATCGGCAAGAGTGAGGGTCAACGGAGTCCTCTCAGAATCTTTTGATATTGCCAACGGCACTCGCCAGGGATGCCCGCTGTCCCCACTGATTTTTATTCTGACCCTGGAACCTTTGTTACGTCATATAAGGATGAATGGAGATATTTCTGGCCTACGAATTAAGTCGACGGAACACAAAATTGCCGCATATGCTGACGACCTTTTATTTTTTGTGACGCGCCCTGAGATCTCTCTGCCAAACTTGCTGAAAGAATTGGAGACTTTTCATTATCTCTCTAATTTTAAAATTAACAGAGCTAAATCGGAGGCATTAAATGTTTCCCTTCCCGACAGCTTGGTAGACAGATTAAAAGACGCCTTTACATTTCACTGGTCACCTAAGGCCCTCCGCTACCTGGGATTGCTAATCACACCGGACGTCCGAAATTTATATAATGCCAATTTCCCTTCTTTGGTAAAATCAATTAGAGCCGACTGCGAGAGGTGGTTGTCGTCCACCTTTACGTGGATGGGTAGATGCCAACTCTTTAAAATGACTATTCTTCCAAAGATCTTATATTACCTACAGACACTCCCCGTCAGCATACCGTCATCCTTTTTTAAGATAATCTCACAAATTCAGACACGATTCATTTGGAATAATACAAAACCGAGATTGGCAAGATCTATTTTACACAGACGTAAGAGGGAGGGTGGCGTGAATTTGCCAGATATCAAATTGTATCACATAGCCAGCCATCTCGCACGGGTGGTAGACTGGTGTAGACACGGAAAGAACAAAATCTGGGTACAGATTGAACAGGACTCTACTTCCCTAAGACTACAGACCTTGCCTTGGACATCAATCAGACGAGATGAGACGGTTTGCGACCACCCGACGATTGGGGCTACCCTCAAGGTATGTGGCTATACCCTGGTAAGATCCTTGATGATTCCACACACCTCGACTTTATGTCCGATCCTGAGTCACCCTGATTTTAAACCCAGCATAGATGACCCGGTTTTCCAATGCTGGATTGCGGGGGACTAGACAGAGTTGAGAGTTGGGGCGTTGGTGACACTTGGCCCACGCTTGAACAACTTAACACAATTACAGACCCGAGGGCTTTGGGATTCTGGAGATGCTTACAGCTCACGCATTACCTCCGGAGGTTTCCTCCAAAGTCGTCCTTTATAGGGCCGAAGACGTTATTTGAACATATGTGTCTAGATGCGGATGACTGTAGACATGCGGTGTCGAGGATCTATGCATGTTTGATATCCCCCCCGGACCTGCCGGTTCCCCAATTTATGCTTAAGTGGGAAGCTGATCTAGGTCTGGAGCTGTCAATGGACCAGAGATCTGATATATTTACTTTAGCTCACTCCACATCAATATGCTCGAGACTGCAGGAAGCGAATTATAAAATATTGACAAGATGGTATAGAGTTCCTGCCCAATTACACAGGGTTTTTCCTTCTACTGATCCGGGTTGTTGGAGGTGTGGCGAGGCAGACGGTACCCTACTCCACATATTTTGGGAGTGTAGGAAGCTTAGGCCGTTTTGGTCTGAAGTGACAAAGATCGTTAGGATTGTCACAGAGTGTACAGCTGACCTGGGCCCGGCCCTTTTCTTGTTACATCACTGTCAGATGCCCCTTCGTAAATATAAGCGTTCATTGTTGAGATTTTTAGTTATGGTGGCTAGATCGTGTGTTCCAATGCTCTGGAAGACGGAGAGATGCCCCTCCGTGTCAATGTGGTTGGAGAGGGTGAACGACCTCATGCACCTAGAGGACTTGACCTCCTCAATCCATGACACGTATGTAGCTTTCCGTAATACGTGGTTTTCCTGGATGATGTTTCAACAATCTGATTTATATAAGACTTATAGAGACTGTTAGAAAACCCTTCCTTGGCGGACTCGCCAATTAATTTGGCTGGTCTAGTGGGGTCGCACCTTTTCACCTACGTAGAGGCTTCGCGTTTCCACATAATCTGACACCATCCCTTTCCCCTTCCCTTCCCATCCTCCCCCCACCACCCCTCATGACTACTCTCTTACTGTTCTTTTTCCTCTCTCTTTGATTTTCCTCTCTCCCTTTTACTTGGTCAACTGTCAATATATGATGTTGCAGCAATGACTTCTACTGTGAAGATTGAATATTGATGTAAGGTCTTAAATGGAACATTATGTTGTAGATCCTAACACTTTAAGGCAGTGTCTACTCTGTAGACGCATAAAAATATATAGTATTTGCTGAGTTTGGGCCTAACTGGTTTGGCCACCATATCTACGTGATATTTGTTTGGATATACTGACTGAGAAGTAATGTGTGTTTTCTTCCATGTTATGAAAATTCAAAACTTTTCTAAACTAAAGAATTATATAAAAAAAAAATGGGTCTGATAACATATTGTTAATACGTAATCTTGTCGACAGTAGATGGTACATCTTAAAGATAGCCTCGATTAGGGTCGAGGGGAGATTAAAGGCCGTAAGTGTAAGTCGTAGGAATGTCCAGTCCACCCTGTCAAATGCTTTCTCAGCATCTGTACCTATTAGGACCAGTGGGTTCTTGTTTAGTCTGGCGTGCTGTAGTAAATGCAGTACCCTGCTGGCATTGTCTTTTCCCTCCCTGCCCTGTACAAATCCCGTCGGTTCCAGGGAAACTAAGTGAGGGACCACCTCCACTAAACGTTTTGCCAACAAGCTTGTGTGGCACCCCAAGGGTTAATATGTCACAGAAACAACACAGGTTTAATCCCCACACAACACTACACTAGAAAGTGGGAGGAGCTTCGCTGGCACCTGCACTAGTGGGAGGAGCTAAGTTGTTTACCTCAGAGCAGAAGTGACAGTTAGTTCAGTTCAGAGGAGAGTTGGAGGAGAGTTGAGTCTGGAGCAAGAGCAGAGCCAAGTGTCAGTGGAGGTCCTGAGAGGTCTGAGGAAAGGAGACAGAGTAACAGAGGAACATACCCGGGATAAAGAGTTACCCCAAAAGCTTGATCCTGGGGAGGCGCTCAAGACGGATACCGGATCCGAGGCTGTGCCTGAGACAGACAGGACAGTAAACACCGGCATAGTGAAGGTCCACCATCTTCACCACACCATAGCAAAGCAACACGGAGGGGGTCAGTGACACAGAGGACTCAAGTTGCCCAGCATATTGGTACCCGTGAGCAGAGACAGGGCCAGCAGTATAGCTAACAAGCAGCAGCAGGGCCACACACAGCGTTTAAGTAGGAAGCCAAGGACCCGGTCAGGGTGAGAGCAACCTGGTACAGACTCCGTGGACAATACTGTGTAATACCATCTGCCAGTAAAGACTTGAAGAACAACAGAAACCGTGAGTGTGTGTGTCATCTTTATGCTGAAGCCCCACTTGCCCTCATAGACTGCCATTGCCTCTACTCTTATCATCTCTACTGCTACCCCTACTCTCCTGCAGCATCAATAACATCCTCACAGACTTTAACTACCTCTACCACTGCCCCAGGGAACCCAGTTCTGCCCACAGGAACTATTCCATCCAAGCTGCTAACCCATCATCCCCGGAGGTTTCTGCAGCAGCGGCGGCCCCATTACTGGCCGCATATAGTGGGTGGCGTCACGAGTGACAAATCCCCTGTAAATAACCCCCATTTTATTGTGCGGGCCTGGGACACGGTCCGGACCAGAACCGCCGTGACATTCCCCAACAGCACCCCGGTCCGGCACCGAGTGCCCCGTCCCAGCGGGCTCCACCACCTGGCGTCACGAACAGGATCTACCGTGCCCGATACCGGGCATTGTGTGCCGTGATTAGTGACTGTTTTGGATCTGCCGCCATTGCTGGGCGCGCGCAAGCTGAATTGTAACTGCGCCACAGAGATTGAAAATTTCAAAATCCGCCATTGCAGAGCACGCGACGTGCGGGAAGAAAAAAACCGCTCACCGCTCTGACGTCATCCGGAAGGGAAGAGAATCCCTGGTGCGCAGCGGAACCTTTGTAAGACATCCGGACGGAAGCGAAAGACGGAGGGCGGACCTTAACTAAAGGGGCCCAAGATGTCGCAGCCCAATGCACAAGGCGGAGACGGAGCAGCCGGTGGAGCTGCAGCGCCGGACCCAGCGATAGTACCCGGCGGTGCAGTGGCGCAAGAAACAGCACCAATAATGCCGTTCCTGATGCCGTATACTCCAGGGGCAATGTGGCTGCCCCAATACTCCGGTGAGCCTAATACTTTAACTGACTTTATGCTAAAGATAAAAGAGTATTATGTGATGTACCCCCTCACTGAAGCCCAGCGTGTAGGAATGATAATAGGACAGTTAACGGGCAATGCACGGTGTGAGGTTGCGTCCTGGCTGGACACAGATAAGGACACTGTAGAGCATCTAGCAGCTAGACTAAAAGCAACGTTTGAATCTGCTGTTGATGCCCGGGCTAAGATGAGGTTCTTTGCATGCCACCAGAAACCTAAACAGAGTGCTAGAGACTTTGCCTTGAACCCGCAGGAAGCACTCAGAGCCCTTAAGCTGGCAGAACCTGCTTTAGCCGCGGGAGCTGATAAAATGCTATTTGACCAATTCATAGAGGGCCTCCATTCCACTTCCCATCGAGGACAGTTAAGCATGATACTGCTGCAGAACACTGACATGACATTTACTGAGCTGAAAGATAGAGCTATCCGTTTGCAGCAGCTGGAAGAGCCACGGGAGCTACCCACTGTCCTGGACATTGAAGCAGCGCCTCAGCAGTCGGCAGCGCCAGCGACATCTGCTATGTCAGCGACTGCTGCTGAGGCCGGGGAATATATCTCAAATGCAGCCATCAACCAAAAGCTAGATGCCCTGACAGACACCGTGATCTCCATGGCCAAGGTCATCAAGGAACTGCGAGAGTGAAGGCCTGCACCCAAGACCAAGTCGGCGACCAGCAGAGAGGATGTCCAGTGGACGAGGCCCAGAAGATACCCAGCGGCAAGAGGACGACCCAGCGATCGCTATCAACCAGATGGACAGCCCATTTGCCGCCGTTGCCAGAAACCAGGCCATCTTGCTCGTGAGTGTCCTTTAAACGACAATTCCCTGGGCAGGCGGGCCGCTCCCCAGGAATGAACACTCAAGGCCCCTCAGCCTGGTATGACAGATTCGTGGGAGGAAAACCGGTGATCCCTATTGTGTTGAATGGCATCCCCTTTAGTGCCTTGCTGGATACTGGATCCCAAATAACATCTATCCCGCATGTTCTATATAAAAGGTACTGGGCTGATTCAGACATTACTAATGCGCCAGATGGCTTTAACTTTGAAGTATGGGCTGGTAATGGACTGGTAATACCAAAGGTTGGATTTAGAGAGATGAATATTCAGGTTGGGAAGGTAGAATTGCAGAACCAGGGTATTATAATCGTAGATGTTAACCGGCGAGACCGTGAACCCGTGATGCTGGTAGGAATGAATGTAATAGAGAAATGTTTTTCCGAAGTGTTAAGTGTTTTGCAGCAAATCGCCGAGACTGCCGGAACTGGACAACAAAGGCTTCTGCACAAAGAGATCAAAGCAACAGGTAGAAATCTCCGGAGGTGAGATCGGCAGTGTACGAGTAAGTGATCCAATACCCATTGTAATTCCTCCCAAAACTGAAATGTTGGTCTGGTGTAGAGCCGCAATAGGTATTAAAGGGCAAGACTATCAGGCCCTGGTAGAACCCGTGTACTCAGATAGCAGACACACCATACTCACTGCTAGAGGAGTAGTTGACGTACACAGGGGAAGAGTGCCATTACGCCTATTAAACTGCGGAGATGATGAGGTCACATTACCTAAGTATGCTACCATGGCTAATTTGTACACGGTTGATAACAATAACATCACAGCCGCCGAGCCCTTGAACCAGTCATGTCAGGCGGATGACAATGGCTCAGAGGAGAAGCTGGAGGACTGGTGCCAAAAGTTGCATGTAGGTACCAGTTCTACACCTCCCCGTCACAAGCATGGAGTATACCGGGTAGTGAAAGAATACGAACAGATATTCAGTAAACACCCGTTAGACTTTGGGCAAATCAAAGGGGTAGAGCACACTATACCCACAGGTAACCATCAACCTATAAAAGAGAGGTATAGACCCTTACCATCAGCTCACTACCAAACCACCAAAGACATGCTCAGAGAGATGAAATCTGCAGGGGTAATAAGAGACAGTTGTAGCCCCTGGGCAGCACCTCTAGTGTTAGTTAAAAAGAAGGACGGAACTATGAGAATGTGCGTAGATTATCGGCAGATAAATCGCATCACACATAAGGACGCCTACCCATTACCTAGGATTGAGGAGTCATTAGCTGCACTAAAATCTGCTAACTACTTTTCCACCCTTGATCTGACTAGTGGGTACTGGCAGGTTCCTGTGGCCGAGGCCGACAAGGAGAAGACAGCGTTTACTACGCCGATGGGCCTCTGTGAGTTTAATTGTATGCCGTTCGGACTCTGCAACGCACCCGGGACCTTCCAACGTCTGATGGAGAGCTGCCTCGGGCACAAGAACTTTGAAACTGTCCTCCTGTACCTAGATGACGTCATAGTCTACTCGAAGAAGTATGAGCAACATCTACAAGACCTAGCGGAAGTGTTCGAAGCTTTGTCCAAGTATGGCATGAAGATCAAGCCATCCAAGTGTCACCTTCTCAAACCAAAGGTACAGTACCTAGGACATGTCGTGAGTTCAGAGGGAGTAGCACCGGATCCTGATAAAGTCACAGTGATAAGGGATTGGCCAAGACCTACGAACGTGAAAGAAGTGAGGCAATTCCTGGGCCTGGTAGGCTATTATAGAAGATTTATCCGAGGATTCACGAAGCTAGCAGCTCCTCTGAAAGAAATTCTGGTAGGACGATCAAAGAAGACTTCAAACTGTAATCTCCTGACACGGTGGGATGAGGAGAGAGAAGATTCTTTCAATAAGCTGAAAAGTGCGCTGACGGGAGAAGAGATCCTGGCATACCCTGATTACCATCAACCCTTCATTCTATACACGGATTCCAGCAACGTTGGACTGGGAGCAGTATTATCACAGATGCAAGGAGGCAAAGTGAGAGTTATTGCCTTTGCAAGCAGGAAGCTCCGGCCTACAGAACGAAACCCCGAGAACTACAGCTCCTTCAAGTTAGAGCTACTGGCAGTAGTTTGGGCTGTAACAGAACGCTTTAAACATTACTTGGCAGGTGCAGAATTCACCATCTACATGGATAACAACCCGTTGACTCACCTGGACACAGCAAAATTAGGAGCTCTGGAGCAGCGATGGATAGCCCGGCTATCTAATTACAACTTTGTCATCAAATACAGAGCAGGCCACAAGAACGGGAACGCAGATGCCTTATCCCGGATGCCACACCTGAAAGACGTGGAAGAGGAACCGGAAGAGTTGGAAGAGATTGAACTACCGGCCTTTCATCGTTCAAAGGTAGAAGATTATCAACCCGGCATCTACCAAAGAGGACAGGAAGTAAACTTTAACCCGTTAAGACACTATGAATAGGCCGAAACCCAAGATACTGATCCAGCTGTGAAGCTAGTGAAAGAACTGCTTACGCGACAAGGTGCATACCTGGATCAGAATGCCCCAGCTGAGACCATACAGCTCTGGAAAGAGAGAGGCAAGTTGTTTCTGAACCAAGGGAAGCTCTGTAGACGATTTACCAATCCCAAGACGCATGAACTGGTCTGGCAGATAATCGTGCCCAAGCAAGACATCCAGATGGTCTTAAGAGCGTACCATGACAGTGCAGGTCATTTCGGATGGAAGAAGTTAGAAGCAATCCTAAGAGACAGATTCTATTGGGTTGGCATGAGAAAATCCATTGAACTATGGTGCAGAAGATGTGCCGCATGCAACCTCAGAAGGAAAGATCTACAGAAAGCTCCGCTTCAACCAGTAGTAACCAAGCAGCCACTTGAGCTAGTCGCATTAGATCACGTCAAGTTGTCACCAAGCCGGTCAGGCTATGTCTATGCCTTAACCATCGTGGACCATTACTCACGCTTCTTAGTGGTGGTACCAGTCAAAGATCTGACAGCGAAGACGGCAGCAAAAGCATTCCAGACGCATTTCTGTAGACCACATGGTTACCCAGAACAAGTCCTTGCAGACCAAGGTCCAGCTTTTGAATCAGAACTATTCAAGGAATTCTGCGATATGTACGGTTGTAAGAAGATTCGCACAACAACGTATCATCCCCAAACAAATGGTCTATGCGAGAAGATGAATCATATCGTAATCCAACTGTTAAAGAACTTACAAGAATCAGAAAGAAACCAGTGGCCAGATAAATTACCTGATTTGGTAGACTTATACAACCATGTCCCTGTGAGTTCTACAAACTGCACTCCAGCATATCTTATGCGTGCAAGACCCGGTAAGCTACCAATTGATCTAGAAATGGGAATTGAAAAACCAGATACAGATGTAGAAGAAGAAACAGATTGGGATACCAAACGTCAGAAACCGTATCAACAAGTGCAAGAATGCGTAGAAAGAAACTTACAGCAAGCAAGAGCAAGACAAGAGAAAACTTTTAACAAACATGCTCACGCAACGCCATTACAAGAAGGTGATCAAGTTCTCAAGAGAAAGAGACGCACTGACAAACTGGATAACCAGTGGGAAACCGCCCCATACACAGTCTTACCATCTAACCTAGACAATGTTAAAACCTGTTTGATAAGCAAAGATGAAGGAAAAACGTCACAAGTCGTATCTCGTGATCAGCTAAAATTGTGTCCTGAAACACTGAAGACACCTGAAGTGAGAGAACCCATACAGGTCCAACCTATTAAAGAAAAAGAAGACGTTTTCCACACGGTACTAGGAGATTTTCCTAAAACATGGCCAAATTACCATGGAGCAGTTGTCGTACCAATGATTGCATTCCCTTCAATGGTGGAACCAACACCAGAACCCGTGTTACCTGAAGAAGTCCCAAGACCTGAAGAACTGGAAGTAGAACCCGTAGAGGAAGAAAAATTCCTGGTCCCAGTGAGCTTGCCAGTCCTACAGTCAGATCTTCATCTAACATAGTACCAAGCACTACAAATAGGTACATGCCTACCAGCACCAATAGGCTACATGCAAGTAGTACACCCGTTTTACGCAGATCCGAGCGTAGTACCAGAGGGCAGTTACCAGCTAGGTACAGGGATTAAAAGGTCAAATTAACTGTAAAATATAAATATTTTTGTGTTAATATTAATTGAACCCGGTAAACAAATGTACATAGTTAATGCAACGTTAAAAAAGCCCAGTACCTACAGAGACTATCCTGTATGAACTTCTTGCATATTCTTCAAACTTTTCCCTTTTATTTTATTTTTATGGACCATACTACCACGGACTGGTTGTGGTATAAACATTCTTGTATATATTCATCAGCCCGGAGGCAAAAGCCTAAACCCCCGGAAGGACTGCTTTTTGAATTTTTGGACTGTTTTTAAACTTTAGTGATTTTTGTGATTTTACTTTTAAGTCTTTGTAAATATTAATTGTATTAATTGTTTATTCTTTATTGTTCCACAGTCCCGGAGTACTGTCTTTAACTAAGGGGAATGTGGCACCCCAAGGGTTAATATGCCACAGAAACAACACAGGTTTAATCCCCACACAACACTACACTAGAAAGTGGGAGGAGCTTAGATGGCACCTGCACTAGTGGGAGGAGCTAAGTTGTTTACCTCAGAGCAGAAGTGACAGTTAGTTAAGTTCAGAGGAGAGTTGAGTCTGGAGCAGGAGCAGAGCCAAGTGTCAGTGGAGGTCCTGAGAGGTCTGAGGAAAGGAGACAGAGTAACAGAGGAACATACCCGGGATAAAGAGTTACCCCAAAAGCTTGATCCTGGGGAGGCGCTCAAGACGGATACCGGATCCGAGGCTGTGCCTGAGACAGACAGGACAGTAAACACCGGCATAGTGAAGATCCACCATCTTCACCACACCATAGCAAAGCAACACGGAGGGGTCAGTGACACAGTGGACTCAAGTTGCCCAGCATATTGGTACCCGTGAGCAGAGACAGGGCCAGCAGTATAGCTACAAGCAGCAGCAGGGCCACACACAGTGTTTAAGTAGGAAGCCAAGGACCCGGTCAGGGTCAGAGCAACCTGGTACAGACTCCGTGGACAATACTGTGTAATACCATCTGCCAGTAAAGACTTGAAGAACAACAGAAACCGTGAGTGTGTGTGTCATCTTTATGCTGAAGCCCCACTTGCCCTCATAGACTGCCATTGCCTCAACTCTTATCATCTCTACTGCTACCCCTACTCTCCTGCAGCATCAATAACATCCTCACAGACTTTAACTACCTCTACCACTGCCCCGGGGAACCCAGTTCTGCCCACAGGAACTATTCCATCCAAGCTGCTAACCTATCATCCCCGGAGGTTCTGCAGCAGCGGCGGCCCCATTACTGGCCGCATATAGTGGGTGGCGTCACGAGTGACAAATCCCCTGTAAATAACCCCCCATTTTATTGTGCGGGCCCGGGACACGGTTCGGACCAGGACCGCCGTGACATCCCCCAGCAGCACCCCGGTCCGGCACCGAGTGCCCCGTCCCAGCGGGCTCCACACTTGCATACATTTTTAAGTCAACGTTCAGCAAGGAGATGTGCCTGTAGCTTCCACAAAGTGTTGGGTCCTTGCCTTCCTTATGAATAAGTGAGATGTGTGCCTCTAGAGACTGAGGGGGGAGGGAACTGCCAGAGAGCACCGCATTGCACACGTTAAGTAGATGTGGACCCAGGCTTTGCATGAAAGTTTTGTAGACTTCAGTCAAATCGAATGGCTTAGTTAGTTGGGTTCAATGGGGTTCGTCTAGTTGTGGAAGGGACAAGGAGGCAAGGTAAGAGTCAATATCTGCTGATCTCTGAATTTTTATCGCTTCCGGTTCATGTAGATTCAATTGATATAATTCCTTGTAAAATGATAGTAAGGTTGTGGTTATCAGATCAAAGTTTTGTGTTGACTGACCGTCTTTTGTCTTAATTTTATGGATGAATGTAAGTGACTGGCGTTTTTTGATCAGCGACATCATCAATTTAGAGGCTTTATCCCCATAAACCATCAAGCAATTTTTCCAGTTAGAGTAATATTTGGCGGCTTGTTTATTTAATATATCTTTAAGCTGTTGTCTAAGGTTGGTCAGCTGAACGAGTTTGTCGGGTAGATGTGTCTGCTGGTGGTCAAGTTCCAATTTAGCGATATCTCTGTAAAATGTCTCCAGTTCACTTCGTCTCTTTTTGTTGAGATGAGTTGCAATTGAGATTATTTGGCCTCATATCATAGCCTTATGTGCCTCCCAGATCGTTGTCGGGTCTGTTTCAGATGTAGTATTGAAAGAGAAGTAGTCCGATATGGCTGTCTGAATTTCAGTTCTAATTTCAGTTGAGTATAACAAAGTCTCATTTAATCTCCAGGTTCTGAAGTTGGGGAATGGTTTCTGCAGTTCAAGGGTTAGAGTTACCATAGCATGATCTGAGTAAATTGCTGGGAGAATGTCTACATTTGATGTCTTTGGGAGTATGTGTCGTGAGTAGTGATGAGTGAGTACCAAAATGCTCGTGTGCTCGATGCTCTGGCCGAGCATCCCAAGATACTCGTGTACTCGGCCTGAGCACCGAGCCCAACGTTATCCTTTGGGAGACCCGAATATTTTTATGAAATGACCCCCAGTAGCATGTAGAAACCCTAAAAATGTCACAAAAGTCTCAGAAGAGTGATCAAATGACATGGCAACAGCATGGGGAAGACCCCTGTAAGCATTTCTCACTCAAAAGTCACAGCTGTGAACAATGTTGTTCGAGTTTATGCCATTTTTACAGACTCATCAGAAAACCTTCCAAAATGACACAAAAAAGAATTTTCATGGCGGAAATGTTAAGGGCACATACCCAATAGTGAGATAGAGCTGGTGTATGTTACTTTTTGTGATTAGATGAAAGATTTCACGTTAAAATATTGTGTGGCACTCCGATGTCCCTGAGAAGAGACGTACATGAAGGCCTCTTGACATAATGTGCCCATTGTAAGGAAGTGGGTTTATTGTAGTATAGCCCTTTGCCAGGGCAGCCAAAAATTGGGAGGCTCCACATTGTCCCTGGATAGAGACGTGCATGAGGGCCTCAAGACATTGTTCCCATTGCAAAGGAGCGGGTCTCCTGTCGTTGTAATGCCCATTCTGAAAGAATGGGCGAAAAAATTTACCACTGGGGCTATACATGAAACAACAGCCTAACTTTTGTAATGGTCATCATGGTGGCGCATGAGGAGAAGGAGGAGCAGTCCAGCGATTAGCCAAAGTCCAGAAGTGTGTACCCATGGGTAAGTGGAGGTACATGGCAAATTTCCGTTACAAAATTTAAATTCCGCTCTCATTTGTTGGTGGTGTGGTGAAGTCTGGCCCAATCCATCCCTTGTTCATCTTGATCAGTCAGCCTGTCAGCATTTTCAGTTGACAGGCGGGTGCGTTTATCAGTAATGATTCCACCTGCTACACTAAAAACATGCTCTGACAAAATGCTAGCGGCAGGGCAGGCCAGGACTTCCAAAGCGTAGAGAGCAAATTCATGCCACGTGTCCAGCTTGGTTACCCAATAATTGTAAGGCACAGAGGAATGTCGGAGTACAGTTGTTCGATCTGCAAGGTACTCCTTCAGCATCTGGGCAAACTTACCATTTCTTGTGGCACTACCGCGCACCTCAGCGGCTGTGGTACGTGAGGGGCTGAGAAAACTGTCCCACATCCTAAAGACTGTTCCCCTACCTCTGGCTGATTGGACTTTTGCCCCTCTCGGCCGTACGCCTTGGTTGTCCACCGATTCCTGACCTATGCTGCTAGCGTTTTGTGAGGGGAATGCTTTGCCTACTTCTGTGACTATGGCTTTCTGGAACTGCTGCATTTTGGCTGACCTCTCCGCCTCAGGAATAAGAGACATAAAGTTCTCCTTGTACCGTGGATCTAACAGTGTTACCAACCAGTAATGATTGTCGTCCAAGATGTTCTTAACGCGAGGGTCACGAGCCAGGCAGCTTACCATAAAGTCAGCCATGTGCGCCAGACTATTAACAGCCATAACTTCAGTGTCCTGACCAACACAATGACTGAACACGCTGTCCTCCTCCTCCTCATGTCCCCTGTCCTCTGGCCAGCCACGCTGAAGCGAGGGTATGACTGGTGTGCATGTCATATCCTCAATTTGGCTGAAGAGTTGCTCCATGTCTTCATCCTCCTCCTCCTCCTCCTCATCATAGTCCTCCACTGCACGTTGTGATGAGATGAGGCTGGGCTGTGTGTTGTCACCCACACCCACTACTGTTTCGTGCTCCAACTCTTCGCGCTCCGCCTGCAATGCATCATGTTTGTTTTTGAGCAGAGACCGTTTTAGAAGGCAGAGAAGCGGTATGGTGACGCGAATAATGGCGTCATCACCGCTCACCATCTTGGTGGAGTCCTCAAAGTTTTGGAGGACGGTACATAGGTCGGACATCCATCTCCACTCCTCAGGTGTTATGTGTGGAGTTTGACCCATTTCCCGACGGCTTAGGTGATGCAAGTACTCAACAACTGCCCCCTTCTGCTCACAAATCCTGACCAACATGTGCAGAGTTGAATTCCAATGCGTGGGGCCATCACACACCAGTCTGTGAGCCGGAAGCTGCAAACGACGCTGAAAGCCGGCAAGGCCGGCTGAAGCAGTAGATGACTTTCGAAAATGTGCAGACAGGCGGCGAACTTTTACGAGCAGATCAGACAGCTCTGGGTATGATTTTAGAAACCGCTGAACCACCAGGTTGAGCACATGGGCCACGCATGGAACATGTGTCAGCTGGCCTCGCATATAAGCCGCCACCAGGTTCCGGCCATTGTCGCACACAACCTTTCCTGGCTTTAGGTTCAGAAATGTGAGCCAGTGATCTGCCTGCTGTTTCAGAGCTGTTCACACCTCTTCTGCATTGTGGGGTTTGTCACCTATGCATATTAGCTTCAGCACAGCCTGTTGCCGCTTCGCCGAGGCAGTGCTGCAGTGCTTCCAGCTTGGGACTGGTGTGGAGGGTAAAGTGGATGAGGATGCACAGGAGGAGGAGGCTGAGGAGCATGACATTCCAGAGCTGTAGAGTGTGGGTGAAACCCGGACTGAGGTAGGGCCTGCAATCCTTGGTGTGGGAAGGACGTGTTCTGTCCCTCGCTGAGACTGGGTCCCAGCTTCCACAATATTAACCCAGTGTGCCGTCACCGAGATGTACCAGCCTTGCCCACAAGCACTTGTCCATGTGTCTGTGGTTAGGTGGACTTAGGCTGAAACAGCGTTGTTCAGGGCACGCGTGATGTTTTGTGACACGTGGTTAGTGGTTATGTAATGCGGGGACGGCACACCGGGAGAAATAGTGGCGGCTGGGGACCGAATAACGTGGGACAGCTGCCGCCATCAGGTCGTGGAATGCTTCCGTCTCCACCAGCCTAAAAGGTAGCATTTCCAGCGCAAGCAGTCGCGAAATGTTAGCATTTAGAATTGTGGCATGTGGGGTGTTGGCAGCGTATTTGCGCCTGCGTTCAAAGTTTCGTGCATGAATAACTGAACGCTGCGCTGGGACAAGGATGTGCTTGATGATGGTGTTATTTGTACGTGTGCAACTACAGGTGCAGGGCAGGATTGTTCGCATGCATCGACAGGGGATTGGCTCGCACGCCCACCACCTGAAGACGTAGCAGTTACATCAGCAAGCACTGCTCCTCGACTCTGTTGTACATCCCACAAAGTCGGGTGCTTGGCTGACATGTGCCTGATCATGCTGGTGGTGGTCAGGCTGCTAGTTTGGCACCCCTGCTGATGCTGGCATGGCAGGTGTTGCAAATCGCCTTTTTAGAATTATCTGGAGCCAACTTAAAAAACTGCCAGACTCGGGAAGACCTAACATTTGTATAGGCAACTTGTGTCGTGTTGTTGTTCCGGGGAACGGTTGCCTGACTTCTGCCTGGTGCCACCACCCTGCTTCTTACTGCCTGTTGTGATGCTAAGCCTCCCTCCCCCTGTGCACTGCTGTCCTCGCTCTGCATCTCCTCCTGCCAGGTTGGGTCAGTTACTGGATCATCCACCACGTCGTCTTCCTCTTCCGCACCCTGCTCCTCCTCCTGACTTCCTGGCAATTGTGTCTCATCATCGTCCACCCCTTGTTGAGACACGTTCCCACCGTTGCCTTCGTGAGACCGTGGCTGCTCAAATATTTGGGCATCGGTACATACGCTATCCTCATGACCCACTTCAACTGGGATCAGTAATGTCCGTGGGCGTGTACTCGGCCTGGTGGTAGGAAGGAGGATCAGTTGTGGAATGTGTGGTGCAGTATCACGGATACTGACACTTGACCGTGTGGAAGACAGGGTGTTTGTGGTGGTGCCAATCTGACTGGAAGCATTATCCGCTATCCAACTAACAACCTGTTGACACTGGTCTGGGTTGAAGAGCGGTGTACTGCTGCGGTCCCCAAGAATTTGGGACAGGACGTGTGAGCGAGTAGATGTGGCCCTTTGTTGTGGCGAAATTAGAGCTTGCACACGACTTCGGCCTCTGCCTGCACCACCATCACATCCACTTCCTTGTCCCTTGCCAACGCCCTTGCGCATTTTCAATGCTGTGCTGACGGTACACAGCTAAATGAAGGCGTCCCAACACACGGGTTTTACCTGGACAATCAAATTATAGCTATTGCTACCAGCTTTTTAAGAGCGACAATTAGAGATTAAGTCAGACACAGACAGAGACATGTATTGACTCTACTTGTGCGTTATATCCTAGTTTGTGCTAAACGCACAAAAGTGCACCCATACGCTGCCACCGACGGGCACGCACTTGCGGTTTGAAAATGCACGCACTAAGAAGCAAACAGATTTTTAGGAGCGTGAATTTAGTGAGAAGTCTGACACTATCACGTGCTGCTGACGTGTATTATTCACTGTACTCGTGCGTTATATCCTAGTATGTGCAAACACACACAAAGTGCACCCGTACGCTGCCACCGACAGGCTCACACTTGCAGTTTTTAAATGCACGCACTAAGAACCTAACAGCTTTTTAGGAGCGAGAATTAGTGAGAAGTCTGACACTATCAGGACTGTTTTAGACTGTGTACACCAACCCCAGATATGATGAAGGCTGGTATACTGTCACTAGGAATTGCTATATATCCTGCCTGCCTGCCTACAGCTACAATAGTCCTGAGAAGGACTGTTGTTGTCACTAGAAAGCCGGTACTCCGACCTGGCTACCCTGCCTGCCTGCCTATATTCACCTAGATTAGTCCTGAGAAGGACTGTTGTGTTCACTAGTTTGCAGCCCTGCAAAACTCTCCCTGATTCAGCAGACACTCTTCCTGCACTGACTGTCTGTGCGGCCGGCCAATCACTGCAATTCCACAACTAACAGGGCTGTGGCATTGCAGTGGTCTGCCAGCCAATCCCTGCATGTGGGCTGGCTCTCTAAAGAGCGCC
Organism: Allobates femoralis; assembly: GCA_033576535.1. Classification (NCBI taxonomy): domain Eukaryota; kingdom Metazoa; phylum Chordata; class Amphibia; order Anura; family Aromobatidae; genus Allobates; species Allobates femoralis. The sequence continues at coordinate 348,139,316 of JARQOC010000002.1, forward strand.
AACATGCAGGGATGAGGACCACGAGCACAGCACGAGTATTGCGAGATTACTCGGTACTCGCCGAGTAGCCCGAGTACAGTGATACTCGTGCGAGTACCGAGTGGTTACAAGTGTACTCGCTCATCACTAGTCGTGAGATTAAGATATAATCGAGTCTGTGGTAGGTTTTGTGGGGGTGAGAAAAATATGTGTACGTTCTATCTCTCGGGTGTAAATATCTCCATACATCTATTAGTTCCGAGGTCTGTAGTAGAGTTTGTATGTTTACTAAGTCTAGTCTTGGGGTAGAGCTTTTTCCCGATGATGTATCTAAAGCAGGCTCAAGGGTAACATTTAAGTCACCTCCGAGTATCACTGTACCTTCTTTAAATAAGTTTAATTTGTTTATAACTTTCCTAAGCCACTTCAGATGTCGGGTATTGGGCGCGTATAGATTTCAAAGGGTTACCACATTGCCTCCGATTAAGCCCTTAATGAATATATATCTACCCTCCAAGTCAATCAAACTCTCTTGCAACAAGAAGGGAACATCTCTGGCCAAGGCGATTGCCACTCCTCTGGCACCTTTTATGGGGGTATAAGCATGGTACCACTTATCATAGAAGCATTTTTCAAAGGAGGGCGATCTCTACCGTCAAAAATGTGTTTCCTATAAGAATAAGATGTCATATTTGGATCTTTTAAAGTGTTGCAATGTCTGTGAGCGAGGTATGGGTGAATTGAAGCCATGGACATTATTGGAGACAATGTGGAACGACTTACGGTTTGATACTCAGCGAGCACCGAGTAATCTCGTGATACTCGTGCTGTGCTCGTGGTTCTCATCCCTGGATGTTGGCTCTTTAGAGAGCCAGCCCACATGCAGGGATTGGCTGGCAGACCACTGCAATGCCACAGCCCTGTTAGTTGTGGCATTGCAGTGATTGGCTGGCCCGCACAGTGTGACCGAGCCTTTATAAGACCCGGCCATGATGTGCTCTGCACACAGCCATCCAGACAGTGAGTGTAGGGAGAGTGTCTGCTGCTGCTTAGGGACAGATTTGCGGCCATCATAGGTAGATCCGGAGCAGGGCTGCAAACTGCTGCTGACCACAACAGTCCTTCTCAGGACTAATCTAGGAGGATATAGGCAGAGTGATCCAGATCGGAGTCCAAACTTTACAGTGACCAGAACAGTCCTCAGGAGACTGTTGGAGCTGACTAGCTGTATACAGGCAGGGTCTAAACTCCAGCTTTCCTGTGACCAGAACGGTCACCAGACTGTTAAAATTGAGTAGCTGTATACAGGCAGGGTCTAAACTCCAGCTTTCCTGTGACCAGAACAGTCACCAGACTGTTAAAATTGACTAGCTGTATACAGGCAGGGTCTAAAATCCAGCTTTCCTGTGACCAGAACAGTCACCAGACTGTTAAAATTGACTAGCTGTATACAGGCAGGGTCTAAAATCCAGCTTTCCTGTGACCAGAACAGTCACCAGACTGTTAAAATTGACTAGCTGTATACAGGCAGGGTCTAAAATCCAGCTTTCCTGTGACCAGAACAGTCACCAGACTGTTAAAATTGACTAGCTGTATACAGGCAGGGTCTAAACTCCAGCTTTCCTGTAACCAGAACAGTCACCAGACTGTTAAAATTGACTAGCTGTATACAGGCAGGGTCTAAAATCCAGCTTTACTGTGACCAGAACAGTCACCAGACTGTTAAAATTGACTAGCTGTATACAGGCAGGGTCTAAAATCCAGCTTTCCTGTGACCAGAACAGTCACCAGACTGTTAAAATTGACTAGCTGTAAACAGGCAGGGTCTAAACTCCAGCTTTCCTGTGACCAGAACAGTCACCAGACTGTTAAAATTGACTAGCTGTATACAGGCAGGGTCTAAAATCCAGCTTTCCTGTGACCAGAACAGTCACCAGACTGTTAAAATTGACTAGCTGTATACAGGCAGGGTCTAAAATCCAGCTTTCCTGTGACCAGAACAGTCACCAGACTGTTAAAATTGACTAGCTGTATACAGACAGGGTCTAAAATCCAGCTTTCCTGTGACCTGAACAGTCACCAGACTGTTAAAATTGAGTAGCTGTATACAGGCAGGGTCTAAAATCCAGCTTTCCTGTGACCAGAACAGTCACCAGACTGTTAAAATTGACTAGCTGTATACAGGCAGGGTCTAAAATCCAGCTTTCCTGTGACCAGAACAGTCACCAGACTGTTAAAATTGACTAGCTGTATACAGGCAGGGTCTAAAATCCAGCTTTCCAGTGACCAGAACAGTCACCAGACTGTTAAAATTGACTAGCTGTATACAGGCAGGGTCTAAAATCCAGCTTTTCTGTGACCAGAACAGTCACCAGACTGTTGTAGCTGTATACAGGAAAAATACGCAAGGGCGTTGGCAAGGGACAAGGAAGTGGACGTGATGGTGGTGCAGGCAGAGGCCGAAGTCGTGTGCAAGCACTATTTTCGCAACAACAAAGTGGCACATCTACTCGCTTGCCCGTCCTGTCCCAAATTCTTGGGGCCCGTGTTAAAGACGACATTATGGGTACTATGTAGCTCCCGCCATATTGTATCCAAAGAAGCCATATTATTAGTTATCATGTCTATTCTGACTAGAGGCCTGTGCAACAGGTTGTTTAAGAGAAGTCATCATAACTCAGCACATTCTTGTATTTGTCCTTGTTGTTTTATAGATAAGACCATCAAGCCATATGTAAGCCCAGTGTACAAGTTCTTATCGTCTGTAACTCTCTTAAAGGTCACTAATTAATCATCTCAAAACTGTCTATACTGCATATTCATCATATTTGTCATCATATGATGTAACCTATTTTTTTCTTCTGTAAACGTATATAAGCTGATACAACAATAAAGCTATTCATTTGAAGACCGAGTCTGTGTCATCAATTGAGTTATAGCCATTACCAGGTATACCTGTGTAGAGCTCTTTATATCAAATCAGTCTACTCTGGTTAGATGTTTTTTAATACATCTTTAACAAATGGAGGCCCCAGCGAGATGTTTATCTATTATGTATATTTTTCCCCTTTTTATATTCACCTTGGATTGAACACAAAGGTTACCCGTCTCCTGCTGAACATCATACAGAACCGTGGTAAGTTTGAGCCATTGTCTCAAGGTATTGTCTTCAGAGGAGGGGGTAACAAGAGTCAATCTTTGGGGAATTGGAAATGGGAAACTCAGATAGACTGATTTGATTATTTGTTATTTGTTGTCTTGTCTTGTCTTGTCATACTTCATAGTATTGTTGTATTTGTCTGTATATGTTAATTGTTAATTGTACAAAATTACTCTCTTCTAAACTGCTTATATAATCTTTGCCGTGCTTTCATACAACTTTATGAACTTTCTAACACTCTATTTACGGTACTTTGTGTTTAAGTGTTGTTTACTAAAAAAACTAAAAGAGACCCCAATCCACATTGCAGACTGAACTAAAGGCTCTGACAGAGGCTTGTATTATGGTGGAGGGACTTGGGGTGCATATTTTTGTTGATAACCGTTACGCTTTTGGTATCTGCCATGATTACGGCCCTGTATAGAGAAGCAGTTAGTTTGTGGAATCTCCAGGGAAACCCATTAAGCTATGGTTAATGTGCAACCTCACTTAAAGGAGCGCACCAAGGAGGCCGAAGGAAATGACCATGCTGACAGGGCAGCTAAAGCTGCAGCCCTGCTCCCTCTCCCGATAGGGATGTACACTATGTGTGTCTCTGGGAGGGCGGACGCTGAACTCCTAGGGTGCCTGCAAGCACAGGCCTCTAAACGGAAGAAAGAAGAATGGAAACATGAAGATGCCCGAGAAGAGGATCCAGTAGAAACATAACTGGGTAGCATCTGGGTTCCACTATGCTACTGCTAAGTATATACACGGTTGTGTGATCTGTGCATGCCATAAGGTGGGAATAGCGGTTGAGACAGAGATGTGCGCTAAGGCTACTCTACCCATTTCAGCCACTGCAGTTTGACTTTGTTCAGCTTCCAAAGGTAGGCGCATATGAGTATGTGTTGATCTGCACAGACCTATTCTCTGGATAGCCAAAAGCATGGCTTACTGCTAAGGCCACTGCCCAAACTGTTGAAAGAAATTAGTACACATTGTATTCTGTAAGGGTAACGCCAAACAAAATACTGGGTTATGTCCATATGAGATACTATTTGGGGAACCATCAAAGACAGGATTGTATTTTCCTTAGCCGTTACAGACATTACACTCTGATATGACAGCATATGTAGGAGCTTTAATTATTATGGTGATAATTTTAATTATAATAATTTTATTCATTTGTATGGCGCTATTACATACATATATCGGTACCAACAGCTTTAGAAAATGTATTGCACCAAACTCACAAATGTGTTTTCAGCTCCAATCTAGATCCCTCCTCCTTGGAAGGTACACACTCCCTAAAACCTGGTCACAGTCCGTGAGGAAAGCTTGCAACCCAGTTTTGAAGGTCCATAACTATCTGGATCCATGCATCCCGCTGCAAGAAGGTTCACAGAGACTAAAGAGATAACCTTAGGGGAGTATTGTTCATTACTCTTGTTTTTCTTCAATACTTTCCTTTCCAGAACAGCAGAAGGTGAACTTAAGCAATGGGAAAGAGGAGGTTTGCAGCAGAAAAAGGTAGCCAAACAGGGAAACTCACAATGGGACGAGGATCCACCACAACAATAGGCGGGAAGCAAATGAAGGTTGATTTAGGAAAGTCGATAGAAAGTTCGAGTTGGGTTTTGAAAAATAATGAGAACTGATTACGAGCTGATCAGTTCACTTGGCAGGTGATGATAGAGGAGTGGGGAAGGATAACAAAGTATGTGAGAAGGTGTGAAGGTAACATATGAAAGAGACAGGTAAGTGTTGTTGGATCTTACAAGTTTGTTATTCTCCAGGTTGAATAATCTCTTTAAGGTTGTAGGTGGATGGATATCTGGGATAATTCATTTTGTAATCCAGGGAGCATCTATAATACTGGTTATTGCTGTACTGGTAAAGTTATTTGTAATGCTTGTGAAGAAAATTCTAAGAACTAACTGCAAATGTTTTTCAGGTAAATACAAAATGAAAAACTATAAAGATAAAGATACTGAAGCACTGTGTACTCAAGTGCTCCTGACTTATGTTACTAACCCAGGACGCAAGTGTGTGCTGTGCAACAAAAAGACTTTGGTGGAACTTTCCAACTGCACTTATTGTGGAAATCCTCTGGATTCATCTCCACCACCAAAGATACAAGAAAATGAGAACTACAACATTGTGTGAAACATTCAATAATGGACTTATGATATCCCACAGTCTAAAATATATCATATGTTTTTTTCCACTGTTTTTTTTACATTAATTACGCTGATTACATTAATAACAGTAAACCGTACTGCCATCTTTATTAGATCCTCTAGGATGGGATGCGGGGTACACCCGAGTAGCAGGTACAAGGTACGCATGTGATAAAAGTGTGTGTGAACTGGAACCAGGTGTTCTGTTAAAATTGTGAAACTATGCAGAAAGATCAGAAAGCTTGAAGACGGGCTTGTCCTGTCCTAGTTGGTAGCCTATGGTGTTGTGATAAACTGTAAATTTTGGTGAAAGCTATATGCGGAGCTATTGTGTTGAATGATCTGCTGAAAGACAGACGTGTGTTTTCACAAAGATTAGATGAGAATTGTGCCTTCTATGACAGCAGAAGGAAAATTTATCAAATTACATTATTTCCAAAAAAGTATTAAAATATATCCTGTATTACTTACTGTATTTAATTCAAAGTCCAGATCCACAGGTTTACAAACTGAACTCCTAATTAAAATATATGTGAGTATATAGAAACAGACAAAATATATTAATTTACATTGTACTAGAATCACTGCTTTTGTTTTTCCTTTGAAAAGATTGTTTATAATGGAGCGGAGGGAGTGGAATTTCAGGAATGTTTGTGTGAGGTGGCAGAAAGGGGGGGGTGAGCAGACAGCGAGAGGGGAATTGGCACTGGCAGCTGCTGATTATTATAGTTAAACTCCATCCAATTTCAGGAGTTGCACTTTAAGAATATAATGTTAATCGTAATGTTTTGTGATTAGGTGACCATTGGCAAACTGTCTAATAATATCATGCCCTCATGTCTTTGTTTATGTGAATTGTTTGATGTGCCACAGTGATGTGTCCTTGTATAAGGTTGATTCAGAAAAGTGTAAAGTATAGGTGCAAAAAGGTAATACATAATTACAGATACGCAGAGGAAGGGGTGGATTCAGGAATAGAGGTGTCTGCTACAGATAATTCTGATATACATGACAATTGTTTTTTTTTGGGATTGCATTGTATGTTTTTCCCGTAGAAAATTATTATTATATAATTATTCATCATTGTATGTTTTATTTCTTTCTACTTGCTTAGTCAAGCGTTCCCTACACATAGAATAATCAGGAAATTGAGTTTGCATTGACTGCCAAGGAGGTCCAGCTTGGGGAAACCAGGTTGATGTTTTTTTTGTTTTTGTTGTTTGCTTTTTTTGTTGTTTGAGGCAGGGAAAAGAAGTACAGCTTGGGAAACCAGGTTGATGGTTTGTTTATTTTGGGTTTCTTTGTAGACAGGCTGGGAGGGTGAATTGATGATGAGATGGTCTAGCTTGGGGTGCCAGGATACTGAAGACAGGGTTAGCGACCTTTGACAGTTACTGGGGAACCAGTGGTGGCTGCTGGTTTGGATGACAAGCTAGATGAACTAGCAGATGGTTGCTAGTTCGGAGAGAGGTAGCGGGATGCTGAAGATGGGGTTAGCGACTCATGACAGCCCAGCCGCTATAGGAATTCAACAAGGCTCTTACTGGATCAAGATGGATCCCAGGATTCAGTGGGAGCAGAGAAGCAAGGCAGTTAATGACGCAGCAAAAATGTTAGGAAAAAAAAAAAAGAAAGAAGCAGGAAATGCCTAGATGGGTAAATTGGGTTGTTTTGATATGGCCTGTTGAAGGCAATTCATCCGTGTGAATGACCAGTGGATTCAGAGGCATAGATACGGGTACCAGGTAAAGTCCTGGGTCTGGGCTTCTGAACGCCACAATCCCCTTATAGATTATAGATAATGGTAACAATTAATTTGGACATAAAATAGACTAAATAAAGCAGCTCCACTATTACCTGTACCTACATTCTTCTTTCCTTGCACCCAGAAAATGAACAAGTACAATTGATTATGCACACCAGACGGACCAGCTTGTTTACAGGTAACACTGTCTCTGTTGGGGTTTTTGTTTGATGAAGAGATGCAAAGTGGGGAAGAATAAGTTATAAGTTCATAGTTCATACACTGAAGTCATTTTGACTTGATTACTGCATCTCTACTCTGGTTAGGTGTTTTTACTACATCTTTCACACCCGCAGCAGTACACCACTCTTGAACCAAGACCAGTGTCAACAGGTTGTTACTTGGATAGCGGATAATGCTTCAAGTCATATGGGCACCTCCACAAACACCCTGTCTTCCACACGGTCAAGTGTCAGTAGCCGTGATACTGCACCACACATTTCCCAACCTGATCCTCCTTCCTACCACCAAGCCGAGTACAGGTCCACGGACATTACTGATCCCACACTAGGACACTCGAAAGAGCTGTTCACGTATCCATTCGCAGAATCTGGCCTCTCGCCAGCTCCTGTTGAAGTGGGTGATGAGATGGTATGTACAGATGCCCACATATTTGAGCAGCCACGTTCTCACGAAGGGAGCCTTGGCAACGTGTCTCAACAAGGGGTGGACGATGATGAGACACAATTGCCAGGAAGTCAGGAGGAGGATCAGGGTGTGGAACAGGAAGACGACGTGGAGGATGATCCAGTAGTTGACCCAACCTGACAGGAGGATATGCAGAGCGAGGACAGCAGTGCACAGGAGGAGGGAGGCATAGCATCCCAACAGGCAGTAAGAAGCAGGGTCGTGTCTGCAGGCAGAATGCAGGCAACCGTTCCCCAGAACAACAACACGACACAAGGTGCCTGTGCAAATGTTAGGTCTTCCCGAGTCTGGCAGTTTTTTAAGTTGGCTCCAGATGACTCTAAAAAGGCCATTTGCAACACCTGCCATGCCAGCATCAGCAGGGGTACGAAAACTAGCAGCCTGACCACCACCAGCATGATCAGGCAAATGTCAGCAAAGCACCCGACTTTGTGGGAAGTACAACCGAGTCGAGGAGGGGTGCTTGCTGATATCACTGCTACGTCTTCGGGTGGTGTGCGTGCGAGCCAATCCCCTGTCCATGCTGGCAGCAAACAAGCCTCCGGCCCTGCACCTGACGTTGTCCACGCACAAATAACACCACCATCAAGCACGTCCTTGACCCAGCGCGGCATTCAATTATCCATTCAGTAAACCTTTGAACGCAGGCGCAAATACGCTACCAACGCCCCACATGCCACAGTCCTAAATTATCACATTCCCCGACTGCTTGCGCTAGAAATGTTACCTTTCCGGCTTGTGGAGACGGAAGCATTCTGCGACCTGATGGTGGCTGCTGTCCCACGTTACTCGGTCCCCAGCCGCCACTATTTCTCCAGATCTGCCGTCCCCGCATTGCATAACCACGTGTCACAAAGCATCACACGTGCCCTGAACAACGCTGTTTCAGCCAAAGTCCACCTAACCACAGACACGTGGACAAGTGCTTGTGGGCAAGGCCACTACATCTCCTTGACGGCACACTGGGTTAATATTGTGGAAGCTGGGACCCAGTCTCAGCGACTGACGGAACACGTCCTTCCCACACCAAGGATTGCAGGCCCTACCTCAGTCATGGTTTCCCCCAGACTCTACAGCTCCGGAATGTCATGCTCCTCAGCCTCCTCCTCCTCCTCCTGCGCATCCTCATCCACTTTACCCTCCATACCAGTCCCAATCTGGAAGCACTGTAGCACTGCCTCTGCGAAGCGGCAACAGGCTGTGCTGAAGCTAATATGCATAGGTGACAAACCCCACAATGCAGAAGAGGTGTGGACAGCTCTGAAAGAGCAGGCAGATCACTAGCTCACACCTCTGAACCTAAAGCCAGGAAAGGTCGTGTGTGACAATGGCCGGAACCTGGTGGCAGCTTTGAGGCGAGGCCAGCTGACGCATGTTCCCTGCGCGGCCCATGTGCTCAACCTGGTGTTTCAGCGGTTTATAAAGTCATACCCAGAGCTGTCTGATCTGCTGGTAAAAGTTCGCCGCCTGTCTGCACATTTTCACAAGTCACCTACTGCTTCAGCCAGCCTTGCTGGCTTTCAGCGCCGTTTGCGTCTTCCGGCCCACAGACTGGTGTGTGATGTCCCCACGTGTTGGAATTCAACTCTGCACATGTTGGTCAGGATATGTGAGCAGAAGAGGGCAGTTGTTGATTACCTGCATCACCTTAGCCGTCGGGAAATGGGTCAAACTCCACACATAACACCTGAGGAGTGGAGATGGATGTCGGACCTATGTACCGTCCTCCAAAACTTTGAGGACTCCACCAAGATGGTGAGCGGCGATTACGCCATTAATAGCGTCACCATACCGCTACTCTGCCTTCTAAAACGGTCTCTGCTGAAAAACAAAGAGGATGCGTTGCAGGCAGAGCGCGATGAGTTTGAGCAAGAAACAGTAGTGGGTGTGGGTGATAACACAAAGCCCTGCCTCATCTCATCACAACGTGCAGTGGAGGACTATGACGAGGAGGAGGATGAAGACATGGAGCAACTCTCTGGCCAAATTGAGGATATGACATGCACACCAGTCATACCCTCGCTTCAGCGTGGCTGGCCAGAGGACAGGGGAGATGAGGAGGAGGAGGACAGCATGTTCAGTCATCATGTTGGTCTGGATACTGAAGTGATGGCTGTTAAGAGTCTGGTGCACATGGCTGACTTCATGGTAAGCTGCCTGGCTCGTGACCCTCGCGTTCAGAACATCTTGGCCGACAATCAGTACTGGTTGGCAACACTCTTAGACCCACGCTACAAGGAGAACTTTATGTCTCTCATTCCTGAGGCGGAGAGGTCAGCCAAAATGCAGCAGTTCCAGAAGGCCATAGTCACGGAAGTAGGCAAAGCATTCCCCTCACTAAACGCAAGCGGCATAGGTCAGGAATCGGTGGACAACCAAGGCGTACGGCCAAGAGGGGCACAAGTCCAATCCGCCAGAGGTAGGGGAACAGTCTTTACGATGTGGGACAGTTTTCTCAGCCCCTCACGTACCACAGCCCCTGAGGTGCGGAGTAGTGCCACAAGAAATGCTAAGTTTGGCCAGATGCTGAAGGAGTACCTTGCAGATTGAAAACAGTACTGCGACATTCCTCTGTGCCTTACAATTATTGGGTCTCCAAGCTGGACACGTGGCATGAATTGGCTCTCTACGCCTTGGAAGTCCTGGCCTGCCCTGCCGCTAGCGTTTTGTCAGAGCGTGTTTTCAGTGCCGCAGGTGGAATATTTACCGATAAACGCACCCGCCTGTCAACTGAAAATGCTGACAGGCTGACTCTGATCAAGATGAACAAGGGTTGGATTGGGCCAGACTTCACCAAACCACCAACAAATGACAGCGGAATTTAAATTTTGTTATGGGAATTTGCCATGTACCTCCACTCACCCATGGGTACACACTTCTGGACTTTGGCTAATCGCTGGAGTGCTCCTCCTTCTCCTCATGTGCCACCATGATGACCGTTACAATAGTTAGGCTGTTGTTTCAGGTATACCCCAGTGGTAAATTTTTTTGCCCATTCTTTTAGAATGGGCATTACGACGACAGAAGACCCGCTCCTTTTCAATGAGAAAAATGTTTTGAGGCCCTCATGCACGTCTCTATCCAGGGACAATGTGGAGCCTCCCAATTTTTGGCTGCCCTGCCAAAGGGCTATACTCCAATAGACCAACTTCAGGTTTACAGGCCCTACTGCACGTCTCTATCCAGGGACAATGTGGAGCCTCCCAATTTTTGGCTGCCCTGCCAAAGGGCTATACTACAATTCACCCACTTCAGGTTTACAGGCCCTACTGCACGTTTCTATCCAGGGAAAATGTGGAGCCTCCCAATTTTTGGCTGCCCTGCCAATGGGCTATACTACAATACACCCACTTCAGGTTTACAGGCCCTCATGCATGTCTCTATCCAGGGACAATGTGGAGCCTCCCAATTTTTGGCTGCCCTGCCAAAGGGCTATACTCCAATACACCCACTTCATGTTTACCGGCCTTCATGTACGTCTCTATCCAGGGGCATTGGTGAACCTCCCAATTTTGGACTGCCCTGGCAAAGGAAAATACTACAATAGACCCACTTCCTCAAAATGGGCACATTATGTCAAGACAGGGCTTCATGTACGTCTCTTCTCAGGGACATTGGAGTGCAGCACAATGTTTTCACGTAAAATCTTTCATGTAATCACAAAAAGTAACATACACCAGCTGTATCTCACTATTGGGTATGTGCTCTTAACATTTCCACCCTGAATATTCATTTTGGTGTCATTTTGGAAGGTTTACTGGTGACTCCGTAAAATTGGCGTGAAACTAGGACAACATTGTTCACAGCTGTGACTTTTGAGTGAGAAATGCTTCCAAGGGTCTTCCCCATAGTGCTGCCATGTCATTTGAGCACTCTTCTGAGACTTTTGTGACATTTTTAGGGTTTCTACATGCTGCCGGCAGTCATTTCATAAAAATAGTCGGGTCTCCCATAGGATAACATTGGGCTCGGTGCTTGGGCCGAGTACACGAGTATCTTGGGATGCTCGGCCCGAGCTTCGAGCACTCGAGCATTTTAGTACTCGCTCATCACTAGTCATAATGTTTAGTGATCGGGTAGTATTTGCGGCTGTAGATTATCCCTGTTTCAGTAGGTTGGAATATAGCTGGAGTCAGGTAGTGGGATTGGTGGGAAAGAAAGATCTGAAAGATGGAGCGGAGAAAGGACATATAGTGGGTAAACATAACATAAACATAAATAGTATTGAACATAGGCAACCTTAATTGCATTATATGTAAGTTCATCGATCCTCGGGTGCACAAAAATCCACCGAGACATCTATGGGGGGGTCAAAAACCCGGGAGATAGTTAACAGTATGATATCTAAATTCCAAAACTTTATATGCAAAACTAGATATAACTTCAAAAGGCATCTGAGGCTACAATTGACTACTTTAGATGATGTGTTTACTAAAGAAGTATACGATTCACTGCATAGCCTATTAGGAACAAACCTAAGACAGTTTATAATCTAAGTGACTAGGCTGGATAAGCCATTTATAACATTGACAATGTCATATTGAACAAAGTTTTTGTTGTTTGACCAAGAGAAAGAAAGAGAGACAGATTAACTTAGATGAGACTCTCTTCTCCGTCACAGATAGTCGAGAGTAGGTTGTATGCAACTGGGTAGACCTCTTCGCCCGATCATCCGGTCAGGGTGTCGTCATCTGGGGGTATAACTTGTTTGTCTGTCTTCCTCTTGTTCCATTGTGATCTGGGTGTCAGGACTGATTACCATTGAGGGGGATGAGGAGCAGGCGTCAATAGACTTGCTGAAGTGACCGCTTCTAGGTCAGGGTATTGGTCAAGAACTATGTCGAGGTCAGAGCAAACCTTTTTTATGTCAGCCGACGTTCTTGCTTGGAAGTTTTTGTCCTTGGCAGAGATGAAAATTCCGAAAGGGAATAGCCAACGGTAGTGGAAGTGTCTCTGGTGTAGGATCGTGGTGAAAGGTTTCAGGAGCCTTCTTTTCCTTAATGTGATCGCCGATAGGTCTTGGTAAATCTGTACTGCTGAGCCATTACAAGATATGTCAAGCGTTTCTCTGGCCCTGCGAAGCATGAGATCCTTGGTTCTAAAGTCCAAAAATCTGCAAATCACATCTCTAGGCGGTTCTGACATTGGGGGTTTTGGTCGCAGGGCTCTGTGAACTCTCACTAGTTCCATATCTGTTGGGTCTTCCGGGGTTAAAATAGACCTAAATAGATCTGTGACAGTGGGAACAAGGGCATCCTGTCCAACCGTCTCTGGTATCCCCTTCAGCAGTAAATTATTTCTCCTTTCCCTGTTTTCGTGGTCCTCCAGTGTCACAAAGATATGATCAAGATGTTCTTCATGTTGTTGGAGACTATGCAATACGGTGTTAGATTGTTGGACCAAATGCGTGTGGGATGTCTGCAATGTTTCAACTCTATGGCTCATCTGTGAGAGTTCTTGCTTGATTTCTGCAATGTCTCTGCTGATAGGTTCTAGTGCTTCATTTATTGCTTCATCCGTTTAAGGAAAGATCTAGTAATGTGCGTGGATCCGGGAGACTCTTCATCACTTTCCACACTTTCTGGTTCTGAGTCGGACTGGTCGTTATTGAGTTTGTGACGTGCGGACTTGGATGGTGCCGTCATGGTTGATTGTTTATGGATATATTTATCCAGGTCTGCTTGGGTAGTACGACCTCCTGACTTTACTGGTGTCTTAGTCGCTTTATTACAAGGCTTGACCATTTTGTCTAAGGTTGGAGTATGATTTCTTTTATCCCGGGCCTCTCCAACCACCCCCTCGCTGTTGAGTTATTCACATATCAAGAGGGGTTACAGGAGGCTAATAAGAATATGTCTATAGGAGAGCGCAGTGATATTAGAGAGGTCCGGTAGTTTACTCTTTATGGGATAGAGAGGATACCTTGGGATCCAAAGGAGGCATTGGTTTCAGCCATGCTAGGGATGTGCTCCGCAGTTCCGTCCTGGTGCAGAAGGTGGTGCTGTTGCCCCAAGGTGGTGGAGCATGGGGATGTGAAAAGTTCTGTGCACCGCCGCTATGTTACTTGAGAATATCAGTGTGCTGCAGTTGTATAGGGACACTCACAGTATAAATCATATATGTCTTTAGCTCCTCAGGGTGTTTAGACTTTGTGAGTGGCTGTCCGTACAAGATCCCACTTTAGGCACTACAGCTAGGTGCCTGCACAGGACAACGCCACCTATCTACTAGCAGTTTATAGCGTTTTAGGGCTTTGTCAGCACTCTTATTCACATATGTGCCCAGCTCTGCTGCCTATCCACTGTGGCTCAGCAGGTAGGAACTGCTTCAATGGCGTCGCTGCCTGGGGTGCACGCTCCCCCTCACTCCCCCTCCGCTGATCTCCGGTCTGCTTCCCGACTCTTCCCACAATCGCAGGACCTTTGTAAGCCTCAGGTGCTCAGATGATCACCTACCTCTGAGCCTCCTCTCTGAGCTCCCCTTCGGATTAAAATTCAAATCAGACTGAATGAAGCCCACTGCCACATCAAAGCAAACCTCTTAGTGGGCCCCTAACTATAAATTACCATAAAGGAGTGGCTTCATGGGCCAATCATTGTTGAAGTGGCAATGAACCAGCAAAGTGGGTAACCTGGTGCCCCACAGCACCCATGCTGTGAGGCAGAGTCCCCATGACTCCAGGCCACACTTTCACAAAGGAATAAAACCACAGCAGTAATAGCCAACACACAGCACCAACACCCAGTGACAGAAGACAGAAAAACTCATCTACTTGGTCTCAAAAGAGCTTACATAAGTGGTACCTGTCCTGTAGTCTCCTGCTATTTAAAAATGCCTGTGCCAAAGGGGAGTGGTGGTCCAAGCAAAAACACAAACAGCGGGGACATACCATGTGAAATGCCATAGCTGTAGAATAAAGACAGGCCGCACATCCAAAACCATAATTTGGAATTAATGCCGCTAATATTTATATTTAAACTGAATATCATGTTTGTAGTTTAATATCCTCACCACACTGTATATGCAGTGGTCTCAGGGTAGTCTATGTGATGTATATACGCCAGTCCAAGTGTATCCTTTGAATATATATATATATATACTGTATACATATATATATATATATATATATATATATATATATATATATACACACAAGTCCCAGTGTCTCTTATTTAAAGTTCATACCCAAGTCTCAGTCTCAGTGTCTCTTATGTGATGTATATAGAATTAGTTCTATTTACTCCCTTGTGCTCCATATACTCCAGTCTTACTCGATCCTATGAAATGTACGTACAGCGATCTCAGTATATTTTTTGTGCTATTTATACACCAGTCCAATATCTCCTATATTATGTATATACATCAGTGCTCAAAAGTTTACATACCCTGGCAGATTTTTTGCTTTCTTTGTCTTTTTTTCAGAGAAAATGAATAACACAAAAACCTTTTTTTTTACTTAAAGTTTGTGGTTGGGTGAAACCATTTATTGTCAAACTACTGTGTTTTCTCTTTTTAAATCATAATGACAACCTAAAATATTCAAATGACCCGGATCAAAAGTTCACTTACCCCAATGCTTAATACCATGTATTGCCCCCTCTAACATCAATGACCGCTTAAAGTTTTTTGTGGTAGTTGTGGATGAGGCTTTTTATTTTCTAAGATGGTAAAGCTGTCCATTCTTCTTGTAAAAAAGCCTCCAGTTCCTGTAAAATCCTGGACTTTTTTGCATAAACTGCGTGCACTTCAGCTCTCCCAAGATGAGCTCAATAATATTGAGGTCAGGAGACTGAGATGGCCACTCCAGAACCTTCAATTTCACCAAAGGGAGTGGTGTCCTATCAGGTCCACGCTGCCGCCAAAAAGAATGAGAAACCTCTGTGCCTTTGTAGCTCACACATCCCCACATCATCAGCAATCCAGCTCTGTGCTTTACATCAGGAATGGTGTTTCTTTCACCACAGGCCTTATTAACACCTCTTCAAATGTAACGTTTGTGGCCAAGAAGTTTGATTTTGGTCTCATCACTCCAAATTATCTTGTTCCAGAAATTTGGAGGCTTGTCTCTGTGCTGTTTGGCATATTGTAGCTGATATACTTTGTGGCATTTGCACAATAATGGTTTTCTTCAGCCAACTCGACCATGCAGCCCATTTTTCTTTAAGTGTCTCCTTATTGTGCATCTTCAAACAGCCACACCACTAATTTTCATTGAGTATTGTATTTCAGCTGATGTTATTTATGGGTTTTTCTTTGCATTACAAACAATTCTCCAGTCATTGCCAAAATTTTTGTTGGTCTACCTCATTGTGGTGGTTTTTAAAAAGACCCTGGTTTTCCATTTGCTAATCACAGATTGAACACTGCTTACTGGCATGATCAATTCCTTGGATATCTTTGTGTATCCCTTTACTGTTTTATACTGTTCAACTAACTTTTCCCCTAGATCCATTGACAAATCTTTTGCTTTTCCCATGACTCACAATCCAGAAATGCCAGTGGTTGGATGAAAGATGCAAGAGTCTGTCTGGATCCCAGAAACTCACTCAGCTGTTATTCACACACAGATTACAAGCAAACAGCTCACAGATGAGGATATAACATTTATTAGCCATTCAAACTCATCTGTGTCAACTTATGTGCATGTTATCATCCCAAAATCACCAGGGTATGTGAACTTTTGGTCAGGGTCATTTGGATGTTTTGGGTTGTCATTAGAATTTAAAAAGAGAAACAAGCAGTGTGACAATATTGTAAATGGCTTCACTCAACCACTAACCATGTGTGGAATTATTTTTTTGTTTTATCATTCATATTCTCTCAAAATGCCAAGAAAGCAAAATATCTGACAGGTTTTGTAAACTTTTGAACACAACTGTATATATAGAGTATTGTCAATGTCTCCTATGTGCTGTATATAAACCAGTCTCAATGTCTCCAATCAGATTTACATACATCAGTTTCAATATTTTTTCTGTTTTAAATGCATCACTCTCAGTGTCTGCTGTGATATAAATACACCAGTTTCAGTGTCTTCTATATGATGTTAATTGAGCAGTCTCAGCGTCTCCTATGTGCTGAATATACACCGGTCCCCGTGTCTTATATATGATGTAAATATACAATCTCAATATTTCCAATGTGATGTACACACAGTAGACTCAATCTCTCCTATTTGATGCTAAGACAGCAGTTTTGGTGTCTCCTATATCATGTTTACAGCAGCTTGGATATTTCCTATGTGATGTGCATACAGCAGTCCTTGTGTTTCCTAATTCATAAGTACAGCAGAGTCTATCCCAATTTATCCTGTGTGATATATAAAGCAGTGTCTCTATGTATCCTATGTTCTGTAAACAGCAGTCTCAGTCCTTACTATGGAATGTATTCTGCAGTCACCTCACTGCTTAAGTCCTAAAAATGTTACATAAACGATGACTTTCCTCACTTAGAAGAGACTTGCAGTTTAATATGAATCTGTGTATAAAACACTGCTGCAAGCAATTTTTTACAAAACGTATCATTACAAAGAATTGACTGCTTTCTAGACCAACCCAAATCTGGAAAATTAATTGTGAGTTGTGATATCATCAATACCATCTAATCTCACACATCTCACTGAAGAGAAGTAGTTGCAGCCATACAGTAAGGGATAAGTTACATCATCACTCCAAGTATATTTTTTTCAGTGGAGGAGTAGTGATTTAAATCTAATTACCACCCATTTTTATATTCACCCTTTAATGACTTCATCTTTTTTTGCGCTGCTCTGGTCCTGCAGCATCATCTTGCACCCGTAATATGTGACTGGAAGTCAGAAGATACAGTTGTGGCCAAAAGGATTGACACCCCTGCAATTCTGTCAGATAATACTCAGTTTCTTCCTGAAAATGACTGCAATCACAAATTCTTTGGTATTATTATATTCATTTAATTTGTCTTCAATGAAAAAACACCTGAGCAATCTCAAGGCTACAAGTCCATCTCCAAAGACCTGAATGTTCCTTTGTCTATCGTTCGCAGTGTCATCAAGAAGTTTAAAGTCCATGGCACTGTGGCTAACCTCCCTAGATGTGGACGGAAAAGAAAAATTGACGAGAGATTTCAACGCAAGATTGTGCGGATGGTGGATAAAGAACCTCAACTGACATCCAAACAAGTTCAATCTGCCCTGCAGTCCGAGTGTACAACAGTGTCAACCCGTACTATCCGTCGGCACCTGAATGAAAAGGGACTGTATGGTAGGAGATCCAGGAAGACCCCACTTCTTACCCCGAGACATTAAAAAGCCAGGTTGGAGTTTGCTTAAACTTACCTGAGAAAGCCTACAACGTTTTGGAAGAATGTTCCCTGGTCAGATGAGACAAAAGTAGAGCTTTTTGGGCAAAGGCATCAACATAGAGTTTACAGGAGAAAAAAAGAGGCATTCAAAGAAAAGAACACAGTCCCTACAGTCAAACATGGCGGAGGTTCCCAGATGTTTTGTGGTTGCTTTGCTGCCTCTGGCACTGGACTGCTTGACCGTGTGCATGGCATTATGAAGTCTGAAGACTACAAACAAATTTTGCAGCATAATGTAGGGACCAATGTGAGAAAGCTGGGTCTCCCTCAGAGGTCATGGGTCTTCCAGCAGGACAATGACCCAAAACACACTTGAAAAAGCACTAGAAAATGGTTTGAGAGAAAGCACTGGAGACTTCTAAGGTGGCCAGCAATGAGTCCAGACCTGAATCCCACAGAACACCTGTGGAGTGATCTAAAAGTGGCAGTTTGGAGAAGTCACCCTTCAAATATCAGGGACCTGGAGCAGTTTGCCAAAGAAGAATGATCTAAAATTCCAGCAAAGCATTGTAAGAAACTCATTGATGGTCATCAGAAGCGGTTGATCGCAGTTATTTTAGCTAAAGGTTGTGCAACCAAGTATTAGGCTGAGGGTGCCAATACTTTTGTCTGGCCCATTTTTGGAGTTTTGTGTGAAATGATCAATGTTTTGCTTTTTGCTTCATTTTCTTTTGTGTTTTTTCATTGAAGACAAATTAAATGAAGATAATAATACCAAAGAATTTGTGATTGCAATCATTTACAGGAAGAAACTGAGTATTATCTGACAGAATTGCAGGGGTGTCAATACTTTTGGCCACAACTGTATATCACAGGCTCTCAGTGCAACTCTATGAGAGCCAGAACTAGTTCCATTGATTTGTGACCTTCTGCACACTCCATAAAACACTACTGCTACTGGCAGGTCACAAATAATAACCAGAGATCAACGCTGGAAACAGATGAAGACAGCAGGTTAGTATGACATGGAGCAGGGGACCTTTATTTAAAGCATCACTCCAGCATTTAGTTTTCATTTCTCTGCTGGGGTAGTGCTTTAAATGTATGTTTGATCAGATATAGCAGAATAAATATTAAATTGGTAATTTTGTGCGGCCCATGAATTAAGATATAAATATCCAAGTAGCAGAAAGAAGGTTCTTCATCCCTGTCCTAAAGGGATAGTTTTCTCCCATCTTGCTGAGAAGCTATTCTCTTCAAAGCAGCAACCCCTACTGCTCCCTTTTAAGTAAATAGATAATTTTTGATCTGCTTCATATACAGTCATTGTTTCTTCATATTGAGTATGGCAAACATGCTTCAGATTCCAAAATGACGAGTATTTTTGAATGGCATTGGAAAAAGCTTTGGCGTAATTTCTCAAACGGCATACATATTAATACCCTGAAAACAAAAAGAATATTTGCACAATTCCTACTGAAAAACCATGAACTCTTTCATTTGCCTGTGTAAGTATCTGCTTTTAAAAAAGTGTAACTTTATGAACAATTTTGCCATTTAAAAAAACCTTAAAAGTCTGTTGCTAAACAGGTTGTTGGTTCCCACTAGATACCATCTGTGAACACACAGCTATGTGTAGGAAATAATTATTTGATCCCTTGCTGATTTTGTAAGTTTGCCCACTGATAAAAACATGAACTGTCTACAATTTTAAGGGTAGGTTAATTTTAACAGTAAGAGGTAGAATATCAAAAATAAATTCCAGAAAATCACATTGTCTAAATTATATAAATGTATTTGCATTCTGAAGAAAGGAAAAAGTATTTTATCCCCTACCAAGCATTAGGAAAAATGGCTCCTACAGACCAATAAGACAACACATAACACAACCATGCTAAATTGAATTTTTTGAAAAATACAAGAGAAGTTTTCACTGATTTTTATGTAATTTGGTGGCTGATTACGAAAATGACCTCCATTTTTTCCATCACGTAAGGATTTTTTGTAAAACCAAGATCGATGTTTTTCCTAAAATCCTGTCGAACAATTGTACATGTAATATCTGGCAACAGTGGTTTTTATCCTTTTAAATTTATGTATAAATATATAGAGGCCCCCCTGCTGGCACACGACCCCCCCCATAGGTACACAGAGGCCCCCTTGCTGGCACACGGCCTCTTCTTCGGTATATAGAGGCCCCCTGCTGGCACATGGCCCCCCCCTTCGGTATACAGAGCCCCCTGCCTCCGCATTGATCTCACCCTCCGATGTCTGCAGGCACCCAGGGTCCTCCATCCACTCTCCTCGCTGTATGCCGAGTTTGCTGAGAGCAGCGCAGCAGGGATGACGTCATCACTGCGCCCGGCGGTCACATGTAGAACCCGCCGGCATACAGCGAGGAGAGTGGACGGAGGACCCCGGGTGCCTGCGGACATCGGAGGGTGAGATCAATGTGGAGGCAGGGGGCCTCTGTATACTGATGGTGGGGGCCGTGTGCCACAGGGGGGGCCTCTGTATATTTATACATAAATTTAAATAGATAAAAACCACTGTTGCCAGATATTACATGTACAATTGTTCGACAGAATTCCTTTTTAAATAGGATTTTAGCAAAAATATCAATCTTGGTTTTACAAAAAATCCTTACGTGATGGAAAAAAATGGAGGTCATTTTCGTAATCAGCCACCAAATTACATAAAAATCTGTGAAACCTTCTCTTGTATTTTCTCTTGTATATTAACTGGCCTGCGATAATCAACTCGTTGAAAACATTTAAACAACTTTCTTAAGTTGTCACCTGTATAAAAGACTCCTGTCCATACACCCAATCAGTCAAACTCTAACCTCTACAACATGAATAAGACCAAAGAGCTTTCTAAGGATGTCAAGGAAAAGATCCTAGATCTGCACAAGGCTGGAATCAACTACAAAACCATTAGTAACATGCTGGGTGAGAAGGAGACAACTGTTGGTGCAATAGTAAGAAAATGAAAGACATACAAAATCTCACCTCATCGGGTGTACAGGATCATGAGGAAGGTGAGAGATCAGCCTAAACTGCATGGGGGGAACTTGTTAATGATCTTAAGGAAGCTGGGACCAATGTCACCAAGAAAACCATTGGTAGCACATTATGCTGTAACAAATTAAAATCCTGCAGTGCCCGCAAAGTCCCACTGCTCTAGAAGGCACATGTGCAGGCTCATATGAAGTTTGCCAATGAACACCATGGTGATTCTGAGAGTGATTGTAAAAAGGTGCTGTGGTCAGATGAGACAAAAATTGAGCTCTTTGGCATTAACTCAACTCGCTGTGTTTGTGGGGATGGTGTTCTTTGGGTCATAGGCAGCATTTCCCTCTTGTCAGTCATGCACTGCAGTGGGAACATTATGTTTTGGGGGTGTTTCTCTGCTAAGGGTACAGAACTACTTTACCACATCAATGAGACAATGTATGGAGCCATGTACCATAAAATCCTTAATGATAAACACCATCCCTCCACCAGGACATTAAAAATTGGTCTTGGCTAGGCCTTCCAGCACAACAATGACCCACAACATGCAGCCAAGGCAACAAAGGAGTGGCTCAAAATGAAGCACATTAAGGTCATGGATTGGCCTAGCGAGTCTCCAGACCTTAATCCCATAGAAAATTTATGAAGGG
Source organism: Allobates femoralis (assembly GCA_033576535.1). Taxonomy (NCBI): domain Eukaryota; kingdom Metazoa; phylum Chordata; class Amphibia; order Anura; family Aromobatidae; genus Allobates; species Allobates femoralis. Next base: position 348,161,014 of record JARQOC010000002.1, read on the forward strand.
TGCTAAAGCTGAATTGCCAAATGACAGCCTCAAAATCTTAATAATGTAGACAATATGATTTTCTGAATTTTATTTTTGACATTCTATCTGTCACACTGTTAAAATTAACATACCCTTAATATTATAGACCTTTCATGTCTTTGTCAGTGGACAAATTTACAAAATGAGGAAGGGATCAAATAATTATTTCTTTCACTGTGTATATCTTGAAGTCACTTTCACATTTTTTAAGTCTGTGATTGCAGTAAAGAGCTAAAAGAAAGGTTCAATTTAAGTCCCAGGAAACCTTTGACTGTTATACATATGTTTTTTTGCGCAGTGAATGAATTTGCAACAAATCAACTTGTTCGTATTGATTTTATCACGTTATCAAATTTGTTTCAAAAGATTTGATCTTCTCTAATTAGATTATTTCTAATTCTCCTAACAAAATAAAGAACATTAAAAGTTTTGCTGAGTGACTTAGACTGCTTTCACATAGCGATTTTCTTCAATCTGTGGCTGTGTGATGTAAAATGGACAGCCACGGATCCGATTTGGCCCCCCTGTTATCCTATGGGGGTCGGATCGGATTTGACCTAATTGCCATCTGATTTTGTGGGATTCAATTTGTGTCCGATTTTTTGCTGTACCTAAAATCGGAGTCTGCTCTGATTTTGGGCACAAAAAAAAAATCGGATCCCACAAAATCAGATGGCAATTAGGCCAAATCCGATCCTCGGGGTTTAACATGGGGGCCTTTGAGGGCGGATCCGAGGAAACAGCTGGTCATTCTTCGGACTCAATGCCAGTGTACTGAGCATGCTCAGTACACTAAAATTGCTCCTAACGTCTAATTTCACTTCTGTAATGTATAATATACATTGCAGAAGTGAAATTAAGTAAAAGAAAGAGTTAAAAATAAAAAATCTGCATGCTCACCTATCTGGGATCCACTGCTGCCTCCCAGCAAGGTTCGGCTGCTTATAGGACCTGCGGTGACGTCACAACCTGATCAGCTGATCGGGTCACATGACTGCAGTTACCGCGGTCATGTGACCCGATGACGCTGCCGGATTGTGACATTACGACAGGTCCTATAAGCAGCCGAACCTTGCTGGGAGGCAGCAGTGGATCCCGGATAGGTGAGCATGCAGATTTTTTATTTTTAACTCTTTCTTTTCACTAAATTTCACTTCCACAATGTATATTATACATTGCGGAAGACAAAGTGCCCCGCTATGTCCGGATCCGTGATAATCACAGACCCGGACACAGAATAGAAACCCCCCTGTGGTGTCCTTTCCTGTCCGAACAAAAAGTAGGATCCCACGGACTGGAAGAAAAATTATATGTGAAAGCAGCCTTAGAGATCATGGTATTGACGTATTGTGACCATACTTCTAACATGTCCGCAGTGACATTAGCCTGATTCAAGATTAATGCTACTAAATCTATCAGTCCCCGAAGTGATGACAATTTGACAATTAAGAACTTAAAAACTTCTAATATTCTCAGCCTTAATCATTTTTCTTTCAGTAAGCATGTCATTGGATGCTTTTTTTTTATTCTGATTATCAAGTTTATACTAACAATTGGCAAAAATTCAACAAATAAACTAAACATAAATTGATTCAGCCATGAGAATAATGGCTTGAGCTATACAACTACTATATTACAACTTTTATCCCACACAATAAATAACAATGAAAAAATGCAAAAATTTTATTTTTTGTGTAATATAGCTCATAAAAAGAACAAGTAATAGCTTTTTTTTTATTTTTACTGTGTCTTTGAGACGAAAGAAAGACAGATTCCTAAGTATACAGTACCATTTTGAGTTTCTATTTCGAGTTTGCTGGACGTATTTCAGGTCAGTGTATAAATTTTTACAATTTTTGTTGCATCAGTTTTTACATGTGAAAAAAATCTTCGCTTTTCTTCCTCATTACTCACATGGATTGCACATGCATAACATTTTACTACTATTGTTTTTTTCACAGGCTCATTGACTTACATTGCCAAGTTTTATTCACAACAAAGGATCATTCCCTGCCTGCACTATCATGTCACATCTGTTTGCTCCCTTTTCCAGTGTCTTATTCCTGAACACCCAGATACACTTGGAAGCGATGTCAAGCACTCCAGAACCTCTGGAACGTCTGGACCTTCAGCAGTAGTGACATCACTTCACTGACTACAGTATCCAATATCATAGAAAATTGGGGACAACAAACATATTTTCAGGCAGATGAACTTTTGTTGAAGAAAAATCTTGTAACAAGTAACAAGAAAACAAAAATCAATCCACTTGTATATGGACTTAATAATGGAGAACTAAGTTAGAGCAAGTTGGAATTTTCATTAGTGATGAGCGAGCATGCTCGCCACTACTCGGTATTCGCACGAGTATCACGGTACTCAGGATGCTCGGCGAGTACCGAGTAATGGTGCGATACTTGTGCTCATGCTCTGGTCCATCTCCCTGCATGTTGGTGCTCTTTACAGAGCCTGCCCACATGCAGGGATTGGCTACCAGATATTGTAATGCCACAGCTATGTTGGTTGTGTCATTACAGTGATTGGGTGGCCGCACAGCATGATCAGGTCAAGACCTGACCGCGCTGTGCCCGTCACTCTGCGCCATAGGCAGTCAGTGTAGGGAGAGGTGCTGCTGATTCAGGGACATATTTCATGCCTTTCAGCTAGTGTAGGTGCAGGGCTGCTAATCTAAGACAAACAACAGTCCTTCTAATGACTAATTTGCTGTATACAAGCAGGCAGAGAGGCAGGGAATATAGGAAAGTTAGCTGTGACAGTATACCAGCCAGCACCCCATCTGTGGGTGGTGTGCTGGCTATAAATCTCCTCTATCCATCTCAAAACAGTACTGTTAAGGATTAATTTAAATCTGTATAGTCAGGAGGTCTAATATAGGCCAATTGTCTATACCTCACAAGACACTGTCTACCTGTAAGCAGCACTTGTAGCAGGTGTGTAGCCTATAATATCTACGTTTTCATCTCTCCATCCCAAAACAGTCCTGTTAAGGATTAATTTAAATCTCTAAAGGCAAGAGGGGTATATAGCTCCATTTTCTAGACCTCATAAGACACTGTTTACCTGTGCGCAGTATTTGTACCAGGTGTATACGCTCTAATATCTGATCTCCAACATCCAACTAAAAACCATTTGTTGTCTGACTTAATTTACATTTCTTTTTACATTCCGATGCCCCTGGGAAGAGATGTGAATGAGGGCCTCTTTATATAATGTGCCCATTATTAGGAAGTGAGTCTTTTCTAGTATTGCCCTAGGCAGGGCTGCCAAACATTGGGAGGCACTCCAATGCCCCGGAGAAGAGCCTCTTTAAATATTGTTTCCATTACAAAGGAGTGGTTCTCTTATACTTGTAATGCTGATGCACTAAGTATGGACTAAAATATTTACACCTGGGGAGTATACATGAACCTACTGTCTAACTTTTTTAACGGTTAGGGGCATCATAAACACCATGTAAATAAAATGTGTTTTCGTGGCATCATAGACCACGGTCGACCAGATGATATGGTGGTGGCGGATAAGGAGAAGGAGGAAGAGTACAGCAAATAGCCAATATCAGGAAGCATGTACCATTGTATGGGTGTGAGAAGGGGCATGGGAATCTACCTCCCCAAAAAATACAATGGCTTTGACTTTAGATTACACTGCAATCATTTGGTGGTGTGCTGAAGTTAGGCTCAATCCAACCCTTATACTTCATAATAATAATAATAATAAATCTTTATTTATATAGCGCCAACATATTCCGCAGCGCTTTACAATATAGTGGGTAATAGATGAAAATAAACAATAAAATGCAGTAAGAAAATACACAAAATAGTACAGTAGTTCCAGTAGAAAAATAATACAGTATAATAATAGGAAACAATACAATAAGCATAAAATCAATGTAAAAAAATACAATACAATACAATACAATAGATAAAACAAAAAATAAGGGTGACCCTGCTCAAGAGCTTACAATCTACAACAAGATAGGGGTTATACAAGGTACAGGGGGCTTATATCACTGATGTCCAGGTATCTTGAGGAAATGGAGGATAGAAATAAAGTTACATGAATGGTCATCAGACAATCTGTGTAGAGCTTTTGGGTTTGGTGGAGTTTGAAGAAGAGTTATGTTGAGAGAGATAGTGAATAGGCTATGTACATTACAAAAGAATTTTGTTAGGGAGCATGATAGGCCGCCTTGAAAAGATGTGTTTTAGTGAGCGTCTGAAGCCATGCAAGTTGTAGATGGTCCTGATTTCTTGGGGTAGAGCATTTTTGAGAATTGGTGTAGCTCGGGAGAAGTCTTGGAGCCTGGAGTGGGAGGATCAGCTTAGTGCAGATGTTAGTCAAAGGTAATTTGTGGAATGTAGAGAATGGGTGTGGTGATAGACAGAGATGAGGGAGGAGATGTAGGGGGGCGCTGCATTGTGAAGAGCTTTGTGGGTGAGAACACGCATTTTGAATTTTATCCTGCAGTGTATAGGCAGCCAATGCAATGACTGGCACAAAGCGGAGGCATCTGAGTAACGATTGGCCAGGTAGGTGATCCTGGCTGCTGCATTAAGGATGGACTGTAGAGGGGAAAGTTTAGAGAGAGAGAAGCCGATTAATAGAGAATTGCAATAATAAAGGCGAGAGTGGATTAGGGCCACAGTGAGGGTTTTAGTTGTTTCCATGGTGAGAAAGGGGTGGACTCTAGAGATGTTCTTCAGATGTAAGATTGTATATAGGAGGTGAAGGAGAGATCGGTGTCAAACATGACACCCAGACAGTGAGCCTGCTGCCTAGGAGTTATCGTGGTACCGCACATTGAGGGAGAGATATCAGATTTAGGGAGGTTAGTGGAGGACGGGAGTAAAAGAAGTTCAGTTTTGGAGAGGTTGAGTTTTAAATAGAGAGCCGACATGATGTTGGAACCAGCAGCTAGACAGTCATTGGTGTTCTTTAACACCGCAGGGGTAAGGTTAGGAGCTGAAGTGTATAATTGTGTGTTGTCAGCATAGAGATGGTACTGGAAGCCAAATCTGCTGATGGTGTGTCCAATCGGGGCTGTGTTGAGAGAGAAGAAAAGAGATCCAAGGACTGAACCCTGAGGAACCCCAATAGTGAGAGGAAGAGGGGGGGAAGTAGAGCCAGCAAATGATACACTGAAAGAGCGATCAGAGAGATAGGAAGAGAGCCAGTAGAGAGCCGTGTCCTTTATACCAAACGAGTGCCACATAGAGAGTAGGAGATGGTGGTCAGCAGTGTCAAAAGCTGCAGAGAGATCTAGAAGAATAAGCAGAGAGTGGTCTCCATTACGTTTTGCTGTCAGTAGGTCATTGGTCACTTTGATGAAAGCAGTTTCTGTAGAGTGAAGGGGGCGGACGCCAGACTGTAATAGATCTAGAAGAGAGTGAGCGGAGAGGTAATGGGTGAGGCGGGAGTAGACCAGGCGCTCCAGGAGTTTAGAGATGAAGGGGAGGTTGGAGACTGGTCTGTAGTTATTTGTGCAGGATGGGTCGAGGCAAGCTTTCTTTAATAATGAAGTAATGATCGAGTGTTTGAAGGAGGAGGGGAAGATGCCAGAAGAGAGGGAGAGGTTGAAGATTTTGTTTAAGTGAGTGGTGACGACCGGACGGAGAGACTGGAGTAGGTGCATGTAGTAGGACGAGAAGAGGAGAGGAGTCTGGCAACCTCTTCTTCTGTAACTGGGCCAAATGTGGAGAGTGAGCTGGAGGAGATGTGGGGAAGAATCGGAGTGTCAGCGCTTGGAGGCTGGGAGCTGATTTCCTGGCTGATGTTGTCTATTTTCTCCATAAAGTAAGAGGCCAGATCATCAGCACAGAGGTCGGTGATGGGGGTAGGCACTTTAGGACTGAGGAGAGAGTGAGAGAATGAAAGGTATCAAAGAGTTTTTTTGGATTGTTAGATAGTGAGGAAATGAGGGTGGTTAAGTAGGTTTGTTTGGTTTCTTCTTGATCAGTGTCAGCCTGTCAGTGCGGGTGCGTTTATCAGTAATGATACCACCGGCAGCACTAAAAACCCACTCTGACAAAACGCTAGCGGCAGGGCAGGCCAGGACTTCCAAGGCGTAGAGAGCCTATTCCTGCCACGTGTCCAGCTTGGATACCCAATAATTATAAGGCTCAGAGGAATCCTGGAGCACTTTTGTACGGCTGCCAAGGTACTCCATCATCTTTTCAAACTTTGCAGTCCTTATGACAGAACCCCGCGCCTCAGGGCCTGTGCTCACAGAGGGGCTGGGAAAACTGTGCCATATCTTTCACAGTGTTCCCCTACCTCTGCTGGAATGGAGTTGTGCCCCTCTCTCCCGGACGCCTTGGTTGTCCACCGAACTGTGACCTCTGCCGCCAGCATTTTCTGAAGTTAATTTTTTGACTAATTCTGCAACAAGGGCCTTCTGGTACTGCAGCATTTTTGTAGATCTCTCCACCTGGGGAAAAAGAGAAATACAGTTCTCCTTGTAGCATGGGTCTAAAAGTGTCACCAACCAGTAATGAGTGTCCGACAAGATGTTGATAATGCGAGGGTCACAGGAAAGGCAGCGTAACAAAGTCAGCCATATGCGCCAGACTGGTAACAGGCAAGACTTCAGGGTCATCAACAACAGGATGACTAACCATTTTGTCCTCATCCCCCCTTCTCCTCCTCCTCCCTGTCCTCAGGCCATCCACTCTGAACCGACTGTATAACAGTTGTGGAGGTTGTACCGTCAATTGAGCATGAAACTAGCTCCTGTTCTTCTAACTCCCCCTCCTCATCCTCCTCCTCGTAATTGTCCCCCAATGCACGTTGGGATGAGATGAGGCTGGGTTGTGTGTAATCACCCACTATGGTTCCTTGTTCCATCTCATCGTGCTCCGCCTGCAATGCATCATCTTTGATTTTGAGCAGAGAGCATTTTAGAAGACTGATAAGCGGGATGTTGACACTAATGATGGCGTCGTCACCGCTCACCACCTTGGTGGAATCCTCAAAGTTTTGGAGGACTATTCATATGTCAGACATCCATGTCCACTCCAGATGTCTTGTGTGTGGAGTTTGAACCGAATACCTACTGCCTAGTTGATACTGGTAGTCAACAACTGCTCTCTTCTGCTCAAAAATCCTGACCAACATCTGCAGGGTTGAATTCCAACACGTGGGGACATCACACACCAGTCTGTGAGCTGGCAGCTGCAAACGCTGCTGAAACCCGGCAAGGGCGGCCGAAGCAGTAGGTGACTTTCTAAAATGGGCACACAAGTGGCATACTTTGACGAGTAGATCCGGCAGCTCCGGGTAGGATTTAAGAAACCACTAAAACCACTAGGTTGAGCACATGGGTCAGGCATGGCAAATGTGTGAGCTCGCCTCAGAGCCGCCACCAGGTTCAGGCCATTGTCACACACGACCATGCCTGGCTCTAGGTTCAGCGTTGTGAGCCAATGATCTGCCTGATCTTCAGAGCTGTCCACAACTCATCAGCATTGTGAAGTTTATCACCTATGCATATTAGCTTCAGCACAGCCTGTTGCCGCTTGGCCGAGGTAGTGCTGCAGAGCTTCCAGCTTGGGACTGTTGTGGAGGCTGAAGAGGAGGAGGAGGCTGAGGAGTATTATGTACCAGAGCTGTAGAATGTGGGTGCAACCCTGACTGAGTTAGGGCCTGCAATCCTTGGCGTCGGGAGGACATGTTAAGTTCCAAGGTCCGACTTGGTCCCTGTTTCCACTATATTAACCCAGTGTGCTGTCAGCGAGATGTACCGTCCCTGCCCACAAGCACCTGTCCACGTGTCCGTGGTTAGGTGGACTTTGACAGAAACTGCGTTGTTAAGGGCACGGCTAATGTTTTGGGACACGTGCTTTTGTGGCCCCCCCACTGGTCGGAACACCACGTAGGGGTACATCACCTACAAGAGGGAGTGTGGGATTCCTGTGGTCAGGAAAATGGGATGACTTAAAGGGGATGTTCATAACCGTTCATTCACACACCTAAGAGCAGGGGACCAATCAAAAAGTCCGTTGTTAGGAACCGGTTCCGGTGTGCGGAGCTTAGGTGGTCGGTGGAAGAAGTTAGTGAGAACAAAGCAAGAGAGTTATAAGAAGGTGGTTGGAGAGGAACAGAGTGGGAACCCTGTGAGGAGCACAGGGCAGGGTACCTAGCCGAGGTAGCCCTTAGAAGAGAGGGTCCAGTTGCTTCAGTTAGCCGCTGCTTTCTGGGGAGGAGTAGTCCTGATACGGAGGTCTGGCTCTGAGAACGGTGCAGGACTTTAGCCCCAAGCCCTCGACACCGGAGGCCCGAGCCATCTTTATGCGGTTGGTGCCAACACCTAGAGTAATCACAAAAGGTCCTAAATAGTGTTCGAAGGTACATAAAGCCCTTGAAGAGGGACCTGAGGGACTGGCTGGAGGCTCTGTGTGCGGTAACGTTGGAGGAAGTCAAGAACAGAAAATGTCTAAGTGACAATCAAAATTGCTGTCTACTACCCAGGCCAGCGATACCGTGAACTGAAACTGTCATATTGTCTGTGGTTTCCAATAAAGACCCATAAAAAGTGAAGAACTATGTTATTTGCCTGCAAAAGAGGAGCCATACTCCTTCCTTCACAGAGACTGTGTGCTGCGCTGGACTCCTGCGCAAAACCCCCATCATCCACTGCTGCCCTGAGGAAAATCCGCTACACCTACGGGGAGCGTAATCATCCCTGCTGCCATCACATCTCCTCAGAGGTCAGCCCTGCAGTGCTGGTGCACTCACCAGACACTGTAGAGGGCATCACGAGACATTTCCCTTTTTATTTTTGTTCCCTTTTTATTTTTAAACCACTTTTCATTGAGCACCCAGGGCACAAGTCCAGGTCTCGACCATCCATGATCCCCAGCTGCAGAACTACCCGGTTCCTAAGTACCCCATAGCCCTGCCGATCAACTCAAATGTATAATGTGGGGTCGGCACAGCGGGAGAAATAGTGGCGGCTGGGGACCGAGTAACGAGGGACGGCTGCCGCCATTAGGTTGCGGAATGCTTCCGTCTCCACTAGCCTAAAAGCAACATTTCCAGCACAAGCAGTTGCAAAATGAGCGAATTTAGGGGTGTGGCCTGTAGGGCATTGGCAGCGTATTTGTGCTGCATTTCAACGACTGGGGTATGGATATCTGAACACTACGCTGGGACATGGAAGTGGTGGATGATGGTGGCTTCTCTGATTGTGCAATGACAGGTGCAGGAAAGGAGGCATCTTCACACGCATTATGGACAGGGGATTGGCTTGCACGCACAACAGTGGAAGAAGCAGCGGTGTCACCCGCAGACACTGCTCCTGGACCCCCTGGTACGTCCCACAAAGTCAGGTGCTTTGCTGCCATGTGCCTGATCATGCTGGTGGTGGTGGTCAGGCTGCTAGTTTTGCTACCCCTGCTGATTCTGGCATGGCAGGTGTTGCAAATGGCCTTTTTTTTTTTTTCAACTATAAATTTTTATTGCGTTTTATACAATACAACAAAAGAACATTATTTGTCAAATAAATTGCGAAAATACAGCAAATACAGCGATGTGGGGGGATAAATTCAAAACCAAATATTAGGTAATGGCTTATTTACGGCGAGGGATTTGAGATGGTAGAAAGTTAGCGTCCGTATCGCCAGATGCGTCCCAAATCCTTGGCGGTGTCCTTCCACCACTTCCTCGCAATCAGCAAAATCTGGGTCATTTCCCAAATAAGGGACCTCCGTTTATGGAGGGTCGCTAGTGGTAATCATCTCCCCACAGCATCAGGCAATAACAGGTGAAGAACATATGGGGTGGTAACCACCCTAAGAACGAAGAAAGTTACATTAGAAAAAAGAACAAAAGGTGGGAGGATAGGGAAAGGAGGTGAGGGGGGGGGGACCGGAATGGGGGGTGATAAGTGGGGTAGGGAAGTAAAAGGGGGTGATGACTTCCAGGACCAGGGAAACGGCTCCACCCTCAGATACCCTCCTGGGCGGCAAAATAGTCCCATGGGGCCCAGACCTGATTAAATTGGTCTACTCTGGCCGCCATCAAGGCCGTCAGATATTCCATCCTTCTGATGTCTGACAGCCTGGTGAGCAGATCCCTGAGGGAGGGTGGCTCCAGTCTCCTCCAGAAAAGAGCAATCAAACATCTAGCTGCAGTTAAAATATGCAGGAGAAGCTTGGAGGCCAGCCTGCCCACCCGTCCAGTGTGTGCATTAAGAAGGTATATCATTGGATCCGGTTCTATGTCAATGTACAGAATCTGCGTGATAAGGTCTCTAACAGAGTTCCAGAATTCCCTCAGTCGTGGACATGACCAAAAGATATGGAGTAGGTCGCCTACATCTCTACTACACCTCCAGCAAGTGTCGGGTAGGAGGGGGTTTAGTTTATGAAGGAACTCTGGAGTATGATACCAAAACATCATAAGCTTATATTGATTCTCCTTATAGAGTGTGCATACGGAGGTTTTAGATGCTCTATCCCAGATGTATTGCCAGGTCTGCGGGGAAATCTGTCTGCCCAGGAGGGCCTCCCATTTTGTCATGTAGGAGAAGCTCCCACGGTTGCCGCTACCCAGGACTGCTAATAGTTGGTAGATTTCTGATAGCTAAAGACGTGAAAGCTACCACTTCGGGGATAGTTTTAAAAGAATCTTTTATTTTATTCTTTTTAAAAATGACTGGTCAAGTCTAACATAGTATACAAAGAGTGAACAAACAGGTGTATTATACAAATTCGCTGAAGGACAACAGCACATAACAATACATGTACCCCTTCCTCTCCCTATGTTTGCAAACTACCTGTCAGTGGAGGTAAATCACCCTAAAGTTTCGGGTGCCCCCACTCCACGGCGGCTCGCCCTATGATAGCCCTAGATGCTACGGGTATCAAAAATAGCAACAATAGAAAGTTGTCAGAGGATGCATACAATATGTCTGGGTAACAACAGGACACAGAATCGGACCAGGGTCAATTAACTCAAATAGTCTCCTAGTCCTTTGATTCCACGCTGGTCACAGTGCATTCACGTCTTCCTTCAGTTGTGACGTTAAAGAACGTTAATGAATCTCCATTGTTTCCATCTTACGCGTTTCGCCTCAGAAATCACTTTTTATTCCACTAATGGTTATGTTTAATTTGTAGGCAATTGTTGTGAAACTCCAAAAAGATCTCTGATGAGCCTCATCTTGAATTTCTGAGGCGAAACGCGTAAGATGGAAACAATGGAGATTCATTAACGTTTCTTTTAACGTCACAACTGAAGGAAGAACGTGAATGCACTGTGGACCAGCGTGGAATCAAAGGACTAGGGAGACTATTTGAGTTAAGTTGACCCTGGTCCGATTCTGTGTCCTGTTGTTACCCAGACATATTGTATGCATCCTCTGACAACTTTCTATTGTTGCTATTTTTGATACCCGTAGCATCTAGGGCTATCATAGGGCGAGCCGCCGTGGAGTGGGGGCACCCGAAACTTTAGGGTGATTTACCTCCACTGACAGGTAGTTTGCAAACATAGGGAGAGGAAGGGGTACATGTATTGTTATGTGCTGTTGTCCTTCAGCGAATTTGTATAATACACCTGTTTGTTCACTCTTTGTATACTATGTTAGACTTGACCAGTCATTTTTAAAAAGAATAAAATAAAAGATTCTTTTAAAACTATCCCCGAAGTGGTAGCTTTCACGTCTTTAGCAGTTAAAATAAATCTACCTCACTTACCTTTAAATCTAATTATATGAATAGATTTCTGATATCAAGCCCTTAGTGCCCGTTCCCCTCCTGCATATTCTTTCAAATTCCGTTGGAACTGAGACCCCTGAAGTACCATAGAGAGAGGAGGCAAAGTTCCGGATCTGAAGGAATTGATAAAAAGCTCTATTGGTGAGAGGTGGGATATGTTTTAAATCCTCAAAGGATCGGATCCCCATAGTCCTTTTGTCTACTATGTCTGCGAATCTGAAAAGGCCGGCGGATAACCATGGGTGAACCATTGCTGATTCCATCCCTACTGATAGCAGAGGGTGATAGATAAATGAGACCATTGGCGATGACGGAGAGGCCAGGGCAAATCTCTTTTGACAGTGCTTCCAAACTTCCCAGGTCGCCTGCATTGGGCCCAGCAGTGGGATGTGAGGAACCACCTGGGCGGGCGGCCACAATAAGGAGTTTGGATGGACCGGTGCAATCCATAATTTTTCAATTTCCGTCCATTTATTATATGCCCAAAGAGCCGACCAGGACGGGATTCTTCTTAGGTGCGCGGCCCAATAATACCTCACTATGTCCGGAACCGATAGGCCACCCTGGATCTATGGGTTGTCATAATGTCCTTTGTAATTCTGTGTCTCCTATCATTCCACACAAATCTCATAATGGCCGTCTGGAGGGATCTAAGATCCCCCAGAGGGACCGTCACTGGTAGGGTCTTGAAGTAGTACAGAAGCTTAGGGAGTAATGTCATTTTTATCGCAGCAATCCTACCCAGCCAGGACAAAGATAACGGTGCCCATTTAAAGAGGAGAGCCCTCAACTCCTTAAAGAGCGGGGGAAAATGATGCTTATATAAAGTGCCAAAGGAGGCCGAAATATGGACCCCCAGGTACTTTATGGTGTCTGTCTTCCACCTAAATTTGAAGTTCAGGGTCAGATACTCCATTACGTCCGGTGGGATATTGATGGGTAGAGCTTCTGTCTTACTCCGATTGACCTTATAGCCTGAGAGAGAGCCGTACCGCCTCAGGGTGGACATCAGGTTAGGGAGGGAGACATGGAGGTTCGTCAGGGTAAGGAGGACATCGTCAGCAAAAAGGGATATTTTAAATTCCTTCGTGCTGAGGGCCACTCCCGAGATATTTGTGTTATTACGAACATCAGCAGCCAGCGGTTCAATACACAAGCCGAAGAGGAGGGGGGAAAGCGGGCATCCCTGCCTAGTCCCGTTAGATATAGGGAAGGAGGGAGACGTAATAAAAGGAAGTTTAATAGATGCTGAAGGGGTTTTATATAGAGCTCTAATTGCAGTTAGGAATCTCCCCGATAGGCCAAAAGACTGAAGGCATGCAAACATGAAGGACCAATCTAGGCGGTCAAAAGCCTTCTCGGCGTCTAAGCTCAAGGCCAGCATCTGTTGGCTCCGTCTGTTGGCCACATCTATCAGGTCTATTACTCGTCTTGTGTTGTCACCACCTTGTCGGCAGGGTATAAACCCTACCTGATCTTTGTGGACAACCTGAGGGAGCCAAGGACCTAACCTGTTTGCTAAAATTTTGGCATATATCTTCATGTCCGAATTCAACAGTGCAATAGGCCTATAATTAGCGCAATCCACTGGGTCCCTAGGGGGCTTAGGGAGGAGTATAAGGTGGGAATGTGACATAGAAGGGGGGATCTCCACACCGTCCATAAAGGAGTTAAATAGGGAGGTCATATGAGGGAGGAGAATTTTAGAAAAAGTTTTATAGTATAAATATGTAAGACCATCGGGGCCCGGGGCTTTACCCTGAGGGAGGTCTTGTAAAATCTCCTCCACCTCTTCGTATGTGACCGGTTGATCCAGGGATGCTAAGGCCTCCGCTGGGAATCTAGGAAGATTAAGATTAGCCAGATAAGCCTCCACGTCTCCGCTCCCCTGAGAGAGGTCCCCTCCCCCACGGTCCCCCAGATTATAGAGACGTGTGTAATAAGAAAGGAAGACATTAGAAATGCTGGACGGGTTATAATGAATCGTGCCATCCGTGTCTCTTAAGGCCTGTGGACATGCCTTAGAGGTACGCTCTTTTAGTCGTCTCGCTAGTAAGGAGTGGGCTTTGTTCCCTCTTTCATAGTATCGTTGTTTAGAGTATAAAAGTAGTTTTTCCACTTTTTTAATCGCGGTATCCTTCAACTTTTCGCGTAGGCTTAACACTTCACGTAGTGTAGAGAGAGACGGATTGGCCGTCAATTTGGCTTCTAGAGACACCAGCTGAGCGGTCAGCATGCGGCGCCGGTTAGCGTCGTCTCTTTTAACTTTAGTACCCTCCCTGATACAGTGCCCCCTCATCACCGCCTTATGGGCCTCCCATAGCACTGATTTTGATGAGACCGAAGTCTGATTGAACTGAAAATATTCCTCCATGTGCTTCTGCAACGAGGCCCTGATCTGGGAGTCCTTTACCAGAAATTCAGGCGCCAATGTCCGAAGGATCTCTGGGGTTGGGAGTCCCTAAGATCAAGGATCACAGGGGAATGGTCTGACCAAGTTATGGACCCCAGCTCAGTGCCCACCATCAGACGGAGCAAGGCACTGCTAACAAAAAAGTAGTCAATTCTTGTGTGTGTCTGATGGGGGGCAGAGTAGTAGGAAAAGGATCTCTCCCCAGGGTGATCCACTCTCCATGCGTCAAATAGGATCTCCTCTCTGACCAGCTTCCTAAATATTAGGGATAGCCTCTGCAGGCCTTCCGAAGGGGGGATTCCCCTGATTGAATGGCGGTCTTGTGCACATGAGAAGGGAGCATTGAAGTCCCCTCCTAGTAGAATAGGAGCTGGGGGGAGACCACGCAGAAGGGAGAGGACCCTCCTAAAAAAGGGAATCTGTCCCGAATTTGGGGCATAGATGTTTGCCAAAATCAGTTTCTGCGGACCCATTAGGGCCTCTAGAATCACATATCTGCCCCCTGGATCACTGTGTGATTGTTGAACCTGTACCGAACAGTTAGCTGAGATTAAGATGGCGACTCCCCCCTTCTTATTATTAGAGAATGCAGAGTAACTGGACGGGTAGGCACCCCTGGCAAAAGCAAATGAACCCCCAGCATCGAAATGCGTTTCTTGGAGGAAAGCAATGTCCGCCCCCGAGGGCTTTTAACTCATGTAGAGTAAGTTTACGTTTGCGGGGTGAGTTAAGACCCCGCACGTTTAGTGTTACTAACCGTACCATAGGTGGTATTCTGCAAGCGAAGTATGATGCTGGTGGAGGCATCCCCGAACCTGGAAGGGGGAGGGGAGGGGGGGAGGATAAGACGAAAGAGTGAAAACATCAGAACAACAAGTACATATAACCATCAAAAAAGAAAAGGAAATTAAACCAGTCCTTGTGGACATAATATTCCCGAACATTTGTCCGGCTGGACCTCGAGGGAGGGTTGACCCCAACACCTAGTAGGAGTGGGGGAAAAAAAGAGTAAATTTCAACCCACCTCGGTGTCCAGAGAAAACAGAGGGGGAATCTACCTCGGTCGGCTGGGGCCGGCGGGCACAGCGTGTCAATTCGGGGGGGGAGGAGCTAAGCTATGACCCCCGTCGAAGAGTAGACGTCTTAAACAAAGATGTGAGGGATCCCGCCAGCATCGAATGAGAAGATCTGGGAGAAGGCTAGCAACCCCAGATCCTTTAGTGCAAATATTTCCCAGCGATTAGGTAGGGTGTCAATGAAAATGGAAGCAATGAGATATGAGCATAATGTTAGTTAAGCATAAATGTGGTACCAAAGAGGCCAACAAAATTGTAAATGGCAAATTAGAAGAGAAGAAAAAACACTACAGACGTCATGAGAGTAATCAGCGAGGGCGACGGGAGGAGGGGAATCCACGGCTTCCCCCTCTCTTCCCGGAGACCCTCCGGGGGGAACCCCTAGACCACACCGGGGCCGGAGGAAGACCTGGCAGCACAATGTTCCAATGGGGCAGTTCCATAGGCGGGATGTCAAGTTCCCTGCAGAAGGCCAATGAATCCGCGGGAGTGCGGAGAATGGCCGTACGTCCATTCCTACGAGCAATGAGGGCAAAGGGGTATCCCCATCTATACGTGATTTGTTGCTCCATAAGAACTTTAGTGAGAGGCTTAAGATGCCTCCTTTTCTGCAGGGTGATCATGGATAGGTCGGGGAACAGGTGGACCTCTCCCCCGGCAAACTGTGTGGGTCCGAGATTTCTTGCTGCAGTCATTATTCTCTCCTTTAATTCAAAGTCGTGCAGACAACACACAATGTCTCTAGGTTGGCCGGATAGTCCCTTGGGCATGAGGGCTCTATGAGCTCTGTCCATCTTTATTGGTGGAAATGAGGAATCACCCAAAACGGTGCTAAATATAGACTGGAGGATAGCTTTTGGGGACTCCTGATCCTCGGACTCTGGGACCCCTCTGACTCTGATATTGCACCGTCGTCCTCTATTGTCCAGGTCCTCTAGATGATTCTGAAAGGCGTCTATAGCTTGCTGTTGAGAGAGGACTAGGTCATGCAATTCACTCAAATGGGATCTGGTGACATCATGCTCCTCTTCCAGAGAGTCCAGCCTGCCAGAAAGCTGATGGATGTCTTTACGGACAGTGGCAATTTCCACCCTACAGGTCTCCTTCACCTCATTAATCAGGGACTTAAAATCCTCTTTGGAGGGGATAAGAGCGAGGAGCGCCTGCCAGCTGCCTGGGGTTACATGAGCAAAGTCCACTGAGGTTTCACCATGCTTGGGGGGCCTATCACAGCCATATCCTGCAGGGTGGTTAATAGAATGGAGGTATTGGGATGCCTCCTGGGTGGCTGTAGGATCCCTTAGGGTCTGCGAGGGAACCCCCTTGGACCTGCCCCGGCGCAGGGCATCTTCCCTTTGGGGCAGAGGTGTATCCATGTGCCCGGGATCGTCCGCCATGAGGGCCTCATAACGGCCGTAGTATAGTGGGGAAGGGGGCCTGATAGGTCTGTGGACATGGATCTTGGGCTTGTAGTTACTCTGGGGTCACCCAGGGCTGCTGTGTCCTGGTCATCGTGCGCCCGTCCTACCTCTGCAGCTGTATCAGCGTCTCCCTGTGTGGCTGTGAAGGTCTCCCCCTCCTCCATGCGCTGTGGGGAAAATGGCGCCGGCTTCCGGGTCGCGCTGATCTCCCGAGCTTTAAAAGCTTCCACCACCGTTCTTTGGTCGGGTGGCGGGACCGGAGGCTGCTGTGCGGTCTTCTGTTTCTTAGGGCCCATCGCTGAGGTTGGTACCGGGCCGTTAGAGCTGCTCTGTGCTGGATATCACCGGGTGCTGGCGGGAGCTCGCTCACTGTGTGGCCGCTCAGCTCAGCATCCTAGGCACGCCCCCCCAAATGGCCTTTTTTGAATTATCTGCAGACTCCTTAAAAAACAGCCAGCAACTTGCATCGTGTTGGTGTTACGGGGAACAGTTGGCCGCCTTCTGTCTGCAGCCACCACCCTGCTTCTTCCGGCCTGTTGTGATGCTATGCCTCCCTCCCCCTGTACACAGCTTTCCTCACTCTGCATGTCCTCCTGCCAGGTGGGGTCAGTTACTGGATCATCCACCACATCGTCTCCCACTTCTGCACCCTGGTCCTCCTTCTGACTCTCTGGCAATTGTGTCTGATCATCGTCCACCTTTTGTTGTGACACGTTCCCACCATCGCCTTCGTGCGACCGTGGCTGCTCAAATATTTGGGCATCGCTACATACGATCTCCTCATGACCCACTTGAAGTGGAGCGGGCAAGAGGTAGGAATCTATGGCTGGAAAACTGAACAGCTCTTCAGAGTGTCCAAGTATGGGATCAGTTATGTCTGGGCACTCGGCATGGTGGGAGGAAGGAGGATTAGGGTGATGAATATGTGGTCCAGTCTCACAGCTACTTTCTGACACTTGACCGTGTGGAAGAGTGGGTGTTTGTGGTGCCAAAATGACTGGAAGCATTATCTGCTATCCAACTAACAACCCTGTTGACACTGCTATTGATTTAAAAGTGGTCTACTGCTGCGGTCCCCTAAAAATTGGGACAGGAAGGTCGGGCGAGATAATGTGGGCGTTTGTCGTGGCACAATTCGAGCCTGCCCACGGCCTCGGCTTCTACATGCACCACCAACATCATGTCCACTTCCTCATCCTTTGCCACCGGCCTTGAGCATTTTGAATGGTGGTGTGCTACATACACTGCTTGTATAAAACTAAATAAAGGCGTACAAAGAATTGTTTTTACATTGGATACTGGAGATAAGATATCTGCCAATGTTTAGCAGTCCTGCCTCAGGCAATACTAGGAAAGACCCACTTCCTAATAATGGGCACATTATTTAAAGAGGCCCTCATCCACGTCTCTTCCCAAGGGCATCTGAGTGCCTCCCAATTTTTTCAGCCCTGCCTAGGGCAATACCATAATACTACTCTCTATTAATGTCTTTTTTACCAACAGTTATGGAACAAACAAATACAATTATGAAATATCTAACACCAAAACCGCCAAAAAGAAAAAGTGTAGCAGGGGAGCCAGAGGAAATAAAAAAATCAAAAGACAAGAAATTAAGACCAATTTAGTGTATGATAGAGGTCTTGAAGCAACTAATACTGTCGGAGCTTACAAAATCCAGATTATTGAAGATGTAATAAGCATTGGTAATATTTTTAACTGTTCAAAATATTCACTTTCAATGGGAGAAATTTCTGTTTTGAATAAAGGGTTGTCATTTTGTCCTGAGATTGGATCTAGGGACATTGATTTATATAAGATCTTCAGCATTTTGTGAGAAAACGAACTCTCAGATGCCATGATGCACTTAATAAAGTCGAAAGGGGATTTCAAGGTGGACATGAGAATGGGATTGTACATTCTAATCTTTTAGGTAAATGTAAATTTTATCCTGTGCAGAGTAAGGGTCATCATTTAAAGACTTTCACTGACTTGGTATTAAAGGATTTTGAATCCCTCAATTTGAAAACAAATAAAAAAAATAAATCTTTCTACTGATGAAATAGAAGGATTAATATCCCTAAAGAATAACCCTAATATAGTAATCAGATCTGCTGATAAAGGGGGAGGGGATTGTTATTCAGGATCGACATGTATATTTGAAAGAGGCTGAAAGAATCAGATGAGATGACATATAACATCTTAAACATGAGTGCTTATGAAAATGCGGTTAAAAACTATAGAGATTTAATTAGACTAGCTGAGGTGCAAGGGATTTTGAATAAAAATGAGAGAGATTATTTAAATATAAAGGATCCGACCATGGCCATATATTATCATATACCTAAACTGCATGAAAACTTGTGGGACCCACCTGGATGCCCTATCATTGCAGGAATTAATGCATTGACTTCTAATTTAGCTGCCTATGTAGATTCCTTTATGAACAATACTGTTAAAAATTTGGATAGCTACCTAAGAGATACTACTCATTTAATACAAATTCTACAGGATATTACTTGGAAAAAAGAATATGTTTTTATCACCATGGATGTCACAGGCTTGTACTGCAATATCAAGTATGATATTGGTTTACCCTGCTTTAGTATGTTTGTGGACAGTGAACCCTCTATGCCATCCATACAAAAAGAATTTTTGATACAGAGCATGTCTTTTATTCTAAAAAATATTTTTTTTTTCGTTTGGTAAAACTATATACCATCAGATACGGGGAACAGCCATGGGCTTGAGGGCAGCACCTATGTATGCTAATATATTTATGGCTGCCTCCGAGTCCTGGCATGTTATCCGCAGTAAAAATTATAAAGATGTAGTGCTATACAAGAGATTAATCGATGACATTATAATGATTTATAATAACAAAGAAAATAATGTTATGACTTTTTTGGATGAGATTACTATCAATAATTGGGGCATAGAATTGACACCTTTGATTGACAGGCAATCAATTACTTTTTTAGATCTAGTTGTTTATACAGATGGTACCGGTAATATTCTGACAAGAAACCATTTCAACAAGGTAAATTCTAATGGTTATGTCCACTATAAAAGCGGACATTGCAAACCGTGGTTTAAAAATATCCCTCTAAACCAGTGCCGGCGAATAAGAAAGAATTGTTCTTCAGATGGAATTTTCAGGGAACAGAGTAAGATCCTCCGAGAGAGATTCCTTGAGAAGAGATACCCACTCATGTTGATAAAAAAAGCATATAAAACAGTAAAAGATACATCTCAGCTTGAATTAATTAATCCAAACAAGGAGAGTCAGAAAGAGAATGATTACAGTGTCAATTTTATTACCAAATTTTCTATACAGAATAGCCAAATTCGCAATATATTGAGGAAACACTGAAATATTCTGTTAAACGATCCGATCCTTAAATAATTGATAGCAAAGGAACCTAGGGTGACATTCAGGAGAGCCCCGACAATTAAGAACATTGTGGCCCCAAGTGTCTTGAAAATGAGTACCTTTGGTGACTCATTTGTATATTATAATGCATCTGATGAGATAAAAGGCGCCTTTTGGTGCAATAGAGCGGGATGTTTGTGCTGTAGATTTATTAAACATTGAGTGGTTGACTTCCATTCTCCTAACTCCCCGAGTTTAATATTTAATATAAGATATAGCATGACAAGTAACAGCAAATTTGTCATTTATCTATATCAATGTAGCTGTAATAAACAAAATGTAGGGAGGACATCACAACCATTACATAAACGGATTAATTCACATAGATGCAATATTAGAAAAGGTTTTATGAAGCATGGTCTGTCCCGCCATTGCTCCGAGATGCACCGAGGCTGTGATACCTTAACAGTGTTACCCATTGATCATGTTCCTGGACAGACCCCAATAGAATGGATATCTTGAAGAAAAAGGAGACTTATTGGATCTACAAACTAAATAACCTTCAACGATGGGTTTGAATGAAATTAGTGACCTGTTTTAGACAAAAATGCAGTGAGTAGTGATGTTGGGCAAGTGATTCTATCCAAATTTGGCCCCTGAGCCCCTAGTAGATGTTTGATAATTGCATACGAGTTTACTCCTTTCTCGTCCTGACTGGGTGGAGCTTACTCATGTTAGATGTTATTGAGAGCTTTGCGATGATACTTCCATCGCGTTATATAATAGGGTTCTATTCCTGTTTGAGGATAATATGTGTTGATGCACCATGCTAGAAGTTAATGAAATTGTTATTTGATTAAGTTTTATTGAACAACTAGATATTAATTTTGTTAAATAGCTTTTTTTCTTTTAATAATATAAAGGGTTAGCTAGTGCTAAGTTTTTTAAATACTGCCCCCATCATTAACTGAATGAATGGCTGAGTAGACTAAGGTGTGTTAATGGATGCTGTACTTTTGAAGTTTATAGGAGGGCAAGTTCGGATCCCCCTTTCTCCCAATTTATTTTAACACTAAAATGTTTCTTTTTGTTATATGATATGGATTTTAAATACGATTATTGTGTATGTAATTTATAGTAATGTTTTTTGTGATTTTTAACAAATATTCATTCAAGTTTTAGATACTCATGAAAAGTGGGTGTTCCCGCCGGAAAAGACGTCATTAGGGGGTGGATATTGTCTAAATTTTAGTGTGTATATATGTTCTGCAATCTTGTATGTTATTGATGCCCTGATGAAGTACCTGGATGGCCACAAAACGCGTAGGCTTGCTTCACTAAAGTAGATTATAAATAAGTCTGCTTTGGATCCTCTCTCTTTGGTCAGAGTGGTGTTGAAAACCCGGCTCCTCTTCTTATCCTGATATACTTTGTATTAATGGGCACATTAGTTAAAGAGGCCCTCATCCACGACTCTTCCCAGGGGCATCGGAGTGCCACGCATTTTTTTTTTTAATCTTTTATATAATCCAAAAAACTATCATACAGCAACACTGTCTCACAAGTGAGTATGAGCCCTTAATATTTCCCCCAGGAAAATGCATTTTGGTTTCATTTTTGGACATTTTATTGTGAGTCAGTAAAAGTGGTGTAATACTCAGACAACATTGTTTACAGCAGTGAACTTGGGGTCTGAAATGCTTACAAGGGTCTTCCATATGCTGTTCCCATGTCATTTGAGCACTGTTCTTATACTTTTGTGACATTTTTAGGGTTTTTCCATGCTGCCGGGGGTCATGCTGGAACAATGTTCGTGTCTCCATAGGATAACATTGGGCTCAGTGCTCGGATTGAGTCCCCGAGCATCTCGAGATACTTGACCCGAGCATTGAGCACCCGAGCATTTTAGTGCTCGCTCATCACTAATTATTATACTATACGTAGCAGAAACATTTTTACCACATTCACATTATTTTCATCAAGTATATGACCAACAGGCTAAAAGTGCATAGTACATTCATACATAGATTGTGAACCCTCGTGGACAGCATCCTCCCTCCTTCTTTACCTGTTTGCCATATGTTGTCCATGTACCTTGTACTTTTCTTTGTATACCCCTCCATATGTGAAGCACCATAAAATTAATGGCGTTATAATAATAAATAATAATACCAGTAATGTTTATGTGTTAAATGCATTGAATCCAAGAGTAAAGAGTAAAATCTATTAGAATTCTGAATGTATTTCTTTGCATCGGCATAGGAAGCAAACAGTTAATTTTAGAGACATAGGAAAAATAGTAATGCAGAAAATGAATTATGACAATTTTATCAATTGTCAAGCTCAGTGTTACCATGCTTAGAGGCACAAGCAATTTGCTGGGTCTTTAATACAAAAGCTTGTACTATCTCGACAATGACCAAGCTATGAGAGCTATTATTTTGCTTATACTCTCCTGTATGTCTTCTGTGGCTGTTCTTTTCTTTTATGATTTTTTTTCTTTTTTATAAAGGAAAAGATACAAAATCAATATAAATCTCCTCCGTCCGATAACTATTGAACAATATCCATGTAGAACTGGTGCCGCTTTTACTTGGAAAAGCGGTATAATTATGACTTGGCTAGTGCTATTATTAGACAAAGCAAAAAGAAGTGTGAAACTTACATTGAAATGCAATATAAAAAAAAAGAGCCAGCTGGTCTTTTCTCACAAAAATGCATTTTTTTAGTTAGTATATGCATGCAATGGTTTTGGTTCTAATATTTTGTTATTTAAAGTGTACCTGATATTTTAGGTAAATGTTGAGAATAGGCTGTTATACATGTAAAGGTGGAATCACACTGTCATGTGATATGCAACTAAGTCAGACGTGTCACGGATGATTAACCTGGAATGGTCTCCCACTCTCTGGATAGGAGTGTCAGCTGTTCGTGTTTCTAAGTAGCTCCACTCTCCCTTCCTACAGGGGAGAGGCCAATCCAGGTTAATTATCCGTGACACGTCCGACTTAGTGTTATTCCTCTTTTAGGCGGCCGTCACACGCTACGATATACATAACAATGTTGGCAACGATATCAATATTTGCGCATCGTCCGTACGATGTGTAAAATCGGTCGTCGGTATGTTACACTCACAGACATCGCTAAATCAACTCAATGATGCCTCGATTCCGCGGTCGCAGTGGACGACCTAGATATCGTGTGTACACATCGTTATAACGCAGTCACACACAAGGCTCGTGAACGACTCGGTGGTAAATGTGGGCGTGCCTGTTGGTCAATTTGAGCAGATAGGCATGCTACACGGCATTTAATCTGCGCCCTCTCTCCATTACTGGTGGCCACTACTGCATTCCTATTGGTCAGAGGTGCCTGCAAATAGGACACTATGTGTTTCCTTGTGTCCTGTGATGCGTTATACAGTAAGGGCCAGAAATATTTGGACAGTGACACAAGTTTTGTTATTTCAGCTGTTTACAAAAACATGTTCAGAAATACAATTATATATATAATATGGGCTGAAAGTGCACACTCCCAGCTGCAATATGAGAGTTTCCACATCCAAATTGGAGAAAGGGTTTAGGAATCATAGCTCTGTAATGCATAGCCTCCTCTTTTTCAAGGGACCAAAAGTAATTGGACAATGGACTCTAAGGGCTGCAATTAACTCTGAAGGCGTCTCCCTCGTTAACCTGTAATCAATGAAGTAGTTAAAAGGTCAGGGGTGGATTCCAGGTGTGTGGTTTTGCATTTGGAAGCTGTTGCTGTGACCAGACAACATGCGGTCAAAGGAACTCTCAATTGAGGTGAAGCAGAACATCCTGAGGCAAAAAAAAAAGAAAAAATCCATCAGAGAGATAGCAGACATGCTTGGAGTAGTCAAAATCAACAGTTGGGTACATTCTGAGAAAAAAGGAATTGACTGGTGAGCTTGGGAACTTAAAAGGCCTGGGCGTCCACGGATGACAACAGTGGTGGATGATCGCCGCATACTTTATTTGGTGAAGAAGAACCCGTTCACAACATCAACTGAAGTCCAGAACACTCTCAGTGAAGTAGTGTTATCTGTCTCTAAGTCAACAGTAAAGAGAAGACTCCATGACAGTAAATACAAAGGGTTCACATCTAGATGCAAACCATTCATCCATTCCAAAAATAGACAGGCCAGAGTTAAATTTGCTGAAAAACACCTCAAGAAGCCAGCTCAGTTCTGGAAAAGTATTCTATGGACAGATGAGACAAAGATCAACCTGTACCAGAATGATGGGAAGAAAAAAGTTTGGAGAAGAAAGGGAACGGCACATGATCCAAAGCACACCACATCCTCTGTAAAACATGGTGGAGGCAACGTGATGGCATGGGCATGCATGGCTTTCAATGGCACTGGGTCACTTGTGTTTATTGATGACATAACAGCAGACAAGAGTAGTCGGATGAATTCTGAAGTGTACCGGGATATACTTTCAGCCCAGATTCAGCCAAATGCTGCAAAGTTGATTGGACGGCGCTTATAGTACAGATGGACAATGACCCCAAGCATACAGCCAAAGCTACCCAGGAGTTCATGAGTGCAAAAAAGTGGAACATTCTGCAATGGCCAAGTCAATCACCAGATCTTAACCCAATTGAGCATGCATTTCACTTGCTCAAATCCAGACATTAAGACGGAAAGACCCACAAACAAGCAAGACCTGAAGGCTGCGGCTGTAAAGGCTTGGCAAAGCATTAAAAAGGAGGAAACCCAGCGTTTGGTGATGTCCATGGGTTCCAGACTTAAGGCAGTGATTGCCTCCAAAGGATTCGCAACAAAATATTGAAAATAAAAATATTTTGTTTGGGTTATGTTTATTTGTCCAATTACTTTTGACCTCCTAAAATGTGGAGTGTTTGTAAAGAAATGTGTACAATTCCTACATTTTCTATCAGATATTTTTGTTCAACCCTTCAAATTAAACGTTACAATCTGCACTTGAATTCTGTTGTAGAGGTTTCATTTCAAATCCAATGTGGTGGCATGCAGAGCCCAACTCGTGAAAATTGTGTCACTGTCCAAATATTTCTGGCCCTAACTGTATATTATATCAGTCCACATGTGCACATACGGAGTGATACACAAAAAATTTAAGCATCCCC
Organism: Allobates femoralis; assembly: GCA_033576535.1. Taxonomy (NCBI): domain Eukaryota; kingdom Metazoa; phylum Chordata; class Amphibia; order Anura; family Aromobatidae; genus Allobates; species Allobates femoralis. The sequence goes on from JARQOC010000002.1 coordinate 348,186,186, forward strand.
TAAACTGCACACACTCCGCCATGTCACGAGCACTTGTTCCATGTCACAATTCTAGCCTTCCTACGTCACGCCTCCGCCATCCACCTTGTGCGCCGTGCACAATCTGAACACTATTGTGTTGGTTAGTGCTTGTCGTTTGGGCGCCCCGTAAGGGACTGTGCGACGCATATGAGTTGTCCCTGCTGCCCCTGGTACGCCCATCTTCCCTTGTGTTAGCGGTGTGTAAATTAGTGAAGGTGGCTCACAGATAGTAGGTAACATGTGTCACGCACTGGCATTATTAGGGTAGGAACAAATGTGTGGAGCAGTTTGTGACGGATAGTATTTGCGGCCTTACTGTTTTTCTTGAAACCGCATGCAAAACACATATGCGTTTGGAAAAATGCACTCACATGCACTAATAAAAGAAAAATCCTACAACTTATGTCACAGACAACAGGTATGTCTGCGACACATACTTCCCATCAATTAGGCAAGCCATCGCCCCCTTAAAACATATAGAGTAGTCTTCTAAAAATATAAAATTAAAAACCTCTGTCAAATTAGACAAGGACACATGTCCTGGCTACAAACCTGAGCTACAGGACACATCAGAAATGTCAACCGAACAATCACAGATGTCACAGTGGTAACTACACTATATGTTCTGTTGCCAGCTCACAGCCCCTGGACCATTAAAGTACTGGCAGTACTGGTCCCTAATCTCCTGTGCCTCCTGGCGCCTGCTTCCACGGCCTAATGGCTGTAGTCCTGCCACGTGTGGCGCATCAGCACGCCAGCCCCGCAACACCACCTCGCCATTGGTGGAGTCAATGGAGTCCACATAGTTTGGTGGGGTGTAGGACTGGTGATCGCGGCGTCGGAGAAAATTGTGCAGGACACAGCACGCCATGACAACTATGTCTATAGAATCAAGTTTCATGTTGATAGCCGTGTGGAAGATCCTGAATCGGCTAGCCATAATCCCAAAAGCATTCTCTACCACTCGTCGGGCCCGGGAAAGGCGATAGTTATGTTATAAATTCTTTGTGGTGGAGTAAGATGCCTCTGGGGATACGGTTTTAGCAAATTGGGGTGGAGTGGGAACGCCTCATCCGCCAGGAATACAAAGGTGAGGTTTTCCAGGTGACATTATTTGTCGGCAAATTTAGACGGCCATTATTCAGCTTTTGCCCAAATGATGATTGCTCAGAAACCCCGCCATCGGACACTTCGGCCATTTGTACCCACTGACGCATACATAAACTCATAGTTGGCGTTCACCACTGCCAACAATACAATGCTAAAATAGCCTTTATAGTTGAAGAAGTACGATCCACTGTTGTGTGGTTGGCTGATTCTAATATGTTTGCCGTCTATGGCCCCCCCACAGTTCGGATATTGCCACTTACGCCTGAATTCTGCGGCAGTGGCCAGCCATTCATCTGGGTTTTAAGGCAAGCGCATATATCTGGGAGCCAGACAGCGCACTATAGCCTCACAGGTCTCAGGTATCAGTTGGCTAAGGAGTGGACGCTGCGACATGTGGCGAGAAAGCGCAGCATCGCGGCCAACCTCTCCTCCGCAGGGACTGCTGGACGCATTACTGTGTCATTCTGTGCAATGAGCGGGGTAACTGCATCCAGCAGGATTTGAAAGGACTCCTCAGACATCCTCAGAAAGTTTTGGAAGTCACGCGGAAAGTCTCTGCGCAGTTGGCGCACAAGCCGAATGTGGGAATGCTCATTGCGCTGCTAAAGCCATTCCCTCGTCCACAGGCATCGTGGTCTCCTCCTGCGGCTCTCCTGCCTCTCCTCCTCCAGCCGAACAGCCTCAACAAGAAAAGCAGCCCCCACCATGGCACGTTCAGCAGGATTCATGCTGTTAGAGGCAAAATGATTTAAAAAACGGTGAATAAGCAGAAAGGTGGTTGGGCTATAATTTGATATGTCAAAGTGTCCAATACTGAACATGACATAGCCGAAATATGTACTGTTGCCCAAACATGTGGAAATGATGTCCTCCAACAACCAAACACATCCTATAGTAATGAAGGCGTCGAGTAATTCAAGATATTTAACATGCCAAAATGCTGTGAAAAATACATTGGCAGTCAAAATAAAGTAGTGACACATCTAGCTCCCAACCCACATCACACTTTCTACAGCATTAAAGCGACTCCCAAATACATCACACACATGGAGGACTATATGTATGGTGCAAAGAACAGTACAGAAACAGAAAAACTCACATGCACTGGTCACTGAGACGGGTGTCACTCAAATATCAAGGCAACAAAAATAGGAAGATTTTCCAGATGGTAATAATCCAATAGTGCAATGCTGTAGTTAGCAAAGTGACCTACACAAAGAACACAAATAAAGCACTGTTTTCAAGATAGCATATACAGCAGATGGTGGACTGAAAGTGATAACCTAACGTCATATACATTTGACAACGCTAGAGTGTCCCCCGTCGCCAATGTATTACATGCGGAATATAAATACATACTGGCGATAACTCTGCAGCAATCACGTGTTTGTGCAGACGTCCCGTCGCTATATACTTACCACATCCAATCACAAAGCTCCTCCAAACAGGCGTGTCTCCTGCGCAGGACCACACCCAACGTCGACGTTACGTCCTCCAACAGGCGTGGCACTTGCGATGCATATGCACATCGCACCTGTGATAATCAAATAGCAACAGCTTCAATTAGGATTAATAGTGCATTGCAAACATGTGTGGCTCCCTGCTCTTGTGTGCGTCCCTTCACACTTGTGGATTTCACAACCCAGCTTGCTGCATCTATTTTCCTTTGGACACTGTGTCTTCAAAAGCCAAGGTATGTTCATAATATCAGATGAGGCACCCACATCTAAATGTTGTTTCTATTGGAGTCCTGACACACATTTGGATTGTCACTGTCACACCTGCACACATCCATGGCAGGAACACAAAAATCTGGTTCTAAGCAATGCTGCTGTAGTGTTTTTGACCATCCTAATTTGTCAACGCTCATTTTGGCTGACTTGACATCCTCTGGATCTGAGTTTGCAAAAGTTTTTAACCATGGTCCCCTCTGAGGTGTAGTGAATTGTACTGTTTGTGTTTTTTGGCAGATGCTGAGACCAAATCGCGAATTTGTTACGGCTTTCATTGAAGTGTACAGGGTCAACCCCTGTTTGTGGCAAACCAGAAGCTCTGCCTACACCAACAGGGCCCTCAAACAGGTGGCCTATCAGAAACTTGTGGAGGTTTGTGAACAATACATGCCTGGCCAACAGAGGGATGTGGAGTCCTTGCGCACCGTCTTCAAGAAGGAGTACGACAAAGTGACCAATTCGCTCAGATTGGGAATGGCGACTGATGACGTCTATGTACCGACCCTCTGGTACTACAACCTCCTAATGTTCACGCTGGAACAGCAGGAACCCCGTGCAATGTTGGAGAGTGACAGCTTCAGCCAGCCGCTACAGTCGAATGCTGAAGTTGGTGGTGACCAACAACATGTAAGTCTGTGACCTATGACACTCCTAAGGCACACTTATCACACAAGACACATATTGTACTGATTTATTCTCCTTGTTTAAAATTTTGGAACAATACATTACACACAGAATGGCCTCCAAACTTTTTGGAGCCTGGTTACATCAAGTTACATTGTATCCATCAATCATTTCACACACAACGAGTGTGTTTTGTCTTAATGTCCCAAACATTAACGCCCTGTCAGGACATGTTTTCATGACATCTGTTACAGTGTGGTGTAGTGACATACAGTACATGTACCTTTCTCATAAGTTTCTAAAATGTAATCAACACTTAAATGCTATGTTGCCTGACCTGTTATGCATTCCCACATGTAGGATCCGCTTGAAGGCACCTCTACTGGGTCCCCAAATAACCCACAAGACACACCGTCGGATGCCACTAACGTGGAGGAGGCTGGCACATCAGTGATCCCTAATTCCCAGCCGCCATTGCGATTACGGGTTCGGCAAAGGAGCACACCTGTGGCTAACCCGAACCAAATGCTCAGTCTTGCGCAACAGGTTCTGCAGCAGCAAGTAAGGGAACCACAGTGTGCCTTTGCCAGCCTGGTCCAAGAAAGGCTCCCATCTATGGACCCAGACCAACGGATCCATGCCGAGCGGGTCATGCTTCAGGTCATGGATGAAGCACGGGCGGGGAACCTCAGTAGTGCATCATGTTTCCCAGCTGCCATTCAACGGCCACCCGCCAACCTCCAGCACAAACATTATGGCCCTGCGCGTTCATCCCCTGGCCGGAGATCTGCCCGTCCTCATTACCCCACACATAGAACCAGGGGAGGATATTTGGCTGACCTAGGGCCCGAGGCCAGCTTCCACCCGGATGATGAGTACCTGGAGGAGCCTCATTACCATGATTTATAGGTTTTATTATTTTTGGTAAAGAAAATGTGCATTTTTTTTAAATTACAAAAGAGAAATGCTTGTTGACTTTAGTTTCTTGTCTAGTGACACATTTTGTTTGTTTAGTAATGGACGGATGTTCAGATTTTTTGGTTGCCCAAATTATAAGAATAATACACACTCGGTGCACATGTTGGCCATGATTGTCGTATTCTGGTTATTTAGGAAGGCATCATTGTTGGGCCTTCAGCAGATATGCAACATTATGTAGGTCATACTACCATCATATGTAGAGGGCCATAATATTCAATGTTGGTTCTTCAGCAGTAGCCTTCACTAATTAGAGGTTCGACAAAATCAACTCCGAGGTGGCCTTAACATCATTGTATTTGGGGAGCACCTTGTAAGGACTTATTGTGGGTGTAGTGGCCAGCAGTTATATCTCGACGGAGTCAACACCCATTGTTGGTGATGGGGTTAGGCCATTTCCCTACTTTAAAAATCTAATTTTCAAAAAAGGATGTGTCTTTGCTTTGTGGACATAATGCATGGTCCCAATGTGGAGCTAGTGTTGGAACATGGGTTTTGGTCCCCTTCCTCTGGATCAACATGTTGAGGCTATGTGTTTACCTTGATGGACTTAAAGTCTACCATTAACATTACAAAGTCCTTGAATATATGTGTGGTTAGATCAAGGAAAACGCAGAAAGATTTTGTAAAACATTTAAACTTACATTCAAAATGTGGCATACCGTGCAGACAAAGTACACCTTGCTGTTTGAGTGTAGGAATAACCACTACACACTTGTGATGATCCCAATGTGGGGCACTATAAGCAAAGAGGCCAACGTGATAGCCACAACACACTCTCTATGGTCCAAATGTTGGACTATAAGAAAAGAGCCCAACGGGGGCAAAAAAAAAACAAAAAACAATGTCAACATGGCAATAAACTAGTTTTTGGGTCCAACATGGACAACAGTCATTCAGGTCCGGATGGACCATTACAGTCTCTCATTCACTCCCGCTTATGGGAGCCAACCATGTCCTTGCTGGAGGGCAGCCAGCATCTCCCCTAACCGGGCCAGCTGTTGGAGATGGCGCTCGTGTGCCGAGTGGAGCTGTCTGGAGAACCCCGTATCACATCCTCCAGAGTAGGGACACCTGTATTGGGATGAAGAACACTTTTACAAACAGTCCATGGGAAGGTTTGGTAAAGTTCAAATTCAACTATGCTCCTTACCCTTGTGCTCGCCATCCTCAGCACTATCAGGGGGTGATGGGGAGGCATTCAGACTCCACCCGGCTGACCCAGCACGTTCTCCATCTGCACAAACATTAGAGAACAATAAAAAAAACAAAAAAACAGAGACAATAATGAGGGAAGATAAACACAACAATAACTCTAGTATGCAGGGCGTATGCCTCACAAATACAAACTTACCACCATAGTCAGCCAAGTCGAGAAAAACGTAGTTGGGAGGCACAGTACACGTGATCCACCAGTCACATGCTTGAAAAGCTAGTATATATATAAAAAGAGGGTAGAAAGCATGTATCCTGACCGGGATCAGGGAATTATAGAAAAAAGACTCTTATAAGTAGCCAAAAAGATTTATTTATTGTTCATATATACAAAAACAGGAAACAAACGAACATTTAAAAACCATTAAAAAGGTGAAACCACCAAAAAAGCTATGGCCTTGTAATATATATCATAATAAACCAAAAAATGGTAATACAACAGTATAAACTATTGGTTATAGAAGGATGATGAAAAGAACTCTGGTAATGGAATGACAAGCTGTCACAAAAAAATATATCAATGCACCCATAAAGGGATGTGCAATACAAAAAAGGGTGCTATTGGTAATCACACATAAGGCAAGATCAGATGTGCATGCCTGTTGAATAAAGGTTGGAACAAGAGAATGGAGAAGTAACTAACCAAACCCCTGAATTCCTATGAAGGGAGGACATAGATTTAGCATTAAACCTCAATCACCATATGTTCAGAGATGATGTCTCTTAGATATAAGCTCCCCTATCTAGAGGGAAAGATGAAGCCAACCTATATAGGTATGATGTTGTGTTGAACCAACAGTCCCTATAGGGAAGAAAAGATAAGAGGTAAATAGTAGGACTTCAAGTGCACCAATCAGTGTCACTGTGTCCTGAATATAGTTACCAGAGGTGTCATCATCCTTAAGACAAGGCGCATAGCACGCTCGACACCCGACGCGTGTCGCCGCCTGACAGACGGCTTCCTATGGGGGAGAGCCTGTTTGTTACCTGTTATAGGTGAGTTTATATAATGTGGAATAGATGATCCCACCTGCGAGTCATTCCCGGACTGCAGCCGCAATTCCGGAAGTGAAAGGGCGGGACTAAGGTGGCGTGGTGACGCCTGATCGCGCGTCATTACGCTGCAGAGGGAACCTGTTGTGTATACCGTCGCTAGGCGACGGGACGCAAGCGCAGACCGGCCGGTCATAGAGCTAAGTGCGCATGCGCACTTCATTAAACGAGTGGATACAAGGAAAAAGGGCTGTGAAGGGGGAGAGAAGTAGGGAAGCGCTGTGGGTATATTACAGCGGTACAGATCACTGATTCTACATCTATTATCTAGAATTTGTTAAGGAAGCTAAGTGAGCAAAGCAATCCCTATATAAGATGGAAAAAATTCTTTATATAAATATACAGTAGAGCTGATTAGTCTCCAATCATTAAGGATCTCATGTCGTCATGCAGCCTAGTGAGGAAAACAATGAGGCAGTTAGACAAATTTGAACTAACGAAAGATATCTACCTTTTTTGCAGACAACTGACTTTCAAACTGTTGTACAAACGCCCATCCGTTATTGACTCTCTACCGATCCAAGATAGAGCTGCTTTTCAAAATCTACTGGAATTAGCTGAGGAACAGGACCCTACAGGTATGACAACTAAAAAGAAACCTTTTACTGGAAGGGCTCCCTCACAAGCCACACCCCCCTTTTCGCTATTCCCACAAGTACAGCTCTTTTATGACATAATGTCGAAAGAAATCAGGAATCTAAAAACTAACAACTTCACAGGTAATAACCTCTCACGGGATGAGCGTATTGCTCTTAAAAATCTCAAAGAGCATAAAGATTTCCTAATAAAGGAAGCGGACAAGGGGGGAAACATTGTACTGTGGCCCGTCAATCTTTATCTAGAGGAGGTAAGAAGACAGTTAAATGACAAGTCCTGCTATTTAAAACTACCGTCAGATCCGACTGACGTCTTTAAACGCAAACTAGATAATCTAGTCTTTCGAGGTCTTGACATGGGCATCATTAACAAAAGGGAAAAGGAGTTTCTAATTAATAAACACCCTACGGTCCCCACTCTGTACATGTTACCCAAAGTACACGAGTCCCTAACAAACCCGCCGGGAAGACCTATTGTTGCCGGCATTGGTGGCCTTTTTGAAAAACCTTGTACGTACATAGACTTTTATCTTCAAACATACGTACTTTCCCTCCAGTCCTATGTCAGGGACTCATCACATCTTATTTGTCAACTGAATGAAGTGAGTTTTACTCAAAACGCGCTAATGATTACGATGGATGTGGAAAGCTTATACACATCCATCGGACATGATTTGGGAGTCAAAGCTGTTTCTTATTTTCTAGATAAACAGACAACAGGGAATCGTATGCACGATTCCTTTCTCTTGGACCTTCTCCGGATGATTTTGGACAACAGTTACTTCACCTTTGATAGAGCCTTCTATAGGCAAGTATCCGGTACCGCGATGGGGGCGAAATGCGCACCATCCTACGCTAATTTGTTTTTGGGATGGTGGGAGGCCATCTGCGTTCGCACCCATCCGGATTTTGTCAACTGTGTGCCTTACTGGTACAGATTTATAGACGATATTCTATTCTTTTGGACAGGTACCTTGGATGACTGCCTCCACTTCATTAGGACACTCAACTCTAACAATCTTAACATCAGATTAACGTCACATCACTCATGGACTGAGGTGGTCTTCTTGGATCTGAGAATTCAACAGGAGGAAGGTAAGCTCTTTACTTCCCTGTATAGAAAAGATACAGCAACAAACAGCTTGCTTCATTATCAGAGTTTTCACCCGCAACATATGAGGAATGCGATCCCGAAAGGCCAATTCTTTCGTTTGAAAAGAAATTGTTCCAATGAGGTTACGTTTCAAAAAGAGGCTCGAGATCTAACATTGAGATTCAAAAAGAGGGGCTATCCAAAAAAAGTAATATCAGGTGCCTTTCAAACCACTATGGCAACGGACAGACAGAATTTACTCAGGACGAAACAGAGAATGGCTCCAGAATTCCTGAATATAATCACAACGTTTAATAACCACTGGGGGGACGTCTATGGCACACTTGACCGGAACTGGTCAATATTATGCAGTGACCCTAAGATTGAACAACTGATTGGCCCCAGACCCCGTCTGGTGGCTAAACGAGCTAAAAACTTAAAAGACTCACTGTCAACAAGCCACTTTAGCAGACCTACCATACCCCTGGGGAGAGGTATCAAATTGATTGGCACCTTTCCTTGTGGTGACTGTTCCATCTGCCAATACATGGTGGCCTCTAATCAACTCGAGTTGACGGTCCACCCGGGACATGTCACCACCAAATATTATGCCAACTGTCGTACACGCAACGTCATTTATGTGTTACGTTGTGGTTGTCCGAAACTTTACGTTGGTGAAACCACTCAGGAACTCAGAAAGAGGGTCCAAAATCACGTCTCTAACATTCTGTGTGTGGAATCACACTTGAGGAGTGGCAAACCCATTTCATCGGTAGCTAAACATTTTCATGCTTGCCATCATGGTTCCCCCAAGGGCTTAAAAATCATTGTGGTTGACAGAGCTTATAGCTCTATCCGGAAATCGCATATGACCGACGAGCTTCTTAGAAAAGAAACTCGCTGGATCTATGACTTACAGAGTATGTCACCCAATGGCTTGAATGAGGAAATGCTCTTCAATGGCTTCTATAAGAAATGAACATTCCATGTATATTGTCTGGTAGTGGTCAATGGCCCTCTTTGCTTTGTTCTGTTTTTTTACATCTTGTCATCTCATTCTCAGATTCTGATGATTTGGACCGGCAATCTATGCCTCTTCCATATGGTGTTTGTACTATCTGAATCCCTCGGACTGTTGCTGCAAGACACAAAAATCTCCCTACAATTATGGAATCGGTTTGGATATACTCGTCAATTTGGATACACTTTGGATCTACCCTGAAATCTCATTTTATCATGAACTCGGGTCTATGGATCTATTGATGTCCCAGTTAATGTCCTCTTTGGTTAAGTAGAAGAGTTTCTCTATCCCTTTTTCTTGAGGCCTGGAGCCATTGGGATATTCTTGTTAAAAAACTCTAATACAATTTCCCCTTTTTACTCACTTTCCTGTTAGTGATCCTCTCCAGATAGTAATAAATTTGTCCTCATCATTCCTGTGAGTCTTTTTGTCTCACATAATGAATTTGACTTCTTACTCTGTTTGCTTTTTATTCACTCAAGTTGTTTCACATGTATGTCTGATGATGCTTAACCCTTTGTTTTCCTCACTAGGCTGCATGACGACATGAGATCCTTAATGATTGGAGACTAATCAGCTCTACTGTATATTTATATAAAGAATTTTTTCCATCTTATATAGGGATTGCTTTGCTCACTTAGCTTCCTTAACAAATTCTAGATAATAGATGTAGAATCAGTGATCTGTACCGCTGTAATATACCCACAGCGCTTCCCTACTTCTCTCCCCCTTCACAGCCCTTTTTCCTTGTATCCACTCGTTTAATGAAGTGCGCATGCGCACTTAGCTCTATGACCGGCCGGTCTGCGCTTGCGTCCCGTCGCCTAGCGACGGTATACACAACAGGTTCCCTCTGCAGCGTAATGACGCGCGATCAGGCGTCACCACGCCACCTTAGTCCCGCCCTTTCACTTCCGGAATTGCGGCTGCAGTCCGGGAATGACTCGCAGGTGGGATCATCTATTCCACATTATATAAACTCACCTATAACAGGTAACAAACAGGCTCTCCCCCATAGGAAGCCGTCTGTCAGGCGGCGACACGCGTCGGGTGTCGAGCGTGCTATGCGCCTTGTCTTAAGGATGATGACACCTCTGGTAACTATATTCAGGACACAGTGACACTGATTGGTGCACTTGAAGTCCTACTATTTACCTCTTATCTTTTCTTCCCTATAGGGACTGTTGGTTCAACACAACATCATACCTATATAGGTTGGCTTCATCTTTCCCTCTAGATAGGGGAGCTTATATCTAAGAGACATCATCTCTGAACATATGGTGATTGAGGTTTAATGCTAAATCTATGTCCTCCCTTCATAGGAATTCAGGGGTTTGGTTAGTTACTTCTCCATTCTCTTGTTCCAACCTTTATTCAACAGGCATGCACATCTGATCTTGCCTTATGTGTGATTACCAATAGCACCCTTTTTTGTATTGCACATCCCTTTATGGGTGCATTGATATATTTTTTTGTGACAGCTTGTCATTCCATTACCAGAGTTCTTTTCATCATCCTTCTATAACCAATAGTTTATACTGTTGTATTACCATTTTTTGGTTTATTATGATATATATTACAAGGCCATAGCTTTTTTGGTGGTTTCACCTTTTTAATGGTTTTTAAATGTTCGTTTGTTTCCTGTTTTTGTATATATGAACAATAAATAAATCTTTTTGGCTACTTATAAGAGTCTTTTTTCTATAATTCCCTGATCCCGGTCAGGATACATGCTTTCTACCCTCTTTTTATATATATAGTCAGCCAAGTCTGGGTCCATATCATCCTGAGCCATCTCCTCCTCCGCAGGCCCTGTTGTGGAGCGCACCTCGTCCTTCTCCGGGTCTGGGGACATGGCCACCTCTGGGCTTGGCACAGTGGGAGGTGGGGTAATGGCCGGGCTGGGGCTCTGTGGCCAGATGACGTGGCTTGGTGGCAAAAGTGGCACTGGGCTTGACGGGGGCCCATCATCCAGCCAAGCAGGTTCTTGCTGCTCCTCGGCCTCCTGTGGCCATGGTGGGGATGGGAGGTCGTCATCCTCCTCCATCCATGGCTGGGATGAGTCCTCAGGAGAGTCCTCCGACCCTGCAGCCTCAGGCAGCTCCTCCTCGTCATTCCTAGGGGGCGATGGTGTCCCAGCAGCCTGCGGTGGGGTCTCTGGGCCACCTGCGGGTGGGGCAGGGTGGCCATCTTCAGAGGATGATTCCTCTACATCTGTATTTGTAAGCACAATCACAGAGGTTTTAGGAGAAATGTTAAATACATTGTTCTGTAACATTTTGATTGTGTGCCTATTGTATTTCCACCATTAACAAATATGGTTCAAGGTCATGTTGGATGCATATACTCATGTAGGATGCATGTACTGTGGGTCGGACACAGTATGTTTACTGACAGGAGGTCCACTACACTGGCAAGATATGCTTGCTTGTGGCCACAGATCCCAACACATGGTCAATGTATGTTTGTTGTATTTTCTGTAGGCCCAGAAGCTGCTGGTGTTTGGCCCATGGCTGCATAGACCTCTTGTTCACGTACTATTGTTATTTTGGTGCAAACATCATGGTGTGTCTATCTTGTCCCCTCTGTACGGTGCAACATCTGTTTGGCAGTGTGTCATGTGTGTGTTTAAGATGGTCAATATGTCTCCCAAACACATTGACAATGTGGAGTCAGGTTAGGCACAAATATAGTGAGGTTAAGCCTGAGTCCGGCCTCACCATTTGTGCTGCACATGACTGGTTTGGCCATATTCCTGTTTGGGTGTGAAACACCAGGCACTGCACATTCTTGTCACATCCACATGGTGCGTCAATACACAGTTGAGAAATGTAGGGAGATTACCATTCATTGTTGATTGGTCCTTTAAAAAATGACCTGTCGCGTTCCCGGTGCGGACGAGAGTGTGTGATATGTGCGCATGCCTCCGCACAGATCACTCATGGCGGCCGATGGGAGGGCACGGCGGTCTGCAAGCATCTGCAGACACCGTGTGGACCATTATAAAGGATAGGGCTGCGGTCTGCATGCAGAGGTTTGCAGATGCCTCCGCCGAACGCTGCGGAGGCATCTGCAAGTGTGAAGGCAGCCTTATGCAGAATATAGGCAACCACATGGGCGGGGACAGGCCGGGGACCACACTCTCCTTCTAATATGTTTGGAGTAGTGATGAGCGAATCCTAAATTACTTGGAATCGCTTGACTCTAGCGAGTCCGAGCCCGGGACTTACTACTCGTTGCGAGTTTAGCGAGTCCAATGTTAATGAATGGGGAAGCGAGTAATAGAGAGTAATGTGTGATTTAAAAATCGCAGATGTGTCTCGGAAAGCGCTCGCATTGCCGTGTTGGAATCCCCACTCGCAACTGTATTTTGCTGCTGTCTCCGAGGCCAAACTCGCATGTGTTTGTCTTATTTGGCGCCGATGAGGCGAGGCAAGCGATTTTCTGCAGCAAACCCCATGCTTTTAGCAAACAGGAAATAAGCCGACTCGAGCTGCCCGGCTGGACGCGCAGAAACACACAGAGCGAGCATGGCCCCTGTCAACACCCTGCAGTTGATTGCTCTGGTGGAAGCTCGGCCCCTGCTTTGGCTGCCCACTGACCCTGCCTATGGGGATAACGGCCAGCGGACTACAGCCTGGAGGGAGGTCGCTCAGGTCGTGTTCCCTGCATTCCATCGCAGTGGCCATGATTCACAGAGCAATATGGGTGAGTTAAATGTGTTCACACGTTATATTGCATTTACCGTATATAGTCGTGTATAAGCCTACCCGTGTATAAGCCAACCCCCCTACTTTAGCCCCAAAAAACTGGGAAACCATATTGACCGCCATCCTGGTATACAGCGGCTATCACTGGAAGACAGCCCTCCAGCAGAGTATACAGCTCCACCTGCAGAGTATACAGGCCCCCCAGTGGGTATACATGCCCCCGATATTAGGGTATACAGGCCCCACAGCAGTGGGTATACAGGGCCCTCAGTAGTTATACAGGGCCCTCATAGTAGGGTCTACAGACCCCCCGTGGGTATACAGGGCCCCCATAGTAGGGTATACAGGGCCCTCAATGTGTTATCATGCGCCGTCGCATGGTTGCCTATATTTGGATGGGGTCACAATAGTACACTTAGTTTAAGGGCTGGTGCTCCTGGCTCTTACGGCCAGGGGGTTGGGTGTATATAAATACCACTAATGAGCAGAGTCTGGTGCCCGCACTATTACATTCTCTATGCGTTGACATGTGCCCTGCCCCATTTGTGATTGTGGCCACGTGAGCTCAATGTCCGTAATGCTGTTGATGATGTTCCACACTGTCTTGTCACTGTGCCTTGTATACACATTACACACACAACATGAATAAAATGTTATTGTTGATTTGTACACATACTTTTAGTGTTTCAAATGTTACAGAGGTCTAAACCCGGTTTGAAATCATTTCACAGTTGACCTCATTATCAAACGGTGGAGGAGCTGCCGGGATCAACACAAGCGGCAACACCGCAAGATCATGGAGGGGGGACCGGAAGCTGATCCAGGGCCGATCTATTGCCACTACGACCGGTTGTCCTTCTTGAACCGGTGGTCCATATGCCAAGGTTATGTGTCTGCTGCACTGTTGTGTACTATTATTGTTATTATTATTTATTTATATAGCGCCATTAGGTCCATGGCACTTTACATGAGGATAAGGGTTAACGACAAAAAACAGTACATGAAGACAATCAGGTCATACAGGTACAAGAGGAGAGGACCCTGTCCACAGGGCACACAGTCTACGTATGAAGCTCTATAATGAGTGTGGTGGTTTACATACCCACACTGGGGTTTGTTTCTGCCATTGTGCAACACAATTCTATTACCTTTGGCAATGATCCAGGACATACACATTTAACGTCACATTGTGACGTTGGGACAAATAAGCAATGTTCTGCACGGTGGTCAGACACAATGTTCCGTGACCTCAGAAATAGCTATTATTGTTGGCATGTTTGTGGAACAAAGCCATGTTCTTCCCTGCAATGGCCTCTAAGGTGTGTGGCCTTGTCTGGTTTGCCTGTCATAAGCTTCATTTCTATCAGTTACAAATGGCCTCGACTTGCTTAAGGGCCACATACATCCCTACACGTTTAGTTGTGGGTTTTTTTTTGGGCTAAATAACTTTGCAAGGATATACCCCTTTTGCACTAAACTCTTTGTACACCATCCCAGATAGTTGACACAGTCACACACATTTCAGGACATACCCTCTATCACTACAAATACGTGTGGTTCAGTTTTCCCATGGGTATATTTGGGGCTGCAAGGTGATGGTGTAGATATTAGGGCCCACATGTGAATTTTATTTTTTTGTCGTTAACTCATGGCCACATTACGAATCCACCGGAAAACATAGTGTATTAATGCTGTATAAAATCAAACTAAAGGGGGCCATATTTTAAGTGCAACAGGCTTTTATGTCCAAGGTCCTTTAGGAAACCCGAGGTTTGCCTTTGCTGCTCCCGTTTTTTGTTCGGCCCCATTGGAATAACTGTAAAACTGTCCATCAGTGCATAACACCTTGTTTGGCACCAACGATGTGTGACCTGCTGCTCAAAAACAACCCCATACTCTATGTCCATTACAGTCATTTCAAAAACCCAAGCCATCGTTTGGTGTGTTTTATTTACCAAGACATTCCTGATTACCATACATGGCAGCAAAAAGGAGTGTAGGCCACTAACGCCGAATGATCATGTGTCACCTATGCTGCAGACTCCATTTCCTGTCTTGCTCACCTGCCCTATAGATCTGGGTTATGTGCATTGAGACCAAGGCCGCCCACACTTGTTTTTTTTGTGTCCATCTGATGGCAAACAACCCTGAAGAATGTGTTTGCCTCACAGTGTCAGGCTATAGCTTTGTCCACATAAAGTTTCCACAAAAAGTCTAAGCAATAGTTGTGGCCACTAATAAGTCTTCAAGTGACTACATAGCTGTCCTGCCTAAGGCAGGGCACAGTGTAATAGTGCAGACCAATTTTTTAATTTCTAATGTAATGGCAAAAAATCGTGGAGCAACACTACCCACACATAGAATATTGGTTGAGGCATGAGCCAAAATGTCCTTAATATATTTGCTGCAATTCCATCTTAAGGGCAACAATGAAAAGACACAGAATACACAGATACACTGAGTCAAAAAAGCGTGCACATGTTATGTTTGGCCTATGGTTTTGTTTCCAAACGCAACCCATTCACCAAATGTTTTTTATATTTACCCACAGAGCTGCTCACTATCAGTGGCGGCGTCGTAACCCACCAGCACAGCTGCCTGAGGAGGCGAGGGAAGCCCCTGAACCACCACCAGAGGAGGAGGGAGTACCACCACCACCACCACCTTTGGGGCCACAGAAGAAGAGGGGGATGAAGGGCCACACCAGCGGTCTCCCAAACAAAACCAAGCTGTGGCCATCCAGCTTCCTCCACTGCCGACTGCCAGCAGTGTGGGGAGTCACCTGAACCCCATCAGCCCTGCTCAGATCCCGGGGGCACCAAAAGACCACCGAGGACAATGTAATGCTGACTTTGCCCGCAGTCTCATACCATTTTTGGATGAGATTCCATGCGAGAGACGATTGCGGGCTTGGTCAGCAATCCACATTGTCATTGATGCCTGTCGGCCCCCAAACCACCCTGGCCAGGTATTTTCGTATTTGGAGGGGTGGCAGCAGTCTAGCTCCAACAGACTGGACAGGCCCACACCCCGGGACAGGTACATGGCGATCCAGAGGTGGTGTCCACCAAACATGGACCTACCAAGAGAAGGTGAACCGGCCCAGATGACCCACCCTACAGGGTTCCAAACATTGGGGGAGGCTATACATGGGCCCTGGACCTCCTCCACGACCAGGGTGATGTGTCCCGGTAGAGGCAACCCCACACAATATGCGAACCTACCACCAGCTGTAGGGCACATTTTTTTTTGTGTTTCTTTGTTTGTTTGTGTTGTGCATTGCACAATTTATTTAGTTTTTTTTTCTGTTTTATGTGTTACTTTTTAGAAAGTTAAAAAAAAAAAAAAAAGAAAAAAAAGAATCTGACATCTTTGCCATTAAGGCGTAATAATACACAGTTTACAAAAACTGCTTTGTGTCTGTCTTTTTTCAGGGAATGGATGTGTAGGTTTTTTTGTGGGTGGGCTTAAAGTCATCATCATTAGCAAGTACTTTACGGCCCGCATGGCGCATAAAGGCACCTTGGTTAGTATGTGTAAAATCATGACTGCACATACAAATGTTGCTGACAAATAAATAGTGCCTGTGTTTGGGGGGGGTTACTTAATGACTCGGTATGGCAACAACACTAGGAACACAGATGCGAGAGGCTGGGACGTCTACTTGCAACACAGCGCGTCTACGCGTTATCTCCGTAGCGTACAGTGGGACCCTTCGCCAGGCTCCAGCAGGATCATAGTACAAGCAACGTCTTCGATGCAGGCATAGGCTTGTTGCCTCAAAAAATTAGCCCAAGGGGCGGATCAACTCTTTTTAGAAATAGAGGAGGGCGCGTGGCCCATACTATATTCTTGCTTGTCCTGAGAGCATAGTACAAGCAACGTCTTCGATGTAGGCATAGGCTTGTTGCCTCAAAAAATTAGCCCAAGGGGCGGGATCAACTCTTTTTAGAAATAGAGGAGGGCGCGTGGCCCGTACTATATTCTTGCTTGTCCTGAGAGCATAGTACAAGCAACGTCTTCGATGCAGGCATAGGCTTGTTGCCTCAAAAAATTAGCCCAAGGGGCGGGATCAACTCTTTTTATAAATAGAGGAGGGGCGCGTGAGCCCATACTAATTATATCTTGCTTGTCCTGAGAGCAAAGTACAAGCAACGTCTTCGATGCAGGCATAGGCTTGTTGCCTCAAAAAATTAGCCCAAGGGGCGGGATCAACTCTTTTTAGAAATAGAGGAGGGCGCGTGGCCCATACTATATTCTTGCTTGTCCTGAGAGCATAGTACAAGCAACGTCTTCGATGCAGGCATAGGCCTGTTGCCTCAAAAAATTAGCCCAAGGGGGGGATCAAAATTTTTAAAATTAATGCAAGGCACTTGAGCCAAACAATATATTTTATTGCAGTTTGAGAAATGCCCACAATGCAGGCATAGGCTTGTTGCCTTGAAAAATTCAGCCAAGAGACTGTATTGGATTGTCTGACATAAATCAACGTTTAAAAATCATCACAAGTGCATGCATTAGTAAAGTAACATTACTGAAACTGATTGTGTAGTTTTGTTGTCATGCAGCAAGTGTAGCAGGAACATTAGTTATCAAAGCTTCTTAGCAGAGGCACATTGTTTATCCTTTGTGTCAAAAGAGGACATAATGTTTAAACCGCAGTCAGCCAAACATATCAAATTTGATTATGTCCCTCTAGGTTTGAATACTGTCGTCTGGAGGGGTTAAGAACTTTGATGATATCCAGTCCTTGTTAAACTTAATGAGAGTGAGTCTCTCGCATTTTCTGTAGTCAGCCGTGACCTTCTATCAGTGACAATTCCCCCAGCGGCACTAAAAACACGCTC
The DNA here is from genome assembly GCA_033576535.1 of Allobates femoralis. Classification (NCBI taxonomy): domain Eukaryota; kingdom Metazoa; phylum Chordata; class Amphibia; order Anura; family Aromobatidae; genus Allobates; species Allobates femoralis. The sequence continues at coordinate 348,204,187 of JARQOC010000002.1, forward strand.
TGATGTCACTCTAGCAGCTGGGCAGGCCAGCAACTCCAAGGCATACAAAGACAGCTCAGTCCAAGTGTGAAGCTTGGAAACCCAGTAATTAAAGGGTACAGAGGGGTCGGTTAAGAAGCTGGTAGTGTCACACACATACTCGTTCAACATGTTTGACAATGTTTGTCTCCTAGACGAGGGGACCGTAGGCACAATCCGTTGCAGATTGGAAGGTCTGTTGAACATCGCCCAGTTGGTGCACATTGTTGACATTGTGGCCGTTTGTGTCCCAACCAAAGACTGTTGTGGCAAAGAGCTGCTTGCTCGGGGTATAGCGGAGTCAGAGGGTGAAATTGACATTAAATTGTCAACAACACACTTTTGAAATAATCCATCGTTAAGCCCCTTGGTGACTGCAACAGCAGCGATGGAAACTTGTCTTTGTAGCGTGGTCAAGGAATGTTGACAACCAGTAGAGGTCGCTGTCATAGATGTTAATGACGCGTGGATCTTGGGACAGACATTGAGACATGAAGTCTGACACGAGTGCTAGGCTACAAAGACTCATCTCTTCTGTGTCACCTGACTGATGAATAATAGGCATCATGGTCTCAAAATCGGTCTCCGCCTCCTCCTCTTCAGCCCCCCATGCTGTACCGACATAAACCTGGGGTTGGGAGTACCATCAGGGTGCACATCAGTACCATGGATAAATAAATCGTCTTCATCTTCCTCATCACTGTCTTGTTCTGCAGCCAATGTTGCCGGCTGAAATTGGCTTTGCTGGCTCTGATCGTGGATGTTAAAATCTGGATCCACAGCTCTCCGCTGTGCCCTCAATGATTCTGTTTTAAGATTCAGGAGAGAATCTTTAAGCAAACAGAGCATGGGGATGGTGAGACTAATAATGGACTGATCACCGCTGACCAGTTTTGTGCAGTAATCGAAGTTCTCTAGAACCTCGCAAAGGTCAGCGATCCAGACCCACTCCATAGTTCCAATGTGTCTTGAATTACTTCCGGGGTGACGGGCATGTTGCAGCTGATATTCCGCTATTGCCCTCTGCTGCTCATTGAACCTTGCCAACATATGGAATGTAGAATTCCATCGTGTGGGCATGTCGCAAATTAACCTGTGTTTGGGCAAATTAAATTGCTGTTGAAGGGCAGATAGACTTGCAAGTGCCGTGGATGAATGTCGGAAATGTCCGCAATTTCTACTCACCTTCTCTAGTAGATCAGATAACTCTAGGGTAATTTTTAAAGAATTTCTTAACTACAAGGTTCAGCACGTGAGCCATGCAAGGCACGTGTTGAAGGTTACGAGCTTTATTGCTGCAACAAGGTTTCGTCCGTTATCGCTGACAACAAGACCTGTTTGTAGTTGTAGTGGGGCCAGCCACTCATCTGTCTGTTGCTTAACACCTTTCCACAGCTCGGTTGCAGTGTGAGGTGTGTCACCTAGACAGATCAGCTTAAGAAGAGCCTGTTGTCGCCTTGCTGATGCAGTACTGCAAAGCTCCCAACTTTGACGAGATGTTGCGGACAAGTCAGCAGTGGTCAAGGAAGTAGAAGACGCACATTGTGTTGTTGAGTATATGAGGACGCGGACACCCGGAATGATGTTGTGCCCACTATTCGTGGAGTTGGTAGGATCACAGATATTCCACTATTAGACTTTGGGACACTCTCGACCAGGTTGATCCAGTGAGCCGTTAGGGTACCTTTACACGCGCTACTGGAGGATGGATAAACCCGCTACTTCACATGCACGAGCACGCCCAAACGGATACAAACGGGAAACGCACCACCTTTACACCCGCCACAAGGTTCGTACGCTACGCTACATCTACAGCTGGATACATCGCCGGGTGTCTCAAGTAGCCATCTGTAGCTCATCTTAGCTCATTTACACACCGCTACACCAGCTAATATGGGCGTACCTGGTGCAGCAGGGACAGCACATGGCGTGCTACAATTGTGGATTACGAGACGTCCGTACGCTGATAGGACAAAGCAATAATATCATGATTGGGCAGGCATCGCAGGAGGCTGATTAGTACTTGACGCTCGAGCAATTGTGTAGTGTGACTGGTCAGCTCCTTCAATATGCCTCCCTATGCAGCGACTACCAATCGTAACGCAGGAGCTTCCTCCAATGATCGCTGAAGGGGCAGCGGTATCCCGGAGGCTGTGTCACGCCCCAGCTACATACCAGGTACATCGCCTGGTGTATAGACATCCCTTCTGTAGCTTCTTTACACGCCGATACAGCTCGCTACAATCGGCTTTGTAGCCATCTGTTTTCGAGCAGTGCTCGGAAACAGATGTATCTGTTGCCGGCTGCCTCCTACCGTCTTCACACGCCGCTACTACGGGCTATATTGACGCTACAAGCTACATTTGTAGCCTGTAGCGGGTTGTATCCATCCTCCAGTAGCGGGCGTGTAAGGTACCTTTAGTGATATGTATCTGCCCTGTCCACAACTACTTGTCCAGGTGTCAGTTGTCAGGTGAACTTTTCCGCTCACAGCATTTGTTAATGCACGCTTCAAGTTGTTAACCACGTGCTGATGTAACGCGGGTACGGCAGTACGTGAAAAAAAATAGCGACTGGGGACAGAGTATCGTGGTGCTGCCACAGCCAACAACTCCCGAAAAGCCTCAGTAGCCACAAGCCTAAATGGCAGCATTTCTACAGCTAACAGCTTAGAAATTTGCGCTGTCATTTGTTGAGAAAAAGGGTGTGTGGATTGGTACTTCCGCTGCCTCTCATAAAGTTGTGGAACAGACAACTGGACATTTGGGGCAGACTCACAAGTCACTTGACTACTGTCATATCTCTGGTCTAACGCAGCTTGTGAGGAGATCGTATGAGTAGGAGCTGCTGCATGAACAGTAGATGGTGAAGGGCGAATCGGAGGTGGCCTAACGGTGTTGAGGTCAGAAGGCCCTGATGTCGAACCCTGATGGGCCAACCACTGACTTGGGTGCTTAACAGTCATGTGCTTACGCATACTGCTAGTGCTCAAGTTTGCTTTGCTCTGGCCTCTGCTTAGCCTGGCATAGCAGATATTACATATAACGACATTTGCTACTGATGGGCTATCTTTAAAAAATTTACAGACAATGGATGTTCGTCCTTTTGGTTGTGTTGTAGGAACTGGAGGATAAGTCTGGCCAACACAAACTGTAGACACAGTTTGCCCAACTGTTGTTAAAGTTTGGGCAACAGTTGGTACAGTTTGTGCAACAGTTGACACAATTTGGGCTACTGTTGTCACAGGTTGGATTCTGGATAAAGGAGTAAGCCTGGGTGCTTTAGGCGGTGGTACATAACCACTTTCCTCCTCCTGGCTGCTCTGTTGGCTATGCATGTCAACTGTCCAGGTTGGATCAGTGGTCTCATCATCCACCCCCTCCTCCTCAAAGTCTTCTGGATAACGTGACTGTTCAGGCTGGCCAGATGAGATGTAAGTCTCATCATCATCATCATCCTCCACCTCCTGAGACGGTCTATGCCTTTGTTGAAAGGGACGTTCTTCAGGACGAGGTGAATCCAAACTTTGTCCATGAATGGAATGTACGTCTTGTTCCAGTATCTGGTCGGGCAGTGACAAAGAAAGGTCAGGTTGTATGAATGGCTGATAAGATCCAAATAAATCTTCCGAGTGTCCAAGTTCCGGTCTAAATTTTCCTCTGTCTGGTGATGACTTGAGGAAATAGGAAGATTTTGCGGATTAGATGACCCCGCGTTGTCAGTAGCGGCACTTGAATATGGTGTCAAAGATGATTGTGTGCTGCATGAACCAGTGGTTGAGGTCTTGTCAGCCATCCAAGATGTTATTTGGTCTTGCTCTTCCGGCCTCAAGACACGTTTATGTTGAGTACTGGGAAATTTAGACAGCAGAAAGGTGGATCGATCAATCCTCGTCTGTCTACTTCTACCAGTGCCTTGTTGTTCACGACTGCTAGGCCACGACCTCGTCCCTGTCCTTGCAAACTCTTTTTTGGGCATTTGTGATTTTGGGACATTGTTGACAATGCACAGCCACCGGATGGAGTTAGGTGTTGCTTCAGCGTCACTTACTGGCGGGTTAAGTGTGTGCTAGCACTTGGCAGTTGAAGCAGCACATGTTCCCTGAAAAATTATTAGTGCGCAAGCCACCGATATGGAGTTAGGTGTTGCTGCAGGCGTCACTTACTGGTGGGTTAAGTGTGTGCTAGCACTTGGCAGTGAAGCAGCACACTAGTCCCTGAAAAAATTATTAAGTGCGCACAGCCACCGAGATGGAGTTAGGTGTTGCTGCAGGCGTCACTTACTGGCGGGTTAAGTGTGTGCTAGCACTTGGCAGTGAAGCAGCACACTAGTCCCTGAAAAAATTATTAAGTGCGCACAGCCACCGAGATGAGTTAGTGTGCTGCAGGCGTCACTTACTGGCGGGTTAGTGTGTGCTAGCACTGGCAGTGAAGCACACACTCTCCTGAAAAAATATTAAGTGCGCACAGCCACGAATGGAGTTAGGTGTTGCTGCAGGCGTCACTACTGCGGTTAAGTGTGTGCTAGCACTTGGCAGTGAAGCAGCACACTATTCCCTGAAAAAATTATTAAGTGCTCACAGCCACCGAGTTGGAGTTAGGTGTTGCTGCAGGCGTCACTTACTGGCGGGTTAAGTGTGTGCTAGCACTTGGCAGTGAAGCAGCACACTGTTCCCTGAAAAAATTATTAAGTGCGCACAAGTAGTCGCACAAGTAGGTGGCGTACGTGCTATTTGCAGCTAGGAGAGCAGCAACGCACTGATCTGCCACAGACAAAATAAAGCTGAAGGGGTTTTTAGGACCCAAAATCTATCAGCTGCAAAAAAATTGTAAATAGTACCTCAGCTAAGCCTCTGACTTTAGCTATTAGGACAACTGAGTGAGTAAGCTCAGCTATGAGGTCGGTCCTGTGAGCACTGTAAGGCTGCACCTCCCTGCTTCCCTGCCTGCCTACAGTCCTCTACACAGTACTCCTCTGTCCTCCTGCTAGCTCTCACAAGAGCTGTTTGGGGTAAATATAAGGAATTTTTAAGGTTCCCTACACTGACTGACAATCCCTATGATCTGCTCCAGAATCTACCTCACCTGCTCTAGCTCAGATCTTAGAGAAATGTGCCCAAAATGGCGGTAGCAATGCTTATATACAGCCTTGCCTGTCATACATGACATAGGCATCACGATGGACAGCAGCCAATCATAGTCCTGCCACAACCAACATGGCTGTGGCATTACTGAATATGATTGGCTAACATGCTTGTCCATCTTCACAAGTTTTCTGACCTAACACGCTAGGCTGTCTCGGAAGCTTTGTCGGAACATAACAGATTCTATATTCGCGAGTCCCGAATACAGAATATAGGACTCGGATTCGTGGACTCGCTCAGAATAGCTAAGACTCGCTCAGACTCGCTGCTGACAGCGGGTATCCTGAAGCGGTGCAATTCTGTAAACGATTTTGGGGAGATTCAAGCTACATAGCGATGTGATATAGCAGTCTAGCGAGTGAGAAAAAGTAAACTCTGACAAAACTAGGATTGCCATTGAATTGCATTGGATTCGTTACTGTGCGAGTAATCGCTGGGAAACCGCCGAGTACCGTGTCCTGTGAGTCCCTTACTACTCACCGAGTAACGAGTCCTAGCTAGTAGATTCGCCCATCACTAGTCAGAGTCTCTGACAAAACTAGGATTGCTTCAGGCTGAAGCTTCCGAGACATCTGTGATTTGTAAATCGCACAATACTCGCTATTACTCACTTCCCCATTCATTAACTTTGGACTCGCTACTCGTTGTGAGTCTAGCGAGTCCAATGTTAATGGAATGGGGAAGCGAGTAATAGCGAGTAGTGTGCGATTTACAAATCACAGATGTCTCGGAAGCTTCAGCCTGAAGCAATCCTAGTTTTGTCAGAGACTCTGACTAGTGATGGGCGAATCTACTCGCTAGGACTCGTTACTCGCTAGGACTCGTTACTTGGACTCGCTAGACTCGCAACGAGTAGCGAGTCCCGGGCTCGGACTTGCTAGAGTCAAGCGATTCCGAGTAATTTAGGACTCGCCCATCACTACTAACAATCAATCTGCTCTCTGTGAGGTGCCAGCTCACTGAGTACACTGAAGGGAGCAGTGTATTTGTGTCAGATCGATAATTATTAGCGAAGAGTCCGATCATCTCGGCGGTACTCGGTGCTCGCCGAGAATCCCGAGTACTGGGATACTCGTGCGAGTAACAAGTAGCGCCAAGCATGCTCGCTCATCATTAGTGCTGAGCATTGGGCTGTTTATATTGGAGGCTGCTGCTGGACTGCCACAGCATCCAAATAATATATACAGCCCAACACAACCTCCAAATAATATATACAGCAGAGCCTAAAAATAATATAACAGCAGAGCCTCCAAATAATATATACAGCCCAGCAGCAGCCTCCAAAAAATATACACAGCTCAGGGCCTCTTTATTATGTATATACAGCCCAGCACAGCCTCCAAATATATACAACCTGTGGCCTCTATATTATATATACAGCCCAGCAGCAGCCTCTATACTATTTGAACAGCTCTGCAGTCTCCATATTATATATACAACCCACCCAGGAGCCTCTATATTTATATACACAGCCCACAGCTTCTACATTATATTTATTAATCGTGGTATGTGTTAAAGGGGCCCACTAAGATTGTTTTGCCAGGGGCCCACAAAAACCTGGCGCCAGCCCTGGTGACAGTCCCTCAGCTGTTACGGAAATGGACACACCTGCTTGTTTTGACCCATCTCAGACATCGAACACACCACTTTTTGTCAACCTGCACCTCACAGTGCAGCAGTTTGTCGGGTACACGCTACTCCACCCTCTCTCAGCACAGCAGTAAGCCCTTGGTCCTGCAGTTGTGGTCGCAGAAAAATGATTTCCTCCTACACATCCCAAAGCAAATAACTTGATCTTGACTATTTCCAATTTGTTTGCCTTTCCGCCTGGTTTATACAGACGGTTTCCAAAGGCTGATGGCATCAGTATCAGTATTAGTGTCTAAGTCGGCATTACTTCTAGAAGAAAGCTATGCCTGTTCTCCACCAAAATGTTTCAGACAACATTACCCGCTCCTTGAGAAACACTGTGGGTGACAGGGTGCATATGACCACTGACACCTGGACAAGCAAACATGGCCAGGGGTGTTAAATCTGCTTTATTGGCCACTGGGTGACCTTGGTGGCTTTGGGGCCAAGAGTGGATGGGGCTACTCCCTAAATCTTAAAATCTTCATGCCTTTTGGGACAAACTTTTACCTGTATCTCTTCATCCACTGTTTTTTCCTCCTCCACCTCCTTGACCTTTCCCTTAATGTTTCAACAGTTCAAACAGACTACAACCCACCTCTGTACTGTACTGCCAGGGCTCTCTACCATCAGGCAGTTTTTGAATTATAATGCCTTGAGTCCCACAGCTGAAGAGTTGAGGATAGCTATGCAGGCTGAGTTTCCGCAATGGCTGTCTTTGCTGAACCTGGAGCAAGCGAAGGCTATGTGCCATAACAGTGCAAATCTGGCAATGGTCCTATGCTAGGGATAACATACACATATGGCTTACATCCTCAACCTGGTTGTCCAGCAATTCTTATGCCATTGTCAATGCCTGGATGAGCTGCTGCACAAGGCATGGTTGCTGTGTGCTGACTTCCACCAGTCTTAGGCTGTAGCTCATCGACTAGCATTGCTAAAGATGTCTTTCGGACAACCAGTTAACTGTTTGATAGGCAATATGTCTGCATGGTGGAATTCTACTCTGCCCATGTTGTAGTGACTGTGGCAGCAGTGACAAGGCCTGGCGAAATATGTAATGGCACATACAATGACTCAAAGCAAGCTGAATGTGGTGCAAATGACACTTGCACAATGGACAAAAATCAAAGACTTCTGCACCCTTCTTCACATTTTCAAAAATGGCTATTAAAATGGTTAGTGCTGATGATGTCATCATCAGCATCACTATTCAGGTCTGCGGGATGAGGTGGTGGTACCACAGGAAGTGAAGGATGAAGAAGAGGAGGATGCAGAAAGGATATCAATATCTCAAAAGTTCGGACTCTCATTTCACAGCTGGGTGGCATGCCAGGGTGGAGTAGAGAAACAGAGGGGGTCTCATGGTACTAGACAAAATGGTAGTGAAGGTGCAGGAGCCAAGAAGCAAAAGGAGGAGAAGCAAGGATGGAGAGGTGATGGGCATTGAACAGTCAAGCGATGAGGAAAAAATTATTCCTCTTTCTGTTGTCTGAGGTTGGAGGGAGAGGATGGATGAAGGAAACTCAATGTTTATGCCGCCAACAACACAACAAAGAATCATGCTTATTTCGTCAATTTAGCGGGGCTCTGTTAGCACGATGCCTACATGTGTCACTCATCACCCTGTTACTAATACATTTTTAACTTACAAGTGCTAGGCCAGAGCCTGTTCAAGACCCTGTGCCATGCATGCTTGCCACACCATTATGCAATTTTTATTCTGGGTCAATTAATGCCACTTTCATGGCGTCTGACCTTAATTTTCATGACGTTTAGACTCTTCTTAGAGGGCTCCTTCTTGTCTGTTTTCTGAATTTAGCAGGACTTTGTGAGTGCAAAGCCTATATGTGTCACTAATCAAATGCTAGGCCTGGCTCTGTTCCAGGCCTTGTGCCATGCACGAAGGCTGCACCATTAAACAATTTTTATTCTGGGAAAATTAATTCCAATTTGTTGGTGTCTGGCCCTATTTTTTTTTAAATGTGCAGACTGTTCTTGGGGGTCTCCTTCTTGTATGTTTCCTGAATTAAGAAGGGATCTGTGAGTACGAAATCTACATGTATCACTCATCCCCCTATTACTAATGAATGTTTAACCTTCAAATGCTAGGCCAGGCCCTGTTCCAGTGTCTGTGCCATGCATACAGGCTGCACAATTATTACATTTTTTTCTGGGTCAAATGATGCCACTTTGGTGGCATGTGGCCCTAATTTTTTTAAATATGGAGACTATTCTTGGAGTTTCATTGTTGTGCGTTTTGTAAATTTAGCAGGACTCTCTGACCACTGTGTCTATACCTGTCACTCATCTCTCTATTCCTGATCAATATTAAAGCTTGAAATATTGGGCCAGGCCTTTTCCCATACATCCATAATGCACAATATTGAAAATTATAACTCTGGGGAATACATGGCACTTTTCCTGGTGTCAGTCCCTAATTTGAGCTGTTTTGTCAGCTTTTCGGCCCCTTTGAATATTTGTTCTAGGTCCTTGATTTTCCCTCCTATTGATTTGAATGGGGTTCAGAAGTTTGGCAAACTCTTTGCCTGTCTATTCGGCAAACATCTGCCTGTTCGGCGTACTTAACCCTGAAGCCGAACTTTAAAAGGTTCGTCATCTCTAGCCATGATGACATTTGCAGAGCCCCTGACATGCCAAAACAGCAGAAATCCCTTAAAAGTGACACCATTTTGGAACCTTAACCCCTCAAGAAATTAATCCAGTGGTGTACTGAGAATTTTTAACCTACAAGATAGTTAATGAAAAATTATAACATTTAGATATGAAAACAAAAGAAATTATATTTTTTCCACTAAAGTACTGTTTTTGCACAAAATGTATGATTTACTTGAGAGGTATTAAGAGAAAATGGACAGAAAAATGTGTTATGTGGTTTTCACTAAATGTGGCAGTACCCAATATGTAGTTGTACACTACTGTTTGAGCACTAGGCAGACATCAGATGAGAAGGAGAACTACTTGATTTCTAGAACGCAGATTCGATTTAACTATATAGTGGGTTCCATTTGCCGGTGTCAAATCAGCAGAAACCCCCAAAAGTGATCCCGTATTGCCTTTATTAGATGCAAATATCTCAGTTACACAAGGGTAAAAAGGTGAAACTGGGCCCAACAATTTATTGCACAATTTCTCCCGAACACAGTGATGCCCTATAAAAGTCAGTATCTACTGTTTGGCTACACAGCAGGGCAGAGCAGGCAAGAGTGCTATTTGGCTTTTGGAGGACAGATTTACTAGAAATGTTAGCGGGTGACATTTGCAGAACCCCTACAGTGCCAGAACAACATAAAAGACCCCAAAGTGACCCCATTGTAGCAATTGCTTCTCTTAAATTTAAATAGGGCTGCAGTAACTATTTTGTAACATCCACGTCATGTTTATTTTCTTGAGAATTAAACATATTTTAGCCTAGTACCTATATATTGTGCCCAGCTTGTGCTTCTGATAATATGCAACCCAAAAATTGTTAGATGCGCTTTCACCACTACAATGATGCCAAACATGTAATCTCTTCCTACGGTGTGGGACAGTGGGGCTCAAAGGGAGTGGGGCATTTAGATTCTGGAGCACAGATTGTACTGAATTTTATTTGAGGGGTTGAAAAATTGAGTTTTAATTGAGTCTTTGTTCACCCAGTAACATGGAAAATCCTGTGTTTCTAGTGACAGATGATAGACCTGAGTAGGGGCAGATTTTGTGCAGGGTTTTTTTGTACCATTTTGGGCTACAGAAAAGTTGTGAATGCTTTCAGTATAAGACTGGCATTATATTATGTTCTACTTTGAGAACGTATGTCAAAAAATCTATATATTTTGATGGTATCAATCTATTTAGGTGTGTACATCTCTGTGGATGTCCACACTAGTGATGAGTGAGCAGTAAACTGCTCGGGTGCTCGGTGCTTTTGTCGAGCATATTGAGATGCTCGGGTGCTCGACCTGAGGACCAAGCCCAATATTAACCTACGGGAAACCTGAGCATTTTTGGGGCAGCACCCCCGGCAGTCTCGATAAACCCTAAAATACTCACAAATGTATAAGAAAAGTGCTCAAATGACATAGGAACAGCATGGGGAAGACTCCTTTAAGCATTTCTGACTCATAGGTCACTGCTGTGAACAATGTTGTCTGAGTATTATGCCACTTTTACGGACTCACAATAAAACGTCTAAAAACAAAGCCAAATTGGATTTTCCTGGGGAAAATGTTAAGGGCTCATACTTGTGAGACAGTGCTGGGGTATTATATTTTTTTTTATAACATTAAAGATTTTTGACCAAAAAATTGGGAGGCACTCTAATGCCCGTTTAAAGAGATGTGGAGGAGGGCCTCTTTAAATAATGTTCCCATTATTAGGAAGTGGGTCTCCCATAGTGTTTGATCCTCCTTCTTCTCACCATGTCGAGTGCCTGTACAAAACTGATCTAACACTTGGACACTCTGAAGACTTGTTCACTTTTCGATTTATAAATTCGGGCCACTCGCCTGCTCCACTTGAAGTGGGGCAAGAGGAGATCGTATGTAGCGAGGCTCCATAATTTGAGCAACCACGGTTGCATGAAGATGATGGTGGGAAAGTGTCTCAAGAGGTGGAAGATGATGACACACAATTGCCAGAAAGTCAAGAGGAGGACCAGGGTGCGGAAGTGGAAGAAGATGTGGTGGATGATGTAGTAACTGACCCAACCTGGCAGGAGGACAGCTGCTCACAGGGGGAGGAGTGGCACCTTAATAGGCAGGAAGAAGCAGTGTGGTGGTCGCAGGCAGAAGGTGGGCAACCGTTTCCCGTAACACTAGCACGACAGAAGTTGCCAGAAGCTGGCTGTTTTTTAAGGACTCTGCCGATAATTCCAAAAAGGCCATTTGTACCACCTGCCATGCCAGCATCAGCAGGGGTAGCAAAACTACCAGCCTGACCACCACCAGCATGATCAGGCACATGGCAGCAAAGCACACGACTTTGTGGGCAGAAGCCCAGAGTTCAGGAGCAGTGTCTGCGGGTGACACCACTGCTTCTTCCACTGCTGTGCATGCAAGGCAATCCCCTGTCCATAGTGCATGTGAAGATGCCGCCTGTCCTGCACCCGTCGTTGCACAATCAGAAATACCGCCATCAGGAACCACGTCCACACCCTTGTCCCAGCGCAGTGTTCAGTTGTCCATAACCCAGTCCTTGGAACGCAAGCGCAAATACGCAGCCAATGACAGGCCACACTACTCAATTAGCACGTTTTACAACTTCTTGCACTCGAAATGTTTCCTTTTAGGCGAGTGGAGACGGAAGCATTCTGCAACCTGATGGCAGCGGCCATCCCTCGTTACTCGGTCCCTAGCTGCCACTATTTTTCCCGATGTACCGTCCCCCACATTACACAAGCACGTGTCCCAAAACATTAGCCGTGCCCTTAACAATGCAGTTACTGGGAAAGTTCACCTAACCAGGGACACGTGGACAAGTGCTTGCAGGCAGGGATGGTACATCTCGCTGACAGAACACTAGGTTAACATAGTAGTAACCGAGACCCAGTCTCCCGACATCAAGGATTGCAGGCCCTAAATGAATTAGGGTTGCCCTTAGAGTACACATCTTCTGCACATCATCCTCCTCAGCCAAGTCAAGTGACAACAGTCTGTGCTGAAGCTTATATGCATAGGTGACAAACCGCGCAATGCTGAAGAGTTGTGGACAGTTCTGAAAGAGCAGGCAGATCTGTGGCTCACACCGCTGAACCTACATCCAGGCATGGACAGCTGTGAGGCGAGGTGAGCTCACACATGTCCCATGCCTGGACCATGTGCTCAAACTTGTGGTTCAGCTGTTTCTTAAATCCTACCCGGAGCTGTTGGATCTGCTCATCAAAGTATGCCACCTGTGTGCCCATTTTAGAAAGTCACTTATGGTACCTTTACACGCCGCGACGGCAGGCTGGATACAGCCCGCTACAGGCTACAAATGTAGCTTGTAGCGTCAATGTAGCCCGTCGTAGCGGCGTCTGAAGACGCGACGCTACAGCCGGCGACAGATACATCTGTTTATGGGCTCTGCTCGAAAACTGATGGCTACATCGCCGATGGTAGCGAGCTGTATCGGCGTGTAAAGAAGCAACGGAAGGGAACTCCGGACACCCGGGGCTGTAGCTGCAATGTAGCTAAGGCGTGTCCCAGGCTCCGGGTTACCACGCCCCATCACCGATCATTGGAGGAAGCTCCTGCATGACGATTGGTAGTCGTTGCCTAGGGCGGCATATTTAAGGAGCTGACCAGTCACACTACACAATCGCTCGAGCGTGCTGTATTTCTCAGCCTCCTGCGATGCCTGGCCAATCATGATGATATTGCGCTGTCCTATCAGCGTACGGACGGCTCGTAATCCACGATTGTGGCACGCCTATGTGCTGTCCCTGCTGTACCAGGTCCGCCCATAGTAGCTTATTGTAGCGCTGTGTAAACGTGGTACGCTAAGCTACAGCTGGCTACTTGACACACCCGGCGATGTAGCTAGCTACAGATGTAGCGTGGCGTAGCGCACCTTATGGCGGCGTGTAAAGAGGGTGCGTTGACCGTTTGTAGCCGTTTGAGGTTGCTCGTGCACGTGAAGTAGCGCGATGTATCCAGCCTGCCGTCGCGGCGTGTAAAGGTACCATTACTGCTTCGGCTGCCCTTGCTGGGTTTCACAAGCGTTTGCAGCTTCTGGCTCACAGACTGTTGTGTGATGTCCACATGTTTTGGAATCTGACACTGCAGATGTTGGTCAGGATTTGTGAGCAGAAGAGGGCAGTTGCTGACTACCAGCATCAGCAAGGCTGTTGGTATTCGCTTCAGACTTCACACAAGACATCAGGAGTGGACATGGATGTCCGACATATGTATTGTCCTCCAAAAATTTGGGGACTCCAATGATGGCATCATTAGCATCACCATCCCACACTTCTCGGTCTTCTTAAACGCTCTATGCTTAAAGCGAACCTGTCACCCCCCCCCTGGACATCAAAAGCTATAATAGCCACCTTCTGCAGCACTAAGGCTGCATTCAGGGAAGGTGGCTATAGGCTTTTGATGCCCTATATACTGTTAAATATTCACTTATATAACTGCTTACAGTTTAGAAGACCTAAGACCGGGAGGCGGGGTTTCGCGCTCCTCCGGCCCGCCCCCTCTTGTCAATCAGCCTGGTCGCCTGCTGCTGCCTCCCCTCACAGTCTAGCATGAACGCGCGCCTCCGTTCTCCTCTATGGCGCCGCGCATGCGCTGTTCGCCGGGTGTCCAGGAAGTCGTCGGGCTGCGCGAGGAGAAAGAACAGGAGCTAGCTTCATGCGCTATAGACAGTACTACCTGCACAACTGTTATACCATCTGTTTAAAGTGGATGGCCAGAGGACAGGGAAGAGGAGGAGGAAGAGAGTTAGTCGTCCTCTTGGTGAGGACAGACACAGAAGTCTTGCCTGTTACCAGTCTGGCGCACATGGCTGACTTTATGTTACGCTGCCTGTCCCGTGACGCTCGAGTTATAAAAATTTTTGGTGGCACAAAGAGAACTTTATATCTCTTATTCCCGAGGCGAAGAGGTCTACAAAAATGGGGCAGTACCAGAAGGCCCTTGTTATGAAATTATTTAAAAAATTCACTTCTAAAAATGCAGAGATCACAGTTCAGTGAATAGCCAAGGAGTACAGGCAAAAGAGGCACAACTTCAATCCAGCAGAGGCAGAGAAATACCTTCAAAGTTTTAGCAGAGTTTTTTATATTTCCCCCCATGGCACAGACCCCGAGGTGCAGGGTACTCTCACAAGGAGTGCAAAGTTTTGGAAGATGATGAAGGAGTACCTTGCCGACTGTACCAATGTCCTCCGTGATTCCTCTGTGCCTCATATTTATTACTGATAAGTGCCCCGCCTGTGAACAGAAAATGCTGATAGGCTGACTCTTATCAAAATGAGCAAGGGCTGGATTGGACCAGACTTTTTAACACCACCAAATGATAGCAGTGTAATATAAACTCAAAGCCAGTGTCTTTTGTGGGGAGGTATATTCCCATGCTCCCCTTCACCCCCACACATAAGTATACACTTCCTGATTTTGCCTATTTGCTCTAGTCCTCTTCTTTCTCCTCATCCTCCACCACCATATCACCAGGGTGACCGTGGTCCATGATACAACACCCACATAATATATTTAAAGAATGTTTATGATGCACGTAACAAAAAAAGTATGCAGAATGACTCATCGTGGCCCGGGTGCTCATGTCTCAGGCGCTGGCTGTCAGTCACGATTCCGGTGCCTGAGGCTGTGGGCCCGGTGGTCAGTAAAAGG
Organism: Allobates femoralis; assembly: GCA_033576535.1. Lineage (NCBI taxonomy): Eukaryota > Metazoa > Chordata > Amphibia > Anura > Aromobatidae > Allobates > Allobates femoralis. Next base: position 348,219,309 of record JARQOC010000002.1, read on the forward strand.
GGTGAAAATAAAATAGATAAAGTTATTAGTTCGTGAAGCCACCTGTAGGGTTCCGGTGATGGCACCGATGCTGCTTGGACCTCCGGGGTGATGGGCGGCAGCAGGATGGAACCGCTCCCTACAGGACGAGCGGGTCCCTGGAGTCGAGAGCTGCAGTGGAGTAAGAGGGCAGCTTGGTTGTTTCTGTAAGGCAAGGTAATTAAACGGTAGTCCTGGAATAAGGTTCAGGCACGTTGCTCTTCTGAACGGGTATTTACTTTGAAGTTCAATGGCAGACAGGTGGAACGGTTCTCAATGCCAAGTAACGGACCGGGTGGTCCCTGCGGTAAATAGTATCCCTCTGAGGTTCAACAGGTGTCCTTCTCTATCCTGACTGTCCCCTTTCTCCTCGCTGCTTTAGCATACCCTGCCAGGGTACAGAGGGCCCTCGATTGGAGTTCCTGTTGTCTTGGCTCGGACGCTTGGGGTCCTGGCCCTCAATGGTGAGTACCCCCTGGTATAGCTGCGGTGATGGTGAAATTGTGAGTTGCGCTCCTGTAAAGCCTTCAACCACTCCTGGTTCTGTGGTGCAGGGTTAAATCATCTGAACCACCTCGGAGCCGGTACTCCGGGTTTTTGGACTGGGCTCGGGTCGGTAATCGTCCGTTCTCTCTCTCTCTTGGCCCCTTTCTCTTCTGGGTCACCAGTGCTCGGTGCCCTCCCTGTTAGCTGTTTCTGCTGCTCTTTCTCCACTTTGCCTCATCTGTTACTTTCACTTTGCCTCTCTCCGTGCTGCACAGCCTGTGCAGCTCCCTTCTGGCTTCTCTGCACTCACTTCCTGATCTAACTCCTTACTGCCTTCCCACTCACTATATCTCCTAGCTCTCCTCCCACCGGGACCTGTTACCCTAGCAACGGGTGTCTGATTGGTCCCCTATCGCTAGGTGTGTGTGTGTTGGAGCCTCAGGATTCTTCTACTCATCACTGGAACAGAGAATACGACACCTTCAGTCAGGGGTGTAGTACCCTCCTGTGACGCACTCTTAGTGAGGCGCCACACAGAATATTAATGTATACCCCGCAGGGATAAATGTTTCACAGTCCATGCTTAGTGCATGGGCATTACAAGTATAGGAGACCCGCTCCTTTGTAATGGGAATGTTGTTTTTATGAGGCCCTCCTCTTGTCTCTTCTAAGGGCCATCAGAGTGCCTACCAATTTTTGGCTGCCATGCATATGGCGGGTGAGGAATATGCGGTCCAGAATCACGGCTACTGAGACTTGACAATGTGGAAGACAGGGTAGTTGTGGTGGTGGCAAGCTGAATGGAAGCATTATCCGCTGTCTAACAAACAACCTTTTAACACTGGCCTGGGTTTAATGGTGGTGTGCTGCCGTCCCCTAGGAATTGGGACAAGAAGGTCAGGCGAGAAGATGTGGGTGTTTGTTGTGGCACAATTGTAGCTTGCCCACGGCCTCGGCCTCAGCATGCACTATCATAATCACATCAAGTTCCTCATCCCATGCCACTTGCCATGCGCATTTTAAATGGAGGATTATATACACTGCCTATATACCCGATGAGCCCATGGCAAGAGGTACTCGGATACCGGGCCTGGGTTTGATGGTATAACTGAGAATTCACGGGTGGTCGGGTTGCCCTGGCTGTCATTTGTTAGATGGGGGAGGAATATTTACAGGGGATAAAGAGAGTATGTGACGCCACCTGTGGATCCCCGTAATATGGATACCGGAGCTGCAAGTCGGCCGCTGAGGTGATGATGGGTGTAGCACAGTGTGGTCCAGCTCCCCACAGGAGGAGATTTTACCTCAGGGCAGCGGTGATGGAGGATGATGAGGGGGATGAGGGGAGTAGTGGTTGTTGTTCTTACCCCTCTGATGAGATGCTGGTGATGGTGCTGAGCCCTCCGGGCACCAGCGAGGAGAATGACAGAGACCAGCTCTACTCTAACTTCACTTTATTGGGTACCGGCAGATGTTAAGATGAAACATGGTACAGTTTAACGGGTGTTTGTTGCCGGTTCAGGGTCCCCCTTATGGAGTCTCCAGATGTTCCTTCTCAAGTCTTTTGGAGTCTAATCTGCTCCTCTCACTATTTACCACCCTTGCAGAGCTCTCCCACCAGTCCCACGGTCTGTAGCTAGTAGGTAAGGTTTGTTCCTTATCGGTACGGACAGGAGTGCTTCCCTATTTCTTCTCCTGTCACAGGAATTCGGCCCGTTACCTATAGTGTCCTGAACCGGTTTCAGTCCTGAGGGGTCAGGTGCCTTTTGTGGTAACAACAGCTACCCGATGATTATGGGTCTGCAGCTCGTCGGTTCGCGGCCAGAGATAAACTGCTGACCGCCTCGGCTTCCCGTATTGCCGGTGTTCCCCAAACTTTACCAGCCGGCTCCAACGGTTCTGGTCCGTTTCCTTCTATCCTGGGCCCCCTCTTAAAGATGGGGATCCCTCCTGTCAGCAGCCTGCCAGGCACGTCTTATCTTGCTGCCTTCCCAGCATTGTCTGAGGTAACTGTTACTCACTCCTTCTTCACTAACCTAGGCTCCACCCCCTTTTGGGACCTACTAAATTATCAGTCCCCATATACTAGGTGGCCTAGTCCTGGGTGTGGGTGCGTAACTTGACACTTCACAGGTTAACCCTAAACCGACAACTTACAGAGATACATTTATTGTCAGAGTGTAATACCTCTCTGTGGCACCTAGCCAGAGGGGCGCCACATACCCTGCCTGTGTACAACTACATGAATCCTGAAAATAAATATACAATGCAGTCTGCTATATACCCTACCTGTATACAGCTACATTAATCCTGAAAATAGTTTACAGACCCCAGTCTGCTATAAATGTTGCCTGTATACAGCTGGATTAGTCATGAAAAGGAGTTTACACACTGCAGTCTGCTACATACCCTGCCTGCCTGTATATGGCTAAATTAATCCTCAAAAGGACTATTTAGATGGATATTAGAATCCTGATTCACCAGCCCCAGATGTCACTGTTATACAGCCTCTTGTGCTACATCACAGTGTGCTATATACCCTGCCTGCCTGTATACAGCTAGATTAGTCCTAAAAAGGGCTGTTCTTTTGATGGAGATACATATTAGAAACATGTACACCAGCCCCAGATGTGCTGACTGGTATACAGCCCCTTGTGATACACCACAGTGTGCTATATACCCCTCCTGCCTATATACAGCTAAATTAATCCTTAGAAGAACAGTTGTTTTGATGGAAATAGATATTAGAAGCCTGTACAACAGCTTCAGATGTGCTGACTGGTATACAGCCTCTTGTGGTACACCAAAGTCTGCTATATTACGTGCCTGCCTGCCTGTATATAGCTAGATTATTCCTCAAAAGGACTGTTGTTCTGATGGATTTTTTATCCCAGCACCTTCACTACCTAAAAGACCCAAAATTTGTCCCTCACTCAGCAGCACCTCTCTCTACACTAGCTGACAATGTGGAGCAGAGTGACGAGCACAGCGAGGTCAGGTCTTATATAGACCTGATGATACTGTGCGGCCAGCCAATCACTGTAATACCACAACTAACATAGCTGTGGCATTACAGCGGGTGGCAGCCAATCCCTGTATGTGGGCTGGCTCTGTAAAGAGCGCCAACATGCAAGGAGGTGGACCTGAGAATGAGCTAGAGCTTCTTTCCAGTACTCGCCTAGCATCACGAGTACTGCGATGGTCGAGCGAGCACTGGTTATCGGCGAGCATGCTCGCTCATCCATAGTCCACACGTGTGTTAAAAATATGCTTAAAATGATAGGATATCACCAGAACAGAGACCAGATGGGATCATCAAGTGACTTCATCTACTTCATTAAATTATATGGTTCTGTTGGGGGGATTGACCGATTTGTAGGTTTTGAGATTTACATGGATGGCTCGATGCATGTGAATCAATTCTTATTCTACTTTTTGGGAGGTAGGCTATGTTCACACTGTACGCTTTTGATCAATTTTTTTGGATTCGTTTTTGCAGTGAAAATGCAGTGAATGATCACTTAGTTGGAATCCCAGAAAAGTCAATGGGTTTTCAAGTTTTGCTGTTCAGTATGGGCATTTAAGATCTGGTGCATTTTTTCCCTTGAAAATTGATTTGCAAAAATAATGACCATGTCAATTATTGCTGAGCATTTCTGATCTGCTTTTGCTACAGAGTCAATTCTGTATGGGCATAAAACACGCCCAAGAAAAAGCGGATGAAAAATGGATGATCTGTTTTCTGATGTGTTTTTATTTTTAAAAAAAAAAACTGAACCTTTTTTCCAGCTGAAAAAGTGAGAAACACGCCACCCTCGAAACAAATGGATCAAAAGTGCACAGTGTGACCATGAATCAACCGAAGTACAAGAATAGTTATTCATTTTAATTTTATGCAGCTCTCCATTTGGTATTAGTTGTAAGACTGTTTGATTCTTCAGGTCAATGCAACTGCAGGGATATTAGAGGTTTTTTTTTCATTCTGCTGCTTTCACACAGTCATTTTTTTTTCCTATATATAATAAACTGGTTTTTTTTTGCCATGCACTTAAAGCTGTATTTGGGGTGAGGTGAAACAGAGGTGAATGATGGCTTATTTTTTTACTTTTTATGTGATGAGACAGTTTTTTTGGTGCTATATTGTGGTATATATATATTTATTAACAATTTGCCTAGGGGCAAAAAAGCCCTAAAAACTTAATTAAAAACTTAACTTTCAATCTAATTGCCTATAATACATTTTTAAAGTGCAGCATGTGATGGTAAATGCACTAGATGAATTGTAACATGTAAACATTCCCACTCTGGTAATCTATGGTAGCAGGCAGACACATCCAGTGAAAGATATTGCCACTAACAATTAACTACCGGCAATCGATCAGTAGTGGTGGCTATTGCAGTGTGTCTTTAGTAGTATTATATAAGCATAAGCCATTTAAAAACAAAGCAGCCTCCCCAGCATGATTCACCAAACAGTCATCACCAGTGGACTGAGCTCAAATGAATTAATCAGACAGGTGCACCTTAAAAAAACCTTGGTTTGTGACATCAGTGTTACTTTCACCAATGAGAAATGATCTCATTCCCAGTAAGTCACTTCCCTTATATCAATGTGCCAATGAGCATTTCAAAAGGGTGGAGTGGAAAGTGCACAAAGGTTTAGTCTGATTCCATTAGTCAGTCCCACTGCCAGTCAGGGAACTTAGCAATCACTGATCACATTAGATCCAAGATATTCCTCCCATCATGTGATGTCATAACCAATCCTACAAGCTTTCACACAAATCACCATTGACAGGTGTGTTATCCCAGTTATATCTGTATGCCTTGCATGGCACTAGCTCCTGCTCTCCACTGAGCATGCTCAGAGACTTAGCCTGTTATCCCAGTTATATCTGTATGCCTTGCATGGCACTAGCTCCTGCTCTCCACTGAGCATGCTCAGGGACTTACTTTTTTGTCCCAGTAAAATCTTTGTACCACTCATGGCACTAGCTCCTGCTCTCCATTGAGCATGTCCATGGACTTAGGCTACATTCATACACAGAGTTTTTGAGGATGAGTTTTTCAACTGCAAAACTGATTCACTTTTCCAAAAAATGCATCACCCATTTACACACTGCGTTTTTGATCCATTTTAAGCCGTTGCGTTTTTTTTTTAGCTGAAACAATTGCGTTAATGGAAAATGTGGAAAAACACCAAACAAACTGACATGCTCATTCTATGTGAGGACCCGGTGTCGAGCCAAAAACATAATCCTCCCAAAATGTTGTGTCTGAATGTCAAATTTTAAAACACATTGATTTTGCTGGTATATCCAGAGTCACCTCATTTCACTGCCAAAAATGGATACTCAAAAAACACAGCAAAAATGCGGTGTGTGAATGTAACCATAGTGTATTGACCAAGTAAAAGCTCTATACCCCTCATGTCACTAGCTCCCGTTCTCCACTGAGCATGCCGAGGGACTTAGGGTACCGTCACATGTGGCGACGGTACCGCCGAATTGTTAGGCTATGCAGGGGCGTAGCCTATCGACTCTCCATCGCCTAATGTAAAGAGGCGATGGCGACGGCTTTTACTAGTCACCTGGTTTCAGAGCAGTGCTCTGAAACCAGGTGGCCGATCTGGGGTGATGTGTACACATCACCCCATGTAAATGGCCGCCGGTGACCTGACAGGCGATGGAAGCCATTGGCTCCCATTGTACTGCATCGCCGCTGGGGTTTTGAGACACCCCGGCAGTGATGCCGCCTGTCAGCTCGCCAGTGCATCGCCAAGGTGTCTCCCCGTGTATACGGGGGGCGGCATTGATGCCAGGGCACCAAAAGCATGCATGCTCCAGCCAGTCGCCACCCACATTTCCGGCGAGGTGGCATCGTGTGACGGGCCCCTTGGTGTATTATCCCAGTAAGGGTGCGCTATCTTTTGCAGAAAAACTGGGCAATTAAAAGTGGTGCGGGTGCAATCCAATGTTTTAACTATAGAGACATGCTTATCAGCAAGTTTTTCCTCAGAGAGAAACAGGTTGAGAAAAAAATGCAGCATGCTGCGTATGGCTGCGGTCCTCGCCTAAGGTTCGGCCAATTCAAGTGTAAACATTGGATAAAACATCACACACCATGTGCACGGCATTTGGACCGTCATTTTACCATGGTCTTTTCCATACTGTAAAAAGTAAGAAAACATAGACAGACAGACAGACAGATAGATACAGTTATGGCAAAAAGTATTGACACCCCTGCAATTCTGTCAGATAATGTGACGGGGTGTACGGCAGAGCAAGAAGGGACAACAGGCCTAGGAATGAGCCAACCCATTTATTAACAAGAACGCTGGAACAACACACGCAGGTAGATCTACTGAGTCCACAATTAGTCCAACGGAAGCAGATTTGGGGGCACCTCCCGATAATCCTTGTGCCAGATAACAAAGCAATAGTCCACACGAGTCGAGTCCAATGGATTCCACACAATCCCACGGATGACGAGATATGTCCTCAGCTCAAGTCTCGCCCCATTCGCTTCTGCAGTCACAGATGGACGTAGGATCTTGCCTCGGCTAAGAATCCTCACTCCTTCTCATTCAAGGGACAACTCACATCTGATCTTAAAAATAAGAATGGATTGTCTGAGCTCCTGGGACCAGCCCATTAAGGGGGTAGGGGTCCACCTGAAGATTCTAGACTGGTCGGCTCCGAAGTATCTGCAAGGAGGTGTATTGTAGGTTATCTTCTGCTTAGGAAACAATAGGGGGAATTCCACTAGCTGTTGACACAAGCCTAAATTACATTATGGCTCAGGGCTGCAAGTATTGGGGGAAGGAGACAGTTAAGTTGCATCTAATAGAAACCAGAGAACAGTTACATACATCACATGGCATTATTATACAAATACAGGACAGGGCAAAACTACAAATCATGACAATCCCTTCCCCCGCAATTTGTGTACGCACTAGGGACCTCTACAGGTTGCTTGTTAAGTACACACAGTCAGGGCTGACAGGCCTCAGGGTTCCTCCTGCCTGGACAGTCCATCTGCATTTTGCTGTTGGCTGCCTTTTCTATACTGTATGGTAAAGTTATAGGGCTGCAGAGCCAGGCTCCATCGTAGTAAGCGTCCATTGTCCCCAGAGACTCTGTTCAGCCAGGTGAGGGGATTGTGATCAGTAACCACAGTGAATTCTCGTCCATACAGATACGGCCTTAGTTTCCTAAGGGCCCACACTACAGCTAGACATTCTTTTTGAACAGTTGCATAGGCCACTTCTCGGTCCAGCAGTTTCCTGCTGAGGTAGGCGATGGGGTGTGTGGCGCCCCGCAACGAGTGCGTCACAAGGGAGTATTGCAGCCGCAATATTCTCTGACAAAGCAGTGCAATAGTTAGCTCTGAGATCCAACCCAACATACAACACCTAGAACAGAGGACCAATCATAGGTCCTAGGGGGTGGAGTGTTAGGGTAGTGTAAGAGAACACACAATAATCTAGATGTAGAAAGAAAAGAATCTAGAACCTGGAGAGAGCAGACTAGAACTTGGAGAGGAGCGGGGGCTCCGCACCTCGTGCGGGCCCCTGGGCCGTCACCGGTCGGGTGTCAGCACCTGAGGCCTTAACCACCGGGATTGGGCATTTCTACACGGGTTCCCAAAAGACTCCCGTGCCCACAACTCACAGCCGGTTCACTGGTACCGAAGCTGGCAGCAGTTCACCTCTGCCACGCGAACCAGCCCCGTGGAGGAGCAGCTTTATAGGAGCACCCCACCACCAGCCAGTTTCCAGTCGTCTAACCAGCGGTGTACCCACTGAGGGATCCAAGGCTCCCCAAAGCATCCAGAACGTACATCATGGATAGGGCATTGAAGCAGCCTCCCCGTACCCGACCTGGTATTCCTGGGCGACGCTGGCACAACAATCAAGTTAGGTAGAATGGAGGAACACTGCGGATCTCTGAGGAGCACTATCACTGCTGAGTCCACCCGGTCTTCTACTCAACCACTGTAAGCCATGTACTGCCTGCTGGTGACAGTAAAGACCCGTTGCAGAGACTATCTGTGTCCGTGTCTCCTTATGAACTGTCCGTCATTAACTAAAGGTAACCGCAGCTGCCGCACAACATCTTGAGCAGCTCCAGCCCCGGGGATCACCGCTCAGCCTGTGGGGAGCGTAACATCTTGCTGCTGTCCATCACCCCGGAGGTTCCGCAGCGTCGGTAGCCCTTACCGAACTACTCATAGGTGGCGTCACGAAGAAAACAAATTAAATCCCCCTTTAATCTGTTCCCGTAAGACGTCCTTAAATTTTGATCTGCACTACACCGGGCCCACTACCGGCAGGCGCGGTCCACCCGTGACAAGGAAGGAGAAGAATCACCTGTATCAACCGGAGTCCGCCGGCCGCGGTGAGTCAGAATTTGGCGTCACGAACAGGATACGAGCAGGCCCGTTACCCAACGGGTATATTGTGCTTAAACTGGACTTTATTGTCTACAATTGGACTTTATTCGTCCTAAGAAGAACTTTCCCGCCTTTACACCATTGGGTCAAGATGGCGCCCAAGATGGCGTTCCCGCCACAAGAAGCCGCCACGTGAAGCCCAGGAGTGAGTCAACCCCCCCCCCCTCACTGTGGGAGGGCTAAAGACAAAAGGCGCCAAACTCTTTGTCCGCCCTGATTGCTCGAATCAACCATGGGGGCGGACCCCAAAGACTTTTCCCACGATTGGACTACAAAAGCCCAAAGGAAATGGGAGTGTCATAGACGCACCGACAGAAAGAGAAGACTTCTTCACCAGCTCTACCAGGACGTCTTACCGGTTCTACGGGTGTGGTTCCCCTCCAAGAAGAATGGCCAGCATGAGACTCCAAGACCTGATGCGGGAGGTCGAGGCGGAGGCCAGAGCAGCCGTCAGCCAACCGGGTCCGGATCCTGCCCTTACTATAGATGGCAGCCCCGACTTCTGGCTAGAGGCTCTACAAGACCTCCGGGTGCGGTTACTAGAGACAGTGGAATGGACGATCCGTAGCTGGAGCGCGACCCTAGGCAGACGACTACACCATGCGATGCAGCAGAGCCGACCGGGTACAGCTTCTCCAAGCCCAGACGACGTCACCAGCTTCTCGACCGCCTCACCGTCGCCTACCACCTGTCCTGCTCCGTCACCTGAGCCAATAGACTGTGTCATTCCGGTGGAGCGTAACATCTTGCTGCTGTCCATCACCCCGGAGGTTCCGCAGCGTCGGTAGCCCTTACCGAACTACTCATAGGTGGCGTCACGAAGAAAACAAATTAAATCCCCCTTTAATCTGTTCCCGTAAGACGTCCTTAAATTTTGATCTGCACTACACCGGGCCCACTACCGGCAGGCGCGGTCCACCCGTGACAAGGAAGGAGAAGAATAGCCTGTATCAACCGGGTCCGCCGGCCGCGGTGAGTCAGGTGCTCGTCCCCAGCTGCATTCACCTGGCTGAGTACAACTCCCAGTCCATAAGAAGAGGCGTCCGTCTGCACAGTGTATCTCCTCTTGTAGTCTGGGGCAGCCAGAACAGGGTCGCAGACCAGGGCATCCTTCAGCCGGTTAAAAGCCTCATCACAGGCTGGAGTCTAGATCACCAGCCAGGGCATTGTTTTCTTGGTCAGGTCGGTAAGAGGTTTGGCCACAGTGCTGAAATGAGAAATACATTTTCAGTAATAACTGGCAGTGCCCAAAAAAGCCATAACTTCTTTCTTAGTTTGGGGTACAGGCCAGTCTCTAATAGCCTGGATTTTGGCAGGTTCAGGATGGAGCTTCCCTCCTCCTACTCTATGCCCTAAGTACTGGACTTCACCCATTCCCAATTGGCATTTATCGGGTCGAATGGTTAGACCTGCTGCAAGAAGCAGATCAAGAATAATGGCTACTTGATTCAGATGTTCCTCCTACATCTGGCTGAAGATGGCGATATCATCCAAGTAGGCACAAGCAAAGTCACCACATCCCTGGAGGATCTGGTCCATCATTCTCTGGAACGTTGACGGGGCATTCCACATTCCGAAAGGCATGTTTAGAAATTCATACTGACCAAAGGGGGTTATAAAAGCGGACCGTTCTCTCCCTTCCTCCGTCAGAGGGATTTGCCTGTATCCCTTACTGAGATCCAAGGTAGTGACATATCGGGACCCAGCCAGTCGGTCTAGAAGTTCGTCAATACGGGGCATTGGGTAAGGATCGCTGACGGTATGGTCGTTTAGTCATCGATAATCCACACAAAACCAAGTACTCCCATCCTTCTTGGGTACTAACACCACAGGAGATGCAAAAGGACTACGTGTCACGCTGGGAGTGGGGAAGACACCCAGCGTAGGATAACGACGGGGGAATCAGGAGTCCCTAATGCTAAGGGCACAAGAAGGAGACGGTGACCCTAGACTTCCTAGAGCTGACCCTGTCTGCCCTAACGTCCCTATACAGTCTCCTCAACTGTCGCCGACCACGAACCTCGTCCCTCTCTGATCCTAGATCTATCTTATCTAAGGATCAGATGGAGAGGTTCACTAGACCCCTCCACTATCAACTAAAGACAAACACCAGGGAAGACAGACATTTGGGAAAAGGAAACTTATCTGACAGCAGAACACAGCAACCTCCACAATCTCAGCTTCTGCTGGAGCAAGGATAAAGTGTGCACAAGGAACTATCACCTGCACCGAGGAAGGGTAATGAACCTCCTTATAAAGGTGGAAGGAGTCTGCTGGGTCCTAGTGACCTACAACATTGGTGGATAAAACCAGACCGAGCGCAAGACCTCCACAGCCGTCTCCCCATAATAGAGAGATCTCATCACACCTTCTCTCCATCAACACAGAAGGTAAATGCCCCTGAAAGAGACGGACCATCCTCCACCATTATGGCTGATGGGCCAAACGCTGGGATCGTCTGCGCGTGGCCTCCACCCTGTCATCCGTGCCACCCGTGACACTACGGGAGGCCTGGATTACCCCAAGCTGGAACATCTCCTCCAGTTCGTGCTGCATGGTGTTGCAAACTGATTCAGGTACCCGGTAAACAGCCTGTTGTATGGGACAGATACCCTGAGTGTCCACATGATGTTGGATGATGGTGGTTCGACCTGGTTGGGATGAGAAAGCAGCTCGTCTCTGTTGAAGCACTCCCAGCATCTGGTTTTTCTGTAAGGAATCCAGGTGATCTCCCAGAGGAACCTGTTCCACAGTGGATGGGATCTCGCTGCTTACACGAGATCAGGTAGGGAGTCCTCATCCTCTTGACCATCTTCTGAAGCTAGCCGACAGCTTGCTATCACAGGTAGTGTCCGGTCATGGTACTCCTTAATCATATTCACATGGACAGTCTTTTGTCTTAGCCCCTGATCATCTAAAGCAAGAAGATAATTGGTAAAATTTAGTTTTCTGAGAACCCGGAAGGGACCCTCCCATGTTGTCTGCAGTTTATTCTGCCGATGGGGAACAATCATTAAGACCTGTTGTCCTTCTACAAACTCCCGATAGCGTGCTTTGCGGTCATACCATGTCTTCTATCTGGTTTGAGCCATACGCACATGACTCTGGGCTAAACTAGCGAATTGAGCCAGGGTTTCTCGCAGCTTTAGGACATAAGGGACAACAGGGGCTCCTGTATCTTTAACTTGCCCCTCCCAGTATTCCTTGAGCAGGGTTAAGGGTCCTCGGACCTTTCTTCCATAGAGTAGTTCAAAGGGGGAAAACCCAGTGGACTCCTGGGGAACTTCCCGATAGGCAAACAAGAGATGGGGTAGGTACTTCTCCCAGTCTGAATCTCGGTCAGTGAAGGCCCTTGGCATATTCTTCAGAGTGCCATTTAATCGTTCACAAAGTCCATTTGTTTAGGGATGGTATGGGGTCGTTCGGTTCGCTCGTACTCCACAGGTGCGCCACAGACACTGGACCAGCTCTGACATGAACTGGGAGCCTTGATCTGACAAGATCTCGCTGGGAAATCCTACTCTGGTAAAAATGGTAACCAGGGCCTCGGCCACCTTGGCTGCAGAAATACTTGACAAGGCCACAGCTTCTGGATATCGGGTGGCGCAGTCCACAACAGTGAGAATGTACTGCTTTCCAGATTTACTTGGTTTAGCCAGAGGTCCAATGATATCAACAGCTACTCTTTGAAAGGGTTCTTCTATTATAGGGAGCGGTTGGAGGGGTGCCTTTGGGTGATCTCCGGGTCGCCCTCTACGCTGACATATGTCGCAAGTTCGGCAGAAATGCGCTACGGCTTGGGAAATCCCCGGCCAATAGAAAGTTTGAGTCAATCGTCTCTCCGTGCGAGTTTTGCCTTGATGGCCAGCAGTAGGAATGTCATGAGCAAGGTGTAATAGGGGAATTCTGTACTTCTGAGGAACATTCAGCTGTTTGCTATGAGTCCAGGGCTTATCTAGGGAGTCAGCATTGGTAACCTGATACAGAAGTCCATTTTCTCTGATAATTCTTTTCCTGTTATCCCCTAACTGCCCTATCTCAGCTCGAGCTCTAAAACTAGCAAGGGTGGGGTCAGTCTCTACCTCTTGTCTAAACTGAACTTTATCCCAAGTGACATTCATATGATCTCCACAAGAAGAATCACTCACCGGCGGTGACGGCAGTTCTGGTGGCCTCATTTCCACGGATGGGTTGTACATGTCTACATTTGATGCTCTCTTGGCTTGACTTCTGGTAACCGCACCGACAAAGTGGCAATGAAGATTTCCCACATCATTTCCTAGAAGAAAGTCTGCAGGGAGGCCGCTCATCACACCGACCACGCATTGTTTTGCCCCAAAGCCATAATCCAGGATCACCCTCGCTCTTGGAATATATCTCTGGATTCCTCCAGCCAATTCAATGGCAATTCCTGGTCCCTTTTGAATTGCTTCTGGTTGAATTATTCGGGGATCGGCTATGGTGAGGAAAGCCCCAGTGTCACGGAAGCCAACAACTTTTTGGCCATCCAGCACGACCTCTAGTAGATGTTTGTGCTGAAGATCAGAAGACCAGGTGGCTGGGGCTCGCACCCCATAGACTCCTGGTAGGGGAGCCAGGATATCAGAGTCACTTGGCAAGTCATCAGGGACTGAATCCAGCTCTTCTCCTGGTGAGAGGGTCTGTAGATAATGAACAGGCAAAGGTGGTCTGTAGCTGTTCTGCCTCCGAACACCTGGACATTGGGCTTGCAGATGCCCAGACTGCCCACATCCATAACATCTGCGCTCTGGGATTCTTCCTCCACGTCGTAGTCCCAAAGGTGGAGCAGAAGTAGTGTGAGGCACAGTCACACGAAGGTCACCATGCGTTGATGGTCTAGTGGGATGGTGAATATTGGAGGCCGCAGGACCAGGGGCCGCCAGGGTTGGGGGGCTAGTAGTTTTTTTCTCACTGAGTAGTAGTTTTTTCCACTGAGGCTTGATGGTGAGAGCCTCATCAGCTAGAGCTGCAGCTTCCTCCACAGTGGCTGGTCTCCTCTCATGCACCCATTCCTGGATCTCAGCGGAGCACTTGAAGTAAAACTGCTCTTTTAGAATAACCTGGAGGAAGGTCTCCCAGGTTAAGTCCTCCTCTCTCTCCAGCCAGCGATGACATATTTGTTTGAGTCTGTGGGCGAACATCTTGAAAGACACTTCCTCATCACAGGCTAAAGTCCAAAACTGAGTCCTGTAAGTGTCTGGCATCACAGCATAATGTTCTAGAATAGTTTGTTTAATCTCCGCATACTCACAGTTCCACTGAGGGTCCATAGCTCTATAGGCTGCGGCAGCTCCACCCTCTAAGAGCCCCACCAGATGTCGGACTCGCTCCCTTTCCTGAACTTCCATTAATCGACACTGATGCTCAAAGTCCTGGAAGAAGCCCTCAATGTCACCTGCAGTCTCATTAAACTGCTTGAAGTCTTTGCGGGACACTCTGGGGAGTTCCCTTATGGTGGGTGCTGTGGGTACAGTCCGTCTGGAGCTTCTAGCTGCTTCCAAAGCGATTTGCCTCTCCAACAATGCCCTCTCCTTAGCTCTGCGCATGGCCTCCTGCTTATCTTCTATGGTGGCCTCTTCTCCCAGCAATGCCAACTCCTCCTCGTACCACACAACCCACTGACTTTTCCGGGTATTTACCTCCGGCTACAATCTTTCCTCCTTTTGCTGTGGGGATGCTTCCTCAGCGTCATCTTGCAGGCGAACTCCTTCCAAAGCCTCAATCAACTGCTCCTTGGAGAGTCCCTTGTAGCTGACTCCCAGTTCACGGGCCTTTGTTTGTAGGTTTACCACAGTCCAGTTCTTGTACTTTGCAGGGCTGGTTCCCGATGTTGATGGGCTGTTGTCCTCCATTCCTTCTGCTCTGATCCCAGCGCTGCCAACCAGTTTGTGATGGGGTGTACGGCAGAGCTAGAAGGGACAACAGGCCTAGGGACGATCCAACCGATTTATTAACAAGAACGCTGGAACAACACACGCAGGTAGATCTACAGAGTCCACAATTAGTCCAACGGAAGCAGATTCGGGGGCACCTCCCGATAATCCTTATGCCAGATAACAAAGCAATAGTCCACACGAGTCCAATGGATTCCACACAATCCCACGGATGACGAGATATGTCCTCAGCTCAAGTCTCGCCCCATTCGCTTCTGCAGTCACAGATGGACGTAGGATCTTGCCTCGGCTAAGAATCCTTACTCCTTCTCCTTCAAGGGACAACTTACATCTGATCTTAAAAATAAGAATGGATTGTCTGAGCTCCTGGGACCAGCCCAGGAAGGGGGTAGGGGTTCACCTGAAGATTCTAGACTGGTCGGCTCCGAGGTGTCTACAAGGAGGTGTATTGTAGGTTATCTTCTGCTTAGGAAACAATAGGGGGAATTCCACTAGCTGTTGACACAAGCCTAAATTACATTATGGCTCAGGGCTGCAAGTATTGGGGGAAGGAGACAGTTAAGTTGCATCTAATAGAAACCAGAGAACAGTTACATACATCACATGGCATTATTATACAAATACAGGACAGGGAAAACTACATATCATGACAGATAATACTCAGTTTCTTCCTGAAAATGATTGCAATCACAAATTCTTTGGTATTATTATCTTCATTTAATTTGTGACGCCATATTGAAATAGGGCAAGTTGCCAGTAATCTATCACAGTATTATAGTGCTGGCTGTAAACTATGGTGGGTGGCGGGTGGAGAGTGGAGAGGATGAGGAGGGGTGGAACACAAGGTGAGGATAAGAGAGGGTTAGAAACAATAAACCATGGCTGAAATTCCGCAAGCATGATTGCCTCATATTATAGCCCGCCCCCATCACTATCAAACATCACATCCGAGATAGAGTGATGCATAATGATAGGAGGAGCAGGGCTGTCTGTCATCTGCACTAGTAGTGTGCAGAGACAATGCGGAACTGCCATGTTAGTAAAGGGCAGATTTTGGGCTGACACTTAACAATCTATACACACATAAGGATAAGGTGAAAAGCAGGGGCAAAAAGAAAGGGAACAAAATGCAGAAGCAGGAAGAAATATAAACGGTACAAATAGCATTAGACATTGCTAATTTAGCAATGTATCTAGCACTATATAATAGTAGTCAAATAGCCAAGGGGGTCTCCTGGGACAAGGGACATCCCCCAACAGGGGGTGCAGAGAGGGGTGTAAAGGGTGCAGATAGCATTAGACATTGCTATTTTAGTGATATGTCCAGCGCTATATAATAGTAGTAAAATAGCCAAGGGGGTCCCCCAATCAAGGGACACCACCTACCACACGAAAGGAAGGGGGGGGCAGGGCATAAATCCAAATATCAATCCATGAGGGCATCTTGCCTTAAGAAGGACTACACTAGAGGAAGTCACATCCCAATTACCCATAGGGATCACAAGAGACTCAAGGAGGAGTTAATTATAGTCGCCGATGGGAGGGTGTTACTGGCGATTCAAAACCAATTATTATACATTACTCATTGTAAGGTCAATCCTGTGGCATAGTAGGGACCCATATCACAGTCAAAAAACCATGTATATACGTATATACCAACATCACCCTTGCACACATTCATACTAAACGCGCAACTGAACTCCAGCGGTGATATTATGGGGGACCATCCTAGTCCATTAAATAGGTCACCTTAGATTACTATGGTTATCAGACTAAACTTATGTCTGATAAAGCATGAAGAATACAATGACATGATGTAGTCAAGGTGTATCTATTGACCCAACTATTATAAGTACAGTATGGTTTCAGATCCTAGTCTATCCAATCCACAATAAAGTTAAAATAAAGTCTCTTTATTGTTCGATATTGTTCTATAGGAGAATGAATGATGAAGAAGACACCACGTCCGTCAAATTATATAGTCTTCTTGAGTGTGTCATCAATTGCGATCTTCCTTATATTTAGGTGATTGTATTCATGCCCGTGTATCCCATCTATAGTGACGATGGAGGAAACCTTAGACCTTTTGTTCGAATGGTAAGTCAAGTGGGACGTCTTCATTTGAAGATCACCAGGACTGTAGATAAAAGCATAGAATCGTAATGAGATACGAGTACCGTTAGCCTTTCAGTACCCAGGGTTATTCTCCTAAAAAACCTGTAAAATTGAGTTCCTCATTTAAACCGTGTGGAGTTGTAATGACCAGAGGTCCGTACTAGATCCAGTGAGTCACAGAAACAGAGACGGAGGCAGAAGCAACATAAAATACTTGCTTTTACTTGGGGAAACAGATGGAAAATTTAGAGTAAGATGCACAGATATGTTATTTCCCCAGAGATAGATAAATTATTTACATACACCCAGAATCAAGCTAGGGGTCGGTGTGTTACCTTAATGTTCCTCCTCAGTGTGAGGAGACAATGCCAAAAATTAATTTACCTAAAATCCATACAGAAAAATAAGCGATTTACTACACACAGCAGCAGGACAGGTGTAAATCAGATGGATGCAGTTTAGTGAGGATCACTGAAATAACACACCGATTTACAATCTTATCAACTCTATACATACAATACATATAAACCCAGTGTACATATATGTACATATATATTTAAATATCTGATCTGTTGGATACCCGGGTACCTTATCTAATAGTAAAGTTTAGTCCAATTACAGTCTGTACAGGCCTGGGGAGGTACTGTTAACGTAGTCACTTCCAATGGTCTTCAGCGCCAAAAATGAAAAATAAATAAAACACAACTGTAGTAAATAGGGATATTGTGTTCTCTTGTCTGAAGGGGGGTCTTAGTCTCTGTAGCTTTTTGGGAGGCCAAGTGTGTTCACCTAGAGACACCACACCGAGGCCTGCAGTCTCACAGCAGAGATTCAGTCTTTTCCTCTCACAGTATGGCCGACCCGTCTCCTCTAAAGCACTCCTCTCCTGGCAGTAGTATACTCGCTTCTTAGCAGGGAATAAGTCTTTGGTCCCCTCCAGGGGCTCTGCTGTCCAGTAGATCAGTATCTGGTCTCAGCTTTATCTGGCTCAGACTTCTCCACAGCCACTCTCCTCACAGCACCTCAGGAGACTAGTTTACCTCAGCCCAAACTGTCATAAAGTCCTCCCTGTCTCCGTGACAACCTCCTCAGCTGACAGCCCCCACCTTTTTATTCAGGAAGTAAATTTTTACACACTCTTACATGCCACCCCACTAAAGGTTGGCGTCCTCGACACACCTCCCCACTCAAAGTCCTCTTGCGCATAGCGCTGTGGTGGTATTCCCGCTGTAGCCCGAGTTGACCTCCTGGGACCATACACTGGATTTCCAGTCCCAGAGGTATCAGTGCTTTCACCAGGAGAAGTTGATGAAGATGCTCCCTCCTGAGGTGCTGCATTCCATAGCACATTGTCCGGATCAGGCACCTGTCCTTGTTCAGCATCCCTAGGAGAAGACATAGGATGCACAATATTCTCACTATATGGCGGCGCATTTACCACAGGGAAAAGGTGGGTAGACACAGGGAAAGGCTCATCACAACATTCGGTATTACTAGGATGAATCACCCCCCGAGAAACAGGTTCTGGCTCCCTGGAAATGGGGCCTGAGTTTTCGAACCGACATCGCTGCAACATGTTACGATGAAGATTGCGGGTCGGTCCTCCAGTTCCCACCGGCTCTACCTCATAGACTGGAATTTCAGGACTCACCCTTCTTTTGACCACATATGGCGTTGCCTCCCATCGATCACTCAACTTGCCCGATTGCCCCTTAGTCCTCACCAACACCCTGTCCCCCAGAGAGAAAGGCTCATTTTGTACTGGGTGTCTGTCCCGGTGAGTCACCTGACTGAGTCAGTTACCCACCACCCGATGAACCACCCTTAACCTATGCCGGTGTTCACAGGCCCATTCAGACGCGGTCCGGGGGTGAGTGGAGGAGAGATCTGGCATACTCAATTCTTCAATATCTCGGCCAGGTCGACCGAACATTAGCATGTGTGGGGTGTAACCTGTAGTGCTATGCATCCTGTTATTATAGGCCCACATCAATTCAGGGATAAATTCAGGCCAGTGAGCCCGCTGCTCATTCTCTAATGTCCTCAACATTTGCAAAAGAGTCCGATTGAAACGCTCGCAAGCTCCATTACCTTGTGGATGGTAGGGTGTTGTCTTTGACTGCTGGATACCATACAACTGGTACAGTTCCTTCATTAGAGTACTCTTAAAACATGCCCCCTGATCTGAGTGTATTCTTTGCGGACACCCAAACACTTGGAGAAAGTGACGACACACGGCCTTAGCTGCCGACTCTGCTGTCTGATCTCTCGTTGGCACCGCCACAGCATATTTAGTGAAGTGGTCTGTCATCACCAAGCAATAGGAGCACCCCGACGTCGAGTACCCTATCAAGACATAATCAATCATGAGCAATTCCAAGGGGGCAGACGTTTTAATTGTTTGCGTAGGGGCCCGCTGCTCAGGACTCTTACTGAGCCCACAGACCCGACATTGCCGACACGCCTCCGCTACCATGCCTTCCAGGTCAGGGCAATAGAGGACTCGCTGTAGCCACTGGAGTGGCTTTTCACTACCAAAGTGAGCTCCTTTCTCATGCGCTTCACGGGCAACCACCGGCCCCAGCGACATGGGGATCACCAGCTGGTGCCGGTGCTGCAACTCAGATTGCAAATAAACATTGCGATATAATAGGTCATGTTCAACGCACAACTTGTCCCACTGACGCAACAGCTTCTCGCCTTCTGTGGACAATTGGGCCTTCTCTTCTGGTCGTGGCCATACTCTATTCTGTACCCAAGAGCGTACCAGTTTAATGTCTGGACAGCCATTTTGGTCCTCTAACCAGTCAGCAGGAGTTTTACCAAGGACATAAGGCATCCCTGATGCCACCCCACTTGAATGTACCACACTCTGGAAGATAGGTAATTGACCAAAATCGGGAGTCTCGATGTCCTCGAGTTCATCGTCAACACTCCCTCCTGAGGGTCCCAAAGGCACCCGTGACAGCGCATCGGCATTTCCATTCTCTCGTCCAGACCGAAATTTAATACGATAGTTGAACTTAGCAAGGCGGGCAACCCATCGCTGTTCTAGTGCCCCCAGTTTTGAATTATCTAAGTGGGACAGGGGATTGTTATCTGTCATTACCAACACTTCAGCACCAGTGAGGTATTCGGCAAAACTCTCTGTCATAGCCCATACCAATGCTAGTAGCTCCAGGTGAAACGAACTATAGTTAGCCGGATTGCGCTCAGTGTCCCTTAAAGACCTGCTGCCATAGGCGATGACCCGCTCCCGGCCATCCTGAATTTGGGCCAGTACCGCCCCCAACCCGTGAAGACTACCGTCAGTGTACAACAGGACAGGGGTATCAAACCGGGCATATGCCAACAACGGGGCACTCGTTAGGGCAGTTTTCACCTCGTCAAATGCCTTTTGCTGCTGAGGCCCCCATTGAATAGGGCGGTTGCGAGGACCCAGCGCTGTCCCTCTTAAAAGTTCATTCAGAGGACCCACTACTTGTGAAAATCTGGGCACAAATCGTCGATAGTACCCCGCCAATCCCAAGAAAGCCCGAACCTCCCGCAGGGTCTGGGGAGGTGGCCACTCCTGTACCGCTAAGATCTTACTGGCTGAGGGTAACACCCCGTCGGGAGTCACCACATGGCCTAGATACTCTATGCGACTCTTGAACAGTTGACATTTCTTCGGTTTTATTTTCAATCCATGGCGGCTGATCCGTTGGAGCACTTGGCGTAACTTCTCAAGATGATCTTCAAATGATGTCCCGAACACCACGATGTCATCTAGATATATCAGTACCGATTCGAAATTCATGTCGCCTAAGCAGTGTTCCATAAGGCGTTGAAAGGTGCCCGGGGCATTACTGAGTCCGAACGGCATCCGATTGAATTCGTAGAGCCCCATTGGCAGAATAAATGCTGTCTTTGCCCGATCTTTCTCAGCCATTGGTACCTGCCAATATCCGCTCGCCAAGTCCAACGTTGAGAAGTATTTGGCCCGTCCTAATGCTGACAGGGACTCCTCAATCCGAGGCAACGGGTATGCGTCTCGCACCGTGTGCGCATTTAATTTCCGATAATCCACACAAAATCGGAGGGTCCCATCCTTCTTTCGCACCAGGACCACGGGGGCAGCCCAGGGACTTTGGCTCTCTCGTATCACTTGATTGTCCAGCATACTGGCCACCATGCCCTTCACCTCTTGATAGAGTGTCGGGGGAATCTGACGATAACGTTCTCTAATGGGAGGGGTGTCCCCCGTGGGAATCTCATGCTCAATCATCGGAGAGCACCCGAAGTCTTCTCCATGTCTCGAGAAGGCCTCTTCATGTTCCCACACGACCCTCTCCAACTGCTCTAGTTGGACGGAAGTCAGTTCCTCCCGATCCACTCCCATCTGATCCATGATCACACGACCATTCCAGTCTTCAGTAGGAGATTCAGCCCCCCCTACTTCGACCGCATATGTCCAGGATGACTGTGGGTCTGGCCGCAATTCAAACACTGCCTTATCAGGCATCTTCCCCTCTGGCATGAACAGTTCAGCCAGGATGGCCCCAGCAGGAATGGTAACAGCCTCCTCCAACACGTTAATGCATCTGACTGGCACCCGTCCATTCTTCACAATCGCCAAAGACCGGGCCACATGCACCTTAGCAAGAGAGGACTTCTCTGGGGCTGGCTCAAATAATACCTCAAGTCCATTCAGCCTCTGCGGTGCCCCCACTGGCAACATTAAGAGTTCCTCCTGTCGGGGTGCCAGTGAAATTGTGGTCCGTGATGGCACTCGGACTAGGCCCACCCGGCCCCCAGCGACTGCACTTTTCAGCAGGTTACAGTTCAACACTAGGCGGTGTAACATTCTCTGAGTTGGTCGGTGACTTGTAGCATGAGTCCAGTATCAGGGTCCCTCACGGGCATACATCTGATGATTTAGATCTCGCAGAATGTTCATTCCAAGTGTCACCTCCATCCCTCTTCTAGGGGGGTGGTCCACCAGCACTACCCCTTTCTGACCCAGCTCTTGACCAAACATTTTCAGCCTCATCCACACGATCCCTTTCACCGTCAGCTGGCCATTGTTAGCGGCGGTAAGTCTTATCATTCGGCCATCTTCGGGGACCACTAGTTGACTGAAGTATTCCTCGAACACTTCCAGAGGCATAATGGTACATTCAGATCCCGTGTCAACCAAACAACTCATCTTCCGCCCTTCAAATTCTGCTTCTAAAACTGGACTGCATGCGAACAAATCTTGCTCTTCCCGTTGAGGGCTTTGTGGGGGTGGGCCGCTGCGATTTGCCCCCTCAAGGCAGCGGCTGGGAGTTTAACATCGGCGAAGGAGTCTCGGGGACTGTGGACATCCGGCAGTATCGTGAGATGTGTTCCTGGCGCCCGCACCTCCAGCAGGTAACTACTCTTCGTGGACGGGGCTCGAGTTATTCAAAGAGGGTGGTCTGGCTGTCGGTGGAACCACCATCCCAGAGGGTGTGGCTGGTGGCCTCTCCAGGGGAGTAGGAGACGACCCAGCTCTGATCTTAGACACTTCCAGCTTTAGCTCCTTCAACTCGGCACGCAGAGCTTGCACAACGTCTACCAGTCCCTCCGCTCCTGACACTGGCATTTGGCTTTTTTCCATCCGTGTACTGTCCACAGCCCCTTGAACTACCAGGGTGGACTCCGCCTCCCTTTCCACCGCGGCCTGGTAAATCTTCCAAAAAGATATTTCTGGGGTAGCCCGGGCCACCTCCAACAGTTTATCCCGAAGGGGCCTATTGGCTAGTCCTGTGATGAATTGGTCCCGGAGCAAGTGGTCTACCTCCCGGAACGCTCCCATGGCCCCTGGGTCTAGTCGCTGCACTTCGTTCA
This sequence comes from Allobates femoralis, assembly GCA_033576535.1. NCBI lineage: Eukaryota > Metazoa > Chordata > Amphibia > Anura > Aromobatidae > Allobates > Allobates femoralis. Next base: position 348,242,150 of record JARQOC010000002.1, read on the forward strand.
ATGTCTCCTGTAGCGTATTAGAGTACTGCATCAGAGACTCACTTTCCTTTTGAGGGCGATTAAAAAAAAAAGATCGAAGCTGGGTCACACGGGCCCGGCCTCCCAAACTCCCCTCTAACAGTACCAAAATTTTCTCTAACGTACTCCTCTCAGCCTCAGGTCGTACCATCACCATCCGCCTAGCATCGCCCTCTAGTGCATTTAATGTCAGTTCTGCTCGTACTGCAGGAGCCAGATTACACATCCGCAGAATACTCCGGACCCTCTCAGCCCAATCCTGCAACGCCATGTTATGCCCGTCGTATTTCGGCATGTGCTGGAGTAAAGCTCCTACCGGCACATACCCTCCCACATTCGCCGCGGCTGCCAAAGGATCCGCACCCAGCAGCATGACTGCTGGTGTGGTGGGGTCATTTCTTCCCTCGCCCGCCTCCGTCCATGACAAACACTGGATCCTGCCGACTACGCCAAAATGTAATGACCAGAGGTCCGTACTAGATCCAGTGAGTCACAGAAACAGAGACGGAGGCAGAAGCAACATAAAATACTTGCTTTTACTTGGGGAAACAGATGGAAAATTTAGAGTAAGATGCACAGATATGTTATTTCCCCAGAGATAGATAAATTATTTACATACACCCAGAATCAAGCTAGGGGTCGGTGTGTTACCTTAATGTTCCTCCTCAGTGTGAGGAGACAATGCCAAAAATAAATTTATCTAAAATCTATACAGAAAAATAAGCGATTTACTACACACAGCAGCAGGACAGGTGTAAATCAGATGGATGCAGTTTAGTGAGGATCACTGAAATAACACACCGACTTACAATCTTATCAACTCTATACATACAATACATATAAACCCAGTGTACATATATGTACATATATATTTATATATCTGATCTGTTAGATACCCGGGTACCTTATCTAATAGTAAAGTTTAGTCCAATTACAGTCTGTACAGGCCTGGGGAAGTACTGTTAACGCAGTCACTTCCAATGGTCTTCAGCGCCAAAAATGAAAAATAAATAAAACACAACTGTAGTAAATAGGGATATTGTGTTCTCTTGTCTGAAGGGGGGTCTTAGTCTCTGTAGCTTTTTGGGAGGCCAAGTGTGTTCACCTAGAGACACCACACCGAGGCCTGCAGTCTCACAGCAGAGATTCAGTCTTTTCCTCTCACAGTATGGCCGACCCGTCTCCTCTAAAGCACTCCTCTCCTGGCAGTAGTATACTCGCTTCTTAGCAGGGAATAAGTCTTTGGTCCCCTCCAGGGGCTCTGCTGTCCAGTAGATCAGTGTCCGGTCTCAGCTTTATCTGGCTCAGACTTCTCCACAGCCACTCTCCTCACAGCACCTCAGGAGACTAGTTTACCTCAGCCCAAACTGTCATAAAGTCCTCCCTATCTCCGTGACAACCTCCTCAGCTGACAGCCCCCACCTTTTTATTCAGGAAGTAAATTTTTACACACTCTTACAGAGTAATGGTATTAAGTTCGAAGATCCATCTGGATTCCCTACGTAAGAGTTGTTTTCTTAAGAAGTCTTAACGACCATTACCTTTAATTTGTTCCAAGCCCGTGAGTTGGAGAAGATGACTCTTGCTCCGATGATGGTCCAGGAAGTGTGCTGCCACTGGAGTGATGTTCATACCCTGTTTCAAATGCTGGGCTGCCAGATTGATTGTAGAGATGTGCTTTTGAACACGCTTGCGTAATTCCTGGGACGTTTGACCTATATATAGTTTATTGCACTGGCATGTTAATGCATATATCACATTTCGGCTTTTGCAATTTATAAAATCTTTAAGGCGATGTTCCCTACGATTAGCTGGATTTATAAACGTATCTCGTCTCGGAGTCATATTTGGACACACGTTGCACTCACCGCATGGAATGGAACCCCGTATGCGTATGACCCGGTTAAGTCTTATGGTGGGTCGTTTATATATCACTCTATCTTGGATGTGATGTTTGATAGTGATGGGGGCGGGTTATAATAATATGAGGCAATCATGCTTGCGGAATTTCAGCCATGGTTTATTGTTTCTAACACCCTCTTATCCTCACCTTGTGTTCCAACCCTCCCCATCCTCTCCACTCTCCACCCGCCATAGTTTACAGCCAGCGCTATAATACTGTGATAGATTACTGGCAACTTGCCCCATTTCAATATGGCGACGCTGCCCTATCCCTGCTCAGCTACATTGCAGCAGATTGACAGGTCTGTACCACCAATCACCCAGCGTTACCCGAAAACCGGAAGTGACGTTCTGGAAGTGGCAGGGCGGGTCTATAGAAGCATAGTGGCGCGGAATATGGAGGAGAAGGAGGACATGAGGAACATATTTAATGACAGGTATTTCCAGTTTGGCGACACGCGTCGGGCCGCTCACCATACCCCATACGCATTAGGATGATAGCACATCCTGGCAGAAATCTGCAGTAGGCATTCATGTCTGGTAACTGGCAGTGTAATTGAGTGTAAATACACTTGTGACCCAGACAAGGTATTATTGGCTCTGTAATCCTTGTTTGAGTTTGATTACTGTGGTGTTATCTTTAAAATGCATGGTCTTCTGGATTAGTAACATGTTTATGGTTTTATAATATGTATTAGCACCTGCTATATGGTTTACCCCTTGTCAAATGTCACTTCATTATAACACTTTAATCACTGCCTGTGTATATGCTCTAACATATTGATTAACCTTGCCTATTGTTTACAATTGATCCCCCCCACCAACTACTGTTGTGGTGGGGGTATGCGTGAATTGGTGACAAGTTACCCTGTAACTTTTAGTGTATAACAGGGAGAACAAAAACATTTAAAAACAGTCACTTGCAATTACCTTAAAAAAGGAATAAAAAATAAAAAAATAATTCACCTAAGAGTGCACCCCTGTTTTACAGTGGTTCTTTTTCTCCCTTAAACATGTCTAGATATCGTGAACAACACACCAACGATGTGGCGACCAGCTATCATTCGCACAACCCAGCGAATGATACTTGTTTACTTTTGTGAAAAGGCGAAGTCGTTAATGTCATCGTTATCATGGTGTCACACACAACGATGCAGCAGGTTGGATGAACGATGATTGCAGATTTGAGAGCATGCTCCCAAATCAGTCGAACAGCGATCAAACTATTTATCGTAGTCGTATTTCAGTGTAACATGAAACGACGTACTAGAGAGCCATGGCCTGCAGCGGGATGTGAGGATGTGGATCCCTGAGCTCCTGTGCCCACAGACAAGCTACTGGGACTTTTTGCATTTTTAAGGGCAAATTGTCTCAACAAAACGACAAGACCTGTAAGACCTAATTTTTGGGCTTTATTTGAGCCATTTTGAGATCAATTCTGAGAGGAATTCACCTCAGGACACCTTCTTGAAATCTGGCCCCTCAGGGGAGTAATGGAGGTGCCATTTTGAGACTACTGATCGCTTCATACTAATATCCTCCAGTTGCCTGATTAAAAGTCAGGAATTGACATTTCAGGTCATAATTCTGAAATTATTATTCTATATTAACCTGGGCACTCATACGAGACTCCTGAAATTTTTTTTTTTGAATTTCAGTATGTCTTTATTTGTTCAGCAGTCAGAAGCACAGGTCAGACAATATATTGAACGTTTCGGCATACAAGCCTTCTTCAGCAATGTATTATTCTATATACAATAGAAAAATCTAATTTCGTTACTTTACAGAAGTGGTTTACAAAATATAGTATATTTAGACATAACATAACAATATAGAAAGATACCGTCCTTTTCATTACAAGTATCATTAATCAAATTCAAATGTAACAGAAGAGTCCAAACTTTGGTTCAAATAAAAGATACCAAACCTCCATACCTAACAAAGTTTCTCATATTTTAAGAGGAATATGGCAGCGTAGTTAATGCATAACGAGTGATTGTTTCTTTATCAACTTATTCATGTGATGTACCAAGAGGTATTGGTAAGAATTTATTTTTACCGACCACCTACCTCAGATGTTCCCTTTTCTTTATCTTTTTCTTTCCTTCTTCCTTCTCTTTCTTTTGTATCCCTTCTCTCCTCCTGTTATTCTTACTACGGACTCTGCTATTCTATTTTTTGGTAACCTTATTTTATTATGCATGTAGCCAAGACGGCGTTTCTTATTTCACTTATTTTTTTCACCCAGAACGCACTCGTTGATAACCGCATGTTCTGGTATCTACTTCCATGTTTGCCCCTTAAAGCACTTTGTTAGGTATGGAGGTTTGGTATCTTTTATTTTAACCAGAGTTTGGACTCTTCTGTTACATTTGAATTTGATTAATGATACTTGTAATGAAAAGGACGGTATCTTTCTATATTGTTCTGTTATGTCTAGATATACTATATTTTGTAAACCACTTCTGTAAAGTAACGAAATTTGTATTTTCTATTGTATATAGAATAATACATTGCTGAAGAAGGCTTGTATGCCAAAACGTTCAATATACTGTCTGACCCGTGATTCTGACTGCTGAACAAATAAAGAGATACTGAAATTCAAAAAAAATTTTTTCATGAGTCTCGTATGAGTTCCGAGGTTTATATAGAATAATAGTTACTTGTTTCCCTCAGGCACCTAGTGCAGGGTAGCCAGACTTTAATTTTTTTCTGGATAATTCAGAAATTATACTGTCTTTCACTTTTATTTGGCTGAATTAGTGATGATTTTTAACTCAAGACACTGCCTGAAGTTTTTTATCCCTCAGGGTAATGGGGGTGGAGCCATTTTGTGAGCACTGATTGCTCCACAATAATATACTCCTGTCACCCATAAATCATCTAAAATTTACAACACAGGTCACAAACCTGTTAAAAAGCGAAAAATACGGTATATATATTACTATAGTTGGTTCTTGTTGGGAACACCGGCAGTCTGGGCTACTGAATTAATTTGTCTTTAAATATTGCAATATTACTGATAGTGGACTCTCTCTGGGGTTCTCACTAGAGCCTACTACATTACTACTGACTCAGTTTCTTTGACTCAACCAGATAGGCCTTTTCTCTATTATAGACAAGATGTCTCCAAAAATGAAATCTAACCATAAGAAAACTACCTCTAATGACAAAAACACCGAGTCAAGCAAAGACTCTCACATACTGAAAACAACCCAAGTACACCAGGGGCTTATAGACCTTGGACAGGAGAATACAATGGATACAAAAGATAGCCAACAAACAGACCGAGATGATCCTTCAGATGACTCAATGATTCAGGAGTCCTCACAGTTACTTAATAAACGCAAAGATAGAGAGACTCCAACTAAACCAAGATTAACCTTTAGTCTCCAAGATAATGCAGGCTTAGACGATGATACCAAATTAAAAAGCCCAGATAGACGCCGCTCTAGAAGAGACGACCTGAAAGATGACCCACTGTTAAATTTTAATGTTAACCAACCCATAGATAGGGATTTCTTTTTGAATCTTTTCTCCGTCTTCAAGCAGTCTTTAAAGGAAGATCTTACAGAGCAGTTTGATGATATGAGCTATTCAATAGCATCTATAGTATCTAGAACAGATAGAAATGAAAGAGCACTTCATGATTTAGATGAAGAAAATAAAATGATAACAAAAGAACAGGACCTGATGAAGGAAGAAATAAAACTTCTTAAAGATAAATTAACAGACAGGGAAGATAGGGATCGTCGAAATAATCTCAAGTTCAGAGGCATACCGGAAATGATAAAAAATTCAGATCTCATGCCGTACATAAAAAAAATTACTAAAAACTACACTTCCCACTCTACCAGACATCCATTGCTCTTTAGAGAGAGCCCACCGACTCCCAAAGCCACCTCGCCTTTCAAATGACATCCCAAGAGATGTAATAGTTAAGTTTTCTTTTTACCAGACTAGAGAACTGCTTACTAACTTCTTGTGAAATAACAGGGAATTTCCCTCTCCTTTTGAGAAAATTAAAGTATTCCAAGACGTCTCAAAAGAAACCATGATTAAGCGCAAATCGCTAAAGCCGATTACTGATACAGAAAAAAAAGATTCCATACAGATGGGGTCGACCCACCACTAATGTTTCTTTTACATTTAATCAAAAGATTGTCACAATAGATGACACAGTAATTGGGCTAAAAACTCTTAAGGATTTACGTATTTCTGACACATAACTGTACATGACTCATAATCCGTGACTCTGATGGTTAGTAACGGTCTTAGCTTAGGCACAAAGGCTAGAACGTGAGCTTTTTTTACAGAAGTTTTCCATCGGCATTGACCCTTCCGCTGTTACGTTTTATACTGTATTAAGTTGTTAAATTGCTATTGGTGTGTGTCACCAAGTTGTTTATTTCTCTTAAACTCTTTAAGAATGATAATCGTAAATCAGTTACTCCAAAATGATAATCCCTTCCCACCCCTCTTCCATACATTTTTTTTGGGGGGGAGCCTGTGGACCCAGTCAAGCGCAGAAATTACACTATGGCTAAAAAATTCTTGTCTTACAACGTAAAGAGCCTCAACTCACCTCAAAGAAGGTTCCTAGTATAGACAGACTTAAAAATACTGGACATTGATATTGCAGGTCTTCAAGAGACACAATTCTCATCAGATAACCCGCTTAAATTTACGAATAAACATTATCCACACATCTTTGTTGCTTCTAACAAGAAAAAGAAATCAGGGGTAGCCATCGTTGTAAGAGATTCTGTTAAATTTGAAAAGGTTGACATGATTTCTGATGAAGATGGTCACTTTCTCTTACTTATTTGTAAAATAGCAAATATATACGCCCCAAACAAAGGCCAAATTACATTCTTAAAAAGATTAATAAAAATTGTCCAAGACTCCAGGAAAGGCCAGTTGCTGGTTTTTGGAGATTTCAATGCAGTACCTAACCCTTTACTAGATTCATCGAATAAAAGCAGGAACACAAATACTTCTATTGACTCCTGGATAAACAAGGAAGAACTATTCGATGCTTTTCGCTACATTAACACCTCATCAATCAAATACACTCATTACTCTGATGCCCACAAGTCCTTCGCCAGAATTGATTTACTTTTAATAGACATCCGAACCCTGCAAAATATTAAATCTGTTAGGGTATGTGCACATCAGTCGTTTTGTGGGCTGTTTTTGGAAGTTTTCCGTCGGCGGTTTCCGCTGAGTTTTATGTTAATTTATGTTAATCCTAGCCACCGGCTGGATTAACATGCTAGTCAATGGAGTTTAGAAAACGCTGTCTACATTAGAACGATTTTTGTCTGGTCGTTTTCAGTTTATTCACCGGTTTTCCACCGATTGTCAAAGATAGAGCAAGCGACTTCTTTTCAGCGTTTTTCCAGCGGGTCCAGCTGAACAAGTGCAGCAAAGACCAGTCTGGAAATCGCTAGGAAACATGCCGGGGAAATCGCCATGAACACGCTGTCCGACCGCTAGTAACCCGATCGCAAATCGTTAGCAAAACGCTAACATAACGAGGGACACTAGCGAGTTCAGAAAACTCAGTTCTGCCATTCTCCACCGGTTCCCGGTCGTTCTGCAAAGATGCAGAAACGACTGATGTGCACATACCTTTACCATCCTGCCCAGGTCATGGTCTGGCCACTCACCGTTATTATTTGAAGTCAACCAGGGATTTTCATACTCTGAGCAAAAAATATGGAGAGCGAACTCCTTTCTCTTCCATCACCCGAAATATAAAGATGCAATCCAAGAAACGATAGATCTATATTTTAAAGAAAATAATACAGATTACATATTATCTACACTATGGACTGCTCACAAAGCAGTAATTAGGGGCCAATTAATCCAATTTAATTCCCAACTAAAGCGTGACAATATCTCAAACTCAGAAAAAATAATTAAACAAATTAGAAGTTTGGAAGTTTACAAGAACGAACTCCTACAGATGAAACCCATATATAAATCCTTAAGCTTAGACTTCAATTAAAGCATTTACTAACAGCAGAATACGATAAATATATCCATATTATGAAAACTAACTTTTATAACTTTATGGACAAACCTTCCAAGCTGTTTGCCAACAAAATTAAAGTGCATAGAACTAAAACTAAAATCTTACAAATAAAAGATGAACTCAACAAAACTCATAAAAATCCCAAAGATATATCTGTTCAGCCCGGGCCCTGGGGGTATTTGGTCACTCAGGCGGCGGTCTCTGGGGGTAGTCACGAGTAGCGGTGCCTGAGGTCGTGGGCCCGGGGATGCAGATAAAAAGGGGAAGATGGCAGTAAAATAATAAAATGTCTGTCGTGACGCTACCTGTAGGGGTCCGGTGATGGCACAGGCGCTGCTGGCCTCCGGGGTAATGTGCGGCAGCTAGATGGAACCGCTCCCTACAGGACGAGCGGGTTTCCCCGGGGCAGTTAATGGAGTTGAGGGGAATAGGGTAGCGCAGTCGGTGTGGTGTAGTTGGAAGGAGGAATACGCACACATATACTCTTTTGGTACCTTTGCTAATGTTGTTGACGGGTACACTCGACCGGAGATGAAGTAAAGACTTCAGGACTTTCCACAGCAAGCAGGGTTGTAGGCTTCCTTGTGTCTGTTACTCTGCTGGAGCCTGGCGGGCATGAAACCCGACCAGACTGTTACTTCACTCTCTGTGTCTCTTCACACCCGGATTGCTGCACTGAGGGCACTCTATGGGATTCCTGTCTGGCCTAGATTCCGGGCTCTCATTTGGTGGTGCTTCGGGTGTCTGGGGAGCTAAACCTCCTTTTGTAGTGCTGGTTTCTCTGCAGGGTCTAGTCTGTGTCCCTGTAGCTCGGACCCAGTGACCGGAACTCTGTTAGGGTGAGTCGGTATGACTCCTCTGCCCCTTCTTGTACTCGTTTCTCTCTCCTGTTCCTGTGACCCCTACTCTGAGGGTCTACCACTGTCTCAGGTGTCTCTGGTATGGGCCTAGCGCGGCTCCAGTACCAGCTCTTCACAGTTCTGTAGTGACTGCACACTCTGGTGTTTTTCCCTCCAGAACCTGTATTTATAGGGGTAACTGGCTTAAGGCAACCAGTGGAGCTCCCCCTACAGGTCTGGGGTGAAAGGAGTTGTGTGTTAGTGGGGTCTGCTTGCTGTGTACCATCCTTCCATGTCCCAAGGGAATCTGTGGTGACCTGGCACAGTTAACCTCAGTTCTCCCGGACTGAGCAAAAGTTTTTGTTTACAACTTCAAACATTTTATTTACACATTTAATAACCGGTATTTACAGAGTCTTAAAGTCAAAATTCACAAATATCACTGAAAAAGAAGGAAAAATAGGAAAAAGCAGTCCTTACGGCACTAGTCCATCTGCCGCAGGCTAGGAAAAAGGGAGGAAAAGCAGTTTTTGTCACACTAGTCCTGCGAACATAGTCCAGGTTCAAATAAAAGGGAAAAGGTAAAGTCCAGCAGTAAAGTCTCTGATGGCTTAAACACATTTACTGGTACACACTTTAAACTTTACACGAATTCCCTATGGGTGTGTCTGCTTAGGAGGCCGGGTCTAACCTTCTCTCCACCCCAGGCACTTTCTATTCCCAACTTAATATGCTTGGGGCTGTGCCCAGTTCCTCCACCCTTCTATACACTACTATTCACACTTGCGGACTAAGGTCACTTATTTACATTTCTCCTTTTGGCACTTTACAATTTACTCTCTGAATCTTAACGGTAACTGTCCAAAGGTACTACGGGTAGATCTGCGCAGTATTGGTGTGTCTATTTCTGCTTCTGGTGTAGTGCGTGCACTCTCTCTTCCTCTATTGGATCTCCGTGATTGTGGTATACCATGGTATGCATGTAGTCTTTCTAATGGACTGACAGGTTCACCGATTGTAGGAATCTCAGGTTCCGGTACAACAGGCTGAATTTCTAGCATTTGAACTGGTTCTTCTTGTCTTCTTGGTTCTGGTATTGGTTCTGGTTCTTCTACAGGCTGATAGAATGAAATGACTGGTATGACAACTGCTCCATTGTATTGGGTCCAGTCTGCTGGTAGATCTCCAATTTCATTATGAATTACGTCTTCTTTTGGTTCTTCAACTGTTGGTGAGGGATAGGTTACTTGTGGTGGTTTTAACTGATCAGGGCATCTCTTTAGATGGTCTCTTGATACGGTTGCAGTTGTTCTTCCTTGATCTTTGCTGATTACACAAGTTTTGGAGTTATCAAAATTAGACGGCATAACTGTGTAGGGTTCTGCTTCCCAATGGTCATCTAGTTTGTTTTTCTTTTTCTCTTGAGGACTAATTCACCTGGTATTAAGGGTTCTGCTGAGGCATGCTTGTTGAAGTCATGCTCTTCCTTGCTTCTGCTTTGGTCTAAGTTCCTCTCAACACTTTCTTGAACTTTCCTGTATTATTCTTGACGGTTGTAATTCCAGTTTTCATCTGAAGAATCTTGGGTTGGTTCTACTCTTCCCATTTCCAAGTCAAGTCGCATTAAGTAGGCTGGTGTGTAGCTGGTAGAACTGACAGGGATTGTAGATATCCACTAAGTCAGGTAATTTTTCTGGCCACTGATTTCTCTCGTCAAGTGGTAAGGCTTTCAACATATCGATAACGATGTTATTCATCTTTTCGCACAGACCATTTGTTTGCGGATGATACGGTGTGGTCCTTATCTTCTTACACCCATATAATCCTAAGAACGCGTGGAATAGTTCTCACTCGAACGCTGGTCCTTGATCAGTCAGCACTTGATCTGGATACCCGTGCGGGCAACAAATGTAACTCTGGAAGGTGTTGACTGCGACTTCTGCAGTTAAGTCTTTAACTGGTACGACTACTAGGAATTGTGAGTAGTGATCAACCATTGTAAGTGCGAAGATGTAACCTGTCCTGCTTGGTGTTAACTTCACATGGTCTAGAGCCACGATTTCAAGAGGTCTCTTGGTAATGATTGGCTGTAGTGGAGCTTTCTGACTTTGCTGGTCTTTTCTGCTAAGGTGACATGGTCCACAGTTCTTGCACCATCTTTCAATAGAACCTCTCATGCCGACCCAGTAGAAACGGTCTTTTAACAGCATCTCTAGGTTCTTCCAACCAAAGAGTCCTGCATCATTGCGATAAGCTTCCAGTATCATCTTGACATCTGTTTTTGGAACTATTTCCCAGATAAGTTCATGAGTTCTGGGGTTCAGGTAACGTCTGCATAGCTTTCCTTGGTAGACAAATAACTTTCCCTTCTCTTTCCACAGGCGTTTGTCATCTTGTGAAACATCTGAACTCAGACTGGAGTGTTATTTGGTTATCAGTACTTTGATTAAGCTTACATCGGGGTCACTGGCTTGAGTTTCTTTCCAGTCATGGTGGGATAACTGGTTCACTGTTCTCTCTTTACGCCTTTGACTTGCCTGATGACATGAGGCTGCACTTGTGCGGTGGAAAGCTGGCAATTCTATTTCTTCCAGTTCATCTATGTCTTCTCCTCCTTCTGGAAGATTAGGCATTCTGGACAGGGCATCAGCGTTGCCGTTCTTGTGACCTGCCCGTCAGTTTGACAATCTTGCCATCCAACGTTGCTCCATGGCTCCAAACTTTGCAGTCTCTAAATGCATTAGAGGGTTGTTGTCAGTGAAAGCTGTGAACGGGGAGGACGCCATGTAGTGCTTGAAACTCTCTGTGATTGCCCAGACCAGGGCCAGGAACTCCAACTTGAAAGAGCTGTATTTTACAGGGTTCCTCTCTGTTGGACGGAGTTTTCTGCTGGTGTAGGCTATCACCTTCTCTTTGCCTTGCAGTTTCTGAGCCAGGACTACTCCTAAGCCTTCATTGCTTGCATCTGTGTATAACAGGAACGGCAGGTTGTAATCAGGGTAGGTCAGGATCTCTTTCAGCTTCTGGAAAGACTGTTCTTGTTCTGGTCCCCACTGGAACGGAGGGCCTGTGATCTTGCCTTTCTTGGATTGACCTACCAGGAGATCTTGCATGGGCGCTGCTATCTTCGTGTAGCCCTTGATAAATCTTTTGTAGTACCTGACCAGTCCCAAGAATTGATGTACCTCTTTGAAGGTGGTTGGCGCTGGCCAGTTCTTGATGACTGTAACCTTGTCTGGGTCGGGTGCTACGCCTTCTGCACTGACCACATGTCCCAGGTACTGGACGTTGGGTTTCAACAAGTGACACTTTGACGGTTTCAGCTTCATGCCATACTTGGACAACGATTCAAATACTTCACTCAGATGTTGCAGGTGATCTTCATAGGTCTGAGAGTATACTATGACATCGTCCAGGTATAGCAGCAAGGTCTCGAAGTTTCTGTGGCCTAGGCAACACTCCATCAGCCTCTGGAATGTTCCTGGTGTGTTGCATAACCCGAATGGCATGCTGTTGAACTCGCATAACCCCATTGGCGTCGTGAAGGCTGTCTTCTCACGATCTTCTTCTGCAACGCAGACCTGCCAGTACCCACTAGTAAGATCCAAGGTTGAAAAGTAATTGGCAGACTTTAATGCAGCTAGTGACTCTTCTATGCGTGGTAACAGGTATGCATCTTTGTGTGTGACTCTGTTGATCTGCCTATAATCTACGCACATCCTCATACTACCGTCTTTCTTTTTAACCAGGACCAGTGGTGCTGCCCAGGGGCTACAACTATCTCTAATGACCCCTGCATTCTTCATGTCCTGTAGCATCTCCTTTGCTTTCTGGTAGTGTGCTGGTGGTATAGGCCTGTGCCTGTATCTCTCTTCTATGGGTGCATTGTCACCTGTGGGTATATGATGTTGTACCCCTTTAATTTTCCCAAAATCGAGTGGATGTTTGCTAAACACCTGTTCATACAGGGGCTGCTCGTTTAAAGGACAAGACCGGTAGACGTGTCCTTCCTTGTCGCACTCGACAGATGGGCTGTCCGTCGGCTTTGTAGCGATCTGTGGTCCTCCCTCGAAGCGGTAGTGTCCTCCTCTTCATCCATGGAACATCATCGGGGCTGTCAGCGAGCTGGATCTTGTCTGATGTCCTTGCTTCTGTCTTGGGTCACCTTGCACCTCGGAGCCTTGCCACCTCTTTGGTCAGCTGCCGCACCTCGGAGCACAGACTGTCAGACCGGTCGGGTGTTACAGCCTGTGCACTGGATTGTGCTGCCGTGGATGAAGAAGATGCTTCCGGCACAGAAGGGGTTTTAGTCCACTGCGGCTGTGGGGTTAAATCTGGTACTGCAGGGAGCTGCTGTCCCCGAACTGTTAACTCTTTCAGCGTTGCAAACTCTGCATCAGGGTTTTGAAGAGCCCACCAGCGCGCTTGTTTTCTATCATCAGGTAACTTGAGGCCTATGACAAACTGTTCAATCAGCGTTTTGTTTTCATCACAAACGCCACCAGGATCAGCTTGTTTAAGTAGTCTCAGTGCCTCTTGCAGACGCAGGGAATAGTCCAGGACACTCTCCTGTTCCCCTTGTTTGCAATGATAAAACAACAGTCTTAATTCAGATTCAGTATGATGCTCAAAAACTCTCTTTAGCTTTGCAAATATTTGTTTAACAGACTCCTGATCTTCTACAGACCAGTTTCGGGTTTCCAGCTCTGCTGCATCTGTTAACTGTCCCATTACTACTGATGCTCTCTGCTTACTGGTCATCGCGTACATGTCCAGCACAGTGCATATCTTCCTCTGGAACGCATCTAGGGCGCCGGGCTTGCCGCTGTACTTGGGTAACCAGGTTGCATTCGGGACGTACGGCAGAGATATCGGCATTATCGGTGCCACCGATGTAGGCGGCGGTGACGGCATGGCGCCACCGGGTGGATTGACGACTATGGGCGGTACGTTCTGGGGTCCTACCGGGGCAACCGGAAAGTTCACTGGCGGGGCTACCGCGTCGTTGGGGTCTGGATTACTCATCCTCGCTCCACCCCTAGTTAATCGCTGCCAGTCTCTTTCAAATCTACGGAAGTAGTCTGCTCGGCGGGCTGGAAGTGAGGCACCTCGGGAGTTTCCGGATCCGGCTGCTGTGTCCAGCGGATCTTGTCAGAGCGTGGGGCGGGGCCTATCTTCGCACCCTTGCACAGTAACGCTTCTTCTTTTCCCAAGCTGCGGCGCAGCAATGGCGATTCAAATTTACAGTTCACAATCACAGTCAATAAATGGCGCACAGTACCCGGTTATACCGGGCACGTGATCCTGTCCTGGAAATTAACCATATAAACTACCTGGGAATCAAACTTACCAAGCCATTATCGTCAATTATTGAAGTAACTTAAATGATATTTACAAAACTCTACAGACAGATATCCTGCACTTAGCAAAGCTGGAGGTTTCCTGGTTAGGCAAGATAAATGCCTATAAAATGTGCCTTTTACCGAAACTCCTATATATTTTTCGATCGCTCCCACTAACGATCCAAAAAAATTGGCTACAAAACTTGCAAACTCAATTGGTTACCTTTACTTGGGCTAAAAAAAAAACGAGAGTGGCTGGACTAATTCTAAAAAAGAGTAAGAAAAGAGGTGGACTCACACTTCCAAATTTGACTTCCCATTATTATGCCACCCTAGTTATACTCAGCCAGTCCTGGTGGACGAGTGGGGAGAGGCCTGTCTGGCTCTCAATGGAAGAACTCCTACATCCCAATGGCGGTTTCTGAAATACCCACAGTTAGATCTACAATTCTCGCCTGGAGATCACTATTAAAAATTTCAAATAAGCTATACCCCACAGTCTCCCCTTCCTGGATAAAAATAGGAATTCTAGAGCAGATGTCTTTAAGAATTAGATTGGCCACATGGGAAGAACTGGGCATTAATTTTATCTCAGATATCTTAAACGAGAAGCAAAAACTCGAACCCTTCCTAATACTAAAAAATAAATACAAACTCAACAACTCAGAGGAAGCTACATGGAAAAAAAATTGAAAATCTTATCAAAACTTATAAGCTAAACTTCACATAATTTGGTACGAATGCATAAATTTCCACAAGCCCAAATATTCTGGAAAACAGGCCACATCTATCAAAATTTGAATCAGGATTCCATCTTTCAACATGCAACCAACGTAACAGCTTGGGAAAAAGATCTTAAAATAAATATCTCACTCGATGTCCTTCTTCGAAACTATTTACAGTTATATCCCTTGTGCTTCTTTACTAGAAATGCACTATAAGAGCTATACACGCTGGTACTTTACACCAGTCAAACTCTCCAAAATCCAGGATAATAATTCCTCCCTTTGCTGGAGAAACTGTTCTCACAATGGTAATTTAATTAATATCTTCTGGAATTGTGCTGTCCTTAATCCCTTTTGGTCAGGAGTTGAGTCTCTAATAAACAAACTATCAGGCCTAAATCTGAAACTCGCCCCAGAATTAGTACCGTATATACTCGCGTATAAGCCGAGTTTTTCAGCCCAAAAATTGGGCTGAAAAGTGCCCCCCTCGGCTTATACGCGAGTCAATACGGCCCCCTCAAAGTTTGGCGCCCCCACCTCCCTTTCTGGGCCCCCCCCGCATGCAGCGCTGCGCATATACATTACCGGTCTAGCAGCTGTCACCCTCCGATGGCGGATCGCGGCTCCCGGCTCCGGGCTCCAACTTCCTCGCTGTCTTCCTGCTTGTCAGGTGACCGGCCGGCGTCGCGATGACATCATCGCGATGCGCGATGAGCCCCGGTCACAAGGCAGGAAGACAGCGAGGAAGATGGAGCACGGAGTCGGGAGCCGCGATCCGCCATCGGAGGGTGACAGCTGCGAGACCGGTAATGTATATGCGCAGCGCTGCATGCGGGGGGGCCCAGAAAGGGAGGTGGGGGCGCCAAATTATGAGGGGGGCCCTGCTGGGGCCATGTATACTACCACTGGGGCTATATACTACCACTGGGGCTGTATACTATTACTGGGGCTGTATGTATACTACCACTGGGGCTATATACTACCACTGGGGCTATATACTACCACTGGGGCTGTATACTACTACTGGGGCTGTATGTATACTACCACTGGGGCTATATACTACCACTGGGGCTGTATACTACCACTGGGGCTGAATATACCACTGGGGCTGCTGTATACTACCACTGGGCTGTATACTACCACTGGGGCTGTATACTACTACTGGGGCTGTATGTATACTACCACTGGGGCTATATACTACCACTGGGGCTGTATACTACCACTGGGGCTGTATACTACTACTGGGGCTGTATGTATACTACCACTGGGGCTATATACTACCACTGGGGCTGTATACTACCACTGGGGCTGAATATACCACTGGGGCTGCTGTATACTACCACTGGGGCTGTATACTACCACTGGGGCTGTATACTACCACTGGGGCTGTATACTACCACTGGGGCTGTATACTACTACTGGGGCTGTATGTATACTACCACTGGGGCTATATACTACCACTGGGGCTGTATACTACCACTGGGGCTGTATACTACTACTGGGGCTGTATGTATACTACCACTGGGGCTATATACTACCACTGGGGCTGTATACTACCACTGGGGCTGAATATACCACTGGGGCTGCTGTATACTACCACTGGGGCTGTATACTACCACTGGGGCTATATACTACCACTGGGGCTGTATACTACCACTGGGGCTGTATACTACTACTGGGGCTGTATGTATACTACCACTGGGGCTATATACTACCACTGGGGCTGTATACTACCAATGGGGCTGTATACTACCACTGGGGCTGTATACTACCACTGGGGCTGTATACTACCACTGGGGCTGTATACTACTACTGGGGCTGTATGTATACTACCACTGGGACTGTATATACCACTGGGGCTGCTGTATACTACCACTGGGGCTGTATACTACCACTGGGGCTGTATTTACCACTGGGGCTGAATATACCACTGGGGCGGCTGTATACTACCACTGGGGCTGTATGTATACTACCACTGGGGCTATATACTACCACTGGGGCTGTATACTACCACTGGGGCTGTATACTACTACTGGGGCTGTATGTATACTACCACTGGGGCTATATACTACCACTGGGGCTGTATGCTACCACTGGGGCTGAATATACCACTGGGGCTGCTGTATACTACCACTGGGGCTGTATACTACCACTGGGGCTGTATACTACCACTGGGGCTGTATACTACTACTGGGGCTGTATGTATACTACCACTGGGGCTATATACTACCACTGGGGCTGTATACTACCACTGGGGCTGTATACTACTACTGGGGCTGTATGTATACTACCACTGGGGCTGTATACTACCACTGGGGCTGAATATACCACTGGGGCTGCTGTATACTACCACTGGGGCTGTATACTACCACTGGGGCTATATACTACCACTGGGGCTGTATACTACCACTGGGGCTGTATACTACTACTGGGGCTGTATGTATACTACCACTGGGGCTATATACTACCACTGGGGCTGTATACTACCACTGGGGCTGTATACTACTACTGGGGCTGTATGTATACTACCACTGGGGCTATATACTACCACTGGGGCTGTATACTACCACTGGGGCTGTATACTACCACTGGGGCTGTATACTACCACTGGGGCTGTATACTACTACTGGGGCTGTATGTATACTACCACTGGGACTGTATATACCACTGGGGCTGCTGTATACTACCACTGGGGCTGTATACTACCACTGGGGCTGTATTTACCACTGGGGCTGCTGTATACTACCACTGGGGCTGAATATACCACTGGGGCTGCTGTATACTACCACTGGGGCTGTATACTACCACTGGGGCTGTATATACTACTGGGGCTGCGTGTATACTACCACTGGGGCTGTATATACTACTGGGGCTGCGTGTATACTACCACTGGGGCTGCTGTATACTACCACTGGGGCTGCTGTATATACCTCTGGGGCTGCTGTATACTACCACTGGGGCTGCTGCTGTATATACCACTGGGGCTGCTGCTGTAACACTGCTGGGGCCTGTATATACCACTGGGGAGGCTGCTGTATACCACACTGCTGGGGGCTGTATACCTGTGCTGGGGTCCACCCTCGGCTTATACACGAGTCAATAGATTTTCCCAGGTTTTGGGGGCAAAAGTAGGGGGGTCGGCTTATACACGGGTCGGCTTATACACGAGTATATACGGTATTTCTGCTACTAGGCCTTGAAAATCTTCCAAACAAATATAGACCCTTTATCGCCCACATTCTTCTCGCAGCAAAAAATATCATTGCACCTCATTAAAGAGATCCTCTTCCCCCCACTATAGAATATATAGCTGAGAAAATTGCATGTCATAACACCTATGAGTACGCGTTTGCTCTTAGAAATAATCAACAAAATAAATATCATAGAAAATGGTATGACTAGAACCTTAACAATATGAGTCCTTGCGTTGTGTGGATAGAGAATAACACCGAAATACTTTATACAATATTACTCAATTGGCTTTAACAGGCTCTCCATATTCCGATTTACCCGATCCCTAATCCCTGTCCTTACTTCCCTCCGTCACTGATTTTATAATGATTTATAAAAATTGTAAATAGCTGCTTATCTTTTTAGTTGCAAGCTATTTGATGTCAATAACACAACCCTGCAAAATTGAATTTTTTGGAAAATACAAGACAAGTTTTCACTGATTTTTATGTAATTTGGTGTGCTGATTACGAAAATGACTTCCATTTTTTTCCATCATGTAAGGATTATTTGTAAAAACCAAGATCGATATTTTTGCTAAAATCCTATTTAAAAAGCAATGCTGTCGAACAATTGTACATGTAATATCTGGCAACAGTGGTTTTTATCCATTTAAATTTATGCATAAATATACAGAGGCCCCACTGCTGACACACGGCCCCCACATCGGTATACAGAGGCACCCTTCTGGCACACGGCCCCCCTTTCGGTATACAGAGGCCCCCTGCCTTCGCATTGATCCCACCCTCCGATGTCCTCAGGCACCCGGGGTCCTCCGGCCACTCTCCTCGCTCTGCCGGTGGGTTCTACATGTGACCGCCGGGCGCAGTGATGATGTTATTCCTGCTGCGCCGCTCTCAGCAAACCCGGCATACAGCGAGGAGAGTGGACGGAGGACCTCGGGTGCCTGCGGACATCGGAGGATGAGATCAATGCGGAGGCAGGGGGCCTCTGTATACCGATGGGGGGGCCTTGTGCCAGCAGGGGGGGCTCTGTATATTTATACATAAATTTAAATAGATAAAAACCACTGTTGCCAGATATTACATGTACAATTGTTCGACAGAATTCCTTTTTAAATAGGATTTTAGCAAAAATATCGATCTTGATTTTACAAAAAACCCTTACGTGATGGAAAAAATGGAGGTCATTTTCGTAATCCGCACACCAAATTACATAAAAATCAGTGAAACTTCTCTTGTATTTTTTACATCGCAGGCCTGTGTAATTACTGCAAATCTCTGTGATCTTGTTAGATAACTCAGTAATAGAAGTTACTAAATTTCATGTACACTATTTTAATTTCGAATCAATAACAAAAATGACTTACTTTGAATTGTATATACTTGTTATTTTCTTGGATTCTGTTAGAAATTTTTACTACTTGTATGACTATATTTATTTCAATAAAAGTATTTGAATATGAAACGACTTACTAAAGATGTCGTTTGAACGACTCCAAACCCGTGACGTTTGAGTGATATTGTTCATGATCTCGTACCGTGTAACGTTACTTTTAAAGGAACCTTTACATGCCAGAACTACGGTGTAGCAACTGAGAGGCAATCCGGAGTTCCGTCACCGTTGCCCTGAAATTGCTACAAATTTGCGGCGTGTAATTGTGAAACGCGATGGTGATTTTTAAAGTTGCTCCCGGTTGCGGTTTCAGAGCATTGTTTAAAACCAGACGCAACCCTGAAGGTGAATTGCCCTGGTTTTGGCGTGTGAATGGGCGATAGGGATGGAATCTGTGTCGCCTAGTGATTTCCAAGAGGCATGCCACAGCATGCTGGATACGGCCCCCCCCAGCGATGATTGGTGGTGGCTACTGTATTTCCATTGGCTGTCCCTCAACAGGGCGACATATTTGAAGAGCTGTCCATTCACACTACACAATTTCAATGGCGTCATGTATTAGCCAGCCTTCTTGCGCAGGCTGGCCAATCATGACGTTAATGCGTTGTCTAATCAGCGTGTTTGGGTCGCGGAATACACAAGTCTGTCACGCCTATGTTTTGGCGGCGCTGAACATGTACGCCCACATTCCTTTGGGGATTGCGGCGTGTGAAGCGGCGTCAGGAGTCAACCGGATGTTTCCCAATGTTGGTGTGGAAACTTCCGGAACGACACATCACCTTAGGTTGAGGGCGCAATTGCGGCGTGTACATGCGGCATCGGCGTTCGGAGGCAAGCGGCAAAAACGTGCAAGCGCACGTTCAGTTGCCTCCGATCACCGGTAAAAGTTGCAGCGTGTAAAGGTACCCTTAGGGTACCTTTACACGCGGCAACTTTTCTAGGAATTTCACTGGCAACTTACTGGTTGCAGTGAAACCATGAACACATTGTTCTATCTTGTTGCTGTGTACAAATGGAACAATGTCTCCATGATTTCACTGCAACCAGCAAGTTGCCAGTGAAATTCCTAGAAAAGTTGTCGCGTGTAAAGGTACCTTAAGATCGTCTGTGAATGGTTGTTGCAATCATACTGCACTTCCACAATCTGGATGGTGTCTGAGCTTGTTTGCCATCCACATTAGTGTATGGGTAGGGACACACTTCAGTTCCTGATCAGTTTTCCTGATCAGTGTTCATCAGTTTGTGTGCCAAAACCAGGAGTGGCTCCAAAACCCACCACAGGTGTCAATCTTTAAATTATACTTTTTCTCTGCAAGGTTCACTCCTGGTTTTGGCACACAAACTGATGAACACTGATCTGGAAAACTGATGAGGAAAACTGATCAGGGACTGAAGTGTGTCCCTACCCTATGGCAACCAACCTGCCATCATAGTGTCTAAAATAAATAAATAATTGTATTTAAAAAAGCGTAGATCTTCACTGGATTTTTCAGTTTCAGCACAAAGGGGTTACGGTGAGTATTACTATAGAATAGTTTCTGGAGGAGCTATTATAGTATGCTAGGGTTTATGATGCGGTTATTACTGTACATTACGACTGAGAGGGGCTGTTAGGGTACGTTCACATGCTGCGTATTTGCTGCATTTTTTTACGCGCAAACCTATCACAAACTAGGATTGAGTGATTGAATCCAGAAGTGGTGACATGTTTCCATTTTCCTTTTCCTCTGATTGTTCCACTCCTGGTTTATGATGAGCGCGTGTGTAAAAAAAAAAAATGCAGCAAATACGCAGCGAAAAAGCATCATGTGAAAGCACCCTTATTACTGTAGAAGGGGGTTTAGCGTTCCTAAAGTAGGGGGGATAATGCAAGGCACATGGATGGGGGACAGAGTGGGGGCTCAGTATGGAATAGAGCAATGAAGGGGACACAGTTTTAAAAGTTGGACAGTGTGGGGGTCTCAGCATTAGGTGATTTCTCCATGGTGGGTAGGCAGAAGTAGAGGTTTTATTATGGAGAAGCGGCAGCATGGGGAGTTCAGTATAGAGGGGCAGTGAGGGCACAGTATGAAGTTGGGGCAAAATAAGTGGGACAGTGTCCGCACATCATGCTGCTCCTTCTTCACAATGTGGAGATCATAGTTCATAATTGTGGAACATGTGGAAAGTCGAATTTATAAGGGCGACAGTGTGGAGTTTGTTTATTAAGCGTCAGTGTGACAGTCATACTACATAAGGTCGGACGGTGTGGCGGCCACAGTATATAAGGGCGGACGGTGTGGCGGCCACAGTATATAATGGCGGACGGTGTGGCGGCCACAGTATATAAGGGCGGACGGTGTGGCGGCCACAGTATATAAAGGCGGACGGTGTGGCGACAACAGTATATAAGGGCGGATGGTGTGGCGGCCATAGTATATAAGGCCGAACGGTTGGTAGCCACAGAATATAAGGGCGGACGGTGTGGCGACAACAGTATATAAGGTTGGATGGTGTGGCGGCTACAGTATATAAGGGTGAGACAAATGTTGAACACGACAGCTCAGTATTATGCAAATTGATTTATTTCATAGGTTAAAACCAGTATAAATTGGGGATGGGGAACAGAGGAACCTGGGTAAAAACCACAGGTGGTGGGCACACACTTATCCAGAAGTAGACACCAACATAGTATAGAAAAATTTATGATGTAAAACGGGTTATACTCTAAATGACAATAAACCATTGAGTATGCAGTCCATTTAAAGTAAAAGATCAGCCATAGTGCAAGGTTGACTTGGGAATAAGGGGTGGTCCCCTCTCCAAAAGACTTTCGCAATTGGAGACAAGGTGGATTTGGCGCCTTGGCACTCTCCAACCTCTGGGACTCAATGAAAATTGGAACTTCGCATCCTTTTTGTAGACTACATTAATATCTGGGCTGTATTTTCTATCAGTGACCTAATCAGGTTTCTTTTAATCTTATTTTTTATCTAGGTCTGGCTACAGCTAAATATATGGGATATATTTTGAACAACCTATGGTTGGATATCGGTACTTTCATCCATTCGACTATGCTATTTCCGAAATAATCTAATGGAATCTACTATCTGTGCAAACAACCAAATGAGCGACTTTACCTAGAGGATGCCATATATTAATCATACCAAATAGAAGACATTATATATATACTGTATTTGTGGTCTTTTTCCTTACTGGAGCGTCTTTCCACCTTCAAAGATGTATATATATATATATATGCTATGCAGAATTCTGTATTTACTATTGTTGTTCTATATTCTATTTAATAATGGTGTCCACTCTAGCTATACACTCCTAATAGTATAGGCAGACTCCTATTTTATATATGCTTTAGTAGTTTGTGCAGTATTGTAGAAGTACACCGACCATAACAAGCCAAAAAGGCTTCTATTCCATCTGTGCCCGGTGACGAGACGCGTCCCCGCGTCTCCTTGGTGCTGTGACACGGGGAGGCGTTGCCGCTCTTTGATTCGCTCCGGCCGGTCACGTGATCCGCGATGACGCGGCGCGTCTCCCTTCCTCGCAGCTTCCGGGTTGCGGCGTGCACGCGATGTGCACACCGGAGCGCAATCCCCTTGGCTGGCCAGCCTTCTTAAACGTCTCCCTCCCGGATTCTGGTGACCCCCTGACGAAGGTCGCCCGAAACGGCTGTTGGGGTCGGCACCCCCTATCCTGACCAGGAGCCACTAGGTGAGAGACACCAGGACATCTGCTTAGCAGGTGCTGGCAATTGTTGCCACTCAATGTCATACTCTATGCCTTTCACTATTGGGTATATATATTTCTTTGAACTCAGCAGGTCCATCTATTTATATGTGTGATATATCACTGTATACATCCTTAAACATATATGTACTACAGCTGTATACAATTCTATATGTACAACAGCTGATACAACCTTGCACTATGGCTGATCTTTTACTTTAAATGGACTGCATACTCAATGGTTTATTGTCATTTAGAGTATAACCCGTTTTACATCAGAAATTTTTCTATACTATGTTGGTGTCTACTTCTGGATAAGTGTGTGCCCACCACCTGTGGTTGTTACCCAGGTTCCTCTGTTCCCCATCCCCAATTTATACTGGTCTTAACCTATGAAATAAATCAATTTGCATAATACTGAGCTGTCGTGTTCAACATTTGTCTCATCTTGGTACCTTATGGTGCGATTCTCTCTATAGTGTTGTGCTCCCCATCTATGGGGTAATAAATAAGCATTTCTGATGAAGTTTGCTAATTATACTTTTGCTGTGTTTTGCACAGGTTTCTTCTTCAGCACTATGGACTTCAGGGCCAAGGAGCTTTCTTGGCTTAACCAGATAGATAAGGTTTTTGGGGTCACGGACCAGGATAAACAACCTAATGTAGCTACAAATCTGGATGAGACCGCTCTGTTTATACAGCAGATGGTGCTCAAGCGAACTAAACTATGGTGGAACAAAGTTTTCCTTCAAAAATATTTAATGAATGACCTGATCCCACGAGGTTTGAGAGTGCGGGTGATCCCTACCTTCCCTGTAGTAGATGAGGTTTTCATTAGTAAATGGGAGGGGCATGTGGTACATGCTCAAAAGTCTTTATGGAGCTTTTGGTTGAATCCAATACAGATATGATTACTAAGATTGATAAGGATCTAGAGGACCTCCAGAATAAATTTTGGTCCGAATGCCCAGAGGATAAATTAACAACATCTGAGGCACAGCTAGAAAAAATTCTAGACGATTGTGTTAAAAAAATAAAAGAAACACAGACCAAAAAATATGCCCGGGATTTGAGAGATAGGCAGATGGGATCTATGTACCACTGGCGTCGACCCCCTAATGCTACAGGAATACACCCCTTACGACCAAGTACATCCACAGTGTCTATCACGTCAATAAGTGACCAGTCAGATGTCTCCGTCTCCTCAATTGTGACGAGGTCAGGGATGACACTACAAAGAACCCCCTATCAATCGAACAGACGTCCTGGTGGAGGAAGAGGAAAGAGAGGGTACTAAGGTAATCAATCTTAGCAGTTATACACTCTCCCCTCATGACATCTCACTCCTGGGCAGAGGGTTATCCTTCGCTCCAGTTGCAAGGTTCGACCATTTTACTGCTATCAAAGATCTGCATCTGTTCGCTAGAAACTTAATCTTTAAACGTCATTTTTTCGACCCTATTAAAAATCTTTTCTTCTCCACAGAAGAAGAAAAAGTGACCCTTGATGATTTAGAGGAACTCTCCACCGAACACCACATGGATGAAGGAGGTAAGATCCCTCCTAATATTCGCCCACGTTCAAGGAGGTTTCCCCTGCTCTCCACGTGCCCGAGCATAGACATGTTTGTGCGGGTGGTAAGCAAGTCTTTTGAAAACATCTCTGATTTTGGATATAGAGACAATCTAAATAGGCAGGAACGAGATAGGTTGAGGGAACTAAGGGAACTGCCGGACATACTAATAAAGCCCGCCGATAAAGGCGGGAGCATAGTCACCTGGCTGGTCTCCAAATATGAGAAAGAAGCATACAGGCATCTTAATGATAAGACCTGTTATAAAAAACTCACGTTCAATCCGCTTTCGACCTTTACTGAGCAATTGGGCAGAATTTTGAGAGCCGCCAAGGACAACGGTATAATAACATCCGAGTTGTTGTCAGCTTTACTTGTTGCAGATCCCGTAGTTCCCACCCTATATTTTCTGCCTAAAGTCCACAAGGACATTAATACACCACCCGGTCGACCTATAGTGTCGGGCCGGGGAAACTTCCTTGAAAATGTGGGCAAGTGGATCGACTCCAAATTACAGCCTATGGTGGAGAGTCTGCCCTCTTACATCAAAGATACAAGCGAATTTCTAAAAAAGGTGGATTCTATGCAGCTGGACGAATGGGCCATAATGGCCACATGCGACATAGAATCCTTATATACCAGCATTAGACATGCGGATGGCCTTCGAGCCGTGAAATACTTCCTGGATATGTCGGTGCTGCCCGTGGACATCGTGTCCCTCGTTCTGGAGCTCCTTGAGTTCAGCCTGTCCCATAATTTCTTTGTCTTTAAGGGTCCTTCTACCTGCAGCTCCAGGGGACCGCAATGGGGGCCTCCTTTGCGCCCTCCTATGCGAATCTTTTTCTGGGGCTGTGGGAGAGGGACCTCTTCATGTCAGATCAATTGCCGTCGATGTCCTGCGCTCATTTGTGGGCGTGGTACATCGACGACATTTTTGTTATCTGGCATGGGTCCGAATTTGAATTCCACAACCTGATAGATAGTTTAAATTCAAATGACATAAATATCAGGATAACATATAAGCTCGATAGAGTTTTGGCTGAATTCTTGGATGTCTCTGTGATGAGGGGCACTGATGGCTATGTACGCACTGACATTTACAGGAAGCCAACGGCTTCGAATGCTTTGTTGCATGCCTCTTCCTCGCACCCTCCATTCATGATAAGATCTGTCCCGGTAGGACAGTTTCTGCGCCTTCGCAGAATCTGTTCCTCCGATTCAGATTACAATGATCGGGCAAAAGAGTTAAAAATTCGTTTTTTGGAGCGTGGATATAGTCACCGCTCCGTTAAATATGCGGCTAATAGGGCAAGACATCTTTCACGCAATGAAGTCCTCTATAAAACTAAACCAACTAGACAAGACAAACAAATCCGTTTTGTAACCACCTACCACGGACAATTTAAAGAGATGCGCAAATGTCTAGATAGAGCTTGGCCTATCCTACAGACAGATGCAACTCTCTCAAAGATCTTACCTATACATCCTAAAATTGCTGTCAGGAGGTCGAAAAATTTGCGTGATTTATTGGTGTCAAGCCACTATGATGCGTCCAATACCAAAAAAACGTTCTTAGATTCGCTCCCAAAAAGAGTGGGTTGTGTTCCCTGCGGGAAATGCATATCGTGTCCCAATATTGCAAGAGCAAGTTCTTTTACGAATGCATTAGGCACAGAAACCTTTAGCATTCGTAAATTTATTTCATGTAACACCATTGGGGTCATTTATTATGCTGTGTGCCCCTGTCCCAAAATTTACATTGGGTTAACCACACGTGCCTTAAAGGTCCGTATAAGGGAACATGTGCTGGCGATTAATGGAGCGTTAAACTGTGAGGACATAAAAACTTTAAAAACTCTACCGAGACATTTCCATCAACACTAGCAGTGTAGGGGTGACCTTTTGATGGCACGTGGTATAGACATGGTTGACTTGGGAATAAGGGGTGGTCCCCTCTCCAAAAGACTTTCGCAATTGGAGACAAGGTGGATTTGGCGCCTTGGCACTCTCCAACCTCTGGGACTCAATGAAAATTGGAACTTCGCATCCTTTTTGTAGACCACATTAAAATCTGGGCTGTATTTTCTATCAGTGACCTAATCAGGTTTCTTTTAATCTTATTTTTTATCTAGGTCTGGCTACAGCTAAATATATGGGATATATTTTGAACAACCTATGGTTGGATATCGGTACTTTCATCCATTCGACTATGCTATTTCCGAAATAATCTAATGGAATCTACTATCTGTGCAAACAACCAAATGAGCGACTTTACCTAGAGGATGCCATATATTAATCATACCAAATAGAAGACATTATATATATACTGTATTTGTGGTCTTTTTCCTTACTGGAGCGTCTTTCCACCTTCAAAGATGTATATATATATATATATATATATATATATATGCTATGCAGAATTCTGTATTTACTATTGTTGTTCTATATTCTATTTAATAATGGTGTCCCCTCTAGCTATACACTCCTAATAGTATAGGCAGACTCCTATTTTATATATGCTTTAGTAGTTTGTGCAGTATTGTAGAAGTACACCGACCATAACAAGCCAAAAAGGCTTCTATTCCATCTGTGCCCGGTGACGAGACACGTCCCCGCCGTGTCCTTGGTGCTGTGACGCGGGGAGGCGTTGCCGCTCTTTGATTCGCTCCGGCCGGTCACGTGATCCACGTGACCGCGGACGCGATGACGCGGCGTGTCTCCCTTCCTCGCAGCTTCCGGGTTGCGGCGTGCACGCGATGTGCACACCGGAGCGCAATCCCCTTGGCTGGCCAGCCTTCTTAAACGTCTCCCTCCCGGATTCTGGTGACCCCCTGACGAAGGTCGCCCGAAACGGCTGTTGGGGTCGGCACCCCCTATCCTGACCAGGAGCCACTAGGTGAGAGACACCAGGACATCTGCTTAGCAGGTGCTGGCAATTGTTGCCACTCAATGTCATACTCTATGCCTTTCACTATTGGGTATATATATTTCTTTGAACTCAGCAGGTCCATCTATTTATATGTGTGATATATCACTGTATACATCCTTAAACATATATGTACTACAGCTGTATACAATTCTATATGTACAACAGCTGATACAACCTTGCACTATGGCTGATCTTTTACTTTAAATGGACTGCATACTCAATGGTTTATTGTCATTTAGAGTATAACCCGTTTTACATCAGAAATTTTTCTATACTATGTTGGTGTCTACTTCTGGATAAGTGTGTGCCCACCACCTGTGGTTGTTACCCAGGTTCCTCTGTTCCCCATCCCCAATTTATACTGGTTTTAACCTATGAAATAAATCAATTTGCATAATACTGAGCTGTCGTGTTCAACATTTGTCTCATCTTGGTACCTTATGGTGCGATTCTCTCTATAGTGTTGTGCTCCCCATCTATGGGGTAATAAATAAGCATTTCTGATGAAGTTTGCTAAGTATATAAGGGTGGATGGTGTGGCGGCCACAGTATATAAGGGCGGATGGTGTGGCGGCCACAGTATATAAGGGCGAATGTTGTGGCGGCCATAGTATAAAAGGGCGGATGTTGTGGCTGCCATAGTATATAAGGGCGGACGATGTGGCGGCCATACTATACAAGGGCGGATGTTGTGGCGGCCAAAGTATATAAGGGCGGACGTTGTGGCGGCCATAGTATATAAGGGCGGACGGTGTGCCGGCCATAGTATATAAGGGTGGACTGTGTGGCGGCCATAGTATATAAGGGTGGATGGTGTGATGGCAATAGTATATAAGGCGGACGGTGTGGCGGCCATAGTATATAAGGGTGGATGGTGTGATGGCAATAGTATATAAGGGCGGATGGTGTGGCGGCCATAGTATATAAGGGCGGTGTGACGGCCATAATGTAGCACCCCAAGATATGGGAACTCGGATATCGGGGCCCTCCGCTTGGGTGGGGATATCACTGGTGGCCTGCTCAGATCCGTGACCCCGGAAGACAGCCCACTAGAAAGGGTTGTTTTAGTATTTACAAAGGGATTAGAGTTTTTGTCTCATGACGCCACCTGTAGTACCTGGTGACTAGACACCAGCGCTGCCACAGTCCTCCGGAGGGTGGTGGTATTGCGGCTAGGGTAGAGCAGCTCCCTACAGGTAGAGCTAAACCTCTGGGGCAGTGATGATTGTGAGGAATGGAGCAGGGGTTTGGCCAGGTTGTGGATTAACGGGATCGTCTCTGCGGGTTACGGGGACAGGGGTGAAGAATGCACACACGCTGTTGAATGTCTATTTACCTTTTACTGGTGGTATATCAGGTAAAAGTCCGGAACACTATCGGGTTACCAGGAAACACAGTTGAATCTCCACAGCAAGTGGGTGTAAGGCCTCCGTGTCCTCTTTTTCCCTGTGTTGGAGCCCCTGCCCCGTGTAAAACTTGGCTGGCCTCCACTAATCTCTCTCTCTCCACCTGCGCTGTCAACAGGACACCTCTGATGACTACCGCCGGTTCTCTCTCCATGGTGTCTGGCTTCCTGAACGGTGATCAGCAGGTGACCGGGTGACTGAAGTCTCCGCGGTTTGCTCTTTTTGTGGTTGGTACAAGCTGATTAACGGCACTATTACAGCTCCATTTTGTTGGGGCCAATCTTCTGGAAAGTCTCTGAGTATAGTTGAGATGACTCTTTCCTTTGGTTTTGGACGTGGACTTGGCAATATGAATGACTGGTTCTTCTTTTTCTGGGGAATCAATTACGTCTTGGGTTTTCCAATCTGTTGGACATTTCTTTAAATGATCCCGAGATACTGTGTGTAGTCTTTCCTCCATTTTTGCTGATGGGGCAAACCTTGGTATTTTAAAAGTTGGATTCTAAAACAGTATAGGGTTCTAGTTCCCACTGGTCATCTAATTTATGTCTTCTTCGTTTTCTTTTTAAGACAATACTACCAGGTAATACGGGTTCTGCTGGTGCACTTTTGTTTAAGTTCCTTTCATGCTTTTCCCGAGCTTTTTCAAGATTATCTTCAACACAAGCTTGAACTTATCTTTACTGTTCTAAACGGGTGGTATTCCAGTCAGAATTGGAAGCTTCTGCTTTGGGTTCAACAATTCCGAGTTCCAGATCTACAGGTAATCTTCCCGTATGCGCTCTCATGAGATAGGCGGGTGTGCAGTTTGTAGAACTCACTGGGATGTGACTGTACATGTCTACCAGATCAGACAGCTTTCTGGTCACTTGTTCCTGTCTTCAAGAAGTAGTATCTTGAGCATATCTATCACAATGTTGTTCATCTTTTCACATAACTTAGTGGATTGGGGATGATATGGCATAGTTCTTATTTTCTTACAACCATACAGATGACAAAACTCTTGGAAGATTTCGGCTTAATAAGCTGAACCTTTATAAGTTAGAACTTGTTCCGCGTAGCCTAGTGGTCTACAGAAGACATTCTGGAAGGTTTTTGCAGCTATTGCAGCAGTTAGATCTTTTGAAGGTGCGACCATCAAGAATATGGAGTAATGATCCACCATTGTCAAAGCATAAGTGCAGCAGGTACGGCTTGCAGTTAACTTCACATGGTCTAAGGCTACAATCTGGATCAGTTGCGTGGTTACAATTGATTGGAGTGGTGCTCTTTGACTCTGCTGGTCTTTTCTGCATAGGCTACAGGTTCCACAGTCTTTACACAATCTTTCTATGTATCTCCTCATGCCAACCCAGTAGAACCGTTCTTTAAGCAGCATTTCTAGCTTGTTCCACCCAAAGTGTCCAGTCTGATTGTGGTATGCATTTAGTACCATTTGGATTTCTGTTTTGGGTACTATGATCTGCCATACAATTTCGATGGTTCTGGGATTAATATATCTTCTACAGAGCTTCTCCTAGTAAATGAACAACTTGCTTCTCTCGTTCCACAGGTGCTTAGCTTCTGGTCAAAGATTTGAAGGTAACCTTGCGGACTCTTGCGTTATCAGTCCTTTTACTAAACTGATAGCTGGGTCACTGTCTTGAGATTCCTTCCAACCAAAATGTGGTAATGGGTTCACTATTCTCTTAGGAGGTTCTGCATGGACCTGTTTGCACTGTGATGTCCTCAGATGATGGAAGGTGGGTAACTCCATTTTATCTAGCTCAATTTCATCCGCTCCCATATCTGATAGGTGAGGCATCCTGGATAAGGCATCAGCATTGCCCTTGCATTGCCCAGCCCGGTACTTGATGGTAAACTGGTAACTGGATAATCTGGTCATCCATCTCTGCTCCATGGCTCCCAATTTTGCAGTTTCCAGGTGGGTTAAAGGGTGTATCAGTAAAAGTTGTGAACTTGCTAGACACCAGGTAGTGTTTAAATCTTTCAGTAACAGCCCAGACCAATGCCAGGAACTCCAGCTTGAAAGAGCTGTAGTTTTCGGGTTCCTTTCTGTGGGGCGAAGCCTCCTACTAGCATAGGCAATCACCCTTTCCTTGCCTCCTAATCCCACGTTGCTGGCATCTGTATATACCAGGAATGGTAGGTTGTAGTCAGGGTAAGCCAGAATGTCCTCACCAGTTAGGGCCTCTTTCATCATATGGAACGACTCTTCTTGTTCCTTGCCCCACTCCAAGGGAGGATCTCTAGACTTGCCTTTCTTGGGTTGGCCTACCAAGAGCAGCTTTCTTTGTGTACTCCTTAATGAACCTCCGGTAGTATCCCACCAATCCCAGGAACTGACGTACTTCCTTTAAGGTTTTTGGTTCTGGACATTCCCGGATGACGGTTACTTTGTCTGGGTCAGGGGCCACCCCTTCGGAACTGACTACGTGCCCCAGGTACTGAACGTTCGGTTTTAATAAGTGGCATTTGGATGGTTTTAGCTTCCTCCAATACTTGGACAAGGCTTCAAATACCTCGGCTAGATGAGTTAGGTGTTCTTCATAGGACTTTGAGTACACTTTGACATCATCCAGGTAAAGCAGTACCGTCTCAAAGTTGTTATGCCCCAGGCAACACTCCATCAACCTCTGGAACGTTTAGGGTGCATTACATAGTCCGAATGGCATGCTGTTAAATTCACACAGAACCATGGGCATTGTAAATGTCGTCTTCTCCTGCAACGGACACCTGCCAATACCAACTAGTAAGATCTAGGGTTGAAAAGTAATTGGCAGACTTCAATGCAGCCAGTGATTCTTCAATGCGAGGTAACGGGTAAGCATCCTTGTGTGTTATGCGATTTATTTGCCTGTAATCTACACACATTCTCATACTGCCATCTTTCTTTCTGACTAGGACTAGTGGGGCTGCCCAGGGCCTACAACTATCTCTTATAACCCCTGCGTCCTTCATGTCCTGTAACATCTCTTTGGCTTTTTGGTAGTGTGCGGGTGAAATAAATCTGTATCGCTCTTTGATTGGTGGATGTGTACCTGTGGGGATGTGGTGTTGTACCCCTTTAATCCTACAAAAGTCAAGTGGATGCTTACTGAATTAACTGTTAAAATTCTTGGACTACCTGGTAGAGACCTTGCTTTTTGTACACTGGGGTGAAATCTGTTCCTACATGGAGTTGCCGCCACCAGTCCTTCAGCGACCTTGTAGTATTATCATCCTCTACCTCCTTGGGTTTAGGTAAAGGTAGGTTCCACTGCTTGAATCTCATTGTTATGTACAGTGTACAGCTTAGCAACGGTGGAATACCACCTGGGCAGTTTGACCTCTTCACTGCCACAGTTTAAGATGCGAACTGGTACCCTCTCCTTGTGTACGTAAACTATCCCCATGGCTGTCAAGAGTGTAGGTCTATGCTCTGAGCTGACAGGCTCTACTACTGCCTGGTAGTCCTGTCCTCTTAGGCCTATAGCTGCTCGACACCAAATCATCATTTCACTCATAGGAGGTATGACAATAGGAAACGGGTCTGTTACCCGTGCAGTACCAATTTCACCACCTGTAAGCTTCACCTGTTGCTGGTGCAGGAGGGCTCTTATCTCTCGTTGAAGAACCTTCTTCTGCCCAGGTTTGGCAGTGTCTGCGATCTGTTGAAGCAAGAACAACACTTCGCCCATGCAATTGCTAAGAACATCTGTACCAAAAATAACATAAGGATCACGAATATTAGGATTTTCTTTTACCACAATAATCCCCTGGTTTTGCAATTCTACCCTCCTTTATTGGTACTTCATTAACCCCCACTATTGTAAGCGGTTCACCCTTAGAAGCATGAAGGTTAAGGTTTAAAGCATGTGGTTGGAGTTCCTTATCTGACCAGAATTGTTTATAAAGGATATGTAGTATGGTGGTTACTTGTGACCCAGTATCCAATAAAGCAGGTTTTGATATGCCATCAAGTATGATGGATAGGAATGGTCGTTGTCCAATGAAGGTATTATATCAGTTGGCTGGGCCCTGTTGAGTTACTCCTGAAGTTTTGCCCCAGCCCCCAGGGACTGCTCGTTTAAAGGACAGTGTCGGGCCATATGGCCGGTCTTGTGGCAGTGGCGGCAAATGAGTTTCCCTGCAGAGCTGTAACGGTCAGTCGTCCTCCCTCTGTATGACTTAGTTTGCCTTGATCTCATCCACGGGACATCCTCTGGACTGTTAGAAAGCTGGATCAAAGGTTGAGGTTTTGGCTGTGGCTTTGGCGTGGGCTTTGGCCCCTGCTGCAGCTGCAGGGCTTCCATGACTCAAGTTAAGTTCTTGCCCATCTGGCGCACTTTAGAGCATAAGGAGTCATTTACCAGGGTTAGCAGTTTGTACAGTCATGGCCAAAAGTTTTGAGAATGACACCAAAATTATATTTTCACATGATCTGCTGCCCTTTAGTTTTTATTTGTGCTTGTCTGATGTTTATATCACATACAGAAATATACAGTTAGGGCCAGAAATATTTGGACAGTGACACAAGTTTTGTTATTTTAGCTGTTTACAAAAACATGTTCAGAAATACAATTACATATATATTATGGGCTGAAAGTGCACACTCCCAGCTGCAATATGAGAGTTTCCACATCCAAATCGGAGAAAGGGTTTAGGAATCATAGCTCTGTAATGCATAGCCTCCTCTTTTTCAAGGGACCAAAAGTAATTGGACAATGGACTCTAAGGGCTGTAATTAACTCTGAAGGCGTCTCCCTCGTTAACCTGTAATGAATGAAGTAGTTAAAAGGTCAGGGGTGGATTCCAAATGTGTGGTTTTGCATTTGGAAGCTGTTGCTGTGACCAGACAACATGCGGTCAAAGGAACTCTCAATTGAGGTGAAGCAGAACATCCTGAGGCTGAAAAAAAAGAAAAAATCCATCAGAGAGACAGCAGACATGCTTGGAGTAGCAAAATCAACAGTTGGGTACATTCTGAGAAAAAAGGAATTGACTGGTGAGCTTGGGAACTCTAAAAGGCCTGGGCGTCCATGGATGACAACAGTGGTGGATGATCGCCGCATACTTTATTTGGTGAAGAAGAACCCGTTTATAACATCAACTGAAGTCCAGAACACTCTCAGTGAAGTAGGTGTATCTGTCTCTAAGTCAACAGTAAAGAGAAGACCCCATGACAGTAAATACAAAGGGTTCACATCTAGATGCAAACCATTCATCAATTCCAAAAATAGACAGGCCAGAGTTAAATTTGCTGAAAAACACCTCAAGAAGCCAGCTCAGTTCTGGAAAAGTATTCTATGGACAGATGAGACAAAGATCAACCTGTACCAGAATGATGGGAAGAAAAAAGTTTGGAGAAGAAAGGGAACGGCACATGATCCAAGGCACACCACATCCTCTGTAAAACATGGTGGAGGCAACGTGATGGCATGGGCATGCATGGCTTTCAATGGCACTGGGTCACTTGTGTTTATTGATGACATAACAGCAGACAAGAGTAGCCGGATGAATTCTGAAGTGTACAGGGATATACTTTCAGCCCAGATTCAGCCAAATGCTGCAAAGTTGATTGGACGGCGCTTCATAGTACAGATGGACAATGACCCCAAGCATACAGCCAAAGCTACCCAGGAGTTCATGAGTGCAAAAAAGTGGAACATTCTGCAATGGCCAAGTCAATCACCAGATCTTAACCCAATTGAGCATGCATTTCACTTGCTGAAATCCAGATTTAAGACGGAAAGACCCACAAACAAGTAAGACCTGAAGGCTGCGGCTGTAAAGGCCTGGCAAAGCATTAAGAAGGAGGAAACCCAGCGTTTGGCGATGTCCATGGGTTCCAGACTTAAGGCAGTGATTGCCTCCAAAGGATTCGCAACAAAATATTGAACATAAAAATATTTTGTTTGGGTTATGTTTATTTGTCCAATTACTTTTGACCTCCTAAAATGTGGAGTGTTTGTAAAGAAATGTGTACAATTCCTACATTTTCTATCAGATATTTTTGTTCAACCCTTCAAATTAAACGTTACAATCTGCACATGAATTCTGTTGTAGAGGTTTCATTTCAAATCCAATGTGGTGGCATGCAGAGCCCAACTCGCGAAAATTGTGTCACTGTCCAAATATTTCTGGCCCTAACTGTAATTGCAATCATATTATGAGTAGTGATGAGTGAGTACTAAAATGCTCAGGTGCTCAAAGCTCGGGCCGAGCATCCCAAGATACTCGTGTACTCGGCCCGAGCACCGAGCCCAATGTTATCCTATGGGAGACCCGAGTATTTTTCTGACATGACCCCCAGCAGCATGGAAAAAGCGTAAAAATGTCACAAAAGTATCAG
Source organism: Allobates femoralis (assembly GCA_033576535.1). Classification (NCBI taxonomy): domain Eukaryota; kingdom Metazoa; phylum Chordata; class Amphibia; order Anura; family Aromobatidae; genus Allobates; species Allobates femoralis. The sequence continues at coordinate 348,277,571 of JARQOC010000002.1, forward strand.
AACAGTGCTGAAATGATATGGGAACAGCATGGGGAAGACCCCTGTAAGCATTTCAGACCCCAAGGTCACTGATGTCAACAATGTTGTCAGACCATTACGCCACTTTTACGGACTGTCAAGAAAACCTTACAAAATGAAACCAAAACGGATTTTCATGGAAAAAATATTAAGGGCTCATACCCACTTGTGAGACAGAGTTGGTGTATGTTAGTTTTTTGGATTATATCAAAGATTTTTTTCTTAAAATTGTCTGGCACTCCCATGTCCCTGGAAAGAGACGTAAATGAAGGCCTCTTTAAATAATGTGCCCAATATAAGGAAGTGTGTGTTTTGTAGCATTGCCCTAGGGCAGGGAGGCACTTCAATGCCCCTAAATAGAGGCGTGCATGAAGGCCTTTTTAAAAAATGTGGCCATTGGAAGCAAGTGTATCTGCTGTAGTATTGCCCTA